>JARKID010000057.1:0-720900 GCA_029449255.1 Mycena polygramma | reverse complement strand
TCGAATATTGGTTATAGTCAACCTCCCGTAGCGGTTGGTACCGCGTCCTCGTAATCCCTTTGTCTTTGCGAGGTTGCACGTTCGATTCGTGCTCGGGGAATTTCCCAGAGCCTTTTCCTTTTTCACGACTCTTTTTGCAACGGTCCCGTGGCGCAAGGTGCGCACCCTCTTCCGGTCCTTGGACAATAATCGTTTCGGAGGGTACCCAGGTTCGATTCCTGGATGGGGCGTAACTGACTCCAAACCTTTTTGCTGTTGGCTTGTTATCGGTCCGGTGGCACAGTTGGTAGTGCGCCGTTGCTGGGTATTCCCCAGTAGACGGAGGTCCTTGTTCGAATCAAGGTCGGATCATGGGCGGTCTTTTCGTGTGATTTTTATTTCCCTCGCCGTTGCCTTAACGCTTTTCGCGGTCCGGTCTCTTTTTACTCGTTCCAGAGGTGCTTGTTCGATTCCAGGTCAGATCGTGCGTTCGACGGCAGGTGTTGGTGTTTTTGGTTGTTCCAGCGATCCGGTGAGTTTCTTTACTGTCGTCCCGGAGCGGGTCCCATGGTGTCCATTTTACTGTTAAGGCCAGGTTCCGGAGTCGACACAAAGTGGAGCCTCACAGCGCCCAAGCTCACTCGCGATCCAACTCACCACTCTCGGTGTGCTTTGCTGGGCTTTTCAATTTCCCCGCAGCTTTACAGGATTTTGGCGACAAGGCCTGGACTGGGCCGGCTGTCGAGCCGAGCCCAATTAGGGAATCCTTATCACTCCAAAAAAAAAGTTGAGCAACAGAAAAAATTGATGCGTCTCATTGTTTTCGGAAACAGCTGTAATGCCCTCTCTCTTCTTTATCCTTATTAAATTTTTGTCCAGAGACTACTCACGCTCGTTGCCGATTCACATCATGATTTGATGTCGGATGTATCGGCACGCTCGGCTCGCGAAGATAATTGTCGCCCTTGCACTTGGATCTTGAGCTTTGCTGTCTGATAGGGGCTCCTCGGGCTGGGTCGTGCATGTGATCCGAACCTGGTTGCCTTCGGTTGACGTTTTTGAGGTAAGCAATGCTTTGACTTTGGTTCCTTACTAGAGAGCGCGCAGCGCGCCTCATTCAGCACGCGTGGGAGGGACGGCAGCGAACAGCTCGGGTACGTTGTTTCTTAATTCATCAAGTACATATTTCACTATAGACTGACAAGGAGGCGCTCCACACGAGCCTGAGCCGGAATCCACCGGATTGTTTTGACCCTCGCCTTCACACTCCTCCAAATAATTTCAGCCCCCGGTGTGAGACGACGTGAAGGCCGACATCCATCGATCATTTTATGATCGCCGTGATTGGACCGCAACCACGGGTGGAACGGCTTCGGGGACGTCAACATCCGAACATCGACGTCTCCGCAGTTTAATCTCTGCTATTGTTTCCCTCGCGGTGGGTGTACTACGTGTCTTTTTCTTTCTTAGGCTAGGGTGGTGTCGATCTATTATTGTTTTACCTTCTCAACCTCGGGAGTCATACGCAAGTCCTATGTGTTCACTTTGTGCAGTTTTTTTTGTGATGTGGCTTTTGTTGTAATCGATCCCGGCAAACGTGTCACTTTATTGTGTTCAGTGAAGCAGTCAATATGTCACATGGTGGGCCATACGTGGCTGCCTGAAAGATCGGGGGGACCGGTATGCCCTCAGGTGAAGGTATTGCGCTTCCTCAGTTCTGAGTGTCGCCCAAGGGAAAAAAAAGGACTCGTACTTGCCATGCGGAGCAGTGGCCTTCAAAAACTAGTCATTTGTCACAATTGCGATCCCGGTTCCGTGCTCGGTATGAGTCTCTCTCCCGCTACCTCCCGTCGCTGCACGCAAACTTATAGGTTTATTCTATCCAGATCTCCTGCACGACAACAGCGAGCCGATCCGGGATGGCGTTGGTAAGCAGCTCCTCCTCATTGTGTTTTTTTTTTGATCCTGGCTAACGCTGCGACAGTCAGCCACGCCGCGCGTTCCCGCACTCTCTCCCAGACAGATGGTCCTGCTCTGCCAGCGCAGGCACCAACCCCCAGGCGGCGCAGCAGCAGCATGGGTAAACCCAGCAATGTTAGGGCCTTGTACTTAGTGTTGCCGCGGTCCGGTTCGGTCCAGTTCAACCCCAAATTTTCCGAACGCTGAACCGAACCTTCGGTCCGGTTCAGCAGAGGGGCCGAACGTTGAACCGGATCGCGCGTTCACGTTCATCGGCGTCCAGTTCGCGTTCAAGAGCGCTCGGACGCGTTCGAACCTTTTTTCTTCTCCCACGCCCAACAAACATATGTGTGGTCGCAAATAAAATATGTGGTGAGTCAGGCAGCCGTCGCTCAACGGTCGCTTTATCATCCACATCGTCAAGCTGACCGTGAACTGCATCCAAAAAGCCAAGCATACACTGCCTCGCTTCCGATGTGTGAGTGTGGTCTTTGAAGTTACGGTCCTTTACGGTACACACTTTTACGTTCAGTATTTTTTGAACATTCCTGCATTGTTGTGACGTACCTCTAATAGCGAGTGCTCAGAGGTTGAATTGCGACCATCGGCTGTGCCATGGCGCAGCTGGCAGCGTACGGTTGGATTTTGTCAAGGTTTTCTCCGCCTTTGACAGTGGTACACATCAATTCACAACCGCACTGAGCTACTAGGTTATTAGTACAGTAGCCATATCAGTTCCGGAACAACTTTCGATAAATTGCGGATAGCAAATTAGTGAAGGCTGATGCACAAATTCTGAGTACATATTCGGATTCTGCGACCTCAAAAACATAGGCTCCCATTTTTCTCTGAATTATTGCGAGGCTTACAGCTAATGACAGTACCGAGGGCGCGAATCGAAAATTGCTGTTTTGGGCAGATTTTGATCCCCGCGAAAGAATTGGCTGTATCTCGCTGAGTTGGGCACATATGGACCTGAAAACTAGAGTTAATTCGGGATAATTTGTGCGCAATTAGTGATAGAGACAGCTTGGGTATGGAGCAAGAGTGTGACTCGGACCAACTCGGACCGCGTGACTACGTGACTTCCCACGGGCCACCCTTGACCAAAACCATTCTGGAATCTGAACGCCGCCCAAGCCTTTCGAGACGTCCAAGCAAACACAACCTGGGGTCGAAGCGCACCACCACGTCGCAGATTCAGTGATGTAGCCTGAATCTGTAAAAGCGCTGAGCGAGCAATGAGCAAGTCACCTCTGGGGCAACTCCGGGACTGGGCCCTCGCACCAGGAATGCGTAGGTCCAGATACCCGGCAATGGCAAAGGGCAACCGAAATGAGGAAGCAATCACAAGCGCAACCAAAAAGAAGAACGACAATCGCAAAGCGCAACCCAAATGAGGAAGCAATCGCAAGCGCGACCAAAAGAGGGACGACAAGGCGGGTGGCTTGGTCGTGTGGCAGAGACTATAAAAGGTGCGTGCTGGAGTCTTGCCACAGGATCCTTTGCTCATCATGGCCCCCAGTCGCACCCTGCGTGTAAAGCGTCGAGTACTCGCCCGCCTTTCCTCACCTGCGCTCCCCAACGCCATCTGACCTGCCATCTTGTCGCGTCAATCCCAGCGGAACAAGAATCATCGGCTCGCAGCAGAGGAGGAAGACCGTGCCACCATGAATGCGGAGGTTTGTGTGCTGCACGCTTTGGCAGGTACGAGAATGTCTCCTAGCCGCCGTGGAGGCCTTCGCTAACCTGCCTCCTCAGCCGCGTCTCCAGAAAACGAAACTCTTCAGCAGGAATTGCACTTTAAACGTGAGTGTCGTGTATTCCTAGCTCCTGTCCATTCCCCCGCACACCTTGATACCTCCGACCTTCCAGACGGATGGCCATCTCTGGGGGCTGAAGGCGACTTCACTGGCGGGGATCTTATCGCTAGAGAACTCAACTTGCGCTCTTTTTACTGGCCTGGAGATTTCCTAGCCATTCGGGGGCGCATCGTTCGGCACGCCGCGCCAGAGTTTGAGGGACCACAGCGGATCTCGATGGCTTTTTTTACTCATGCTACCATCTGGAATCGGTATAACATTACTCCGCCGCTCAAATGGGAACACTGCTGTAGCCGGCGAAGGCAGTGTGTGGTTTTGTGACAGCGGAGTGACACGGCGGACAATCAGCCGTCACCTGCGAAAAAGTTTCCACGGTCACCTTACCGGCGGTTGAACTGTCACCTTGTTAAACCCGGGCACTTGCCCCTTTCGGTCAAAGCAATGTCAATATCCGTGGCACGAGGCGGCCACGTGTTTCGGCTGTTTCCGGGAACTGGATAAGTTGAAAACACCAAATTTATTCTGTTGAGGTTGGGTGACCCTGGAATATTCTTGCGAGTAGCTCCAAATCAGATTTCCGATACACAAAACAAGTCTATGCAAGAACTCTGCCAGAAAATATCAACACACTGGATGAAAATATGCTCCCAATGCCAAAATGTTGCAGTTTTCCTCTGTCAAGCCACTGGTGGGAAATTGTTTTCTCAGGATGCATTACTGGTACTCACACGGTCGTTCTCAATTTTTTTTGAATGGTAGCTCACAGCAGTAGGAATGCTAGAGAGGTACATCAGTAGTGCTGGGTTTAAAATGATTTTGCCCGTGTATAATACAAGGCCGCGCAGCAGGCCCGATGTATGCAAGGTAGGGCTCGTATAATACATTAAATACCGGCCTTGCCGGGCCGAAATTTTTGACGTATTTAATGTATTATACGTGTATTTAATGGTGTATTTAACGTATTTAATGCACCCGATCAGCCGGGGGCATATCTTCCTTCACTTTTGGGGCCTGCATGATGTTCCGCAACTGGGCAAGTCGTATGAGGGTCTCTGGATCTAGACCGTTCCGGTTGGCTGTGCTCTGCGCAGTGAGCTTCGACATCGTACGCTCGTCGGCCTGACTGCCCATTTCCGCATTTGGGGCTGGACTGGATTAGATGGAGTAGTGTTAAGTGCCGGCCCTCTTACCAGCTGATATTTGTCCCCGTTTTCCCTGTTCTCCTTCTGTTAAATGCTCTGGATTGAGCCCCATGAGTCTCAGGGCAGCGGCAGTACGATGGGAGAAAAAGATTGTCTCGTAATGATCGTCTTTAGCCGACGGATCTGACTCCGAAGGCTTTCAAGCCGCGTCCGTCACGGAATAAATTTTAATCCATGTGTGCCTTATAAGAGGGCCAAAAATTCGATCCCTCTGCTCCTGATCACTGCAAGGCATTCCTAGTCTGTGGGGCAACCTTTGGGCAATATATACACCTTAAATACAGAGCCTCTGGCAGCCTCGCGGTATTTAATGTATTATACGGTGTATAATACACGTTGTATAATACGATCATTTAATACAGCATTTAAAACCCAGCACTATACATCAGCCACAGTGTGACAGGTGGGCGGCTGCCGGGGCCTGCCGAGACGTTCCGGCCGGTCACACCCTTCTCAAAACACTGGATAAGTGCAGTTGAGCTGTCCCATGTAAGCCACAAAAAATTAGAGAGTTGTCTAGTAGCCCACCTCAGTACAGCACGGAGAAATGAAAAGGTTGGAGCGGTTATAAGCCCGAGATAGCAGCTTTTCTCTCCTTCAGAGCATGCTTTCTATCATTTTCTCGCCATGCTTTCCTTAGGTTTTCTGATACAATTATACTACGTGTCAAGAGATTTGCCCCGAGCGAGACCCGAGAATATTTAAGCTCCAGCCAACCTCAAAATCATTAATTCAACCATGCCATCAAACTAGTCCCCGGCAACGTCCGAGACCCACAACTGCCTCATGCTCGCGTGGCTTTGACAAAAGGAGATGAGCCCGGAGTTAACCAGGTGACAGTTCAGGTACAGGTAAGGTGACCACGGCAACCCTTTTCGCAGGTGACAGCTCTTTGTCCGCCGTGTGAGGGGGGATGATTGTGATCGGACCCTTCTCCTTCTCCCACCATCACTTGGCTCTGCGCGGCCGCCGACTGCAGGTGCCCTGCCTGCGGTCAAGCAGTGTTAGACATTAAGGGTCGGATCTATGGTTAAGGCATAATCCCTTAATAAGCCTTAATTAAGGGTCCTATATTAAGGGCTTAATTATCGGAGGGGGCATATTCTAGGCTGCCAGGAAGGGGGAGAAATCATGGGTGGCATCTCTGTCGGTAGCATCCACTAGGCAATCCAACTCTTCATTGTCGTCGCAGTTTTTTGTCGCAGCAAATAACTCCATCAACAATTGATGTTAAGTGAAGGCGGTTCGAGTTGGGGCAAGTCTTCACCAAATTGTTCCAATGATTTCTTAGATGGTGCATCCAGCTGGAGGCTTGGGTTTGGACAATCTGTGTGAGGAAGAGCAATTTTTGCTTGAATTCTAATATTATGATGCCATCATTAACCTTAATTAAGCCTTAAGACAATTCTGGCTCATTGTTAAGCTTACCATTAAGGGCATATTAAGGCTTAAGTTAAGTTAAGCCTTAACCTTAAGTCCAACACTGCAAGCACCAACCAAACTAACTTTCTTTTCTTCTCTGTGACATGCTTCTTCCCTGCCTTCGGTCGAGCTCGCTGCCCGGCCCCTATGTTTCCCCTTTCCAGCACATTCCAGGACACCTTGTCCTCACCTCGGGCCACGACAGAAAATAGAAAACCTCAGCTGAGTCCTCGAACCAACGTCCCAGCTTCCTTTGACCCCTTCTACTCTCGCCACTCGCATATCCAGATTCCGGCCGAGTGACACCGGCCTCTGTATTGCACGACCATCTGACTTCATCATTGTTTGTTCACATTCACGTTGAACGTCTGTGCCCACTTATTGACTATCCACGACTCACGCCGGGTGTCCATGCCCATTTACGGACCATTCACGATTCACGACAGATTTCCCCTGCCCAATTACGAGTCACGAGCTATTGCCGACTATTCACGATTCACGACTTCTTGTTTCACGATGGGGCTCCGTCCCCTTTACCGTTCACGATTCACGAGGGCTTGCCCATTCACGATTCACGATTCACGATGGGTCTCTATACCCTTTACCATTCACGATTCACGAGGGCTTGCCCATTACCCATTCACGATTCACGATGGGTCTCTGTACCCTTTACCATTCACGATTCACGAGGGCGATGGGTTCTCTGCCCATTGCCGACTATTCACGATTCACGACCGGTCCCTGTGCCCTTTACCGTTCCCGAGGGATTTACCTGCCCATTACCGATCATCCACAATTCACAACAGGTCATTCGTACGCATTACCCTTCACAATTCATGAGGGATTTCCGTACCCATGACCATTTACGGTCCACAACGGGTTTCGATGCCCATTCCTGACCGTTCACGATCCCGTACCCTTCGTGATCCACCATTCACGTCGGGCTATCATACATAATTACCGACCACTCAAGTCACGAAGAATATTCGTGCCCAATTTACCAATCTTGTAGGATTAACGTCGGACCCTCAAGTCATGCGCATTATCAACCTCTCACGGTTCACGTCGGGTCCTCGCGGCCACAGAATCACTGACCATTCACAATTCTTTGCCAATCGACAATTCCCATTTCCCATCCGGTCTTCGTAGGCATTATCAATCTAAGTTCACGTTTCACTTCAGGTCTTTGTGCCCAAATGAATGACTGATGATTCACAATTCTGCGCCTATCGGCAATCCACGTTTCCCATCGGGTCTTCGTACCGTTCACGTTGCACGTACTGCACATTCACAATTCTTCCCTTATAAGCAATTCACGTTTCCCGTCAGTAATAGAATATCCCGCTAATTCGATTCTTCGCACATCGACAATTCAATTTTTTCACGTAGGGTCTTCGTGCTTGTTTCCCCATTTTATGATTCATGTCGGGGTTTGCTACGCAATTACCTCAGAGTTTCATGTAACATCATATTGGGTCTTCATTATCCACATCCACGCCGGGTGGGACTCGGGTCCTTGTCTCCATCATTCACATTCTGTCCCCATTGGCATGGTCTCTGACACCCATCCTTGTCAAAACCGAATCTCTCGCACCGAGTATCGCTTCCTTTTTGTTCAAGCCCACTCTGCCATTCAATACGACTTGTACCGAATTAATGTTAAAATTTCCTTCTCCAAGTATTTCACATTCATTCGTTCATACTTATCGTATTTCGATTCGCCCATGTCGAGGCCGTCCGGCCAGTCATAATCCATGCCGTGTTCTCCTTTCTCGCATGCAATACGTCTTCCACACCAATAACCATTCACGTTACCCATTTCCGTTCATTTACAAAGCTGATTTGCCATTCATAATTGTATCGCTCATATCCGCATTCTCATATGCACGAGGTCGTTTCGACCCAACCCATTCCGGCGTTCATGATGCACAACTTCCCCGCAATTCATATTCGAATCCCTCGTACCCCCATCCAGATCGCACGCGCATTGGAACACCCAGAGCCGTGGTCTGACAACTCCTGCTCCATACTGAGCCCATACGCAGACCCTTGCTGATCCCGCTCCAAATGATCATGTACCGCCTCAACTTTTCAAATCTTACGCATAACCGCCGCGCAATATTCACGCCCATCAATTCAACAGCAGAATGCTCAGGAGTCAGAATATTTGGTGAAGAGATTACCATCCACAGCTGCCGTATAATGCTAAGCCTACAAATCACAAATGCCTGGGACACACTTCTGAGAGTTCTATCGTATCAACACAATTTCACATTGCTCAGCATCAGTACCCTATACCGGACTGTCCAATACAACTTGGCGATTTCAGATAATTCCTCCGGAACGACTTGATGCTTAATATCCGAGGCTTCACGCTCAGCTCGCTTAGTTCCTAATGCTGTAGGGAATGACTCTTGGCAAGCAGGAATCTTCGCACTGGGTAGTTCACAAACCACGATCTACTTCGACTGCATCACAGTCCTGTTGGCGACGTATCTAACGATGGGATCCAATTCGCGTGATTCCTTTGGACTTCTCGGATCTCACATTTCGGTTAACCCTGAAGTAGAATGACATCGCGCATCAATATTTTGTGTTCAATCGCCGAATCCCCCGTCCCAATTTTATTTACTGTTTATTTGCCACCACAGTCTGGGGGAGTGATATATCATCTGTGGGCAAAGTCCCACCTGCCATGATGTATTGGAGGTAGACCGTTGTGGACCTGGCATGATATATCGTCCCATGCATCAGGCCAAGTGCGGTAAAGCTACAGCGCAGATCCGTCATGTGGATGATTTTACTGTCGCCGTCGTGCTGCACGTCGTGCTCGCATATCCACATTGGGAACACAGCGATCAAATGTTCTCGGCGTCGTCCACGACGGCGAGCACCAAAAATAGGCGTAAAATCGCGAAAAAAATGTCAACGGTAGTGACAGTAGCTCGGATACGTACCGTAGATTGACTCAATGAAATATCGTCGTGATGAAGCGCAAGGAGCTGATTTGTGCAAAAAAGTGTATTTGCCTGCTTTTGACGCTACATCAATAGCTAGGCTACTTCGACACAGATACTGGTGCCGGAAAACATCATGCGTCACCTTGGAAGTGCGCCGTGGACAGCGCTATCGCAAATCGCGGGTAAAACACTGCTCAACGCCACGCTGCCCCACTGGCTCTCCCGCAGCTTCCTCGCCGCCGTACACGACGCGCACAGCCGCACCAGCCAGTTGCGTGAGCTAGCAATGCATGCAGGACGCCTGGGTGCAGCGTTGCGCGATCTGCGCTTGGGAAAAGTAGCAGGAGTGGTGGACATGACACAGTGCCCCATCCGCTTCACGCAGCGGCTTCATATGCGCATATGCATGCCGTTGGTAACAGACGGCGCGAGTCTCCTCTGGGCCAACAACATAAGGCCCCGCCGCAGTCCATGATAGCGCTGCGGCCCGGACGACTGGGACCGAGCACACTGCTACGGGTCCCCCGCACGCGCGACCGTCAAGGACATGGGAGAGGCAGGGGAGGGGAAGGTAACGCAAGTGGGAACGCGGCGCGACAACGGTCCAGCCGGATCGGATGTGCACTGCGACATCGGTGCACGCAGAACCTACGGCGCGAAAGAATGTCTACAAAACCCGATATCGCGTGGGATACGGGAGAGAAGTTGCGGTCCGTTGAGTTACTGATGTAGACGCACCAAATACCGTGGATGCAGGGCTCACTGCGGTACACACAGACAATTGCCGCCTTTCTCGCTTGGGCCCATAAACCCACAGTTTTCGATTGCCACGAGGGGCGGAGAGCGAAGTGGCGGTACCGGAGAGATTCGAGCTCGTTTTCGGACGGCAGAGCATGCTTCACAAAGCTTTCCAGGGACGCTATGCCGGACTTTGCGGTAGAATATGATAGCCCCAGAAAGACTGCGATACGGAGTCAGCCGCTGGATCGAAATGGCTGGAAAGTCGGCGAGAAGAGTGGCAGAGGGACCGCACATGATTTTGCATCGATTTGGGTGACAGTGAGCCCTGGGTGGTACACTGGGGACAACGATGTGGTGGGTGGAAGCGAGAATGTCACTCGTGTAACGGCGTGACATTTACGCTCTCACATCATCACCGGGACGAAAACCATGTTCGTTTAGGCGCTCGGGGCACCCCAAAGGTATTCAAATGCCGCAAAAAGTACCGGGAAACCTAACCAATCCCCGTGATACCAAAAATTTGGAAAACGGGGTGTACTCAAAATGATCACCTTTTCAATAAATGGCCTCGATGGGCCCCGCGGCTCAGAAAATCCGGGATCTTTCGACGTAGTAATGATCAGTGAGACTAACCAACTTCTAGAATGCAAAAGCTTTTGACCTAGAGCGTTGTGGCTCAATATATATCCGGAAAGTGTCCGCTAACAACCGTAAAGTAAGCATCAAGCAAGTGTAAACCCGTTGTAGCAATCGGCTAAACATTGGACTCGAGCAATGTTCACCCATTGAAAAAAATGAAATTGCTGATTCTGGGAGTCAAAGCTATCCAGAATAGCCTCCCTGTTCTACTGTTACTATTTGCAATCCTGCCAGAGCACTAGACCGTCTGAACGACTCGGATTTCAACCCATCAAAATGCACTGATGGGCTCGTTCGGTCGTTAGTGTCGGCCAGAGTCATGATCTAGACAAAATTATAGGTGTTTAGTGCTTGTCCAGTTCAAACTATCCCGTGGAAATATCGATGGCATGGAAAACAAAAAAGTCAGAGAACCACAACCCAGTCGAACGGAGGAGCCGAATTGGGGGGTACGATGGTCGAGCATGGCATTCACGGGATGTGTGGCATACAAAACAGTTGAGAACTACTGACCACCAGGAAACCGTAACAACTGGAGCCAGTACTTGCCGATCTGTAGAGCCTCAGGAGCGTCAAGTTAGACTAAGTTGAGTATGGACCCATTGTCATACAGCAGCCTAGTATAAAGCAAAGGGCTCGAACGTGGTAGCCGTATTGTACGCATTTGTATTAAACGAATGCGTACAGGCCGAGGAAAAGCGTGCGCAGGGTGAGGAGCGCCGGGCAGCGAGCAGCGACGTATTTATTTGGAAGCTGTGGCAGTATTACTCATGGTATTAACAAATTCAGCGTAACCGGGCGTACAAGACAGAGAAATGATAGGCTCAGATAGACCACGGGGGCGATAAATATCTGGATTCAGTTTTTTCGACCAAAACCGGCCGCGTGCGATTCCGTGCGAACGGCGCCGAAAGCGACGCGACGGACCGATTTGAGTAAGATTGTTACGTAGAGGTAAGCATAGTGTGGGGTGGTTAGATTGTTGGCCAATGCCAAGGACAATTGAGGGAGGAAGCGGTGGCGGGGAGCGCGGAGCACGGATGAAAGGAGCCGGAAGGCGATCAAAAGGTGATGGCAACATGTTCAAACACAGCACAATCGAACCAAACCGCTCATTCGCGCTTGATGCGCGCCCATGATCCACGCATCAAACCGCCGCCCAACGCCGCCCGAGAAACGCCGCGCGGCGTGGCCGGAGCAACCAAAAGAGGATGATTGGTGATCTGGCCCATCGGGGCAGGTCGACAACTGTCCACTTGGGCTTGAGGGCCATTGCATGCGCATGGCAAACCGAGTCTTGTTCATTTTGAATATTGAAATACACTTAAGTACCTATCTAATCGGATCACGACATCACAGATCCCGCGCGTAGATGACAGCCACGGCCTTCTTCTCACCGCAACGGTGCAGCGTCAATCTGTCCTGTACATTGTGGATGCTAACCTCTGGAAGACAGTGTCTCCCCGTGGTTATTCCATCATGAAACCACATCTCCCCTCCTTTCTCTATGTATCTGCAGGTGAAATGGCCTTGGCCGCCGTATATTATTCCCCGTAATCTCATCTTGATGTCCGCACCGTCGCAGGGGAATACTAGCTCGTCGCCGAAGATGAGGCTTTCACTGTTCACGTCCAGCAAAATGACTGGTGGCACAGCCCTCAGCGTCGAGACCATCGCTAATCTGCTTCGTATTCCCCTCGGTCGACACCGCGGACAATCTAGACGACCTTTCGTCAGGTAATTATCCAGCCATTCTTGCAGCGTCACACCGTGGGGGTAAGTCTGTCGCGTACTCAATCCAGCTGACAGATAGGACTCCAGTATGCCGTAGCTCTGCTGGTCAATATATCCGCAGCCATTGCAAGACTGTCTTCCCGCGGCATAGTATTTGGTGGGCAAAATCACCTGAGCTATTCGGTCTATCGACGTCGTGTTAGGTCCGTAAGGAAAGTAGTCGGGCTTGGATCTATGCATGGACCGTCTAACTGAATTCCTGGCTGCCTCTAGTGATATTCTCCCCTCTGAAGCCGATTGAAGCAGCATTGCAAGCTCGGCCAGGAAGCCGCTCATGTAGGCAAAATCTGCTGACCATCCATTCGGATTTTCTAACCATAGATTGCTTAGTATGGTGAATGTCGCATCGTAACCACAGCTGTGGTCGAAAGAGTCCCAAATAAGGCCCGCGGGACGAATACGATGAGGTACGGAGGACACACTCAACGTGCCGCTTTCGACGTTTACTTGTTCTCCTGTATCATCTCTAATTCGCTTTTTGCCTTTGCCATCGGCGACTTGAACCTTGCTGTCGCTCATCGGGCCAACTGCTCCAAGATGGACTTTTTTTTCTTTCCTGCTTTGAGCACGGGATGGACGCCATTCAGTGTAAATCTCTGGCTCTGGAACACGCGGCCCCATGGAAGGATTCCACCTCATGGCGGGATGGAAATGCGGTGGATCACGATGGTCTGTTTTCCAAGCGTAAAAACTGCGAATCAGCCTTCGTCTATAGAGTCCTGTTACAGACGGCGGAAGTCTCCCTTCAAAGCGCAATCTTGTCATCTCATCCAAGATTTCTAGTTCTCTCAGCTCTTGACGAAGATAGCCCGACATCCCCGATGTTATTTTCTTCGAGTCAAAACCTTGAATGATCACCGTGCCTTCCGCGGTAAAACCTCTGGAAAGTGCGACGTAGTATGACCGATGGTCATTGCAGTGTGTAAGTTCAACTGGATTCTTCTTTCTGGATTTACCCTGAGCTGTATAATCTGTCATCCCAAAATTCAGCAGGCATACGACTTGATCTCTCAAAACCGACAGCAAGGTGTCGTCGGATAACAAGCAGGTGATGTGGGTTACGGTTCGTACCAAGGGAACTACGTTTTCAGGTAGGTCACCAATTTGTATGGGTCTTGGCGGGTTGACAAGGCGCACGAACAGTGTCTCCAATATTTGCTGCCCCTCTGATCCTTCCGAGGAATGCCAACCGCAAACTTCTGCCTCTTGCCCTTTCGTGATGCACAGCTCGGTCGCGTCGTTTGCGCGCAACATTACCGGCATGCCAAGGCAAAGCGTCAACTTCCCAGGTATGAACTCGCTCGACGTAGAAGGCGGAGCGTCCCATAACTTCTTCTGCAATGCCTTGGTCATTCTCTTGATTCCAGACTGCTCACATTTCGTCCACTTGCTCTTATCCACGGACCTTGCACTGATCCGGTCGATGGAACAGAACTCTATCAGGGGTTGGTTCGTATCTCTGGCAAATCTCTCTGCCCCCATCTTGTTTAGTGCATCTTTCTGGCTGTTTCTCGCTGTGATTATGGACACATTCCTTATATCTTTCGCATTCAATCTAGGGTTTTCTGGTCTGAAGCCCGCAATCCTGGATTCCAGGAATTCAATATCCTCCTCCGTGCACGCTCCATATCGCATATTTTCCAACGCACGTCGCAGCTTGTCATCGCTTTCGGTTTGTGTTTGCTGTCTCATGTTCTGACGTAGCATTACCACAGTGTTGAATTGGTGCCATAGAATTCTTCCCAGCACGGCATTCTGATTCCGCTGGTCTACAGCGTCCGAAACCTGGAGGGTGACCGTTCCGCTATACAAAGATGGGCCCGTCATTGGGGGTAGCTGCGCAAAATCTCCCGCTACAATCATACTCAAGGATCCAAACGAATCATCGTGAATATTCCTGGCTTTCGCGGCTTGAGTAGCTATTAGCTGAAGGTCATTACAGGAGATCATTGATATTTCGTCCAAAAACACATAGTCTACCCCTTGCAAGCGCTCATTGACCGATGCCAGAGTCGAACCTTCGTTCCGGATGCCTTCAATATCATCACGATTCTTACTTTTGGACTCACGTGGAATTTTGAAAACCGAATGGTAAGTTGAACCATTTAATAGAGCAGCCGTAGAACCGGTCGGACCAAGGACTATATACCGGTAATCCTCATTTCTCCGCTTGAAAAACTCGATCATGGCCTTTAAAAGCTGGGATTTCCCTGTGCCTCCCATTCCGCCAAGATACATTCGCAGCGGCATAATTTGCGCACTAGATGCGTGATCCGTAACTATCCTGAATGCTCTCGTCTGTTCGGTATTGAGTTGATAAGACATAATTATGCTGGACACAATGTCTGCATTGGTTGCTGCATCCACATTGGAGCGATGGTTGAAATAGTCGTGAGGTAAGATACTTGTGCTATTGAGCAATTTCCGCCTCTTATTTATTTCAGACACTGGAGGCATGTTGGCAAGTTTATTTGCTGTAAGTTCCGACCGTTGATGCTTGACTGTGGTTACCCACTCCATCCTCGGTCTCAGTGGGATCATGAGATGATCTTTGTCGACGTGCGGTAATCCGTCAACAGAGGTATCTAACCAGCCGCTTGTCTGCATGATATTTCTGATGTCCTTCGCTTCGGCCAGCATTTTCAGAGTTTTCGGGCCCTTTTCAACATCATCGTCATTGTCCTCCAGCTCGTCGTCATCGGACCCGTAGTCAAAATCATCAAGATCATCCGCAAACTTGTCTTTGTAGCTCAGAAATCCGGACGGCCACAGAGATTTTCCCGCAGCCTTGGCTTCCGCAAGTTTCTTTTTCATTTGTGCGAAGTGATCATCTCTAGCATCATTGCACTCGTATCTGACGTCGAAATTTTTAATCAGCTGGGACTGGCGCTCCGTAAATTTATGTTCGTTAAATGCCTGTTCCCAAGTGGACAGGGAATCTTTCAAGTCTGCAGGTGATCTCCAAGGCTTGAAAAGAGTCAGGATGGTCATGCAGTAAGCAGCACGGTCACCCTTGTCAGAACGTGGAATGGCGCCGCCAATGAAATTTGGTATCACGGTGTAGAAGTTTCCGAATTCGCACGATACAGAGTGTGAAAAGACTAGCGGGTGATCCGGCATGAATGGCAGTGGAACTGGCCGGTTCGCTTTTTTATGTCTTGCCTCTTTCTCTAATATGACATCGTTCTCATCATCAGTCTCCCAGTCCGATTCGTCGTCGTTCTGTCCTGCCATCGACACCCCAGGTTCAAACTGATTGTCGTCTTCGTCCGGTTCATCTTCGAGCGGGTCTTCCTGGTCAGAAAATAATTCATCCTCGTTGTTCAACCTCGACAGTGCAGCCTTGTATTGGTCAGACTTTGCATGCCGTGTGAGTCTGACATCCTCTTCGAAGTCTGCACGCTGTTTGGGAGTTCTTTTCTTCTTGGTAGCGCACTGAACCCACTCGTACAGAGTCAGATTGCCGTGTTCGAGAGGTCTGTACCTATAATCATCGACCGAAGAGCTCGGCACAAATTTTCCATCCACATGTCCGATTGGGACCCGTTCCTCATTATCCCGCCCAGGCCAGTCCTCTTCATCTTCCTCTTCTTCCTTTATGGATTCTACCCAAAAATGGCGCACAAACTGGACATATTGTCTCCACGCAAAAGGCACATAATTATGGCTTGCATAGTGATCCGGGTTGCCGAGCAGGTACATTGAAGCCATGGGACTGCCAATCTCCATCTTGGCGCTCATGGAATTCACCATTTTCCTCATCATGTGCCGTGCATTGTCCTTATCCCTTGCTGAACCTCCCAGCATTTCTGAGTCCTTTTGAAACACATCGTAGACGGAGGCGAACATTTGGTACGACTTCAAACTCAACTTTGAAATATAATCTGAGACGTACGAAACCACGGCTTTGACTGCTGTTCCAGATAGCATGCTTGAGACGTCAGTATTGCATCGGTTGAGATAGGTTAGGATTGGATTCACAGTGTTCATCATTGGTTCAATGTGCCTCACGTCGATGTGACCGTCATCCGCCATGCTTGATTTCAGATGCACCTCTCGCGGAAACCTAGCTCTACACACGCCGGTTTTCGTCAAACATCCCTTCCTCTCGCGCTTGATTTTGAACTCAATTACTTTCTTGCTCTTTTTATTTTTCCTCCATCTAGTTTTCGCGTCTTCGGCCCGCTGATGTTCAACAGAAAGAAAATGTGTGTGGACATTGGAACGCAGCAACAAGTCGTCTACTTCTAGTTTGTATCCTTTCCACCAACGATCAAGACGTCTGCAATTGACACATAACTCGGTACATGATGTAGCGGTACAGCGACGTGGAGGAGGTTTTGGCAGAGTTTGGGTCGGTGGTCGATAGTCAGAAGTCCAGTCAATCTCATCATCGCTGTCTGCATCTGCCGGCAATGGGTTGACTTTCCGACTTGCAATTACTGCGTCGCTGGATCCATGGAAGTACTCTGCTCGATGGGCGTCCTCGAGGTAAGTTATAAGCCGCTTTCTGAACCGTGACTTTGGGTTCATTAGGCGATCCCGTATTTCCTGTGGCGATAGCGCGTTTGCTATCCAGATAAGCTTGTGGATGTGCAGAGTCAGACGACCTTGTTGTTCCACTGTGCCGTAGAAGGCGTTGGTGTGGCCAAAAAGTCCTCGCTCCTGGCTTTCCCAACCAAGGACATCCGTAATAAAAGCTTCAACCATGAAATGAAAAAACCTCGCAGCCGAGACCGGATTACGGGACATCAATTTATTCCTTTCCTTCGACGTAAGTATCTCGGGGCGATACACAGTATCTGTCTGAGCGTAGTACAGGGCCAGTGGGTGATGCACATCGGACCAAGCAAGCGTAATAAACCATGTAGGTGCGTTGAAGAAGGCTACTGTTGACCAAATCTCGTTGCGCATGTACTTTTTTGAAGTTATAGAACCCTTAACTCGGCCCGCGACTCCATCCAAATCTTTGATTAAGTCGAAACAAAGTTGTTCCGCTGGGTTCGATGGTTTGACGTGGTCACCAGCAGCCATTCTATCTGCTATGTTTCCAGCAACTTCTGGATTTACAGCTGAAAGTCTGCGTGAAATTGCAGCGAACTTGGACCTCTTTGCCAACAGCATACTGCCTGTTGAAGCGGCTTTTAATTGCTCATGGTTGAACGCAATCATGGGGAAATAAGTGTCTAGTTGAAACCGCTTATCATGATACAGGAGCAGTGATTTTTTCCTAGTTAAGTCACCTTGCTTGTTAGAATGACTTGGTTGACCTATTCCGCCTTTCCCGTAAGGAAACAGCCATGGGAACATACCCGGGTACGCCATTGGATCATCGTACATGCTTACTGGCAACTCGGAGCGTCCAATTCCCAACATCTTTCCTTTGTGAGTAAGGTGTTGCAAGGCTACGGACTTGATAGTTTTCATTGTTGCAGTTGCGTATTCCGTTCCCGTGAGACCATGGACAGCAAAGCTGCACTTTCCGGTTTTTGTGCCATCCTCTCGGGCTACTTCATACACGGGTGTTGTACCTGCAGGAACCGCATCACTCACCTCCTGGCTAGTTCGATGAAAATCAACCACAACTGGTATGTCCCTTTCTGCGTATGAATCCAGATTCTCCTTCGAAATTTCGAGGTCTTTGTAGCCTTCGTGATTTAGTTTCAACCATTGCAATGCTGCCACAACCTTACTTTTTCGTACCAGCATCGGGGTTCGTTCAAAATCCTCCTGAGTGGGTGCTGACGAGCCCATGAAGATGAAAGCAAGGATGTCGCTCATTTCACTTTTCGAAGGAGGCAAACGATTTAGGATTGACAAAACTGGTTGCGAAAACATTATCGCATTTGCACTCATCCTCACTCGCCCAGAATTGACTCGGACCACGCATCTATTGTGACGGACCCTGGCGATCATGATCCCTTCAGCGTAAGTTAGATCTTCGAGCTGAGGGGGTACTGCACCTATCCAATTATCACGTACAAGTGCAGTTCTAGGGACGATGCCATTGGTCAAAAAAGTCTCACAATCCACACAGATATGTTTACACCCCTCGGCGAGCACAGGCCCTTCTATTTCTTCGATAGGATCGCTCAGACTGTACCGTTCCTTTCTAGTTACACCGGACCTGACCAATAGAGCAAGGCTTCCTTCGAATTCATCCAACAACGTGAGTTTCGTCAACGGCACAAGGCAGCCGCATACGGCACAACCGGCCTCGACAAAATTTCGGGGACTCACAGTCTTGCAATGGTTGGATATTATACGATGGGCATCCGAGCTCTTGAGCGGCCTCGGTGGAAACACGGTATCCTTCAACCGACCGGTACTTTTTTGTCTCAACATTTTCAGCCTGTAAACTGATTTGTTTCGCAGAAGGGCCTCGCATGCTAGCCTGGCGGGGGTCCGCGGAACATATTTGCCTTTCTTGGGTCGTTTCGCCACATTCGGATTAATCATCGTTGGTTTGAGCTTTCCTTTGCTGTCTGCGTTGATGCAACCGAACACCGCAATCAGATCAAGACAGTCAACGCATTCATGTTCGGTCAAACGTTCTTTGCACTTCGCCGCGCTGCATCTGGCGGGTATCCATACTTGATGCAACTTGGACAAGGCGAGGATCTCAGGCTTTGTTAGCATTGGGAGAATTTTACTCAACGGCATTTGCACGGCTATACAATTTTTGTGCCGATTCAAAGTGTCACCAAGATTAGCGCGCGTGCACTGGAATTCGAATGTGTATTCCATATGTATCCAAGACGGAATGTCATTAGCGTGGATAAGGTGGGGCGACAATCGTCGTCCATTGATTGTTTGACGTGCCCCACCGCCAAAAAATGCGGAGCTGCTCACAGCGGAAGCAGCCAAAATTGGTACGCAGTCAGCAAAACGTTCGAGACAGTTGAAAGGGTTCCCTGTGATAAGGCTCGTGATACAACCTCCTTGAAAGGGGGAACTGTTTGAGTAGACAAATGACGTTGTTTGAATTCCATCTTCATTGGATTTGCCAACATGCCCGACCACAGAGTGGGCGGACATGCACAAGCTAGATTTCATATTTATGGTTCCCTCGAACGGGTGGTTTAATTTCGTTTTAATTATGCCCATGATCAGATAGCCCATGACGAGGGACATGATCGAGCGGTTTAAATAGCCCATAATCAGGCATGCCGCGAGGCCCCGTCGGGCGCTCAGACGGCACATTTTTATATGGACACGCTTTACATCAAGTGCTGAGGAGGTGCGCGCCAACCCCCGTGCCATAGAATCGACATCGCCCCGTCGGGCATCCGTCGGGCACGAATACGGACCGTACGGAGGCAGTGAACTGCCTGGATACGGTCGTGGGCAGGATGCGGAACACAAAGGATCCGAACCCTGCCATGCCGGGCAAGTGACAGATGCGGGCACATCTGAGGCGAGCCGGACGTCTACTGCATCAGCAAGAGGTTCTTCCATGACCAAACTGGCACTCACCTCGACCGTTACGACCGGATAATTCGATGCCATAAGCCGTTAGAGTCCAGATGATCCCGACGAGGCACACAACGAGCCAAGTCCGTAGCAGCAAGGCAGTAAGATCGCGCAGCGTCAGACCCGGAGACACCGAAGGAGGATGAACAGCCGACACTTCGGAAGAGTGAGGATGGGCGACTGGAATAACGATATCGCCCGCGCCAGATCCAGCCGAGACAGCAGCAGATGAAGCCGGGACAGCAGCAGAGGCAGCAAACAACACTTGCAACAGGATAGGGCCATCCAGCGGTAGTGGGGGACATGGTCGTTGTTCTAACAGCAGATGAGACTCGACCGCGAAGTGAAAAAGCGAGGCCAGGTGGTTACCTGGCGGCTCGATTTCGGTGTAGATTGTTACACGCATCACTGAACACATTTTGAGTGTCCTGCGTAGCACTTGGGGAAGCACTCACCAGAGACGAAGGAGATTCTTGGGTTAAAGCGCTGGTATGCAGCAGGCAGATGAGGGCAGGAAGAGACGAGAGTCACGTCGATTCGGATCCGCCTGCATCAAAAGATATCGATGATCAGCATTTGATTGATTAAAACATGACGGGGTGCAGGTCGATCCGCTTGTTCCAGCGAACCGTCGCAAGCCACACACAAGGGAAGAACACAGCGTCGTTATTGGTGGTAACAAAAGTAACTTGGGCGGGGGTACGTATCTTTCAACATTGCGAACGCGGGCTCAGCCAAATTGTGTGATCCATCTCGATCATTGTGAATGCGTGTGAAAGATGAGGCCGCGCTGCGGATGCAGTCTCTGTACCGGGCCTGAGCGGACGGAGTCAACCTTAACCCTTTCTTCAAAACGGATGAAAGCGGCGTGAGAGAGGTAGTAAAACACGTAATTTTGCTCATGTAAATATCCTTACTGGGCAAAAAGGTCCCACCAAAATTCCCTTAAACGGCAACCTTTCCACCACGAATCACGAACGTCATCGAGCAAAAGCTGTCGAGGTTGGCGGGAAAACGGCTACTAAAACCGAGTTTAAAAATAAATTTTTAAGACTCGGAACTCCAATATATCATGGCAAGTCGGACATTGCCCACCATTTGATATATCAAAACCCCATATACGCCTGTATTTGCCCGCTATTCACCTGCTATTAAACATCGGGAAACTGTCCAAGATAAGAATTTCACATCCATCCCCTCAACAACCCGACTTTCTGCTCGTCACACGCGCCAGCTTCAGCCTTTTCTGTCCAGATACGTTATGGATTCCCCCTATGGGCCTCCGCATGCCCGATCGTCTCTCTAGTTTCAAGTATCAGGGCCTACATGTCCCATATCACACCAGAGAACCTCAGCTATATTTTCCACTGTAGAGCATCCGCCTGGTGTGGCCGCGACGGTGACGGGGCTTCATCCCGCAGTCCTCAACTCCGTACACCCAAAAGACCTGGCTCTATTTCAACGCGGCTTTCGTAATACCATATTTATTGTCCCACAAAATCGGTCGTCAACTCCCGCTGTGCCGGAAAAGCTTGCAACTCGAACCGTGGGAAACCATCTCACGCACAGATCAGTCAGCAATACGGCCTGTTGTCTTTCCAAATTCATGGCCCGCAACCACTTTAACTCTAGCTGTCTTGCTCTTCAACTCTTTTGACGGTCGAAGCTGCTATCAATACCCCAAATCGATTCAGCATTGCGAAGCTTCGCACATGATTTTCCCGAGGTCTCTCAATTTCAATGCGTCTAAATTCGGGTCCGCATTTACTCCTGGCGACATAACAATGTCGTGCTCTTCCCAATACCACATGAACCAAAACTGCTACCGTCGCGCAATTATCTCGGCCCAAACAAAGCCTCATTTAATCGCGTCGGACTCCGCTGCTCCATATTATAACTCGAACGCTTATGAAGCCGCCTTTTTTTTTTTGGGTTAGCCGTGGGCGTTTGGGTGTCCTCGTCTGGGCGTCTCTTTTTTTGGGTTCTTCCTTGGCACCCATCGCCCCACGACCTGGGCGCCAGCGGCTCGAGTCTACCGCCGCTGGCTGTTCCCCACACCCACCAATATACGGCTCTCTCTGTCTGGAGATTTGGAACGAACAAGTATGGAACAAAAATTCATAGTACTTGACATTTCGTTGTATTCTCCTAGTCTTTTCCTTTACTATTTTCGACTGCCTACCGGGCCGAACTAGGCAGTGGGCCATTGGCAGGATACAGTGTGGTAAGATGCAGAACATTTGTATTTTGCGACTTGAGGATGGAATACGACCTCTGAGCGTGTTGTGTGTCAAATTTGGAGGCAAAGTGATCCGGTTATCAAAAGCTGTGGCCGGCTTTCTCCAAGATGCCGGCGTGGGACCCCCGGTTTCTTATCTCCGAACGGCCATCTGGCTCGTCTTTTCGCTGTCGCTCGCCCAATTCTTCACCGATTCTCAAGTTTGGGGCCTCGTTATAATCCCACGGCTCTTCCTAAACGGTCCATGGTATTCAATGAGGCAGCATGGGTCTTCCTTGATTCCAGGAGCCCTCGAGAACATCGAGACCTAGGTCTTGGGCGCACGACCTGGCGACTGCTATAGCAATCCACCTATAGGTTGTGCCGACTTTGAACTTGATATGTGTATTCAGGACCACTGAAGATGTGACTCACAGTACTCTTTTGGCCTATTGGTGGCCGACTTCATGTTCATTGCAGGCAATTGCCCGCAACCGCATCATTTTGGTTGCATGTAAAGACGGATTTTGTTCGCGGGGTTGCAGACACGTTACAGGCATCTTTCACGCTCAGGTGCGTTCCATTACTTCCTGGCGAACTGCTCGGGGCCTAATAACGGACTGTATTTGGCTTGGTTCGTTGTAGCACAGGACTTCCAGTCCAAATGCCAATCTCACGCACCCTCCGTGCCGAGAAAAGCAGATAGCTATCGTCCTTCTGCAACTTAGATTACCCATTTATGCATCCTCGATGATGGGTTTTGATCCATTCAACGAGTTGGCAAGCACTGGGGCCTTCAAGGCACGCGGCAAAACACGATTAGCGCTAGTGGCCCATTAGGCCGTTTTTTACCATTTGGGGAAACGGTCGAAAGAAATATGTGGTAGTCGATGGAGCCTCTACCTAAACTCGTAGAAATATTTGTACTCACTCAGGGGATACCTGCCTTGATATCGAACACCACTCATCATTATGTACCTGACTCCACCGGTCGGAATGAGGTCAAAAATGCCAAGGTGGCCCAATACCCGGTTGAAAATAGTATGCTATACTCGCTTTTCTTCATTCATTCTGTGCCTATGTACGCCGCGATTATTGCAATTGTACCGCTCGCGTGTTCCTAATTTGAATCAATAATATGCCAGGGCCTAGTAGACACGCAGCTTGGTCTTGTAAAGGAAAAGGAAAAAGAAAAAGAAAAAGAAAAAGAGAAATAGGTAAATGCATGTGCCCTTACAACATCCACCATCGTACTGTTACAAACTGCCAGCGGTGTTCCGATCTTCCAAGAATGGACTTGTTGTCGACTTCACTTCCTCCAAATCCGAATTCCCATACATCTCCGAGATCCCTCCCACAAGACTCTCGGGCCTCGCAAACGCGTATCGTCCACCCTCGCTCAAAATCGGCCCGTACCTCAACCTAATGCTATCGCTCTCCGAGTCCGCCAAATCCAGCCAATCCAACTCCCTGTTCCTCGTTGCACCCAAGAACTCGCGAAACCCGGCGCGGGCACCGAATCGGTTCCGCCACAGCGCGACGAGCCCCACGATATCGCAGAGCAACGCGACACCGAGGCCGAGTCCGTATATGAGCCAGAGACGGCTGGCTCTGTATACAAAGTGCGGAAGCGTATCGGTGAAGGTGCAGGTCGTCCGGGTCGTCTGTGTTGAGGGCACAGTGCCGCTAAGCAGCGAGAGTGAGATATTCTGCATCAGGTCCTCCATAGCACCGCCAAAGTCGCTTGTCCAGGTGAAGTTCCCGGCCTTCAGTTCCCTGGTAGGGTTGGTGAAGTTGATGAAGGAGGTGACCGGAAGCAACATGGATTGCGGATCGATGGCGAAAGTGGGCGCGGTAGCGCTTGCGGGAACGGTTATGTTGCCTGCGAGGGGAATCAGCGATCTGATTTGAGCAAATGGAACACGGAGGCACCGAGGATGTAGGAATACAATGCTTGAAAAATACCGAAGTAGTTGGTTGTAGAGTTGTAATATCGGGTGTGGGGATTGCTGATATTTCCGTCGATGAAGAGAGAGGAAGGTGCGACGTCAGCACCCAACACCGTTGTCTGCGGCGTGATCCCCAATATCTTGACGGTGGGCCCGTTCGTGAAGTCGTATGCCAAATCGTAACTCGCGTTCCCTGCGACACACGTAATGCTCGTCCAGACACCCACTGGGAACGCGGACTGGATTTGAGCGCCATAATCCCAACTTGATGCAGTGTCAAGAACATTATACAAGGTGGACGCGGGATTCGTGTTGAATGAACTGCTTTGGTACACAATCCCGGAACCGTGTCCGACTAGGCTGGTTGGATCGAACGCCGATGTGGAGCACGAAAACGTAGGCGCGAACGCAGTTACTGTATAAGAGCAGTTCGTGCCGCACATGGATATCGGAGCGACTGCCTGGCCGTTCAGAAGCGTGGCCCCGACGATCCGTTGAGCCAGAGATGACGACCGGAGGAAGAAAGGTGTGGCCGCCTCAAAGTCTTGAGTGTCGTTGAATTACATCTATCGTTCGAGTGCAACATACAACGCACCGATATATAGATCCGCATTGTTCCCAAAATCATACGCAAGCACGGAGCAAGACGAGTTCGTCGTGCTCACTCGTGTCTGCACCGTGAGCGTCCCGGGCGTGAACGTCGTTATAAGCGGGAAAGCCCAAGCCACCGCTGCAAGCAGCACAACACCGCGGGCAGAACGCCACATCTCCCAGGACAGGATCGACATCGGGTTGTGCGGCGCCGACCAGAGAGCGTCCAAAGCGGAAATGCTCATAGCCCGCTTATGGACGATAAACCAGGCGCCTTGGAGGAAGGCGGTCGCCGCGGAAACTCCCAAAAGCGCCGCAGTGAGCGATGCAAGCGCCGTGCCTATGGCCGAGGCACCGGCTTGAGAGTGGACCACGAACGACGCGGTAGAGTTCCTGTCGATGCCGCCAGTTGTGACGATCTTGCCATTGAGCGATGCGTAGAATGCGTGATGTCCGATTGCGAAGGCGGCCGCGACCAGCCAAGCACCGACAATCTTGATCCCGGTGGTGAGCAAGCTATGAGTGGCTTGGGTCGGGTGCGGAGAGGTCATTGCTAGAAGGGAGGTCGAGTCCGCCTCGTGGTTTCTCGTCGGACGGCGTTTTATGCCTGGATAAGCGCTGAATGCAGTGCATACATTGGCATAACCATCGGTGTGCTTGATCCCAAGCGAAGCCATCGAAAGAACCGATCCACTGGAACTGAATGGATCAAGGGTCTGCGTCGCCGGCTCGCTAGTGATCGAGTCGGCGACTCTCGTAAATGATTGAACAAAAATCTTCACAAATTCAATGCCGTAGCCAGTTTGCATAGGAAGGAGAGTGTGGGTTGGTGGACAGATACACCATATTCAGAAGGGGAGGCTGGAAAAATATTAGGAGCATCCGGCGAGGTGGGTTCAGGAATGAAGGCGTGTAAAGTTGGTTGCTGGTTTCGGCAGTCTAGTGCCATGGGCGTGGGTTCATGGCATATGACCGACACTAGCCATGGCACTTGCCAGCAATGACAATGACAATGCCACGGCATTGGCTATGCGTGCGAGCAAAGAGAGTATAAATATAGCTTTAGACCGGCATCTCGGAGATTTCTGCAGAATCTCCAAATCAATTTAGTGCAAGTTTAGAGCATGAGCTGCCGATGGCGCATAAGCCGCAGTAGCCCAATGCTAGAGCGAATCGAACGCTAGCGATAAACGGCAACACTGGGACAGCGTGTCATTGAAACCCTCAGCAAAAGAATTGCGATGAGAGTTGCCGTACTGAGTGACAGATTGCCGCCAGGAATCTCTCAAGAACCTTCTGCGCTCCACCGTCACGGACAGTGGTTCCGTTGCCGTAACAGAAACATTTATGACGCTTTGGGACGCACGCTCCCGTGTTGACTTCGGACGTTCTGTCCTTGTTGTTTGACAAGGGGAGGAAATTCAACCCGGCCATAACTCGGCAAGCGCGGAACAAGCCGGCATCAGATGGTATAGCCCATTACTTAACGGCGTTCGGTGAAAACGAAACGGTGGCCACTTCGCTACATACATGAATACGCGGCCTATATAATGCCCGGGGCATCTCGCTTCGCCTAACCTTCAATCATCATTTTCCAACAGGCACCCGGAACTGGCTTTCGGTGCATTCATTCATCCATGTTCCGCCTGACTCCGTCGGCTGCGTTCTTCGCCGTTCTTTAGCTTCCTATGTGAGTGAGCCACTCCCCATCCTGAGTGACTGCAGAAGGCGGGCGCACGACTTCCCAGACGGTCCAGGCGAGGACTCGGAGGGCGAATTTGGAACAGGGACAGAGGGTTCGCTAGTAGTAGGCTCACCCCTGACGCTGATTCCACTGCGCCGCCTGGGAGTCGGTGCGGTCTGCGTTCGCTCAGGGGGGCCGCTTTCGTGGAAGAGAGTGAGGAGACGCGCGGCGTGGCGGACTGTCTCAGCGTTAGCCAGGATCAAAAAACACAACGAGGACGAGCTTCCTTCCAACCCTTTCAATGAAAAACCGGGCAGATGCATTATTTGCCTTCCTGGGTGTCGGCACACGCACTAACATATGAGAGAAGGTGAACTATGCTTCTCAATTGAGTTTTCACAAATCAGCAAAAGCTAACTCAGGAAATCTGTGAAAGTATGGGATTTGGGATAACCGGCGATCACAACGGGATCAAAAACGGCGGCAGCACCGGCAACCGGTACTCCATGTATTCAATAACTGAACAGCCTGCCTTCGAGCTTTCGACACCACTTATTCATGGACTGGACAACTCCTGCCCATCGTTTGCCTTGATGGAGCGAATCATGCGCGGCATATAGGGAAGCAGATTTCAGTATCTCCCGAATCACCACGGTTTGATAGAAATTGATGGCAATGATCGCGCCGGGTATTCTTCCTGGATTATTCCCAACATAAGCTTCAAGTGAGGGACAATTATGCTCAGGATTGCTTTGTTAATGCTCATATCACCCTCCAGGCGCCCTCACAGAATCCGGTTCTCCCACATCGTCTGAGACTGCACCGATTCAGGGGTTTGTTTAGCAGCGGCACTGTAACTGTAACAATCTCGGCCAATCCATTCACACTCTGGAAGCAATTCTGTAGGGAGGACATTCTACGAGCACTGGAAGAGTCATTACACCACACCGCGGTTGAAGGCACGCAAGAGAAAGCAGATAGTCACTTAGGAGTTGTGCTCGGCACTAAATGCCGATCATGCCGGGATTGCTGGTAGTGATCCCGCTGTTGATCCCGTTTACGATCGCCGGTAATCCCATTTCCCATTTGTTCTCGGAAATCTGGGGAATCTGACCATTTTCCCCGATTTTCAGTTTGGCCTAATCTGAAAGTCCGAACCAAATTACCCCTAAATTAGGAAAGGAGGGTTTTTCCTGATGCGAGATCAATGCAAAGATCATCAGATCAAGCTTTGTCACAATCAGTCACATCACGGAACCACCTCTTGCTTCCGACTTTCATCATGATCCAGTGCTGCAATTCATGGTCAGGTTCATCCCGTTCCATTTCTTGTACGTTTTTTCGTGTACGTTTTTTCGCCGATATGTTCCATCTTCCTCTCTCCCAGCGATATGGAGCCCCTCTAATCCGCGACGGTGGCAAGATGTGCTGGCCTTGCTTTGCCCTCGACGCTGAATTGAATCAGGAATCGGTTTGTGAAACCCGGAGTCTGTTCCATCGGAGTTCTTAGCTTTGCTTGCATTCTAAGCTTCCGTGAAGGGTCACAGCTATGTCCCTGTTTCTCACCTCGCCAGCTCGATAAGGACGCGCAGAGAGCAGCAACTTACTATAATGCTGGGAAACTTTGGACAATGGCTTGCTGAACTTGATATTCATTTTCAGCAAGCTCTATCCCGGCGGAGGACCATAATCTCCGACTAATTGCCATGTTATACCATGGCCAAAGACTTAATCTCCGATGTCCAGGCTCGCTTGGTAGCCGATACCCATGTACTATATCCACCAAGCCGGTCAACATACGAAACCCCAATTCTGGCTGTCCGGACACAGCAGGGCGGACGAAGGTCCCTGACCATTCACCCAAACTTTCCGAGAGCGGGCGTCGACACAGCTCCACACCTCTGCGAACGCGGCTTGGACCGGGCGAAACGGGCATTTATACTCACATGCAGGTCGTAACGATGACTAGACGCCGCACTCGGGTACGCGGTGTTTACCAGTGGTGACTTTGGGTTGGCTGCTAGACATCGCGCTCGACCGCGAAGTCTATCGACGCCTTCAACGCAAGAACGCAAGAGAAAGCTTAACGACTCAGATTCTTAGCTGACGACGTTCAATATCGTGGCTCAGGCATATGGGAACCAACCTGCGAGCTTCGTACTGTCTGGGTACCCTTACTTCCTCGGATCTGACCCCAGGGACCTCATGTAAACGTCGAAGGCATGCCCTATCAACGATTGGCGCAGACGGTGATGGTAAACGGGGTGCCTCTCTTTGGTTCCCCGCTCGAGGTGCCTGTATGTGGGTTCCGTGTCCGTCACCTAGTGTCCTCTCTCTCTTTCACCCATCGACAGACTGGACACGGTGAACCAGTTTACTTCAAGCTTCCATTGTTTCCCCAGCATACTATGCCGCGGCTCTCGTTCGGGCTCGGGCTCGGGCTACTCGCAAGTGCCGTTCTGGCCGTCCCGACCAATCATACCATCGACGATGCAGGCCCTTTCGCGACATATATACCCTCTACGGACGGCCTCTGTGTTGGTTGCGCTCCCTCCCCAAAATGGGATCCCTCTCAACTCACTAATGGAACGGTGACCAACTACCCCGACACCGACAATGTCAAGCGGGCGATCGAGCTGAACTTCACTGGTGCGTCTTTCACACCCAAATATATTGTTACTGTGCTTGACCTGTGATGACCCAGGGACTGCCATTTATATCTACTTCGCTGCGCCGGCGGCGGCGATCGATTTGAGCCAGCAGTGCGGCTGGTTCTTGGATGGGACTGCTGTCGGTACTCCATTCTTCTTGACGACCCACGCAGGCGACACTGGGCAGTACAACATTCTCGCATACTCGAATACGTCGCTCCCGGCCGGGTCCCATTCTTTTCAAGTCCAGATATCGGCGAACACAGCGGTCAATTTCGATCGTGCGGTATACACGTCCGTCCCATTTCTGTGTTGAAACGAACGCACTAATCATGTTTCATCTAGGTCTGATGATCCCGTCAGCACGGCCAGCAGCACGACCAGTAGCGCAACATCTACAACGAGCAGTGCAGCCAGAACAAGCGCGGCGGCTGCCGCATCCGCAAAGAAAGCTCCTGCTGCTGCCATTGCCGGTGGAATCGTCGGTGGACTCGCAGGGCTTCTTGCGGTTCTCGGAGTGGTTTGGCTGAGCCGCCGCCGCCTGCGTTCGCGGGATGTCGAAGACGGAGTTCCTCCCGCTATGGAAGAGTTGGCCCCGCCGCGCGGAGGCCCAACCGCAGCGGGAGCCGCACCGCAGCGGGAGAGCGCCCTGCCCGTGGACGCCGATGGCGATGAGGCCGCCGCCATCCTTGCGGCCAAGGTCCTCGCTCTGGAGGCAGAGGTGCAGCAAATGAAATCCGAGCGTGAGGAAGGCAGCTCCTCCGTGGCCAACACGGATGTCAGCGCTCCGACTCGCTCTCTCTCGACGATGAAGCGTGTGCAGGCGCACACTGTGCGGAACTACGAGGACGGGTACACGGGGGCAGATGCGGTTGTCCACACAGATAGCGGGGTTAGACTGACGGCGGCTAGGGTCGACGAGTTGCCGCCTACTTACGCGCCGGAATGATACGGGCGACCGCCACGTACATACGTACCTCTCCAGTCGAACCCCTGTTGCGGCCACGAATTTGACTCAATGGTCTATGTAAAGTTATTTCTGAATTCTGGCATCGACTGGTCGATTCGTCCTTTTGTAGTTGTGTTCAAGTTATTATCCCTGTTGGAGATTGATGGCGCATCAATCATTAGTGATGCGATCGGCCGACATCAGTCAGCCCGAGGTTTCTCAGTCAGCAACTGAAGGACACGGATTACAGAAGAATATTCTAGATACAAGTAAGTACAATAGGTATATAAGCCCTGTAGTTAGTCCTAGGCTCCTTACGAGTTTTAACCCAGTCGCCTAACAGCGCAAGTGTCAAAGCTTAATCAGTAGCTCGGCTAAATCTACAACAAAACTCGTCAGCTTTACACTTCCCCCCCGCCGCGTCTCGGTTCCAGGAGACCAGCACCCTCGAAGCCGCGCTCTTCACAGAGCCCGCACCCGAAGCCGCGCTTGTAGAAGCCCGCACCCGAAGTCGTGTTCCAGGAGGAGTCACGCACCGGAGTCTCCAGTCGAGATCCGTATTGAAGTCGCGCCAAGGTTGGCCCGCAGTGAAGTCGCGCCTGGTTAGGCCCGCATCGAAGTCGCATCCCGCGTGGATCCGCAGTGAAGTCGCGCCGTGATTGGCCCGCATTGAAGTCGCGCCTCGGATAGGCCCGCACCCGGTATCGAAGTCGCGCTTTTGGATAAGCCCGCTCAGGTCATGGATTACTATTATGCCAAACGGGTGTGCATTTGCACAACAAGTGTACATTCTCACTTTTTCTCCTCCCCCTCTTGCTCGTTGCCCCCGGAGTCTCCCGGGATTATTTAATGTACATATAGGCTCCACAATTCCAAAATTTCGAAGGGATCCGACAAGGGAGAGGGTTAGGACGCGGTTGCCAGTCCATCAATCCTCGTGCATTTTGGGACCACACTCATGTTTCTGTACGATGCCGCCCCAAGAAAATCTGAGGATATTTGAGAGGCATAAGCAATCGAATTAGAAAGGTTCTGTATCTTCTGTTTTTCTTGCCGGGCAGCAGTTACTGAGATATTAAGCAGAAGTGGATCGAACGTGACATTTTGGACATTCAATTTCGGCTGTGACACTGCGTGACTAAACGAAGTATTTGTTGAATATGCAGCAACTGCTCCCCGGTAAGACAATCGTAAGAGACAGAAGCTCTTGGGTTCGACTAAACATTCCCCTCAAATATTTTCGAGCTTCTCCGGGAAGGCGTCGTACGGGAACATAGGTGTCGTCCCAAAATGCATCAGGATTGATGGACCGGCGAGCGCGTCTCAATCCACTCCCTTCTCAGAACTCTTAGCAATTTTGGATTCCTGTAGCCTATATGTACATTCAACGATCCCGAAAGACTCCGGGGGCAACGAGCAAGAGGGGGAGGAGAAAAAGTCAAAATGTACACTTGTTGTGCAAATGCACACCCGTTTGGCATAATAGTATATTTGGATGGCGGAATGTTGGGAGATGATTGTCTTGTCAAGATCTTGACATTCCACATGGAGTTCAGCTTCACCCGGTATGGATCGGAGGAAGATGAAATTATGGATTCTTGCAGCCAGGAGGAGAGATGGAGATATGGGAAATGCTGTTGGATCAGAACAGTTCCTGATGTCTGCCGCTCGAGGAGGAGTGTTGGAGATTGATGGCGCATCAATCATTAGTGATGCGATCGGCCGACATCAGTCAGCCCGAGGTTTCTCAGTCAGCAACTGAAGGACACGGATTACAGAAGAATATTCTAGATACAAGTACAATAGGTATATAAGCCCTGTAGTTAGTCCTAGGCTCCTTACGAGTTTTAACCCAGTCGCCTAACAGCGCAAGTGTCAAAGCTTAATCAGTAGCTCGGCTAAATCTACAACAATCCCCGTTAGCACTCCCCGATTACACGGATTGAAAGACCCGGTAGCGTGTGCACGTCGCTGCATCACATAAAAGCTTTGCTTGGTTTCCGTGGCCTCCCGTTCCACTCGGGGCCGGGTCGTTCGTCAACTCCGAATCCTTTTTTGTTTGAAACGATCTCAGCCGACAGCCAAGTCCGCGCGGTGATTATTTACTCCCTCCAGGCTTTCTGCGAGACATGAACTCAATTATCTCCGGCCTCGCGATACCGATTAATATCCTGGATATGGAGTTCAACCCAAGATCCCAGGCGTTCGTGCGCGGTTGAGTTCAATCAACCCGCTGCCCTTTTGTATCTCCTTCGAGTTACGGCGACCGAACTGAATTTCAAGAGGGCTGTCCCACCGCGCTCGGGACAAACCCGTGCCCGCTGTAGGGGTGTCCCGTTCGAATCGGGGTTGGGTCGTTGTCGTGCGAAGATGCTTTTGCTTCTTGTTTTCAGCTCCATAGCACCTCAAAATTGGCGCAACCTAACACTCCCCGATTCCAGGATTGGACGACCCGGTAGCGTATGGACGTCGCTGCTTCGCATAGGATTTTCAGAGTCGATTTTAGCAGCCTCCCGTTCGACTCGGGGCCGGGTCGTCCCCTGTTCGCATCTCAGAATCTTTTTTTGTTTGAAACGATGGACACGAGCTCTAACCTAATGGTAAGATCTCCGGCAATCAAAGTCGCCGCCCTTTTTGTATCCTCTCTCAGTCACGGCGACTCGCCAGTAAAGGCCGCTATCCCCGACCGTTCGGTTGCCCTTGTGTAAATGTGTGGTTCATCTCCGTCCAGGCACGGGGATTGAACGTTAGATGTCAGCGACTTGCTCTGCTCACCAACCAAAGTAAAAGCCCCCGGCATTGGTGTGCCTCAATAGGAACGCGTTCATGCAAGACGCGTATGTACTAAATACTTGTTCGAACCGTATTTTGTTTTTCAACGAACGAACGAACGCACCTCTCAAAACCGGATCTCTGCGTCGATTACTGGATGAATGATAGTTCAGATACTTGATCGCCACGGCCTATCCAGCGACAGGCATAATTTGCACCCAAGCAAGAGACACACGTGACCAAACGCGACCCAATTCGCGACCCAAACAACCACACACAAAAGCCCTTTCGCGCGTTTTTCTCCGCAACGGCGTCAATCCTTCAACTGGACGATGCGAAATATCTGCTTTCAAAGAAAACGACTCGGACTCGTCGCGCTTCACGTTGAACTCCAACCAGAATCCCGTTCGATAAGTCGAGGACTGGAGGCGTCAGCGAGTCCAATCCAACCAAAGGCAAGTCCAATCAAACGTCGAGAAGCGATTAAGTGAACAATCCTATAATTGCTCATCGACATCCAATCTAATGTACATGACGAGATACATAATCCATAAGAAAACCAAATAAGTGGTATAGTGCGAGCCAAGGAGCGTTAAGGGGTAAGGCGTTATGCGTAGGTCTACAGTATGCGAACGGGGTGACGGGATATGTGAGGGGAGGGGAAGGTGCTAAAGATACAGTAAGTGGGCGAGCGGAGCGAGGCGCGGGACGAGATCTGAATTTTATGTGGGATTTTATCGAGTTTTCGGAGCGGGCGGTGTCGTTGTGTGTCGAGCGCCACGGAAGGGGAAGGGGAGCGATGCGAGTGGCAGGAAGGGATGAGGAGGGAAGGAGGGTGGGGGAGCGTCTACACAATGTCCGCGACATCGCGGCCGGTATCGAGCGCCGGCATCGGAACGTCCGCCACCCGCCGCGTATGCGTCCGTGCCGCCTCCGGGGGCGCGAGAGTGGAGTCGTACACGCTCGCGCGGTGCAGACTCGACACCTCGATGTCCGCGTCCTCGTCGTGTGCGTGGGAGGGGGCGGGGGAGGGGGAAGCGGGGCGGGACGAAGCCGCGTCGCTCGAGATCGGGGAGCCGGTCGACGAAGCCGAATCCGTGGGGGAAGAGGTGGAGTAGTCGCTCTCCTTGTAATCCGGCAACATCCCCCCCACATCACCCATCGTCAGACTCAACGCGCCGAAACTCTTCTCCTTATCGTAATCGAGCGCGCCGTACGACGCCGACATATCCGTGTCGGAGAACGAGTCGAAGCTGTCGCGTTTCTGCGCGGTCTCCTTGCGGATGAAGACGGGGAGAGTGGAGGCGCCGCGCCCGGAGGAGGACATTTGTTTCGAGGTTGCACTAAAACGAAAAAATGGGGTAAGCATAAATCCAACGACGAGCAAGGAAGGAAGGGACGCACCCAGAAGACGACGTAACCCCACTGCCGAAACTGGCATGCGTGTACCCCACCCTCTTCGCAACCGTAAAGAAATAATGCCGATAATTCTTGATCGCCTCGTCCGCGAAGCCAAAGTACCCAAAGAACAACAGCGCGCAGGCGACGGTGGCCCACCGCGTCGTCTCCAGACTCGCCACCGTATACACGTCGCTTCGCCAGAATACGCCCGGGATCTGCACCACCCTGCTAAAGTTGCTGTGCGTATCCGCCCAGCTCACCCACGGGCTAAGGCCGACGACTGCGACGTTCACCCACATCACCCAAATGCTCAGCGGGATCGTGAACAGCAGATCCGTCGACGCGAGCGCCATAAGGCGCACGTAGCGGTTCAGATTCAAATTGTTATTGGAGGAGAGGAGTTCTTTGAACTGGGCGCGGGAGCGGTAGAACGAGCGGATGGATAGGACGCAGTAAAAGGCGGAGACGAGGCCGACGAGGATGGGGGGGAGGTGGAAGAGGACGAGGGCGACGGGGGTTTCGAAGGTCTCGCCGAGGCAGCCGATGTCTTCGAAGATGTTGTAGCGGTGGCCTTGCACGATGTATTCTGCGTCGCGTGGGTAAGCATATTTGAATGATAATAAAAAACGAAGGAGGGAAGGGGGAAGGAAGGAGGGGGAAGAGACGCACGGAGAGGGATTTGAAGGAGCGGCAAACCGAGGCCGATGGCGAGGTCGATTATGATGGCCTTGCGCTTCTCGGCCTTTGACTTGCGCACGCTGCGCACGGAGGCGATCTGGTACAGCCGGCGGTTGATGCACAGCGAGCACGCGGGGATCGCGAGGTTGAAGCCGTTCAGGAAGTGCGTCGCTGCACAACACATATTCGCGTTAGCCCATCCATCCTTTTCATACGTAGAGAAGGGAGGGGAAGAGGGGGGAGACGCACAGATATCACACCAGGTAGGCGACCAGTCGATGGTGTTCCCGCTCCACACGACCGAGTCGATGAAGAAGACGAGGCACGCGAGCGCGGTCCAGATCATGTACAGACAGGTCCCCGTGTTCCACGCCTCGAGGTGCCACGGGAGGGGGATGGCGCTGCAGAGGAAGCCGACGAAGGCGAAGAGGGAAAAGACCCAGTTGGGCGTGCCGGTGTAGAAGTAGCTCATCGCGGCGCTGACGGGATATCGCTCGGTGGGCGGGTGGCGGTGGACTGGAGGGCGGGGCGGGGCACAGCAGTAAAGCAGGAACAGTGGCAGTGGGCATCCACATCCGTCATCCCCTGCTTTTGAGGGCTCGCCCAGCTTCGCCTTGTGCACCATTAGGTCTTCCCCTTGTCCTCGGCAAGCCCTTCCCCCTCCCTCATCCAATCGACAGCCAATCCAATCGCATCTCCAGCGGTCGGCAGCATTAGGAGTGGCGACGCAGACAAGGCGAAGCCCAAATGCAGACGCGCATTGCGTCGAATGGAGGACGGTGGAGGGACAAGTGGATGGCCGGATTGGGACGAGATCGCCGAATGGGGGCAGGAGAGGAAAGTGATGGGGGAAATCTGGAACGTCACGTGGGACATGACAAGGAGACGCCCATATTCGGCACAACGAGGGCGGGGCAAGGCACAGGAGAGGACAAGGTCGCGAGGGCGGGGTGCAAAGAACAAGGCGGGTGTTTGTTTTTCGAGGGTCTTCATCCCAAGTCATTCATCCCAAGACAAAACAAGGAGTCGGAGCGGGTTTGTGTCTAGGGCTCGGGGGAGGTGAGAACGAAGCGTGCCAGGCCCATGATACGCGGGTTAGCTCCGCGCTTTGGTCTCGCCTCGCTCCCATCCATCCTGTGTCTCGCCGTTGTGTAACTTGTTGGGGGAGGGACTCGGAAAGCAGGAAAGGAAGAAGAACGAAGTCAAACGGCGGACGCGCGTTATATGTATTATACCCCCCACGCCCATTGTTCGAGTCAGTCTCATTGTCTTATTGTCTCGCGAGCGCGATCGCTGGGAGATTTTGAAAGCGAGGTGATCGATGGGAATGCTTCCACGGATGTATTCCGTGATGCGGAAGTGCGGAGGTATTCTTGATGCGGAGCCGCGGACCGCGGACCGCGGACCGGGAGGATACGGTCAGGTGATGTGTTTGACGCGCCGCGTTGTCCTTTTGCTGTCACTGTCAGTTGGGTTCCGCGCGTTCCGCCCAGCACGAATCGCGAGCGTGAGGGACAGGAACAAGAGACGACGGATATTAATTTAAAAAAGTAGGCAAGTGTTTCCTTCAATAAGGGCAGACCTTGAGTCGAACAAGGCACCGCCGTGTCGCAAGCGAAGGATACTTAATGTAAACGATGAACATCGAGCGGCGAACCATTCTGCCCCCTTCCATATAATGTTCTTTGTGTATCGTTCAACCGCAGGACAATCCAATGACTCCGACAACACCACTGCGTCCAACGATATCCTGAAAATTTCCCAGGTTCCCAACACAAACGCAAAAAGAAATTAAGGATGACGACATTCCCCCATCTCATTCATGCAAGCCCCGGCAAAAGCCAATTGCAGTCGCCGGCCAACGACCCGGCCCCGAGTCGAACGGGGCGCTGCTCAACACATTTTCTCACGCCGTACTGGATGCAGCTACGTCCACACGCTATCGGGTCTTACTGTATGTACCGAAGGGCTAGGGTAAGTGGTGTTCATTGTGAACGCGACTCAAGTGATTTTGAGGGTAAGTGAATCGGCAGTTATGTGTAAATTCAACCATGAACGAGTTCTCAACGCAGGCGCAGCTCAAGCCCATTCCCCTCCCACAAAGAAAAAGGTGTTGGTTAAAACTAGCACGACCCGACCCCGAGTCGAACAGGGGGCTGCTCAACACATTTTCTCACGCCGTACTGGATGTAGCTACGTCCACACGCTATCGGGTCTTGCTGTACCACCAGGGTGGGGGATAAGAGGTTGATTTTGACCACAGCTTCAGCATTCTCAGGCTTTGACGAGTGTGCAAGTTCAACCAAACTGATTCAAAGAAGGAAAAAAACAGGCTGCCCCTTCTCTTCTCACCTTCTCCGCCCACGCAAACGCAGGTTAAACCATGTCCCTTCCTGGAATAACGAGGACTAAAAAGATAATCATCGGCGCAAGTGTATGACCCGATCCCGAGTCGAACGGGATACTGCTGAACAACGAAAAACTCAGGGTATTTGATGCAGCTGCGTCCACACGCTATCGGGTCTTGCTGTACCTACTGAAGTGGTGAAAGAAGATAGCCTCAGTTGAACCACTGCTTCAACATTCTCAGGCTTGGCGAGGGAAAGTGTCATAGACATTCAACAACTTGAAGTGCATATGTAGCGGCTATCCTATCCGTCGCCGCAGACGCAAACGCAGCTCAATCCCGTGTCTCTTCTGCGAAGGAACAAAAGATAATGGTTCTGAACGACCACGACCCGACCCCGAGTCGAACGGGATACTGCTGAAGCCAACCGGATCTCCAACGAATTTGATGCAGCTGCGTCCACACGCTATCAGGTCTTCGTATACCTACTTGGGAGTGGATTGAGTTGAACGAAATCCTGCGATATGTTGATTCGGGACACTACTCAACATGTAATGGATATTCGTCGAGTCGTGTGAAAGTACAACCATGAACGAGTTCCCAACGCAAACGCAGCTCAAGCCATTCCCCTCCCACAAAGAAAAAGTTATGCGTTGACTCCCTCCTACGACCCGACCCCGAGTCGAACGGGAGACTGCTGAATAATGCTAGGAGATTGACGAATTTCGTGCGGCTGCGTCCACACGCCATCAGGTCTTTTGGTCCCAACTAAGGGGGTGGGATAAGACAGGCTGATTCTACGGTGCTCGAGAAATTTCGAGTAGAGATGTCGTTTGAGAATTCAACCACCGAGGCAAATGTCGTGCTACTGTTAAACGAATGGGCGGTAAACTTTCCTCTGTCACCGCAAACACAGTTCAAGTTCTCTTCCCTGCACAGCGAGAAGCAAAAAGTGGAGGAGAACCAAGAGTGGAGGAGAACCTGGGGAACGACCCGACCCCGAGTCGAACGGGACACCGCGAAAGCAAGCGGCACTAAACGACGAATTTGATGCAGCTGCGTCCACACGCGATCGGGTCTTGCTATACCTACTGAAGGGGCCAAATAACTTAGGCTGATTCTGAACAAGTTCAGGATTCGTTGAGTCGCTTTGGAAATTCAACCAATCTGATTCACAAAAACAGACTGCCCCAAGCCGATGTCCCTTCCCGGCACCCACGAGGTCAAAAAAGTAAATCATATCTCAACTGTATCTGCGAATGACCCGACCCCGAGTCGAACGGGTGGCTACTAAATGAAGGAAATGACGAGGATTTGATGCAGCTGCGTATACACGCTATCAGGTCTTGATGTACCTACCGAAGGAGTGGAATAGGTTACGCTGATTTTGAACGCTACTCAGGACATCCCGAGTCAAAATACGGGGCGTAGAGATTGAACAACCGAGTCAGTTACCGTTCACAAAAGGGAACTGCCGCTTGTATCATCGCATCCCCCATCAACGCAAACGCAGCTTTCTCCTTCCGGCACAGCAACAAGGAAAAAAGCCAGGGTGGCTGAACATACCCAACCCCGGTCCCCGAGTCGAACGGGGTGCTGCTGAACAGTATCAGGAAATCGACAAACTTCGTGCAGCTGCGTCCACACGCTATCGGGTCTTATGTACCTACCGAAGGAGTGGAACAGGTGACGCTGATTTTGAACGCTGATCGAGATATCCAGAGTGGAAACGTCGTTTGGGAATCCAACAAACGAGTCAAATATCGTTTACCTGGCAAACGAGTGATCTTATCTCCGCCCGCCCAAGCGCAGCCTATCAAGCCTGTGTCCCTTCCCGGAATAACAAGGACTAAAAAATATTCGTCGGCGCAAGCGTATGACCCGACCCCGAGTCGAACGGGGTGCTGCTGAATAAGCTTATGACCGATGATCGGTTGCAGCTGCGTCTCACGCCATCGGGTCTTTTTGTACTCAATAATGGGCTGGGTATGTGATGTTGATTTTGAACACTGCTCAGCGTTTCAAAATTCATCGGGTCCAAATCTACTACATATCAACCGTGGGGACATCCTGATCTTTTTTCCTCGTGGCAGACGCAAGCGCAGCTCAATCCCATGCCCCTTCCCGAGACAACGCATACAAAAAAAAAATTGTCTCGCGTATTAATCGCACACCACCCGACCCCGAGTCGAACGGGGGGCTGTTGAACCTGCCACTGAAAAAGGCCATCCAGATATTCGATACAACTGCGTCCGCACGCTATCGGGTCTTGCTGTACCTGCTGAATGTAAGTGATGTTGATTCAAACGCTGCTGAAGCCAAGCTCCAGTTATAACAAGTCGATACGCGTCGTGTAAAAATTCAAGGAACAGGTCGAATATCGTTTTTCGATTGAACGAGTGCGTAGCCCTAATCTCATACTTGGGCGCAAGCGCAGCTCCCATGTCCCTTCCCGGTACAAGCAAGAGGAGAAAAAGTCTTCCGTCGTGAACTACCCATGACCCGATCCCGAGCGGGGCGCGGCTGAAGAATGTCATCCAGCTGATATTTGATACAGCTGCGTCCACACGCCATCCGGCCTTTTTGTACCTATAAAGGGGCTGAGTATGCACATGCATGCTGATTCTACGGTGCACGATCAATTTCGAGTAGAAACGTCGTTGGAAATTCAACCATGAACGAGCTCTCAACGCAAACGCAGCTCAAGCCCCATATGTATTCCCCTCCCACTTAAGAAAAATGTATTGGTCGATTATGCTGTACCTACTGAGGTAGTGGGGTAAGTGAGCGGAATGTTGACCACTGCTCAGCTACTGAGGAGGCGGAAGAAGTGATGCTGATCTTGAACGCTGCTCAATATGTGCTTGATTTCAAGTCATTGGGTATCCAGCCGAAATACCCGGAATTTACCAATCAAACAAGTGCGTAGCAGTGACATTCCCTTCGCCAGCCCAAGCTCAGGTCAAGGCTATGTCCCTTCCCGATAAAAATTCTGGTCAAATTAAACGCCGCCTACGACCCGACCCCGAGTCGAACGGGGGGCTGTGAACTCTTGAAGGGTTACCAGGAATTTGATGCGGCTGCGTCCACACGCCATCGGGTCTTGCTGTACCTATAGAGGGGCTGGTATCAGTGCAGGAACACCGTTCAAGAGATCTAAGGAGTCTCGACTGCGAGTCGCGTAGAGATTCAACCAAAGGGTACGATATCATTCACAGAAGGATATCCTCTGTTCCTCTGTAAATACAAACGCAACTACAGCTCACATCGGCCCAACGAGAGCAAAAAAAAAACAAAATCCGCGCTACAAGCGAACGACCCACGACGCGACCCCGAGTCGAACGGGGGATTGCTGAAACCAACTGTGAGGTTCCAGTCCGTTGTGAGGTAGGAACCCCGCTAGAGTCGTCAAGAAACCAAGTAGTTCGCGCACAAAGGTGAGTGGGTGAGGTATTGGATTCGAGAAAACTAAAGAACTACCTACTCACTAGCTACATTAAATAGGATTCTAAGGTACTGCGTACATACTACTAAAAAGGAGATTCTATTAATACAAGCCTTCGCCGCAAGCGCGCAGCTGAAGGCACAGTTCTCGCAGTTCAACCACGTAGTTGAAGACGTGGTTGAACACGTCGCGCCGAGCCGCCGCTCGGACATCACCGGATGCCGTGATGCCGAGGTCCATCCCTTACACCAACCCGATCTCCAACGAATTTGATGCAGCTGCGGCCACGCGCTATCGGGTCTTGATGTACCTACGGAAGACCTGGATTGAGTTCAGCTGGTTCTGAACACCACTCAAGAGATTTGGATGGGAAGTACGTCGTGTCGAGTGGAAATTCAACCATGAACGAGTTCTCAACGCAAAGGCAGCTCAAGCCCATGTCCCTTCCCACAAGAAAAAAGATTATCAATCCCAGCTTCTACGACCCGACCCCGAGTCGAACAGGGGGCTGCTGAAACGCCGAGGAAAGGAAAACATTCGGTGCAGCTGCGTCCACACGCCATCGGGTCTTTCTGTGCTTATGAAGGCGCTGGGGTAAGTGATGTTGATTCTGATCTGAAAAATTGCGATAATATTAAGAGCTGCCACTGGGGAAGCGGTAACAGCTAAATGAGGAGGTAAAAAGTAAGTGCTTGTGGGACACCATGACCCGATCCCGAGTCTAACGGGGTACTGCTGAATAATGCTACAAAAATCAACGAATTTTGTGCAGTTGCGTCCACACGCTATCGGGTCTTGCTGTATCTACTAGACAGTGAAATAAATCACCGTGAATTTGAAGGCCGCGGAAGATATCCCGAGTAGAAGTACGTCATTGGGAAATACAACCAGGTAAGTACGAAATCGTTTACAACAGCTTATCCTCCGCCAAAGTAAACGCGGTTCAAGCCCATGTCTCTTCTGCGAAGGAAAAAAATATCGGTTCTGAACGACCACGACCCGACCCCGAGTCGAACGGGGCCACTGCTCAATTTGACAGCGGAACATAGTCGACTATTTGCAGCAGCTGCGCCCACACAGTATCGGGTCTTTCTGTGCTTATGAAGGCGCTGGGGTAGGTGAGGTTGATTTTGAATGCTGCTCAAAATATCCTGAGTAGAAACGTCGTTTGGGAATCCAAACGATGCGTCAAATGTCGTGTTACTGTGAAAACGAATGGGCGGTAAATTTTCCTGCGTCACCGCAAACACGGTTCAAGCTCTCGTTTTTCTGTGCAACGAAAACGAGAAAAAGAAGAGAGGATTGAGGAACGACCCGACCCCGAGTCGAACGGGGGGCTGCTCAACTTGACAGCGGAACATCACTATTTGCAGCAGCTGCGTCCACACGCTATCGGGTCTTGCTATACCTACTGAAGGGGCCGAATAACTTAGGCTGATTCTGAACAAGTTCAGGATTCGTTGAGTCGCTTTGGAAATTCAACCAATCTGATTCACAAAAACAGACTGCCCCAAGCCGATGTCCCTTCCCGGCACCCACGAGATCAAAAAAGTAAATCATATCTCAACTATATCTGCGAATGACCCGACCCCGAGTCGAACAGGGGGCTGCTGAAACGCCGAGGAAAGGAAAACATTCGGTGCAGCTGCGTCCACACGCTATCAGGTCTTGATGTCCCTACGGAAGACCTGGATTGAGTTCGGCTGATTCTGAACACCACTCAAGAGATTTGGATGGGAAGTACGTCGTGTCCAGTGGAAATACAACCATGAACGAGTTCCCAACGCAAACGCAGCTCAAGCCATTCCCCTCCCACAAAGAAAAAGTTATGCGTTGACTCCCTCCTACGACCCGACCCCGAGTCGAACGGGAGACTGCTGAATAATGCTAGGAGATTGATGAATTTCGTGCGGCTGCGTCCACACGCGGGTCTTTCTATCCCCACTGAAGAGGTTGAGTATGTCATGCTGATTCTACGGTGCTCGAGAAATTTCGAGTAGAAAGTCACCAGAAACTTCGTCGTTTGGGAATTCAACCACCGAGGCAACGTCTTGCTACTATTAGTAAACGAATGGGCCGTAGATTTTACTCCGTCACCGCAGCTTGTCCCTTCCGAGCACAACGAGAAGGAAAAGAAAAAGAAAGGCTTGGGTAGCCGCACGACCCGACCCCGGGTCGAACGGGGGGCTGCTGACTTGCACAGGAACTCACAACGAAATTGATGCAGCTGCGTCCGCACGCTATAGCTATCGGGTCTCGCTTTACCTATAAATCACCGTGGTAACTTGAGTGAGGTTGATTTTGAACAGTGCTCAAGTTATCCAGAATTCGGCATCTGCTCAGCCCATCCACCGGCAATCGTGGGGACATTCAAACTCATTTACAGAAAATTCCTCTCCCTTTCTCAACCTCTTCTCATCTTCTCCACCAACGCAAACGCAGCTTGCTCCTTCCCAGCATAACAAGAACGAAAAAAAGAAAGTGAGACCAGAGGGACGACCCGGCCCCGAGTCAAACGGGAGACCGCTGGGCGCTATCAGGTCTTTTAACCCTCAAGAAGGAACGGGGTAAGTGAGGTTGATTCTAAACACGGCTCCATGGATGCGGGATTCATTGGGTCGTGGGGAAATACAACCAAGGCGTCAAACCATTTGCCCGTTAAAAGAGTACTTGGCGCCAATCTTATCCTCTGTCATGGCAAACGTTCATGTCCCTTCTCGAAGAAAAATGTATCGGTTGAAACTAGCACGACCCGACCCCGTGTCGAACGGGGGGCTGTTGAACCTGAAGGCCATCGAAATATTCGATACAACTGGGTCCACACGCCATCAGGTCTTTTCGTACCGACTAAGGCAGTGGGGTAAGTGAGGTTGATTTCGCACAATTTTTGGTGCATCGGCAGTCGTGTGGAAATTCAACCAAAGAGTAAGAAAAAGAACCCCGGCAATTTGAGGCAGGGACTTGGAGTTCAATCTCTTGAATGTATCTTGATTACCAGGAAAGGCTGTGTTGAACAAGGAAGGCACAGAAGATAAAAAGGGATGCCTACATTTGGCGTACGACCCGACCCCGAGTCGAACGGGGGTACTGCTGAGCAACGAACACCTGAAGGCATTTGATGCAGCTGTGTCCACAGGCTCTCGGATCTTTCTGTAAGTGGTGAGTAGTCAGACGCTTCAACAAGATGTGACCTCGTACCTCGGCTTCTTGAGATCCACGGAGTCTCGGCAGCCAGTGGCTTAGAGATTTAACCAAAGGGTAAGAAATCATTCACAGTGGCGTATCCTCTGTTGACACAGAGCGCGGTTCAAGCCCGTGCCAACTGTAGGCACAACGAGACGAAAAAATCATCGGCGCAAGCGTATGACCCGACCCCGAGTCGAACGGGGGACCGCTGGTTTTTTGCGCACATCGAATTCGGTACGGCTGAGGACTGGGCTAAGTGAGGGTGATTCTAAACACGGCTCAAGATGTGCTGGGTTCGTTGGGTCGTGTGGGAATTCAACTTGTCAAATACCCGAGCCGTTGACCGACTGAACGAGTGCTTCGCAGCTATCGTATCCTGATATCCTCTGTCATGGCACACGCAGCGCAACCATGCCCCGTCCCACAAAGAAAAAAGTATTGGTTAGAACTAGCACAACCCGACCCCGAGTCGAACGGGGGCCTGTTGAACCTGCCAAAAGGCCAGCGAGACATTCGATACAACGTTCACAGAAGAACCGCGGTCTGTCTTATCATCTTTCCCAGCAAACGCAGTGGCCCTTCCGACACAAAGAAGACGAAAAAAGGAGGATTTGGGCCGAATGGCCCGACCCCGAGTCGAACGGGGGCTGCTCAACAATGTTACTAACTTACACTTTGACGGATTTCGTGCAGCTGCGTCTGCACGCTATCGGGTCATGCTGGACCCACTGGAGGGCTGGGGTAAGTGATGTTGATTTTGAACACTTGTTTCAAAATTCATCGTCCAATCTCTGTTGGATTAAAATACAACCACGGTCAACGCACTCGCGGCTCCAAATCTACTAATTACCAACCGTGGGAACATGCTGATCTATTTTCTTCGTGGCAGACGCAAACGCAACTCAATCCCATGCTCCTTCCCGGGGCAACGCAAACAAAAGCAAGCAGGCTCGCAATGACCCGACCCCGAGTTGAAGGGGGGCTGCCAGATAATGTGGTGACGGAACGCTGGATTTGATGCAGCTACGTCCGCACTGTCGGGTCGTTGTACACCTTCTCAAGAGGCTGAATACCTTGGGCTGGTTCTACACCATGCTCGAGAATTTTGAGGGGGTATGGAAATTGAAGCACAGGGTAAAGAATGACCACGCCAATTCGAGGTAGATCTACAGTTGAATCTGTAGTCACATTAGCTACTAAGGACTGCCTTGAACAAGGAATGCAGGGAAGAGAGAAAAAAATGTTAAGCACGACCCAATCCCGAGTCGAACGGGGGGCACCGCCGAAATGTCTGGCGTCTCAACCAAGAATCGGGTGCGGTTGCGTCCACACGCTATCCGGCCTTCCTTGCCCAACTGACAGAGTGGGGCAAGTGGTGCAAAGGATTCGTCCAGTTGTCTGGAAACTCAACTATCGAGTAAAGGAGAATTACCACGCCAATTTGAGGTGGGTACCTGGACTTGGATCTGTGGTCCCAGTTGAATGTGACTTGATTACCGCGAAAGGCTCGAAAGGAGAAAGAAAGAAAAATGTTTGTTCCTATGGCGCACGACCCGACCCCGAGTCGAACGGGGCGCTGCTGAATATAGCTACGGCAAACCGCCGAATTCGGTGCGGCTGCGTCCACACGCTATCAGGTCTTTCTCTGCCTACCGAATGTGTTGGAGTGATCTTGATTTTGAACGCTGCTGTATATGTCCGGGAGTTGTCGAGTCGTGTGGAAATTCAACCAAAGAGTACAAAATCATTCACAGGATGATATCCTCCGCCAAAAAGGAAACGTGGGGAAGAAAGCTTTTTGTTTCCCCCTGATGACCCGACCCCGAGTCGAACGGGGTGCTGCCGTAACGACGAGGCAAGGAAGACACTCGTTGCAGTTGCGCCCGCACGCTATCGGGTCATATGCACTTACCGAAGGAGTGGGGGTGAGTGATGTTAATTTTAGACACAACTCAAGAGAAAATGAACCACCGAAGCAGATATGTTTCCTCAACGAAAAAGGACGTCGTCGATTAGACAGTCCCTTGAGTGAGCAGTAAGAGCAAACCCGCGGGAAGCAAAAACTTCAATCGCGGCCGATGACCCGACCCCGAGTCGAACGGGGGACTGCTGAATATAACCACGGTATCCTAGCAAATAATGCGGCTGCGTCCACACGCTATCGGGTCATTGTATACCTTCTCAAGAACTGGCGTAACTGAGGTTGATTCTCGGTGAGTCGACTCGAGGTTCACCCATGACCGAGTTCTCAACGCAAACACAGCTCAAGCCATTCCCCTCCAACGAAGAAAAAGTTATGCGTGGGCTCTCCCCTACCACCCGATCCCGAGTCGAACGGGGCGCTTGCTGAATATAGCTACGGCAAACCGCCCAATTTGGTGCAGCTGCGTCCACACGCCATCGGGTCTTTCTTAATTTATCGAGGCACTGGGGCTTTTGACGCTGCTCGAGGGATGTGGGATCCGTTGGTGGGATAGACGGACGCTTCGACGAAATGTACTCGGCTTCTTGGGGTCTCGGCTGCGAGTTGTGTAGAGGTCTGAAACTGAAGGAAACCCCGAATCCGCAGTCGAACGAGGTACTACTGAGTGTGGTTACACTCGGTCTTGGAATTTGATGCAACGCACGCAACCGGGTCTTTTCAACCGACTGAGGCAGTGGGGTAAGTGAGGTTGATTTTGACCAGTGCTCAAGGGATCTTGAGGGGAAGTGCATCTGTGGATTGAACCTCAAACTCGATTCACAAAACGCCTCACCCGCCACTGGCAATGTAAACGGAGTCCAAGCTTATGTCAGGCTTGCCGCACAACAAGAAAGGCGAACTAGCGATAGGCGGACGACCCGACCCCGAGTCGAACAGGGGGCTGTTGAACCTGCCACTAAAAGACCATCCAAACACTCGATGCAACTGCGTCCACACACGCTATCGCGTCTTGCTGTACCTACTGAAGGGATGGGGAAAGTGATGTTGATTCAAACGCTGCTGCCAGGTTCAAGTTATAACAAGTCGATACACGTCGTGTGGAAATTACCAAACGACCAGGCGGAATATGGTTTTTCGATTGAGGGAGCGCGTAGCCCTAATCTCATACTTTGGGGCAAGCGCAGCTGTCCCTTCCCTGTACAAGCAAGAGGAGAAATATTTTTAAAAAGTCTTTCGTCATGAAATACGCACGACCCGATCCCGAGTCGAACGGGGCGCTGCTGTAGCGCCCAGGCAAGAAAGACACTCATTGCAGCTGCTTCCACACGCCATCGGGTCTTTCAACCCTCAACAACGACTGGGGTAAGTGGCGACTGGCGTATGTGTTCCACCTTCCGGCCGCGGGTACACTCGAGATCTGCGCAAGTTATAGCATAATAGCCCGGGACGCGGGCAAATCTGTATCGGTATCGGAGAATACATAAGGGGGCACTGGATAGGTGGTAGATACATCGGAAGGAATTAGCTATAGATATGTGTAGCGTGTGTGGCTGGTGGGAAGCGAATGAAAGAATGTCGTCGTGAAGCGAAAGCTAAAGTATTGTAACGTCGAACTCGAAGGTCAACTCGAATCTCCACGCAAAAGAAACAAGCGAAGCACACAAGGAAGGGAGGAAGAGAGGTGGGAGGAAGCTCACACCACCGTCGCGACTGTGCGCGTCATATAAATCACATCCTGCGGCGCGTAACCGCGCAAGATGGGCTTGCGCGGGATGCTCACGGCTCTTCGGGGTGCTCGGGTAGGTAATGGCGACACAGGTTGCATTGAAATGGCGTCCTCGAACGGCGACTCCGGGCGCGCGTCCGCCGCGGTGGAGGTGGGCACGTACACCGGCCAAGGAGGGGCGCGTCCAGAGCGGGGTGGCGATCGGGACGAGCTGCGCGTTGGACTGCGCGAAGGCGACATAGACAGCCGCACGGGCGAAGCAGGTGGCACCGGCCACGGTGCGTCCCAAATCGACGAGATTGTCGATGCGGTATCTTCCGGGATCGGTTGCTTCGGCGGTGCCAGGTGCGGCGGTGTGCGTACGCGAGGCGGATGGGGCGGGGCCTGGCTCGGTGCAGGCGGTAAGATAGGCGCGACTATTTCCGGCGTTGGGGTTGACATTGTGGTTATCGGATGCACAGGCGAGTCAGGATGAGGCAAAAGAACGCTGGGCGAGACAGGGCTGGGTAGCCCCAGCGCAGCGGCCACAGGTGACGCGAGATACGTCAGCGTCGAACTCGTGAACGCATCGTCTTCCTCTGCACTCGTGGGGCTCGAGCTGCGAGAGTACCCGTCTGAGAGGGCAGATTTGCGGTGCGGATGCGGATGCGGGACGCGGCTCTTCTGCACCTTGACGTCGAGCATGTCGTCCCACCCGGAGCAGAGTGGGGGGAGATGCACAGCCTGCGGCGCGGGCGGTACCACGAGGGAAGACTTGGAGAGCATGGCGCGTGGACTGGGAAGCAGTAATTTTTAGCATTCGACACGACGCAAAATAAAGCGAGGGTGCTTACAACGTCAGCCGACTCAACTCGGGTCTCGCGCGGCGCTGACAGGGGAGGTGCCGGCGGAACCAGGCGAGTGCATTCACGGTCTCGTCTCCCAACAGGATGGAGAGCAGGAGGTACACTATCGACACGACAGGGATAGACCACCACACCAGCTGAGCAGCGCCGACCTCACTCGGCTTGCGCACGACCAGCACGAGAGAAAAGTGCTCGTGCACGGCAGCCAGAGAGAAGTGCTCTGTACGCGGGCCGAGGAGCTGGAAAAGCGTGACGATAAGGACAGTTGCGGTGAGAAGGATGGATTTGGTGACGCGTCGCACAAAGAGTGGGACAGAGAGGGAGGAGCGCGCGGAGAGATGGGTAGCGAAGCGTTCTGAGGAGAGGCGCGCATAGTGCCAGACCGATAAGACTAGCCGAAAAGCATATTATTAGCTGGATCGAATATCTGAACGAATAAGAGAGTTGACGTACGACAGAGAACCAAAGATATGCTACACAGAATCAGCGGAGGGATGACCATTATAAGTACAGCGGGTGTGGATCTATGGGTTGATGCCGAGCAGCCAAAGTCCTGCAAGAGATCAAACCGGTGATCCTGGACGGCGAAATCTAAATGCAAGCTAATCAATATGACATTCAAGGATACTTGAAGAACGGAATGGGCGCACGAAGAGTCATGTAAAGGAGTGGAAAGACGTAACACAGCGCGACGTCAAGGAGCGTGTGGATTCGTTTCGAGTACGTGTTGGGGTATATCTTGCGCGAGGAGGACAGCAGCTCGAGGTAGCGCGCGGAGCAGAGGCAAACGCCAGGGAGGGCGAGCGCGGCGCCGACAAGTACCTTCGTTACTGTTACAGAAAGAGAAAATAAGCGCAAGTTAAAGGTGGCGCGTGGCGGCGCACATACCGATGTCGCACCAGATCGGGATGCGCGTCTCCGTGTTGGAGGACCATACGAGTGCATTGACGGCGTGGACGAGGTTCCCTAGGAGCAGCCATACAATGATGGCGACATTTGAGGTGTTTACCGTTGGCCGGCGGATCAGGACGATTAAAAATACAGCGAGGAGGCCGGCACAGAGGAACGAGAGGACAGGCAGTATGGGTAGCATTATGTTTTTGTGGTGTTTTGGGCGCCCTGCGGTCGGGCTTCAGAGGTGGTGGATACAGTGGAGAGAGGTGCGGCTCAGGATCTCGCGCCGCCAATCCGTATATTAGAACGAGATAGAACAAAGGCAATCGCTAGCGCGAGTCAGACGAGTCTGCATTCTGGGGCTTCGGATGTGACTGCCGCAGAACAACTGAGCGTCCTATTCCGACACAAGGAAAAGTTAGCGATTAATTCCGGGAGGAGTGGGAGGGTCTGGCGAGGCGTGGCGACAACACAAAGGGAAGAGCGAATTTGGACGAAGTGGCCAGATAAGGAAATTACAAGAAGAACGTGGCGGTGCGAGCGAATTTCTAACGAGCATCCAAAGGTAGCACAAGGCGGGCCCGAGCATGGATGTGCGTGGAGGATCGACGGGTGGCGGTGATTCTACTGCAAGTGATGCGCAATCAGCAGGCGGATCTGGCGCCGATTGGGACGGAAAAGCCCGCAAGAAAATGGAGAGAGCAAGGTTGGCAGAACATCAGCCAAGTGGGACGTCGACAATCGATCCATTGAGGTAACGAGACACTTGCGAAGGCCTATTGTGGCAGGGATATAGATTGTAAGAGGGAATCAAGCGGGGATCGTGTGCCACCAGGCGTGGCGGGAACTGGGATCCTGAGAAGGGGGGAGCAGTGATAGACTCGTAGGTCGAGGGCCGAGACGGAGACCTTGAAGGAGATGTAGACTTGAGGAAGGGGAAAGGCCAAGTCGTTGCGGCGTGATGTACGTGACGGCAACGTGACGGTGATCATTGATCCCATCGATCAATGCCGCCTTTGTTGCCGGACCAAACAAGGGCGCTTGATCCTCTTTCTTCTGCTTCCTCCTGCTGTCCCTCTTTTTCTGCTGGAAGAAAGTGTGCTGCATGCAGAGCGTTGGCCGTCAATATTTCCTTACTTCGTGCAACATTCCTTAGGTGGTTCGATTCTGCGTCAACTTGGAAACTTGGGTTACCGTTTTTCCTTTGGAGGAGGATTGTGTGAGCAATTTCGAGCTACATTCACACCGAGAAGGTCACGCCGAGCAAGCTGGTGAGCGTTGGACTGACCTAACTCAGAATTTCTTGTAAGAGGTTGAACTTTTATCCGGTAATTTTCTACGGGACTCTACGCGGGAATGGGTATCTGTGCCTCAGAAAATAGCTTTCATCCAAGCCGTCCTCCATCGCAGATTCGCATATCAGCACAGTTGCTCAGTGCCATTTAAAAGCCCGAGGTGTCGATTTTGGTTTCGTTTCCTTGTCGCGGAACTCAACCTCGTGCCCGTACTTAGCTTGCCCAGCTGTTGGTTCTTGGAATCCGCCTGCCATGTGTTGGAGTATGCTTGGCAAGCACGAACCAGCGGTGCGGAGGTAGATCATTTTTACTGCAACAGCCTCTCTTGGAATTGCTTGGCAGACAGACACCCCCAATTGTAGGCCAGATTGAACTCGTACGGACATGTCAAATTGTGGAGAGCAAGACCCTTATTTATCACAACGGGAACATTATCCCATTGTGTGGCCAAAATACGCTGCAGGCACCGAAGACCCGAGGGTCTGAACTATCCGCAAGATGGGACGCAATTCGAATTGTGGTAAGGATCTCTGAAATTAGCGCTGTACAGCATACAGGCGTCTGTTCTTCCGTCTCAAGTTGGCGATTTGCCCCACCCCGCTTCTCTGTCGGTCCTACACTTTTTTTTTTTTTTTTTTTTTTTGAGGAGCGTTGGACAGTGGGGCTCCTATAGGTAAGAGCATTTCTGCTTCCTCGTCCACACCACAAGGCAGTTCAAGGGCAACCACCTCGTAGCGCTTCGTCCGAGCCGACATAGTCGTCTACCCCCCACCCGCTAATTTGAGACCATGGACTTAGAACCCGGTCAGACAGTAAAACAATCTCGCGAGGAAATGCGCTAGCGCACTTGTGCCCCTTTAGGCGGCACGTCGTGTGGGGCTACGAACTTCGTTGACTCCGGTTCACCAGCAGCCGAAGCCGCCAGTTCCCCTTCATCGCCAACTCAGCCGATACCCACTAAAACCCCGACTTCTCTCGGCCAATCCTTCGAGAGTAAGTGTTCGTTTTTTAGGACCTTCTTCCAGGTTCCTTTGACTAGTGACATTTTGATGGCTTTCTTTTCGTACTTCAATTTGTCTGTCATCGCGCAGTCTAATGACAATCTTATCTGGATTTGATGCACCCAACGATTGTGAATCTCCACTACCGACGCCGGCTCTTTCTGGTTGATTACGCGCTCGTTCCGCAACCTCCAGATAAGGTGGGCGGATTCTGTGATCAGTATTTTGTACAGGCGCGTTGTCGCTGGGTCGCCTTTCTTGGTCGCTGGTCCCGCCATTATCTCGGCTACAGTGGGTCTCATGGCCGTCCCTGCTCTTTTCTGCCACATCTCGCTTGCGAGGTCCCAGACTTCTTTTTGGCCCGGCACGGCACATTCTGTCAGGATGTGCTTCATCGACTCATAAGCTCCGCATCTCGTGCACTTTGCTTTGTGTTGATGGCCCGGTATGTTCTCCCAATACTCTCCGACTTTATACCCGCCGTGAATCAGCATCCATAGGAAGAAGCGGATGCTTCGCGAAATGTCCTTGTGTCTCGTGGCTTTCCAGATGGCTCGCTTCAGCGGCGGTTCGCCATCGGTTCCCGTTGCGGCCTCCTGGGCGAGCGCCATGTTTTCAATTGTCTTAGGTCGGGCTAGGAATTGTCTGTAGTCCGGTTTATCGACTGTTATCTTGCGAATGATCTTGTATGCCAATGATTGTGTCATTGCTTGGAGTTTTGCTCCGGGGAGCAGGAGAGCTGCACGGGCGTCCGTGTTGATCGCGTCTTCGTCGGGTTTACGGCTCCCTTCCCCAGCGAGCACATCCGCGGCTTCATTGCCCGCGTTGCCTGTGTGCCCTTTGACCCATTCTAGTTCGGTCTTCGCTTTTCTTTCACGGATTTTCGCAACGGTGAGTTCCATGAGTGGTCCATTTTGCACTGTGAAGAATCCTTCATCCTCCCATTTGCGTAGGTTTTTCGTGAGTCCCTGTATGGCATACTTCGAGTCGCTGATGATCTTCAGCGGCGCATTGTACGGTGCTAGCTCTGCCGCTTCTTTTATTGCGATGACTTCACCTACCTGGTTCGACGGGCCTATCTCATCCGGGACTCGAATGGCACGGTTTCTGGGGTCATCTACGCCGAAGTACACTCCGGCTCCTGCTTGAGCGTTCTCCATTCCGTTGTTGATCGCCGAGCCGTCTGTGTAGACTTCTACTTTGTCTGCTTGGTTCGGCGCGAACCATGTATTCGGTGCTCTTTGGCTCCCCGTGGAGTTTCCTTCCGTGAATATTCGGAATACATCCGCGAGTTCGCCGTCTGTCGTGACGGTCACGTCGAATTCTTCCACGCCTTCGGTCTCATCGCGTTCCCTTAGGGCGTGGTACTCTTCAAAGTCTTCTGGTTGCATGCATCTTGGGTCCCATTTGTCTTCCAGTGTGTTTAAAAGTTCGTGTGCCTTTTTATAACATAGGTTCGGGTGTCTACACTGGGTTGTAGCTCGCGTCATCTGGCAGGATGCGCATCGGCAATCGGTCCTATCCGTGTGGCGGGCCGTTCCCATTTTCCTTGCGAGCAGGAGAGTGTCCTTTACCCACCTGATCCGGTGGTTCCATTTCAGGCATTTGACTACCGTCCTGTTCGCATTGAACATGGTCTTGTCTCCTCCTGAGAACCTGTGGTACCATATCGGCATATCTCCCTGGAGCTTCCGTGAGACTGCGATGGCGTCCATCGTGACCCCGTATTTTTTTCCGGTTCTCATCATGTTGGCCAGGTCTTCACTTTTGAGGACGCTCGCATATTTGTACGGGGACCATGTCTGGAGGTACGTATTTATCCGCATTGCTTCGTCGACGTTTAGGTCTGCATCCACAACCTTTCCTGCTAGGAACTCGTCTGCGACGAAGCACCACAGTGGCCTGTCTGGTCCGAAATTCAAGTACGTCTTCAGCCACGTGATGGTTATGGCTTCATTTCGGGCCACGATGTCGAGGAGGTCCTTGCCTCCCATGTTGGCTGGTGCGTAGACTGTTTCCTTGTTCACGGCTACGCTTACTTTTTCTGCCCACAGGAAGCTTCGTACTCGTTGTTCCAGTTGTTTTTCCACATCCTCCGGCATGCCTTGCACCGTGGCCATATACTGGGTCATACCACCGACAACCATGAGTAGAATTAGACGTCGCCCTTCCATCGACGGGTGTCCAAGTTCCCATTGGTCAAGGGCGGCGTCTATCTTTTCAATGGTGCGTGGCCATGTTCCGGCTTGCTCGACCTTATTGCCAACCCAGGCTCCAAGAGTTCGGATGGCTTCGCCTTCCGCTGCAATTTTAATATGTCCTGGTATCAGTGTACCTCCGAGGCCATTTATGAAGCGATTCGCTCTCACCCGGTCTCTGTGGTCAATTTTTCCGATAGGGATCATCTCCGTCTTCCCGATGTTAAATTTCGCCCCTGCCGCGATGCACCATTCGTCTAGGATGTCCGTGAGTGCACCAAAGTCATCTGCTGCGTCGAGGTACACTAATGTATCGTCCGCAAACAGTGTGGCGATGAGTTTCTCGGTTTTTCCTTTAATTTTGAAGCCGACCAAGTCAGATTGCCGTAGTGACTCAGCTAGTGGCTCGATTGCCAGGTCGAATAGCAAGCATGACAGAGGGTCTCCTTGTCGTACTCCTCTCGTGACACGGAAGGGGTGTTCGCTAGTCTCTCCATTCAGGATTACATATGTGTACGCGTCGCTGTACAATGCCTTGATTGTGTTAATAAATTCTGTTGGTATTCCGAAGCTTGCGAGCGCTCGCCATAGGTAGTCGTGCTCAATTTTGTCGTAGGCTTTTTCCTGGTCGAGGGCCACTATAACACCGTTCCTTTCCGTTGCTTCTGCGAGCTCAATCACACGTTTGGTGAGCCAGATTTGGTCTCGGATTTGGCGTCCCGGCACGAAACCCGCCTGGTTCGGGTGGATCAGGTCGGGGGCGACTGCGGCCAGTTTGATCGTGAGGGCTTTGGTGAATATTTTATAATCCGTGTTCAATAGGGAGATCGGGCGGTAATTTGCGATGTCCGCTTTGTCGTTCTTTTTATAGAGCGGGCACATCCAGCTCTTCGAAAATCCGGTTCCCTCTACCATCCCGTTATTCTCAATGTCGTTGTAGACCTTGTGCATCGCCCCCATTATGTCGAAGGCCGGCTTGTCCAGTTTTATTGCCGTCTCGTACCTTGAGTTAAGTACTTTCCACACCTCGTACGTTATGCCGTCTAATCCTGGCGCTTTGAAGTTTGCTGACATCTTCAGTGCTTGACGGACGTCTTCGAGGGTTAGCCTCTTCTTCAGTGTCTCCACTTGTTCTGGCGTTGTCTGCCTTGCCGTGCGGCCAAGTACCGTCTCAATTTTGGCCTCTCTGACTTCTTCCGGGGTGTCCGACCTCTCTTTCTGGATCCTGTTATGGTAGTCTCGTGCCATCGATGCCATTCGTTGCGAGTTTGTCTCGTACACCGGCGGTTCCTCGGGGTTTGTGTTCTTCTTCAGCCTGTGTATAATTTCTCTCGGTTTGTGTGGTCTGTTTATCATTGACCAGTATCTGCTTATGATCTCCCCTTCTAGGCGATTCCTTACTTGCCCGCTCAGGCGTGATGCCTGATGTCTCTTCTTTTGTAGCATCGTTAATTTCTCGATTAATACTGTGCTCGATAGTGTTTTTTCTTCCTCGGTGAGTTCGTTGTCGCCGTTTATAGATTCTAGCTGACTTTCTAGCCCAGCGATCTCCTGTACTATTTTGGGGACCACTATCTTCGCTCTCTCCCTTGCTTTGTTGCCGATTTCAATCTTGAACTTCATCCAGATCGTTTGGGCGTTATAGTCGGGGTCCCGTATTGGCCAGCGTGATACTACGTCCAGCTCAGATTGGAGCGCAATTCCCTTGTCGTGTATGTATTGAACGAGGACTTTGTCTCTAATTATATGGTCAGGCCATACCCACCTACCATGTCCAATTGTGGGCGCATCCGCAGTCGTTATTTTTACCGTTATCATTCGGTGGTCAGTGTTTATCCCTACGGTGTGCATTCCCCACTCAAAGGTGTGCTCGAACATGTCTCTCTTGACGTACCAGCGGTCAATTCTGGACTGTGCACCCCCAAGTGCTTCTGGCTGGCGGAACGTGTAGGCGCAAGTGGTCGGGTATGTTTCCCGCCATCCGTCTATAAGTCCTAAGTACTGTTTCAGTTCGTCGAGGGCTTCTACCGCATTGTGGTTGTCTGTGTGTGATGGGAGACGGTCAAGCCCGCTTTCAACCACGTTCGTGTCTCCGCCCATCAGGTCTGGTCGTCTCACATTTCTGTGTGTGACATAGTATTGCTTAATTTCTCTCCAGAAAGCCGCGTTGTCCGCCGGTGGGTTAGGCCCGTAGACGCCAAGGATGGAAAGCGGCGAGCCGTCTGCATTCTTCAATTCAAGGATCATTGCCCTGCCGGGTATTATTTCCCTGGTCTTGATGTTGTCAGTCTGCACCATGTTTTTATTTAGGATGAATGCGACTCCTGCCCTAGCTCTCGGAGCTATGAGATCAGCAGTGAATTCGACTCTGAGAACTCTCGAGAATAGGCTGTCGATCTCAGCTTTTAGTGTCGGATCCATGTGAGCTTCGACTACGACCATTACGCCCGCGCGCTGTTCTCGGGCTATTTGCCAAAGGTTGTACCACTTATTATCTTTGTGTCTCACTGAAGGGTTTCCATTTCCTTTCATGTTTAAACTCGCTACTTTGATTGCAGCTTTATTATTTTTCTTCCCTTTCCGGCGTTGACTGCGCGGCGGTGCTGGCCCGGGGTAAACTCGTTCTTCGTACGGGTGATCAGCGAGCCCCGGCCCACCAGGGTTTGCAGCTGCGGGCTGTAGTGGTGCATTTGCGGGTATCTGCGGCACATTCAAGAGCACCGGTGGTACGTTGGGGGGCACCGGCGGTGCATTCGTGAGCACTGGTGGTGGAGCCGGTGGTACATTTGTCCGCTGTGGCGCGACAGTAGGTGGCAGCGCGCGTGGGACGCCCCCTGCTGGTGCGCTCATAGGCTGCAGGAACGGGCTGCCGTCATTGCCCCTACTCGTGTCTGGGTCGTTCCGTCTCTCACTGGATCGGTGTTCGTTGTTTCTCGAACTAGCGCCTACGGCGCTCCCGTGTTCGCGGGTTTGGTGCTGGTACTCAGCCCGACGCACGTTCGGTGCGTCAGCGTCTATCTCGACGCCCCCCGGTGCGTGTACTACGCCCGGAGTTGCTTCGAGCCGCTCATCATCGGCTCTCCGGGGACTCCTTCCCCTGGGGGGTTGGTGGCCATCCCGGATCACCTCCGAGCGGCCTTCAGCCAAATCCCCTCCTACGTTCCTGCCTTCCTCGGTGAGGCGACCGGCGGCGGAGCCGCCACTACCTCCAGCATTCGCGTTTGCGCCGTTGCCGTTAAAGATAAAACCTGTGTTATTTGAGTTGTTAGTTAAATTTCCGTCGGTTGCAATAATGAGACCCGCCAACGCCCGCGCTAAGGGCATTGGCGGCTTGCCTCGATAGTGGAATTTGATGAGTACCGTTCAACGCGCCTCGTGGGGGCGTCCCGTATCCAGGTGCTCATCTTGCCAGGACTGCTGGCCGGCAGACTCCGACTTGAATAAGTCCCGCCGTTGCGGCACGCTAACTTTGGATTTGGGTCGGCGCACCCGAGGGTGCGCGTCGTCTCCTCCTCTGTCAGCATGCGAGTCCCTCCCCCGTTTCGCGCCCCGCGGCCGTGAGGCCGCGTTGTGTAAGACACTGTATTTGGCGGGGTAGGGTTGCGTGCACGATTGCGTGCACGACTTCTTCCGGGCCCAGACCCAGGTACAGCTACAGCCACGGAGCAGAATACCCTGTCGTTGGTGCGTAGAGCGCCTTCAACGGGGTACCTGTTCCTTGCTCTCTTAGTCTTTCAGCGATATCGGAGCGGCAGAAGAAATTGTATTTGTGCAGCGTACGAGAGACATGTGTATACGAGAGAGGGGGGGTTCAGCCTTAACGGCGCGCGGAGTACTCGACTTTGTATATAGGTTCCGTACTACCGTCCTTTTGAATCATAAGAAAACGCGACTGCGAAAGAGGAAGTGATACGTGTATGGAATTTATTTATTTTCTTGGTGAGGGCGGGGCTTTGTGCCTTAGCCACCGCGTCCGCGAGCGCCGCGAGGGGCGGCGGGGGCAGGTACCTGCGCGCCGCGTCCGTGGGCGAAAGCTCCGCGAGCAATACCTCCACCGCGTGCGCCTCGCGCTGCGACGATAGGGAGGCCGCGCCCGCGACCGCGCCCGCGATTGCCGCGTGCGTTGACGCGTCCTCGGCCTCGTCCACGACCTCTCCCGCGTCCGGCGAGGACGCCCGTCTCGAAGTTGGACATCTGGGTGGAGGGGCCCCACCACGGTGGGTTCTGCCGCGTGAATGGGCAGAGGTAGGCGAGGTGGGTGTCCGACTTGCAGATGACGCACTCTGCGCGCTCGCCGGCATACGACACCGGGGTGAAGCCCACAAGTCCTTGGTGGACCGTGAGCATGCGCATGCGCGCCGTGATTTGCTGCTGCTCGGCGACGGTGCCGCACGGCTGCATGGTGACGCTGAGGAGGGGGTCGGTCTCGTGGTAGTGGTACCTGCCCTCGATGGTGTTGAGCACCTCGAAGAGGCGGTAGGAGAGGTGCGCGTCGCTGTTGCCCTGCGTTGCCTGGTCGATGAGCTGCACGATCTCGCCGTCGTCCCGGCAGGCCTTCATCAGCCCGGTGCGGACGAGGCGCTCGAGGTGGTCGGGGTCATTCTTGGACGAGGGGGTGTAGAGCCCTGCGGCCCAGGTCCTCACGCCAGCGTTCTCGCTGAGTTTGATGGGGTGGAAGGTAAGCTCGGCCGTGCAGGCAGCGGTCTGCAGGGCGGCGAGCTCGTCCATCAGGGCCTGAGCGGCTGCGGGGTCCTCGTGTATGAACTCGGCGAGGACGACGAAGGGGGCAGGGTACGTTCCGTCGCTGAAGGAGGTCACCGCGGGGGTTGGGCGGAAGAGTTGGACGTCTTCTATGCCGGCGTAGCCTGAGAGCTTGTCGAGGATGTCGGTCAGCACGTTGCCGTACCTCTCGAAGAAGGTGTAGCCGCCGTTGAACATGGCGAGGGCCATGATGCGCGCCCGGTGCTCCTCGATGTACTCGACGGTTTCATCGGTGAGGTTCGCCAGGAGGTACTCGTCCGGGAGCACCACTTTGGGGCAGTTACCGGTAGGGCGCTGGATGGTGGTCTCACCCCGCGCGTTCGGCCCCGGGGCGGGCTGCGAGATCTGGTTCTTGAAGTGCGGGTTCAGGGCTCTCCCGCCGGGGGTGCTCGCGATGAGCTCAACGTCCGAGGGCCAGGGGCGCACAGCGGCAGCAGCAGCGGCGGCGGCGGCGGCGACAGCAGCGGCGGCGGCGGCGGCGGCGGCAGCGGCGGCAGCGGCGTCAGGGACGGCGGGAACGACGGGGACGACGGGGACGTCAACGTTCATGGCTTCGGTGACGGGACTGCTTTGGGGCAGGGGGACGTGGGGAGCGGGCGACGGGGACGTCTCGACGTGCGCGAAGTAGCGGCTGGGGGTCGGGAGGATACGGCGGGCTCCAAAGAGGGGGATGGCGTCGTCGGGCTCGTCGTCGCTACCGTGTAGACTCTCGCTGTCGCTGCCGGGAGTGAAGGACAGACCTGACGTGGTCTGAAGAGAACTGGGGCCGGCGGGGGCGGTGTATTGTTTGCGCACGACGGGGGACTCGCGTGGTCGTTCGTGACGGTCGGACGGTAGTCGAAACTCGCCTTCAGCAGCCTTGGGCGCTTTGTGAGGGCTGTTGGCGGGGGTGACGGGTGACGCCAGGGTGCTGCTCATCGCGCGTTAGACACGGTTCGCGAGTTGGATGGGATAGGACTGCGTACCTAGGACAGTTCAAGCCTTTTTTCTTGGGCTCGCGGAGTGGTTTAGGACAGGAGGATTTGTGGATTTTCGCGACTTTTTATACGACTCGCGTAGACCGGCGGTAGTTCACGTGTGTTGCCAGTCAGTTGGGCCTGAGGCTTTGGGCCTATAGTCACATTTTGTGACTATTTTTTTTGGGGGGGTTGTGGCCACTGGGGCGTCGAGCGTCGAGCAGGAGCAGGGGGACGGCGAAAGTGTGTGTGCTGGCAGGAATCAAGAAGCGTTTCACACGTCTGTCCATGTATTACTATTTACGTCGAAGTTCCGACCCCATCGCCGTTAAGATTCGCTTTTCAAGCGTTGTGGCCTCGTACTGAGAGCCACTCGGTTTTTCGGCCGCTACGTCGTTCTGTAGACCATGTTCGTGGACGGGGAGTGCACATACACCCCTCGCTGCGTACTTGCAGCGGGGGGACGACGCAAAAACCCGCCATCACCAAAAAGACGGTCCTACACTTCATGGCAGGCATATTGCTCGTCTGCCTCTCGGGCAGTCTCGTACGTTCGGCGTCCGGGAATCTGCTGCTAGCAGACCCTCTCACTTTTGCCCCTCGCCTGGGCAACATGACTGCTCCCTTCACCTATCTTAAATCTCCACTCGCAAGCGGAGGGGAGTGCGAAATTCCCAGCTGGGGTACGCGAATTGTTCCCTCTATTCCACTCATCTAAATAACGAACAAGTCCAATGCCGCAATGCGCCTGACTTTTGTTGCGAAGCCGGCGAAATTTGCCAGCCGGCCATTTTCAACGTGAGTTTTGGACATTCCTCGCCATCTGCACGTCACATGTGAGTACCATTTGGCAGTGCTGCCCTTCGTCTGCTTTACAATGCGACGGTCGTTCATGCTGTGACGCGGCAACGTAGGATTTCATATAATTTTCACAACGCTCGATTTATCTGTGTTCACAGCTCTATATGCTGTCTGTCTGTTTCTACTGGATGCTGTGCCAAGGATTCGATATGCTGCGGACCCAATTGTTGCCCCTCCGATTACACATGTAGTGGGGGCCGATGCCTCCCACCGACTACCCCGACGCCAAGTAAAACCACTCAGGTGCCGGGTTGCACTTTAGGCCCCGGGAGACGTGCGCAAGGCCAGGCTTGCGAAACCGAGTCGGCGACGGCGTCTACAGACACTCCTGTTCCTACAGTCAAGCCGTTGGTATTCGACTACGATCGCCTGATCTCGAAAAAGAAGAAGTACAACACACAGCAGAAGAACGAGCGCAGGGAAGCGATTTATCAGGTGAGATCGAGAAGCTGTAAGTTGCCTCCGTCTGATATGCCATGCCACGTCCATGCCAGCTGTTCAAAAACATGTGTATCGGCCTTGTGAAGAGAGGAAAAGTCCAATCCGAAACATATACCTTTGTTAATGATGAAAAGACCAAATACGAGAATCGCAAGGACGCTGGATGCACGGGGTCTCCTTGCGCACATTTAGTTGGACACTCGTGCGACGAGGTAGGTGGTCTTTTCCGTGCTATTTTTCAACCGCGCTTATATTCGTGTGCAGTTTCCCTTCGCAAGCACCACCGCAGGAGGGATCGGCGCGCATTGGGACTGTATACCTGAAAAGTCTGTCAATTTTATCATCGTTGTTCCTGCTGTTGAAGTTTGGTATTTCAGGGGTCAAGATATCCAGGGAGGGGTGATGGGCTATTGGGTCAGTCGTAGCAAGGTGGTCGCAGGGTCAATTTTCGAGCTCCAGATCGTAAACTTCGATTGTGCGAACCCCCCTCCGCCCCCTCCTCCATTAGCCGGCTCGTTGCTCGGAAGCGGAGGTGGCACGCTTAAATCCTCTTCGCGGGTGGATACGAGCTCGAACGCCACAATCTTGTCTATGAGTAAATCACGGCGACCTTGCGTCTGGACTACTGCTTACTATTCCTCCCACTCTCAGATCAGGACGTATACCCGCCCTTCGATGAGTCCGATTCAAATAATCATACGATTATTTCCCTTGGCTCTCTGTCTGCCGGGAGGTTTGTTTACTACGCTCCTTAGTCGCTGGTGTTTGATCATTTCGGGACAGCTATAACATCTCTGCAAACGTGAGCGGTGTCGTGAGTTCAGCATATATAGTTGACAGCGAAGGAGCGCAGTTTGCCCAGTACGTTCTTCCTGCCCCACTTGACCCCGCCTTGATCCTTTGCCCACAGAATCACTGCTGAAAATGGTGTAGCTATGACCCTCAGTTTCAATCTCCCCTTCGACAACATAGGCATCGTGCTGGTTATGGACACGCAAGCAGATCAAATCAACTACAACGCCAGCCTGGTTGTAGTGGACAACACCGCTCCTCCGAGTGCTTCGCCACGACCATCAGCTGGTGGCTCAACTACTCCGTCCTCTGCGAGGAGCATTCGATCCGGTGGGGCGGCGGCTTATATGGCTGGGTTCTTTGGTTTCTGTATATTTTTCTAGGTTTCTGTATATTTTTCTAGGCTATAACAGTGTAGTCTGTAGTTAACCGCGCCACCGTGCAAGGGTGGCGGCAGTATTAGTAATCATCGGACTTTCAATTATGTTCCCACGGCCTTTCCTTCCGTGCCGTCGCTGCTCTTTCGCTTTCCCTCCCCTTCCTCACTCTACTTCGGCCTCTATGGCACCTAGATATCGCTGGAGCGACCCCCAAGGGGACTCTACCCTCACCAAGATTGTCAAGGAGCAAATCCCTCAGTGGAAAGATGGTCTTTATCCGCCGCAGCAAAACCTCGTTCGACGCGTCCTCGACGGGCAAAACATCCTCTGTTGTATGTCTACCGGCGGCGGCAAGTCCGCCATATTTGCTGTTCCTATTGTTGTTCTTCGGGAGCTGGCGCGACATCCCCACCTTTATCCAGACCTGCCCAGGCGCGCGCTACCTCAAGGAATCGTTGTTACGCCGACAAAGGGCCTTGCGGCGAACATCGTACGATTCCTTTTGTTACTCTGCACTTATACCAACATCCCTAGGTGCTTGAGCTTGGCAAACTCGACATCCCGGCCTTTGCCTACTGCCATGAGACCGTTACGTCCGCGCGCAAGGCTGGTCGAAACCTTGTCCACGAAATTCGGGACTGCAAGACGTGGAACGTTATATGCGTCGACCCTGAGCATCTGCGCGACAAGGCATGGCGCAAAATCACGGAATTCGACGTCTACCGCGCCAATCTCGTATACGGATGCACTGACGAAGTGCATCTCATCAACCAGTGGGGTCTGTCCTTTCGCCCCGACTTTCGACATATTGGCGCATTTTTCACGGGCCGTCTTCCATCTTCAACGTCTCTCATGGGGCTATCCGCAACTCTACAGCCCGGCGCTGCCACACAATCTGTATGCGCCAGTCTTGGCATGCATGGCGACAACTTTTATCTATTCCGAAGCTCTAACGAGCGTCCCAATACACAGTCAGGCTTGTCGCCTTGGTGTGCCAAGTTTCCGGGGTGCTGATAGCGTTCCGGAATGAGTGGTATATGTTCGAGATCGTGGCTTGGATTTTCTGTATGCGTTTCAACGCTCCATGCGTCGCACCATCCCCACGATTCCAAGACAACAAATTGTCGCATTTGTCGGGCTCTATGCCCATCTGCTCGTCAAAGTCAAAGAAATCCGCCTGATACCCCTTGTTCTCGATCTGTTGCTCCGCGTTGGTGCTAAGAGGCTGGAGGATCTTCTTTTTGGGTTCAATGCGATGCTTCGCCAGTGCTGTGCGAAAGCGTGCAGAGATTTGGGGCGAGAGAGGGTTCAGGTGCGGGGAAAAACCAGCGATGACACGAACATAGTGCAGATCCGTGGTGTTGTCGATGTGCTCCCAGTCGATACTGTTGAAAATGCTCTCCGCTGTCATCGTTTGCCGCTCTTGCTTCACAATCCGGGCTATGTGGTCAGCGGCATGGAACGCGCCGGGCTTGCAGTTGTCAAGCTGGAAAGCCGTGCACGCTGTCCCGTGCTTCATCACGTTCTGTCGTCCCAACCCGTGCTCGTACACCTTGTCATATCGTTGGATATTGTCCGAAACCTTCCCAAATTTTACCTCCCCTTGTGCCGTCGCCTCCCGAACTTGGTCCTTCAAGTCATTCAGACTCGAATCCGTCAAAGTATCTAGCGCGTTGCGAGCAGTGCTGTCGCTCACAGCGTACCCAGAACGGCAAAACACACGCTTGATGTCAACGTGTGCCTGACAGGCAAAGAGCCACAGTCCGAGTGGAAGCCCGAGGTCGCCGCTTGCGTACTGGTTACGACTTGTGATGAACGAGCTGATTGCACCGACTTGTATCTGGCAAGGGATGATTATGATTCAATGGATCGGGAAAGAAAGCGGAGGCACATACGATGGGATGGGGTCGGGTTTTCTTCACAACAGCTTTACCATTTTTGCGCGACGCGGCGGCACATTCTGTTATATACCACAAAAACTCATCTTCTTCCTTGTAGAGGTTTGCCAGCTCTTCCATAGAGAGTTCAACGTCCTCCCATTCGACCACTTGAGGATTATTCGTGCGAGAGTTTGTCGTCGCTCGGAGATGACGCCGACTTCTACCACCCGTCCGGGTTTTGTGCGCAAGTTTACCGACTCGGTAGTAGAGATGATCACCAACAAGCCGTGTCGCCCATGCGGAAATGCAAGGACGTGCATGACGAATGTCAGCGAGAGGTGTGGATGGGGAGAATGCAAGAGATGCAGAGGTCGTATCAGCTTTCTTGGGACGACTCTTGTGATGATTATAAATGAGCGGCAGGATATGCGCCATGGTGATCTTCGATCGGCCCTGCAGAAATGCAGCAACAGCCTGTCGATGTCGCCTGCTTCGTAGATCCTTCTCGCCGCGAACACGGCGATGGAACAGGACAGACAGAAACTGTCCCACACCCTCGAAGCCGTACGTGCGCAGGACATCATTCATCTTGCCCCATACTGAGCGCTTTGGAGCTCGCAAGGGAGTTAAAGTGGACGAGGTGGACGCCGAGGACGGGGAAGGAGCAGCAATAGGACTGCTGGAGGACGAAGAAGTCCCCAGCGCGCGAATGGACTCCAGGGATGGTATTACTAGCGGCGGTGGCTGCTTTCTGTACCGGCGAACAGTCTTGACGGTTGGTGGCGGTGGGTTTCCATCCATTTGAGCACCTCAGTAGACGAGAGTGGTATCCAGACGCGTCGTAAAGGATGAGTTGGGCGGCGAGAGGTGGTGGAAAGGCGAGAAGACGCGTCGCTGTCCCGTGTAATGAGCGTGGGAACAATTTGAAACTCCGATCATTACTAATACTGCCGCGACCGAACACCGGATCGACCTTAATGACAGACTACAACATGCGAGGTACGAGCACAGATATGTTGTAGCGTCTGTTTAGAAGAGACTAATAACAGTGTCGCCTTGATTTTTCGTTCACTTTGGAATATAGCTTGGATTTAAATCCCGCGTGGACAGACAATCTGTGGCCGCGAGGCTGATGAGTGCGACAAACGGAGCCAAGCGAATGGTAACTGAGTCAGGGGGGTTCAATGTTCAAGTAAGATCCACGCCAGCGGCGACCGAGATTTTCGCGCCATGCTCGTCCGTAGCTCGTTGGGTAACCTCAAGGTTGAGTCTGGCCACAAACGCTTTGGGCGGCTGGTTTAAACTTGGTGTGAAAGAAAGCAGTCATTTTGGTGCCATTCCTCCAGGCCGATGGTTTCAAGCAGACGGGAAAATCCCAACCCCGAAGTTCAGCGGCAAGGGATAGATAAATAAAGCAAGAGATAATCGTGTAAGTTAACGCGAAGCCGCGGAGGAACTACAAACGCTGGCAGGGTCCACAATCAGTACACACCTATTCGTACAGCACCCATCTTATTCCGCCGCATACGTTGGCGGCAACTCGGGGACGGTCCTCTCTGCTGTTAATCGTAGCCCGCTATCCGTGTGCATGAGCGCGTCCGCGCCAGTGTAGCCTTCCTGATGATCCCGCACGGTGCGCGACTGATCACGTTTCATCGTCGAAAGAGAGCGAGTCAGAGACGCTGCATCCGTGTTGGAGGCGGAGGAGCTGCCCTCCCCTCTTTCCGCTTTCAGTTGCTTGACTTCCGCCTCAAGAGCGAGAAGCTTGGCTGCAAGGGCCTCCGAGCCATCCCCGTGCACATGTGCGGAACTGTCTCGCTGTTGTGTGGCCATTTGGGCCTCCAGAGCGAGAACCCTAGCCGCAAGAATAGCGGCGACATCCTCGCCATCCCCGCGCGGAATCGCGCTGTTCCGGTCGTGTACATCTCCTTCTGGCATAACTCTGGCTCCGGGCGGTGGACGTGGTAATCCATCGTTGCTGGACACACGCATCGTTTCGATGTCCTGGCCATCCCCGCGCGCAGGCGTCTCGGTGTCCCACTGGTGCGCGTATTCGTTTGCGGGACTGAGGAGCGGAAGCCCTGATTCATTGATGCTGGCCGCAAGGATACTGGCGACCTTCTCGCCATCCCCAGGCACAGGTGCACTGCTTTCCTGCGATTGCGAGGCTTCTTTTGCCGCAGCGGCGCGTCCATGCGGAGGAAGAGGTGATTCAGCGACGCTGGCAGAGCCTTTTCCGCTCGTATGTTCTGCTCGCAAATGGCGGCGCCGCCTCCAAACTACTATTGCGATAATCGCAAGAGCACCTGCGAGGCCCCCCACGGTTCCACCCGCAATGGCCGCCGCGTGAGGTTTACGTTTGGACTCCGGTGGTGCAGGATCGTTGGAGCTTCAATCCTGCATGATTAATCATTTTTTTCGACACAGAAATGGAACACTCACGTGTAGACCGCATAATCGAAATTGACCGCCGTGTTTGACGAGAACTGGAGTTGCAATGTATGGGCGCCGTCCGCTAGGGATGTATTCTTGTACGCGAGGATGTTGTACTGCGCGTAGAAAGGAGGGGCCGTCAGGATGAATTCGGGACCATCACGGGGCACATCCAACGCAATGCCAAATCTTTGCTCTAGATACGTTGGCGCCGATGCTGCGGCCACGAAGATATATATCGCAGTGCCTGTGTCATTACATGCTCAAGGACCGAGAAACAAGAGTTGTGCGTTCCGGACGCACCGGTGAAGTTCATCTCAATCGCCCGCGGGACACCGTCAGTGACGGAGTAAGTTGTGACGGTTCCGTTGTTGAGCTGAGAGCGGTCGTATTGGGAGGTGGGAGCGCAGCCAACGCATAGCCCATCGGTGGAGGGTATGTAGCGCACCCGAGGGCCAGCGTCGTCAATTGTGTGATTTGTGGGAACTGCCGAAACGGCGCTGGCGAGCAGCCCGAACGAGAGCCACGACGCATATAGCATGTTGGAGAATTTCCAAGTGGAGCAACGGAGCCCTGGACGGGATTCGGTAGTTTAGTCGGCGGGTAAAGGAAGAGAGCTCTCACTGGAGTCACACTGGACCCACCTTCAGTTTCCAGATCACGGTCATTTTCCAAAAAGGCAATTCCGCTTGTCCATCACCGTATTCGCTGGCGATGTTTGTTGGATCAGCCCTGGGCGCGGGTGGGCGTTCATTCCAGTTGTTGGACGTTGCCTGCGAGACGATTCGGTTCATTCGCAGATGGGAAACAGATAATATGGCATGCGACTCACAACTAGATAACTTAAATGTCGATTCACCGGCTGAAAAGTAGAAACTGTGAGATTACCTGGCATAACAGCAACTGCTCTGGACTTACGACTTCTTTGTAGCTTGGGTGCCAGAGGAGTTGTTGGAGTACTTGTTCGCAAGTGTCAGATCCTGTTCGAGCATTGGATCTCAGCGCTGGTGCCAGGGAGGCATGTAGGGATGCGCTATGAGCAACGAGTAATAATCAACTGAATCAGACAGCGGATCCGGCGCCGATTACGACAGAACGACTAGAATTCGAGGAAACACGAATGTTGCAAACCATCGAACAGAAAGTATGGCACATATACTGTGTAAAAATTATTTGATGGTTGCATCTCGGTGGAAACAGGTTTTTTGGTCGCATCTCCGTGGTTTTTTTCAAACTGGTTACAACTACTCACAATGGGCGCAAGTATCATTTCCTTGGGTCGCAATTCAGCATCAAGGGACTACACCTCACCTGGCTTGCTTCCAGGAGACTTTGCGTTGAAAAGCTTTGCCATCTCAGGAAGCGTGATCGTAACACTGATGCCATCATCGTGCCGAGATCTATAAAGCGACATCGAATCAATGTTCTCCTTGTACACGCAGGAATATGAACCTAAAGCATCAGCGATAAAATGGCAAGGAATACATGGGTCCTCCAGGAGTCTCTGGGCGGGGATAATGAGTTTTGTCCCTTCGTAGGGTGCATTGACCAGGATGATGTTGAAAATGAGATGTTAAGGAGTTTCTTCAGTTGATGCGAAGCCAGCGATTTTTAACGGTCCGGGAAGTTGGGCTGACTGTTAGAATCCCTATCCGATGCGCATTTGAATTCCCCTCACAGGCCTGAGCAAAATTGTTTGGAGGCCCGCCGAAGCCGACTGATGGCAATCAGAGTCCAAACAGCGACAATGTTGATGGGAAGATCAGATGCAACCAACGACAACGAGATGCAACCCAATTCCAAGATGTAACCCAACCAAGGAGATGCTGTCCAAGATTTGAAACCTGTAAGCTGCAAGCAAAAACCCTGCAACTTTTCGTTAATTTTTGCACGGTATATCGCCCATAAGAGCGACAGTGCCAGGTTAGCAGCAGACTAAATAGTAAATGAGTCCTTCCGTCTGAGGACCGCTGACGTGGCGTTGCCCTATGGCAGCGGCGGTTGCTGGACGATAGTATCCTGGATCGACGAGCACCAAGGGGAATCAAGCGATCGCCAAGGCAGACGTAACGGAGGAGCTTCACAGAGAGGCGCCGATGATGCCAACATGATACGGGATAAGGAGACCCGGTTGCCTGTGCTGTATCTGCCAGTGCGGCGGATCGAATCAATGATTTGGTGATTGATTTGAGTTGTCGATCAATTCAACCATACTTAAACGCTGCGACGAAATTTCTTCCGTCTGGGCGGGACCGCGTACGAGCAGACCATCCACGAGCGGTTGGCAGTAAACATAGAGCGGTGTTGGCGCAAATTTCCTCGACGAACCTAACTCCGCCGCATGGGTGCCTCCTTGAATGACGTTCAACCCTTGATCGTGATGCTCAAGCACATAATTTCACAGATTTGCAACAGGGTTGGCTACTAGTACTTCGGTCATGGGCTATTTGTTCGATGTACCCAGTATCCGCCCCCAGTAACAGAGCGGATTCTCTGTATTCCTCCCGTCAAGCAATAACACAACCGCCCTTGGGATCCTGCGGATTGCTATCATCGACGGTTGATTCCGCGTCTGTGAGAGAAAAGAAATTCAGGCATACTAGCCTCGTGACGGAGCCCATAACAGACCAGGGTCAAGGATTGCTTGATACGTAAGGGTGGCAAAGCTGTCTGCACTGGCCTCAGCACTTGACATGGAATTGTCCCGGGCGGCCTGGTTTGTTGAATCACTAAAGGGGAAAAGAAGAAAGCACAAGATCCTCACATCCAGGCTTTTAGCTGGGGTAGTGGTGCCGATGGGCATCGGAACGGCGTAGACGGTCCAAAGCAGAGCAGCAGAGACGTGCACGGCGGATATCAGACGCATGGCGCAAAGTCAGGGGGGTAGAGAAGGACAGGTGGAGAATGAAAAGCGACGAAGCCCTGCTTGGTCGAGGCGGAGATATGAAAGGAGAATGGGGCGAACATGGGGGGAGGCAGCATTTTATACCCTCAAAAAAAAGTGAACCGCCCATGGTATCCAGGTTGGGGGATTCTGTTATCATTTGTCGACGCAACCAAAACGTTCAGATCTTGTCGTCGGGTGATCTACAGCCCAACGCCGTGCTACCATCATCCGTATTTAGAGAATTGATGCTCACACGGAGTTGTACACACAACGGTCTTGCAAGACACAAGATGTATTTTCCACGCATGGAAGGGCAACAATCATCTTGAATGACCCGTCTTTCTATTGCAATTTCCGGTTTAGCGCTCCACGACGATCTCTGTGAACTTTGTGCCTAATCATTATCGTCACCCTGTGGATAACAACAGCAGAAGACTCCGGCCGGCGTTTTACCGGATACCGATCGATTGAAACCGTTCTGACGCTTGGACCGGAGCGCAGTGAAATTAGACGTTGCCAGATGGCTTAGTGGTGTAAACTAACTGGCTGGACCGCAATTTGTCACCGCAACACGACCGGGAGGGGATACAGAACATGTTAATTCCTCGTAACCGCAGGGTCACTGGAATTTTCGACCGTAAAAAAAATCCGATGGGGATCCACGTGCCCGCGCTCAAAATAAATGAGATAGATTACACAATGGACGACCCAGCCACGAGTCGAACACCGCATCTTCCAATCCTGTGGATCGCGGATGGACTAAGTTGCACCGATTTGTGGTGGGTGAGCTGGTAAAACTTGACGCCACATCGAAGGGAAAGGTAGGGGAAGGAGGCAAAAATGATTCTGGATGGACAAGGAGACGACCCAACCTCGATTTGAACGAGGGCACATCTGCATCGGGCTTGCAACGACGCACTCAGCAGCTGCACGCCATCGGGTCTCTGAATATCTATGGCATTGCTGAAATTCGATCCAGTTGCGGGGTCTTGTTACCAAACGGCGAATAAATTACAGCACAATGGCCATCGAACCGTGGGACAGCGGCCTTGAATTTCGGTTCAGTCACCGTGACTGGAAGGAGACATAAAAAGGGAAGCGGGGTTGAATTCGAATGAACCGCACCAACCCCTGGGATCTTGCCATGGGGCTCTAGCTCAAGTCCCGCAGAAACCCTGGAGAAAATGAGTGGTCCGTGTAAACGTCAGTGGGAATATTGGTCCAAAAAATACCGACTTCGAATCACCGGACGACCCGGCCCCGAGTCGAACGGGAGGCTACGAAGATTGACTATGGTAACACTGTATGGGATGCAGCGGCGTCCACACGCTACCGGGTCTTTCAATGCAGAAACCCGGGGAGCTTTCATTTGGGTTGCACCGATTTTTTGGGGGTTGCACGTTGATGCTACCTTGGACGGGCTTACTGAGGAGATACACGACCCGACGCCGATTCAAACGATGCGACAGGCAGGCGATGCAGAACAATGCTCATACCTGCGTGGTCATTGAAATGTTCAAATTCAAGCTCCCAGAAACTCTCTGTGATCCTTGTATTGTTGGAATGTCCTGGAAGGTGCGAGCATCGGAGCTCGGCCAACCGTGGGAAGGAGATCAGTAAGCGGGTTTCGGAGTGTGCCCGAGGATGAATAAGCAAGCAGTATAAAAGCAGCTGGTTCATAGTACATACCTTAGCCGCTTGTAACCCACCTGCCCTAATTTACTCTATGGCAAAGACCCAATTTCTACACAAGCAGCTATGACCTTCTCGGGGTCACTAAACCGAGATACACGTCGGTCTCTCGCGCCACGGGATCGACAATCGGTAGTCTCCAGCTCGGAGCAAAAGACCTCGCGTAACACCCGAGGCACGTCGTGGAAAGTCGTCGCGTCGCGATGCCGGTTGAATGCCGTGATATGGTGGAATGCCGAAGAAGTCGTTATCCCTCGTTTGCTCGAGGATGAATTGTTGAATATCCCTCGTTTGGACGCGAGGATGAGCCAAAGAAGATCCCTCTCTAGCCGGAGGATGAACTGTTGTCGTTGGAAGTCCTCGCGTAACGGGGCATGTCGGAAGTCCTCACATATGGGGCAAGCGAAAGCCGTACAGTTGTGTGCGCACGTCGATTCTCGAAGAAGAATTGTTGGAAGGATTAATTCGGGCGTCAGGGAGTGGTTGGGCACACTGGAGATGCAGGGAGTGTCCGAGCTCTTGATGCTCGAGGGAGTGTGTTGGAATGTCCTGGAAGGTGCGAGCATCGGAGCTCGGCCAACCGTGGGAAGGAGATCAGTAAGCGGGTTTCGGAGTGTGCCCGAGGATGAATAAGCAAGCAGTATAAAAGCAGCTGGTTCATAGTACATACCTTAGCCGCTTGTAACCCACCTGCCCTAATTTACTCTATGGCAAAGACCCAATTTCTACATGTATCGGCTAGCGGGACCAACGGCTGGGATTAGTTCAAAACAAACAGACATCGAAACAACGGACGACCCGGCCCTGACGGCGAGTCGAACGGGTGGCTACGAAAACTGACTCTGAAGCATCGATATTGTATGCAGCGGCGTCTACACGCTACCGGGTCTTCCAATCCCCGGACTCCGGGAGTACTAACTTGGGCTGGCACACTTGGACAGAGCCACGTCGAACGCAAGACAAGGCAAATACCTATGGCATTCCTGGAATTCGATGCGGTTGTCTTCATGCTCCAGCGAGCGGAAAACTGCAACAGCACTGGGGAAGCAGCGGCCATTGGACACAGGCCAGACGCAATACCCCGGACCCTGAGCTGAATTTAAACAATAGTGTGCGAACCTCAATTTGATGAAGTCGATGTCCATTTTCTCAGCGGTGTTCGACCTTGGGTCAAAAAACCCGCTGAACGAATTGAGATACAAGTTCCTCACTTGCTGCAAAACTTGAGCTGCGCAAAAGTCAGACAACCCGGAAGACAATTGGAGAGCTTGCCCTTGTACCACAGGGAGCGCGAGGACTCGAGAGAACGCAGCGCGCTTAATCGCGATCGGCTTTGCTTGAACCGAGAAAAGGGCACGCGGTGGGTCACTCGTCTATCAGGACTTGAGTTCGATGATTTGGCCAGCTGCTTTTGCGTAAGAATATGGACGGGGAAGGTCGGGAACCGGGTTAACGGCGAATGAAAGATACGACACACGAGAGCATCAATGCGTCGGGGGACAACGAGGTCATTTGGAGTTCAGCCACCCGACAGCGGCTTTTCAGTCGTTTTTACTGCTTGCGCGATTGAAACAATGATCTTGAGAAGCAGTTTTCCACAGAGAGGAAACCCATATATATAATAACTCTGAGCAACCGGCGAATAGAGTCCGGTATACAAGGGTGGCGGGATTGTTTGGAAATTGGAATTGAGCTGGCACCGACGCCTGCGATTTCGCCATCCGGTTGAAGTTCACGTCCACCCAAATAAATATTATCGAAATCGTGAGGCCGCGAGGAGATGCTGCACAGAAGAACCCAGAACAATCCCTAAAAACGCGCAGTTAGTACCGAGGTCAACCCGATGGCACGCGAGGTCCGAACTTCAAGTTAATGTTCACTTCAAGAATCAAGTTAGCGGCTAGCCCCGCAGAAATTCTGGAGGGAATACGTGCGTGTGGTCCTTGCACCCGTCGGCGGGCCTGACGACTGATACTGTTGACTCGAGAGGCTTGCACGGAGCGAGGAGTTGAGGAGGGGCAGCAGAATGGTTTCGGTCAAGGGTGGGAAGTCACGCGTCACACGGGCCGAGTTGGTCCGAGTCACGCTTTTGCTCCAAACCATCATCTGGATTCTGCTGGTACATGTCTCCTGCCCATCGCGTTGGATCTTCGGACTCTATGCCATTCCTGAGCGCTGAGCATGTCGACTACATTTGGGCTTCGCCTTGTCGCTCCGCAGCCGGCGGTTCAGGGGATTGGATGCAGGTCATCTCAGGTCATCAATATTCAAAGTTGGCGCGAACAAGGGCAAGGCCTAATCCTGCCTAAGGAGACACAGACTGGTTCGTTCCTTCAAGTACTAATGCCAGTCATCCGTCGATCCTCCATTCCTCCCACCCCGGCCCCGCCCCGCCCCACTCCGCCCTCGAGTGATATCCCGCGATGAGCTACTTCTACACCGGCACACTGGGTCTTTTCTCTCTTCGTGTTCATCGGCTTCCTCTGCAGCGCCATCCCCCTCCCGTGGCACCTCGAGGCGTGGAACACGGGGACGTGTCTCTACATGATCTGCGGGTGAATGGGGCGGTCGTCGGGCTCTCGCCGTGGGTGTCTTGGGCGGACACGCATTCCAATTTCTCCCGCGTGGTCCAAGTGCCCGGATTATTCTGGCGCTCCCGAGTTTGGAGACGACGCGCTGGGCGCCCGTCGCCTGCGCGCTTCTGTTCTTTGGGTACTTTGGCTTCGCGGACGAGGCGATCAAGAATTATCGTGGCGCGTTTTGGAGCGTTGTGAAGAGGGTGGGGTATACAAATGCGAGCTTTGGGAGTGGGGGGACGAGTTTGGCTGGGTGCGTTTCTTCTCCTCTCTTCTTTGCTTTGCTTTTGGTGGGACGCGTTGCTGACGAGTTGATGCAGCGCAACCTCGAAGCAGCTTGTGTCCTCCGGCCATGGCCGCAACGCGACTTTACCGGCCTTCATCCGCAAGGAGACCGCGCAGAAACGCGACAGCTTCGACTCGTTCTCCGACCTCTCTGCGTCGTACGGCGCGCTCGACTACGCGGACGGCGACAAGGAGAAGGAGAAGGAGAAGGGTGGGTCGAGTTTGACGATGGGCGATGTGGGGGGGATGCTTCCTGATTATAAGGAATCCGACTATTCTACTTCCCCTACCTCCACGGATTCGACGCCCTCGACCGGCTCCCCGATCTCGAGCGACGCCGCTCCGTCCCGGCCTGTTTCCCCCTCGTCCCCCTCCCCCTCCCCCTCTCCTTCCCACGCGCAAGAAGACACAGAGGACATCGAAGTCTCCTCCCTGCACCGCGCGAGCGTGTACGGCGGCAACTCCACTCTCGCGCCCCCGAGCCTGCCGGAGGCGGCACGGACGCATACCCGACGCGCCGCCGATGTGCCGATGTCTGCGATTAACGCAAGGGATGGTGCGGATATCGTCTAGGCGCTCCCCCACCCTCCTTCCCTCTTCCCTTTGCCGCACCTCCTCTTGCGGCTGTCGACGCCGCCCGCTTCGAAAAATCGAAAAACCCCAAATCCCGCTCGCACTGACTCCCCCCTTCAGCTCTCGCCTCGTCCCGCGCCCCACTTACTGTATCTCTAGCACCTCCACGCTCGTATAACACCTTCCCGCTCGTATACTTAACCCCGTTCGCATATTGTAGACTTACGCCTTAACCCTTAACGCTCGTTACTTAGCTAGCACTTGGCACTATACCTTTTTTTCTTATGGATTATGTATCTTGTATGAATAGAATCGAGAGGTTTTCAATGGCTTTGGGCGATCTGCGTCTGTCTATTCGAACTGGGATTGAGTCGAACTTCTCAAGTCTTCAACGCAAAAAGCAAACCGAGTGCTTTGTTCTTGAAACGCACGGTATCATTGGATATCTGCGTGCTAGTATCTGCGTCCTAGTATGCCTAGCTGAATTGATTCCACGGGACGCGGGACGCGGGAGGGCAGGATGTATTTGGCGTTGCTTGGCTCGTGAATTGGGACGCGCTTGATCACGTGCGTCTCTTCCTGTGTTCAAATTTATTGCGAGTTCGAGCATGCCGGTCGCTGGATAGGCCGTGGCGATCAAGTATTGGAGCTATTATCCGGTAATCGAGGCAGAGATCCGGTTTCGGTCTGTTTTGAGAGCTGCGTTCGTTCGTTCGTTCGCTGAAAACAAAATAAGGTTCGAACGCGTCTTGCATGAACACGTTCCTACTGAGGCACACCAATGCCTGGGCTTTTCCTTTGGTTTGTGAGCAGAGCAAGTTGCTGACATCTAAGGTTCACATTCAATCCCCGTGCCTGCCACCTGGACGGAGATGAACATTGATTAACCGGGTAATAAAATATTTCCACAAAGGCAACCGAACGGTCGGGAATAGCGGCCTTTACGGGCATCAATGCCCGAGATCTTACCATTAGGTTAGAGCTCTCATCTCCATCGTTTCAAACAAAAAAAAAATTGAGATGTGAACAGGGAACGGACCCGCCCCGAGTCGAACGGGAGTCCACGGAAATTGTACAGTGGAGAAAGTCTCACATGTGATGTAGCGGCGTCCACACGCTACCGGGTCTTTCAGTCCTTGAACTCTGGGAGTGCTGAGTCACCGATTTTTTGGAGGCTTGAGCTTTGCTTGAGCTGGTAAAACGTGACTGTACAAAAGAGTTTCTATACGGAATGAAAAATGCCCGTGCGGGCTTTGCAGTTGGCTGCATCCCAACGGCTAAGATTGACCCCAAAGAAAAATCAAATACCTCATGGACGCCCCGGCCCCGAGTCGAACGAGAGGCTACGAAAATTGACTATGGGAAATCGATATGCGATGCAGCGACGTCCGCACGCTATCGGGTCTTTCACTCCATGGGATGGGGGAGTGCTACTAGACTCGTGCCCAGTCTGCCACGGCAAATCTGTAGTGCAAGCACTATGCCATATGCCTGCTTGCACTGAAGATTTGCCGTAAAATACAGACTGGTTACGAGTCTGGAGTGCTACCTCACAGTTCAACTTTGTTACTTGAGAAGGAAATGGAGTGCATTGGAGTGAATTGCGCCTGCATGTATATACCTATTCGGAGTCCGATTTGTGCAGCTTGAGGGACTCCGCGTGCGCAGCATTGGTCGTCTTCCTTAACTTGCCCTTAACTTGTACGGAAATTTCGGCGCATCCAGCACGCGCCAAGTCTGGCATTGAAAGCTTTTATTCCCGTCTCACCACTGGCAGCCTACTCGACTTTGACCTTGAAACTGGCTGGTTTTTTCTTACAAACTACGGTGCTCGAGTATGGACCAGCAAGCCTTGAAATCCCTCCTTGCTCCTCACTATTACGAAATGATGCAGCCTTCTGGGAGTTGATGATCGATCGGGCCCGCAGCCCCAGATGATCCCTCAGATGGCTGCGAAAGAATATAAGCTTCGACATCTCGGCTCCAGGAAAATCGACTACCTCTACATCTGTGTCCGTGGCTTGGGCGCTCTCCGCGGTTTGAGTGAGACTGGCGGGTGTTGTAAATACATCCGAATTAGTGCCTAGACTGGAGATAGAAGGGATGGGGATGGGCTGTGGGCGCGGGGTTGAATGAGTAAACGTGAATATGTGGAGAGCGACTTGAAGGCTCACAGATCCAGCAGTGGTGCTGGACGGCGTATCGTTCTGTCCGGGGATCGGAATGGCGCAAACGGTCCAAAGCAGAGCAGCAGAAACATGAATGGCGGATATCAGACGCATGGCGCAAAGTTATTGAAACGAAGGTGGGTAGGGAGGGATAGTGGAGAATGAAAAGCGACGAAGCCCTGCTTGGTCGAGGAGGAGGGATGAAAGGAGAATGGGGCGAACATGGGGGGGAGGCAGCTTTTTATACCCTCGAAAAAAGTCAACCACCCATGGTATCCAGGCTGGCGGATTCTGTTATCATTTGTCGACGCAACCAAAATGTTCAGATCTTGTCGTCGGGTGATCTACAGACCAACGCCGTCCTACCATCATCCGTATTTAGAGAATTGATCCTCACACGGAGTTGTACACACAACGGTCTCAGGAGACGCAAGATGCATGTAAGGGCAACAATCATCTGAATGACCCGCCTTTCTGTTTCAATTTCCGATTTAGCACTCCACGGTGCTCTCTGTGAATTTTCTCTAACCCTGTGGATGAAATAATCAACAGCACACGGCCGGAGTTTTACAGGACACTGATCGTTCGAAACTGTTCTGACGCTTGAGAGCGGAGCGCAGTGAAATTAGACCTTGCCAGATGGTTTAGTGGTGTAAACAAACTGGCTGAACCGCGATTTGCCACCGCAAGACCGGTCCAGAGCAGAGCCGTGGAGAAGTGAGGCGGTCCCTGGTAAAAAAAAAACACTCAGAGCCCGGGAAATTCGTACTCGGGGCCCGATGCATGTGGCACTCCTCCATCTCAACATAGACAGATGTCCATCTGTCAATATGACTACATGAGTAAGTCAGAGCAGGCGGTGTTGCAGCAGTGTTTCACAAGAGGATCCATGCATGTGAATGTGCAACACAAGTGCAACAGGAGACTTCGAAAAGAAAATGAGATGAGCTGCCGATGGTGCATAGGCCGCAGTAGCCCAATGATCTCACCAGCAGGAATTGACCGCTAGCAATAAATTGCAACACTGGGACAGCGTATCATTGAGAGCCCCAGCAAAAGATTTGCGATGAGAGTTGCTGTACTGAGTGACAGATTGCCGCCAGGAATCTCTCGGGAACTTCTGAGCTCCATGGACAGTGGTTCTGTTGCCGTGACGAAGGATCTATGGCGCTAGGTACGCGCACTGCCGTGTTGACTTCGGACGCTCTGCCCTTGTGTTATGGGACAAGGGATGAAAAACTCAACCCGGCCATCGCTCGGCAACCGCGGAACATGCCGCCATCAGATGGTATAGCCCATTAACGGCGTTCGGTGAAAACGAAACGGTAGTGACCTGGCTACATGGATACGAGGGCGGCCTATATAATGGCCGAAGTGCCTCGCTTTGCCTAACCCTCCTCACATCAACTATAATTTTCTAACATGCACCCGGAACTGGCTTTCGGTGCATTCCTCGCCTCCGTTCTTGTACTTGTCCCCCTTCCCTGGCACTGGCGTGCACGTAATACGACCACGCTCTCCATGCTTGCTTGGCTTTTCGTGTCGAATCTGAAATACGCCATCAATTCCATTATCTGGGCCGGCCGCACTGACAACATCGTTCCCGTCTGGTGCGATATTGGTTCGTGAACATTCCTGCCATTTTTGAAAGGTTCCGCAGTTCTAACAGAATGTATTTAACAGTGACCAAGCTGGACGTGGGCGCCACAACTGCGCTGCCGGCTTGCTGCTTATCCCTTGCGCTACAGTTGTGGCGTGTATCATCCTCGTCGCACACCACGAACAAGAAGATGGTTCTCATGGTGGATCTCGGTTTGTGCTGGGTTTTCCCCATTATTATCATGGCCTTGCGTAAGCTCTCAACTCTGGCCTTCGCACCCAAATTTCACCATGATATAGATTATGTTGTTCAGGGACATCGGTTCGATATAATCGAGGACATTGGTTGTCGCCCAACCACCTATTTTTCCATCCCGGCCATCCTTCTAATCTACGTACCCGGTGCCGTAGTCGTCGTACTGACGTTCATTTACTCCGGCCTCGCATTGCGCGCCTTCTACCTGCGGCGGCGCACATTCAGTACCTTCCTGCAAAACAAGAAATCTGCATTCACCACACGCCGCTACCTGCGTGTTATGGTCGTCACCTTTATACTGGCGACATGGGAGGCTGCCGTCATGGGGCTTGTCTATGGACTGACATTCAGCGGTCCCCTGGAGCCGTACACCTCGTGGGCGGACGTACACTTGGGTTTCTCCCGTGTAGACCAAATCCCCGCCGCAGAGCTCCCGACGGACTTGCTCATCTGGACGTACGTCTCGTGGTGGACCATCCCAATCAGCGGATACTCATTCTTCTGCTCGTTCTCTTTCGGCGAGGATGCAGCGAAGGAGTATGGTCCGTTGTGGCGGTGGTTTACATGCAGGCCGCGCAACAATCGCGTCTCACCTAACGCCTCGACATCGTCCTCGGCTCATCTTGTCTCGCTGACCCACCGAGCGGATGAGAGTGTCGTCCATAGCACCTCGTCCGAGCCTGATTCGTGGGATGAAGTGAAAATAAACGCCAGGGACTCGTACTATTCCTCGGAGGCGAAGGCCCATGAGACCACACTCGTTTAAGTCTACAGCCATAGCGACTGTGTGGTGGCTGGTCCACTACCAACTTGTTTCGTCGAAGTATTGTATGAATGTACTGAATCAAGTGTAATACTAAGTGTGCCAATCCTGACGCTGTGCGGAAAGGGAAACCGTGGAGTAAGAAGCAACGATTGGACACCCAGTTTGTGCAGATTCTACCGCACGAAATACTGACCCTTTGGGTCCCAAAAAAAACCCACATGTTACCACTTGCGAAAAGTGTTGGGCTCCACCACAAAGCAATGTGAGAGAGCCAGCTCGACAGTGCCGAATAAAATTTATCAGCCGGCCGCGCACAGACATCGAAACTCGTCTATGTATTTGGTTCAATATGTCCTCACGCAATAAGACATCCGCTGGGGTTCGGCCCCCTCAAGTCCGGGATTTCTCCCTGTCCAAGTCCGATGGACTTCACCAAGTCCTTCGAGGGATGAATCTCAGCTAGTCATCACAAGTAGCTGTTTACGATGCTCACGGATTTCACCTGAGCGACTGGGAGGTTGAGCTCGGTAAAGGTGTCTGAACCCGCTTCGGGGCAAGGTGTAGACACATTTATCTGCATCCATGTCAGCTGATAACGTTGCAGTGAGTGTGAAGACACAGACCACTGGGAGTGATTCCACGGATGCCCCCCACAGTATTGAGGATACATAGACGACAGAGATAAATCGCATAGGGTCAGTGCTGAGCGGGAAATGGCAAAGCCAATGAAAGTGAGACAAGCACAGCTCGTCAAGGCAGGAGGTAGGTTATGAGATGAGTGAGCCCAGTTCTTGGTTCATTATATATATTGGTGTCTTAATTTATCGGGTGGTTATTCGCGCGATCTCCTAGGAAGATGTTCTCGTGAGGCGGGTATCAATCTTTTGTTCAAAAGATAAATGCAAGGAGAATATAGCATGTTATCTGACGAGGTGCCGGTGAGTTCTGTTATGGTGTGCGTTTATAATAGACTACATACATTTGATCAGTTGTAATATTTCACACACTCAGTATCTTAACGGAGAAGTCGCCCAGAAGCTTGATGGGAGACCAAATTCCCGTATTGTGTCTGGATTCTAGGGGAAACTGGCACCGGCCATGGTTCATGTGCACAAATACTGTCTCAAACATATATGCCACAGATACATCGATAACTCAAACTACTGAGCTGCCCGCGGCTCCGATCTTGTAAATCTCTTTGGTTGGGTTGACTTCGCTCGTCTCATTGGACGACGACCCAGCGCCAGCTTTATGTCTTCCAAAGCATGCCATGTACGATCTGTAATCCCGAGTCGTATCCGCCCCGAACGCAAAGAATACGAATGCGAAGAGACTGCTGATTGGGACAGAAGCCCAGTTGAAATAAAGCCAACCCAACACGTCGCGGGGAATAATGGCCAAGGGGTATGAGCTAATGAGCCCGAAATCGGCATGGACATCGTTCCAAGTTGTCCAAGGCAAGATAACCCCGTTATGGTATGTGCTGGCCTTGGTCGAAAAAATTACGATGGCGTTCCAGACGCCAAGGAAGAGTGTCAAGGACATGAGGCGCAAATATGCTGACTGGCTGATCCCCGCAGGGTTACCTCCTCTGAATAACCGGGAGAAGGCCTGGCGCTGTCGTGAAAAGTTGACAAGGGCCAGGGCACTATATACCAGTGCAAGGCTCGCCGTAATGAGGGGTGGAATATCGAGGATGATAATGGACGGGATGGAAAAGAAAATGGCTGGGTTGCATCCAAAATCCTCGTAGATATCAAAACGGTGCCCTTGCACAATTGTATCTGCACAATAGTCATATTAGCAACAGCGCTCTCGAAAAAGTTGGCTAAGCTCACGAAGGGCCATGGTTAAAATCGGGAATCCGAGGCAAAGCCCCAATTCCAGCCAAAGTCCAAGACGGCCCTTCTGCAAAGTAATTCGATAGACCCGGAGCGCAAGTACGAAGGTGGAGGCGGGAAGAGCAATCTCTCCACCGATCTTGAGCTTGGTCACTGGGACTGGATTCTTACTCAGAATTATTGAGGTATTGATTCACGCACCTATATCACACCACGGAAGAGCGACAGCCTGTACATTTCCATACCAGATAACGGAGTTTATCCCGTACGTCAAAGCGGAGATCGCCAGCCACACAAGGATGGAGAGTAAAGGAACATTTCCTGTTCGCGAGTGGAGGACGAGCGGCACAGTCGCCAGAAAGAGCGAGATAAATGCGAAGGTAGGAAGAGCGGCGGACATTCTGACAGTGAAAGCGGGACAGATGAGAATACCCACTTGCGAGGAAGATGACCCATACTTAAGTGGTAGCACAGCAGGCCGGCAACACTTACCGCTGTTAATACTCGCCGTAATCATCATCTGTCACCCGGATGCAATCCGGATGGCAATGATTATTTTCCTGTTACTGATGAATGTTGTACCTACACAGATTACTGTGAACAGGAACGAAAGATCTGCCATGACTAGGAGGATTCTATTTTCACCTTCTGAATACGAGTGTATCAATCTTTGCCGGGTGCTGTGCCAAATGCACCACCTTTCCGTTGGTTCCGTGAACACGGCATAACAGTTTGTTGGATGGTGAATGTAGAGAGCTGTTGAACAAGCACTCCCTTGCACACGGCTGCGGCTCCTGTCCTGCACCGTAAAGTACGATTTTGCCGGCCATGTTCAGATTGGCGCTTTGATGAATGTGTCTGCCTGGATGGGCAGCCCGGCCTCAGGCCGCCTCATGTTTAGCACTCAGGGGAATTTCACCTATACTACTTAGTCCGCCCACTTTTGTTGAGACACGCACCACCCGGAGATTGAACTGGGATAGGCATCAAAGCGAAGATTACCCTTCGATTCTCAATAGGCGGGCGTCCAAAAATCCCTGTGTACTTTCGCGCACACCAAGATAGTCCGAAGGAGGTTAATTCTAGTTACTTTCTACCAGCATTGATTTCCATGATACGAGACTATAACTGTTGCGATATATATTGGTTTCAACTACGGGCAGCCGGTGCTGAAGATAATCTCGAGCTGCAGGCTTGTCAGTACGGACAACGCCTAAGGTTATCTGCCAGACGATCGACCACAATTGACGGTGAGTAGAAGTAGTACAAGATATTCATCACGCAATAACGCAACCACCTGGGCTCGCCGTTCTGAGGCCCGCGCCTTCAAACTTAAGATCCGCACGTTAAGTTAACCGCTGTCACATGGATTCACTGGTACTGACCCGTTTGTTTAAGTCCTGGGAGAGATGCAATCTCAACTTTGTAGTCATCATAAGTAAATCGCTGAAATGCCCACTGATATCTCCTGAGTGGCCGGGAGGTCGAGTTCGATAAATGTGTCACAACCCGTCTCGGACGGTGTGTAAGCATTTTCCTGCGCTCATATGTATCAGCATTACATGCAGACATAAAGAAAATGTACGGACCACTGGGAGCGATGCCACAGAGGAGGCGCCCCACAGTATTGAGGATACAAAGACAAGAGAGATGAATCGCATAAGGTAAGTGCTGAGGCGAAGGAATAGCAATGCAGGAGCGACAAGCACAGCTCGTCTGGGCGGAAAGGAAGGGATATGAGCAGATGTGAGGGCACAGTTCTTATATACTTTAGTGTTTCTCATGGATGATTCAGTCGGCCAAATCCGTCCCCAAGATCATGCAGAGGATTTGAGCGCACAGATAGGAGGTCGGTGTTGCGGGTATCAATCTTTTGTTGGACGGATGAATGGAAGGAAAAATGCTCAACACAAGTTCTTGACTGCACACTGACGTACTTCGATGCAAGCTCAGACGCATTCTGTGCGGCACATGCACCCAAAGTTAGGGCGTAAACGCCCAGGCGCAGGTGCTAGTCCGGCACGTATTGTTTGTTTAGCGGACGCGGAGTTAGCGGATATCTCGCAGCAGCGTGGCAAACGAACTGCAATGGAAGTATGGGAGCGCTAACACAGTCGAGGCACGTAAACTGAGTGAAAACCCCTTTACTGGCGTCCCAAATGCCTCATTCGAACGCGTTGGTTCAATTCCTCGCCGTATATCGGTTGAGCAAGGGAAGTGTTTCTATCGCCGCGGACGCTCCCGAGCCCTGCGCTTTTTACGTGAACCAAATGAGTGGAGGTGTTCGCCCCGATTGGTTCGTACATCCGTTCGCACAGTCTCCGTTTGAAATATAGCTATCACCGCAAACATCATCTCCTGCGCGTCTTGCAGCTCCAGAGGGAAGGTGATGGTTGCGAGCTCGGAAGAATAGAGGTGATTGGGGGGGCAATGTTAGTTATCGTGTGCGTCTGCAAATGGAGATCCGCAGCACCCACCCAGAGTTCTTTGTCCAAATTCACGTCCTTGAGGGTGTATCCCTGGTAATTACCCACTCCCATTGTCGTGACCTTGCGCTTGCTGCGGGCCGGAGCCATCCACCAGGGAAGATTGAAGCATGTCTTTGTCGGTAAATGTAAGAGATAATCCGGACATCATTGACTTGCAGGCTTGCGGCCTCTGCGTTCCGTTTTATGCAAGGGAACGTGAAAGTCCTTCCCCTCCCATGACGCACATAGTGGTGCAAGATGGCATGGACCCATTTGCGTCCAATGCGGAAGTACCGGCAAGGAAAATTTCCAGAGCAGTAGATCTGATGAAAATCGTCAAGCCAAGTTTCAAGTGCGAGACTCGAGTCCGAGCAAAGCCGAGCAAAGAGCTGTCGACGAGTCTGATTCCCTTACTAGATGCTAGAACGGGCAATGGGAAGCCGTCGAGCACAAAGCTAAAGCGATAAGACCGGCTACGAGTTTGAATGGGCAGACTCCAGAGGGCAGACCGAGGAGATGCGTCGAAAGGAAAAGCAGAGTTGTGACTGTGACCGTCGTGATGGTGACATGATGGGATTGTTGATCTGATCGATTGATGCCGGCTCTCTGCTTCCACATCTGGAAAACCGTACATGGCTACAGCGTACTACCGAGAGCCCCGTAGAGCAGTAGAGAGGTAGGCATGTCCCCCTCTACCATAGAACCCCGTAGATCCGTAGATCCGTAGAGCCATAGAGCGGTAGAGCTACATAGAGCCACATAGACCGCGTGACTCTACCGTAGAGATGGTCTCTACGGGACCAGTGCGCCATCAAGATGCTTTCAATGCTCAGATGTTCAGAAGAAACTCGCTTGCATCCGGTCAAAGCAGAGAATACACATTCGAAAGAATCAATATTTTAGATCTAGCTACAACGGCAAGTGTACACTAAGAGAAGAGGCTCATGTTAAAGACCGAACGCCTGTCTTTGGCCGGCTCCGCGGGCACATTCGACAATTTCCTGAGTCCCAGTCAGCAACAAGATTTCTCGAGGAATGGAATCGACATACCGAGCCTTCGTGAGCATTTCACGCAGTCGCGCTTTGGCGAGATTCTCCGGGTACACGTCCTTGTCGAACTCCGCAATCCACTTGCCGATAAAGATCATCGACTGTTGATGGATGGGCCGGTACACCTCGGCCTCGAATTTGACCATTTCCCACTCCCCGGTCTTCCATCTGTCGATGCCGCATACGATCTGAGAGAGTCAGAAGGCTGCAGCAAGAACGACAAGAACACTCACGGCGTCCATCATCAACCCGAATGTCTCGCCCGGTAACGCCTCGAGACCGTCAAAGTAGTGGCTTCGGCGCTTCTTGCGCTCCTTGGAGAAGAAGGCGGCGTTGAGCAGCTTCTGGAAGATTTTATGGTGCCCGACAGTGGCGAGGTCACGGATGTCCTTGGGGTCCTACCACTGTCATCAGCCCGCTGCCCCAACACCATGCCGGATCACTTACCTTGAACATGAAAACCTGGTCCAGCTCGTCGACGAGCTCGCGGTTACTTTCCTGGACCTCGGCAATCTTCTCGGGGGTGGGGTCGTCCAAGGAAAGGATGTCGACGAAGCCATATTCGGAGCGAACCAGCTTGTCAGCCTCGGTCATGACGTGTCCGCGAACTTGGGAGATGCGCGATCGGATCTACAACTTCCGTTAATGCTGCTCAGAACGGTATAGAAGACTCACCAGAAGGATTTCCTCCATGCACAAGTCCTCGACGTCGTCGGGATCCACGCCAAGGAACTCGAGCGCGTCGCACCACGACTCCTCGATCAACGTCTGAAACTCGTCGTCCTCAGCGCCCGGGTCTCCGGACTCGCTGGCATCCGGGAACGGCTTCTCGATGACGACCCGCTTCGCAATAAACCTGTAGGTGGTCTCCACCAGGCGACGGCGCTCGGGAGTCAGCTCCTTGATGCTGCGGGATTTCTGTCGGCGGTGAGCGCGCTTCTTGCGGCGCCTTTTCTTGGCCGGAGCGGTGGAGGGAGACTCGTCCCCATCGGAATCCTGAGCAGCCTATAATGATGAAGTGAGTATGGAGCCCCCAGCTGAGGTATGAGCGTACCCAGCGTGGAACGCGGCAGCTACGCTTCCTCTTCTGCTGCACGTCGTGCATCGTGACCTTGCAGAACGGTATCAGTAATGTGGAGCATATGGGAAAGAGGACTTACGTCGAGGGAAGTCTGCGCGTTCTCGTGCAGTTGGTCTTCGTCTTCATCCTGCTGGTTGTTATCCATGTGAGCATTCCATGTGTTACCGCCGCGAGCTGCAATTGGTCTGGATGAGTACGTTGCAGGGAATAGTCTTGGCTTACTCATTGCGTCATTGTCGGCATCGTCGTCACCGTCGTTCCCGTTGCCATCCGAGCCGATATCCGAGCGAAGGCCGTGGGGAGCATGGGCTACTGGAGGCACTAGAAAGGTCATCAGCTACGACGTGTGTATCCGAAAAGATTTGTGAAACTTACAAGACATGCCCAGGATCTCATTCAGTTGCGCGAGCTGCTCGGGCGTGAGTGTTTCCATCATCCTGGAAAAATCTGCCATGCTGGGGCCGGACGAGGAAGGCTGCTCAGCGCGCGTGGAGTCGGAGCTTGGAAACGGAGTAAGCTGAGTAAAGTCGGGATAGGCCGGCTGATAGTTTTGGGGCCTCAGCGATGGCGCGCGCGTTGGGGCCTGAGCGGGTGGGAACGGGGTCTGATTGAAATCGAAGGGTGACGACGACGAAGTGTTCTGGAAGGGCGACGAGGCGTTCTGCGATGGATAGGAGCGAAGGTCAGGATGGACCGTGGTGAGTGGTGTCTGTGGCGGTCTGTTTTGAGCGGTCGTGGGTCCTAGTGGAGTAGAGGGGGCAAGCTCCTGCTGGTGGGCCGTGCTGTTTCGAAGACGCGTATCCGCAGCACGGCGGGCCATGAGCTGATTTTTCTCCTGCTGATTGTCTGGAACAAAGAGCCAGTCAGAAGGATCAAATACAACGACCCATGCTCACTATGATTCACAAGCCCTGGTGTTGCGACGGACTTGCGGTGCCCTCGCCCGACGTGCTCAGGGCGGTTGGGGTTTTCGGGGAAGGAGATGCGAGACGAAGACATGGTGGTAGGAAGGAAGCCGTGTGAGAAGTAAACAAACCACCTTGAAACAGTAAAGTAACGCGTGATGCGTTGCTTTGCTGACGCGTTGCCGACTCGGGTGCACATTTGAAAATTTTTGATATTGCAAGTCTCCACTGTTTGGCCATGGCTGTCTGCGCTTTTTGTCAGGTCAATTTCGCGAATGGCAGCGTTGTCCGCCGCCACCAGATGCAGAATCCCGACTGCAAAGTGAAAGCGGAGGCACGCTTGGGAACCAGACTTCAAAATCTTTCATCTCGGAGACGGCGGCGGCCTGCGACAGAGGTGCCGCCCTCCGCTCTGCCAAGTTCTGAGGAGCTTGCTGCGATTCTGGACGACATTCCGCTGGAGGACGCCCCGCCGCCGCCGCCGCAGGGAGCAGATGATGCGACTGAGGAGCCGGATCAAGATGCATCCATTCCCGCGCAGCCGTCGCAAGCACCACGTCCGGGTGAACGCGCCCAATACCACCAGACTCCCGAGGAGAGGCTGTACGCCGGGGCCACGCATGGGTCGGGCAAGACAACATTCGAGCTCATCCGTGATGAGGAGGTGTTGCAAGGCGGTATGGTCCTCGGGCCGTTTCGAGACGATGACGAGTGGCAGCTTGCCAAATGGCTCATCAAGAACGTCGGCCATACGGCGACGGAAGAATTCTTGAAGTTGTCCATCGTAAGCATGAATCTGCGACAGTGAAACTCTACTTACTCATCGACACAGATTAGTGATCGCGCAAAACCATCTTTCGAGGGCAAAAAGAGCTTCTTCGAAAAAGTGGACAGTCTCCCGGGCGGCGCCAACTGGCACTGCAAGATACTCGACACCAAGGGCGACCTGCCCGACCTGGACAAGGACCCTTCAGGCTGTACGATGCGCCGCGAGCAGAGCGAATTGTGGTTTAGAGATCCTGTGGAATGTGTAGCCGAGTTGATTGGGAACCCGTCCTTTCGACACGCTATGCGATACGCGCCGGAGAAGTTGTATGAGGATATCGAAGGGAAGATTGAAGTCGTGAACGAGATGTGGACTGCGAGTTGGTGGTGGGAGATACAAGTAAGTGAAATCAGCCACGAGGCGGTGATGACAAGTCGAACTTACGGCGGCATCAGAAGCGTCTCCCTCCTGGCTCTACCATTGCCCCGCTCATCCTCTCCTCCGACAAGACCATGCTCTCTAATTTCCGTGGCGATAATTCTGCCTGGCCGGTCTATCTAACGATTGGAAATATCGACAAAGACACGCGCCGTCAAGTGTCTGCTCATGCGACCGTCCTGATAGGATATTTACCCATTCCCAAATTCGACTGCTTTGACAAAAATACACGCTCACTCGCGAAGTACCGGCTGTTCCATCAATGCATGAAGGTCATCATGCAGTCCGTCGTCGACGCGGGAAAAACTGGTCGACCTATGGTGTGCGCCGACAGCGAGATCCGCAACGTCTGGCCTATTCTTGCCGCATACGTCGCGGACTACCCGGAGCAGTGCCTCATCGCTTGCTGCAAAGAAAACCGCTGCCCTATCTGCAAGGTCAAACCAAACGAGCGGGGAGATCATCAGCAACACCCACTTCGTGACGTACGCGAGACACTGTACCTTATGAAGCGCCAGCAGGAGGGGGAAAAGGATGATGTCTACGAAGAGGATGGGATACGCGCAGTGTACCCTCCTTTCTGGGCGGATCTCCCTCACTCCGATATCTTTCAGTCCTTTACGCCCGACCTCCTCCATCAACTTCATAAAGGCGTCTTCAAGGACCACCTGGTGACTTGGTGCCTGGAAATCATCGGCAAGCTGGAGGTCGATAAACGCTTCCGTGAGATGCCAGACCATCACGGTGTTCGCCATTTCAAGAACGGTATATCGTCTGTGTCGCAATGGACAGGAACCGAGCACAAGGAGATGGAAAAGGTCTTCCTGGGCTTGATTGCGGCAGGGGCCGACATCAGGGAAAGCCTCCCTTGGTAATTTGGCTGGATTACCCCAACTTCCCCCGAATTTGACCGAATTACCACCATTACCTTCGATTACCCCCAATACCTGTTTTACATTGGTCCCTAGAGATTTCCCCAGATTAGGGCGAACTTACCGGCTATTACCTGGTTGTTACCTGACGATTCGGGGCTCTTTTCAGTTCGCACGAATCACACAATTGTACATGGAAGAAGACAATGCATTCATTTAAACGACTACTACACAAAGGATGGACTACATATAAACTACAGCTATACTACGGAAGCACCAACACACACAGAAAAGGTGCGTTCCCGCGCTGTGCTATGTCCCCGGCGCACCACACTTGTTCAATCGAGCGTTACTGCAGCTGTGACCGGCGGAGCGTTAGTACATGAGCAAGAAGCGAAAAGGGAAGCATCCGCACCGACGTCGCACGAAGCGCAGTCAATCACGTCTGGTCGTGTTAGTGCAAAGAAGGAAGGCAATGTCCAGGATGAAGCTGCGACGCGGGTCAGAACGGGGAAGAAATGTGAAATAAAAGGATGACGAAGCAACATACATTAGAAGAGATTCTCGGCACTACGTTGTAGATGCACTGCAGCGGGCATTCGTGAAAGGGAAGGGGTGGGTTGCTCGGGACTAATCCGCATCAGTGGAAGTAGAGCGTGTGGAGAAAAGCTCGCCTGCGGCGCAAATGTCCCCGGGGACGCGACGAGCTGGAGAACACCGGAGACGCAGACAAGGGCCCGACATGTGGGTGGAGAGTGCTTGGTGTGAAGGCCCAGTGCGCACGCACGTGGGAGGCTTGACCAATCTGGTCAACGCTGTAGACGAGATCAGAGGTGCGAGCGGCAACGGCGGGATCCTACTCACCGAATACAGCATTGGTGGTCTTGGGGTCATCTGGGAGCAGGGTAGGCAGCGAAGGAGATATAAAAGAAGATCAGTCACGACTTGAACGCACGCGGGTTATCATTGTCGATGGAAACTCACCGGCGGCTGCATCACACCATCGCACCCAGTTCCCCGCAGACTATCTTGAGCTTGAGATACCCACGACGAGGACAGACCTGAGAAAGTGACTATGCGAGCAAGTCGAAATTTATAGCGGAGGGTCACGGGCTCAAAAACGGGGATGTACGTACCGGAAAGACTCGCGGTAATAAATGGTGTAGCCCGCGTTCCGCGGCAGGGCCCGCTATCATAACTTTCACCGTGTAATCGAAGGATCGGAACGATATCTGTTATCACAAACCAGTCGCCCTTACATACAATACTCGCACCCGTCCCCGGGCGACCTGTCGCAAACGTAGTCGCTTCCTTTGCGCGAGAATGTTTCGTTCAGGACCCTGAAATTTCTGACCCAAAAATAATAGTGCTGTCTCCGACTTCAGTGGCCAACTCCCGCGAGATTGATACCACTTACGCGCGCAATTCCGTCAGTCTTATCCATGTCTATGCGCTCCATGGAACCAGATACGGTGATTAGGCTTCCCGGCTGCAAAGCAGCCGCGGTCCTCGTTCGATGCCCCAACAAGTTGCGCACAAAAACCTGCTCTGCGTGAGTGCTAATCCATTTCTTCGTGCTTGCTCGCAACTCACGTAAAAACAATGCGGGGCCTCCGTCCACGTACTTTCAATCCCAGAACCGTCAAACCACGACTGCGCAGTCTCGCCTCCGATCTCGCGGTCATCGTCGACCATTATGTCCCTCAAACGCGCCCTTTGTTTCTCGTAGACATGGCTAACCTCGCATGTTGCTCCCGTCGGCAACCTAAGCCGGATCGCCAGAACTTCGCGTCCTTGCCCGTCGAGGCTGTACGGTACCTTTCAAATGGTTTGAGTCTTTTCTCCCAACGATCACGTCAAAAAAACCTCACTAGTCCGGACACGTAGTCCACTTCCCCCACCAGGAAAATCATCCTCGGGTGCGGACGGCACTGTATGGCATAGCTCAGCTCGAACGTGGACAAGTGCACACCGATAAACAAGAATTGGGATCCTCCTTCGACACTTCGCACGCGCACGGCCTCGTAGTCTTCGTGATACCGTGCGTCTACGAATTCCATCCGCGCCGCGAGATCGGGGAGGAGCGTCGTGGCCATTGCAGAGAACGACTTTGTGGTCCAGGGGCAACTGAATCGTTACGCCCTGATCGTCTGGCTGATATTCTTTCCCTTGTAGGGGTGAGGGGTCCTCCATTCCACTCCTTGTGATTTTTCTATTCGAATGAGACACTCACGCCGTTCACAGGATGCAGCTCCTGAAGCCTGTTCTTGTATATATATCGGGGCGAACACCTCAGTACGGTAGCGCATTACCAATGCCTTTGTCTGAAGGTGAAGGCCGCACTCCATTACCCGCACCTGCCACTCACTCCTGCCCTCCTTCCAGCTCAACTTTCTATCGACCTCGGGGAGTTTGCCTATGGGCATCATTTCGCCGCGACGTCCGAAAGGCGCCAAGATCGCCACGATGGGCCGCACTCGTTCCATGTGACGTACATCCTCTCGAACGGTGGACCCTTCGAAGCCTTAATCGTCGGGATGCTCAAAGGAATCGTTCCTCTCAACGAACACGACACCGTACGTCTTCTTCTTTTGTATTCTCACTCTTTTCTTGCCCTTTCCTCATCTTCGCCACCACAGCTACTTGTTCTTGGCCCGGCCTCCGATTCCGAAGAGACCGTCAAGAAATTTCAGGAGATACAAGACACCCTGGACTATATCGTTCAGCACGACAATTCAACTGCGCCTCGGGTAAGTTCAATCCCTTTCACTGCGGACGACCCTGAAACTCTCCAGACGCTGCTGTCCAACTTCATGTGGTCCCAGAAGGATACCATATTCGTCACCGTCTCAACTTTAACCGTCAAGGTGTGTATTCGCGAGCTCCCATGTGTTTTAACGCTCTAACCGAGCGCACAACGCAGACCCAAACAGCCATCGGGGGGCATGTCACGAGCGATTTCTGCGGGATAGCGCGAGCAGGCGAAATCATGAGGTGCAACGTAGTCCTCCAGCGCGAGGATAAATGCCGCGCATCGGAGGCCAAATGCGTTGAAGTTTTTGACAGGGTGCGTTTTCTTTGTTAGTCGCGGTAGTATCTCACTGACTCGCGCGCAGACGTACCGTCTCAAGGCGAACAGGACGGAGAGAATTTACGATGCCACTCACGTTTTGAACTTTTAATCCGAGCTCCATGTCTTACACTTACTTCACAATTCATAATCGTACGATCCAAGTAGAGAGTGAATGCAAAGCACACTTTCCAATTGACCGCACTGACATAGAAACAATATAACGACAAGCATACAAAATAGAAACAAAGATCACGACCGTTCGGGCAGCAGAACCTAGAGCCTCGGTCTCGCAAGGCTGTTAAAAATGTCAGAATAAGACGGTTCATCTTGCGAGAAAACTGCGCACCCCATGGCGCAAGCACTTGCCATTGCGAGATCCCCTGGCCGCACGTCAACCAGGTGTCGGCTCATGCGCCCGCGACGCACAACAAGGATGTTGCCCCTCCACTGCACAAGGCCGGGAACACTCGCAAGCTATTGGTTAATCGGATGCAAGAGGTCCAGTCGGCCCATCGGACGCTCCTGGTCGGGGCAGAAGATCGTGAAGCTGAGTTCTTCGCCATTCGGCGCAGTAACCTCCATGTCGAGGGACTCCAGGTTCGTCAGTGGGTGGGCTGGATCGGTCGCCATCCACGCCATGTACCGAACATTGTCCACGGTTTTGGGCGCAGCCGCGTCGACGATGGGCACTTTGACCGTCATCGGCTGAGCAGCGCCCGTAGGGAACAAAAAGGCCGTTACGCAGTCTCCCTAAAGCGAAGGCAGTGAGCAATGAACATCCAAAAATCGATAAGAAGTTGCGCACCCCAGTTGCGAATCCATCCTGGATCTCGGAGATGGTCTGCAGTGTGGTGAGAGGGACGGTGATGATGGCCATGGTAGTCGATGATATTGCCCGCGTTTCAAAACACCCTTTATAAGGGGTAGGATCCGCCGCTCGGGTGCAGACGGCGGCGAAACAAAATGTGTGATCGTTGCAATGTGCCGATGGTGACGCCTTGTGATGTTGCGTGAATTTGAATTACTTGCAGCGCGGCGCTAGAAACTCAGTCAGCGCAGAATTTTCACGCGTACCGTGCACCGCCGCGCATTGCAAGTGGTCAAACGATGGTCGGATGAGCAGATTGTGGCATGCGAGGTTCATATAGTAGTACCGTCGTCTAGTGGTACTCCGGCAGCTTCGATTGAGAGGCACCTTTCGCCTTGTCATGCGCGCAAAAAATACAGCGGGTTTCTTTCCTGGCGCGGTCGCAGACATACCCATCACTGACAGTCGGTAGGCATCCGTCCTCTTGAAATTGGTATTCGGCCGCGTAGATGGTATACACCTGAGATCCCTTAGCGTCTGAATTTACCCCAGAAGAAAGGTACCTTTTCCAGCCCAGCTGGCAGCTGCTGGTCCCGCCGTTCCAATGTGACCACGAACTGCACGATCTGACCTAAGGCTTCTTTGGTGCAAAAGTCTTCCTCAAACTGCGCGGCAATGGTGGGAGAGTCTGCTTGGACCATTACCTACGGATTCGTTATTGCCGCATCCATGAAAAACGCCTTGTATTTACGCACGTAGAAGCCGGACTGCTTCGCCGGGACACAGAAGCCCTCGGTATCTTGATCAAACCACGATATCCTGACCGACCCCGGCTGGACAGAGTCAGTCTTCCCCTAGACACGAGAGATGCTGTTTACCGAATCCGACAGCTCTTCGCGGATGATGTTGCGCAACGTGCGGCATTGCTTGTAGTACATAAGTCTAGCTTCACAGCTCACCCCTCGAGGACACTGCAATAGGACGCAAAATCGGAGACCGTCGTCCTGTGTCGGTCAATAAAGAACGGTGAGCGCCAGAGCATTGCACAAAACTCACGCAGATATATGTTTGCCTTATGGCTCCGAACACAAGGGGCATGTACCGCTGCAAGGTTTGCCTCTTCTCAGAATAGGGGTCGATGCGATACGACGTTTCCTTGAAGCTGTACAAGCAACAACCCTCAGATGAACGATCTCTCGTTGACGCGAAATGGCGTCCATGTTTTGCAAGCGCGAGCGTGGAAGTTCCTCCGGCTCTCAGACGGTCGAGCATGTGGGTCAAAAGTAAGGGAGAACGTAGATTGCGACAGACAGGGGACATCAACTATCCAGAACATACACTGCACCCCGCCGGGCCATTGACGTCGCATACGTAGCCGTCCTGGTTACGAGTCGGGAAATAATCGGTCGCGCGGATATCCAGGCTCCACATGTCGATCCTATAAGACTGCGCAGCTGTAGTCAATGCCAGCTTTAGTTGAGAGAAAAAAGCGACGCACACGTGCAATTTCACCGGTTTGCTCGTCTACTTCATCGTATCTGGAGAAGGACATCTTAGCCACAGCTTTCCTCGGGGTTCTCAACATAGCAATGAGCTGGGCAGAGGGCTCCAGCGACACATAGAAGGAATGCGGAGCGGCGTGGATAGTCGGGTGCGACGCGGTGAGATCGAAGAAGGAGTCCTTGACATAGCCACCCTGCAAAGGAGGTCAGCGCACGCTAGCCGCGAAACAAGATTATATACCAGTTCGTGGTCATCTGTGTCCATGATAGACCGCATGACATCTTCTTGGTCCAAGAAAAGGCGCGTCAATGCGCACGATGCATCCGGGGGGAGTCTCAGGCGCATAACAGCCTCGGTATCGTCCGGCTGTCCCATCGGTTAGACACGCCTTGTAGCACACATTGTTCGACTTACGAGCGTAAATACTTCATCAATCTCCCCGAAAACGTGTCCAGTGTAATTTGCCAGTATGCCTCTGTGATCGTGAGTGCCATGAAGCATGATTTCCGGGATGTTCTTCATCAGGTAGAGGGAGCCACCTCCGTCCAGACTGCATTTGCGTACGGGGGCGAAGTCGCGCCCGTATTTCGCACGAGCTACAGAGAGGACCCCAAGATTTTGCATGCGAGACATCATGGTGCCGGATGAAAGCTGGAGTTAGGAGGCATGGAATAGGGGCTGTAGCAATAGGTCCAGTAGCAGAGTCAGAACACGCCGTCGCCGCCCATGCGCGGAGAGGATGGGGTCAGCGAGAAGGCCGTTGGCGTGATCTTCGGTGCCTGACGCGCGAGCGGCCACACGGCCCTTTCGCGGCCCGTGACCCGGCCCACAAAGCGGTCCGGGTTACCCGGAAAGCCCAGCCCGAACTACTGACGTACTTCGAAGCTTTCTTCCCGCACCGTAACAATTCGAACGACTGAAGATATTCTCGGGCATCTGCAAATACATGCTAAACCAGCTACAATTACTTCCGCCTGAGCTGGTCTTTCTCGAGCTTTCCTACGAATTCTGCGACCAACATATAACGCTGAGCGCCCGTCATATCTCCGTTTTCGAGGGGAGAAAAAAAAACTTGCCATCGTCTCAACGCCGTCCACCGTGGTGTCAAATCTATGCATACAGCAATTTACCGCAACGTCGTCGCCCTTTTTAAGCTTGAGGTTGCGCCATTCTTCCTTGTAAACGCTGAACTACGCCATCAGGTCTGCCATCAGGTTAAGCAAGAAAGGATCGTACCTGATGATCACTGTGGGTGTACTGGTCTCGACGTAACTGTGCTGAGGGCCCCAGATAACCTTCTGGAGCCCATCCTATCGACCTGACGGTAAGCATTACTCGCGTCGTAGAAGTATTCACTCACAGCGTTAGCTTGGTCAACTCTAGCGATATGGGCCAGATCATCTTCTTGCTGTGCGAACCACTGCGCTGCCTCGTCCGTGGCGTTATCGGGGAGTCCTAGCGTCAGATATGCCACGGCTAACTTCCTCGGCTCCGTTCGGGTCTGCAGAGCTGGTAAGAGGGAAACCTGTCGCACGACGCAGTTTACTCACCATAGATCCGTGTATTCCAACAACAGAGCCCACCAAAGTGAAAATACGGTTCACATGCGCCGTCCGCGTCTCGAAGTCGCCGTACACAAACCAAGGGGGTGGGGCGACGTGCCTATACACAAATTGCGAGCCTTTACCGCCCATCACACTGCGCACGCGATTGGCCTGGAAATCGACCTCGTACAGGCCCAGACCTTTAGAGCGGCCGGCGAATCGTATGTTGGTCAGCCTGGTGCGCATGGGTGTGTGTCGAAGGGAGGCACTCATTACACTTTGGCACAAATTTAACACTCGTAACAAATTCAAATGAATTCTGCCAAACGGCGTGATCGCAGAGTAAGGGACAGCAGCTAAGTACAAAAAGCGCATCCAACCGAGGACTGGTCACAGACATAACCGTTGCCTTTGCGCGGTACTTCCTCACGGTCCAACACGATAGGTCTCTGAGCCACCAAGCTGTATGTCTGCAGCGCGGATTAAGCAAAAGGGGTAAGTGATGCCAGGACGAAACACACCAGCTCGTTTGCCCCTGTAGTGTCATTCTTCCGGTCGTTGCGTTGGAAAGACACGATCACATCTATGGTGTTGCCGACCGTACATTGTTGGGCGACGACCTGCGGATATCCGGCGTAGAGCGGCTTAACGAGGATCTGCGCCAAGTTCGTCAAGACGTTCCGATATCGGAACAAAGTCGAATTGACATACCCAAAAACCTTTGTCAGCCTCATCACCGACCGCACGAGACGTTGGCGATGTGAACCAGGAACCCGCGCATGTACCTTCCTGCTCGAATGGTCAGATAAGGGAACGCAGCTGCTGCTAGTGGCGCACCGCTTCGATCACATCCGAATGAAGGAAAGACCGCAGAGCTGCCAATTGGCGGAGGTATAGTTCAACAGCACTGCACGACGCGTCTTCGGGGCAGGCCAACTCGAACGCCACGCCGTGGTCTTTACCCTGTCCCCATTCTTAAGATCGAATAAGTGTGGCGCTGCAGTAACTCACCAGAATCTCGACCGAAACTACTTCTCCGAAGGCGAGGCAAGTGAATTCTCGCAGATAGGCCTGCGTCTCGTCCGTAGCAGGCACCTCGCCTGTGATCGGAGAGAGGTCCTTGAAAGTGAACTTTGACGTCTTCCCGTCCTCCATAGAGCCGTCTCGAGTGGGAAGGAAGTCTATGCCGTACTGAGCGGAGCAGAGAGACCGGGTTCGGCCTGAGCTATGAAGTGCAAGGTAGGGTGTCGACATGGAGAGACAGAGCCAAGGAACGAAACTTTAGGGGTATCCTCCTGGACCGACGATCGAATAGATTACGCAAGAGAAAAACACAGTACAGTAACGATTAAACGCACGTCGGGCAGCCCTTGAGCCCGGTATCACAGACGTCCCCGTCATTCTTCCTCGGCATATCACGCGAAGAAAGTGTCCAGAATTCAGTACTCCGGATGGCATAACTCTGGGGAAGGAATTAGGCAGTGCCGACGAGTAACACCCGAGACCTACGTGTGATGGGTGTACGTCGCATTCAGTTTGCGTTCGAGTGAGACCCACAACCATTTCGACGTTGTTGCCCGTAGTAAACATCGGCTCGGAGTGCTTCAACTTCAGCTGGACCTATGAAATAGGAGTTCAGTGCCACGCCGCCAATCCCCAGGGCAATTCGCACGTAAAAGCACCCGTCCAAAGGAGGGTAAGATATATTGTCTACTGTGGGAGCAAACCAAGAAGACCCCATTACCCCTTGCTTTGATCCAAAACATGCGTGAGCTGGAGTTACGATCAGACGAAGGCAGCGTACCGAGTTGCACGCCTCGCCGGTAATGGCAGCGTGCAGCAACTCAAGCTGGCGAAAATAGAACAGTCGAGTGCGGCAGTTGACACGCACAGGACACCCGATTCTGACGATGTACCCGTTGCGCTAATAATTATTTCAACATTCGAAGCAGATACCCAAAGTGCGCAGCAAATTTACCGATTTCACGACCAAATCCACTCTGCCGAACACATGGGTGAAGAAAACACATAGGCGGCCTCGCGTTTCGTCGTCGGGCTCATCAGGTTCGCACCTCTTGAACGTCCACAGGCCGCCGCTTGCCGTGGAACGGTCCCTGGTAGCGGCGAAGTCCAGGCCGTAGACGGCATTGACCAGAAAGTTCTTTGAGCCCTGGCTCTCATCCAACTCGATTCGCCGGACGATCGGGAAGGCCATGACGGTTCGGGATAAGCAGCTGTCCGCCAAACGCAAGCAAAGCCGATCAATTTAGATTGCAAATTACTTAAAGTCCTTCGATGGAGGCGAGTACAAGTTCATACGAAATTTTCCGAATAACATCCTGCAGTTGCGCCTTCCACGTTGCATCTGTAAAATTTCGGTGAGCTGCAACAGCTAACTGGTATAGGATAAGAACTCACAGCCATCGACCCTGCATCTCGGTGCAGTGCGTGAAGCCGGCGCCGAATCATTGCGTCCACATCCTCTGCCATCCAAAGACCAAGACATCGCACTCCCACCGGGGTACACGGAGACCTTCTCTACACGCAAGCCCATGGGAGCCGACGGAAAGAACACGTTGAGACAACCTCCGTCGCCGGCGTGGCGGGGAGTCATCGGACACTCGAACGATCTGCCGCACACGTGGGGCTCGCGCAGGGCGAACCGGAACCGGTACCTCGATGAGTACTCTCGAACGACGGCGCAGACGTGGTGGTACGCCTTGCCGCTTGCAACGTCTGTGCAATCGCGGTTTGGAAACGAAACCCCCGCGGCCGTGGATCTCGGGTAGCCCATCCAGATCCCGTAGTGAGTTGCGGCCCAAAACAGATGCGAGAAAAGGGAATATGGAACACAGTCCAAACCGCTGTCTGTGCGCGAACGCATGACGTGAATAAACGCGTTGAAAGCAGCCTGGTAGAACATCTTCCGGTCTTGCACTCCGTCGCGTCGGTGGAAGGCGTGGTCAGGAAAAGGTGTGTATCCGATCGCCAGCTCGAAGAACCGTAGAACCCACGGATACGTGAGGTTGGGCGCATAGAAGTCGAGATGATCTCCAGCATGGTCGTAATCGAGGACAGATTGCAAGGCCGTCCCGGCGATGACCGCCGAAGTTGCACTCTGCATGAACCGAATGTGCACGTAGGAAAGCCCAAAGCGAGCGCAGAGGCGGCGGACAGCAGCCTGGAATTCTCGGGCGCGTAGAGCGTGAAATTTGCGTGAAGTACCGCCGAGCCCAAGTCTGTCTGCGAACTTCATGGCAGCGAAGATTTGAGGGAAAAGTTCTACTGGCAACTTCGATAACATGTCGCGAGGCCCCCCTGTTCGGACTGTCGGCTGGTCAATCTTTACCGCTCAACACTGTGCGGGCCACGTACGTTCGTCAATGTGCCCAGAGTCTGGCATGTGCCGAGACACATACTCCATCACCAGTCGGAAGAGCTGAGCGGTACGCATGCCCAACTTGAACAGGGATACCACATCCAGCCTGCGAAACACGAACGCCCAATGTTCACCGTAGAAGTGGGCGTTCATCATCTCAACTGCCATTTGGTCGTAAAGCCCGAGGTGAGGTTCTGTCGTGTCATACGCTGATAGGGAGCATGAGATTAAGTCGTTTCATAAGTACACGAGTCTTACTTTGGTCCAGAGGAGTGAAAATGCCGTCCACGCATATCTTTATCTTCGTGGCGGTTGCCATGTAAGTGGCCGTGCCTCGAGCCCGGTGGTGAGATGCGCAGGATAGATGAGGAGACACGGAGGCGGTGGTCGAAGCGACGTTTATATAGTGCAGTTCACCTTGCGTCCAGGGGCGGGCAGTAGATCGGCGAGATCGAGCGGAAGATTTCACATGGCCGCGAACGGAAAGGGATGCAGAATTTCGCGTCCTCTTAGAACGCGAGAGGAATCCGGACAGGCAGGTCGGAAGGTCAAGCCCGATGGGCGGTAATGGGTCGAGCAGTGTGAAGTACGACGTGTCGATGCTTAGCATCTCACTCACGATCACGTGCCAACGTGACGCGATATCACGGCACGTGGGATAACAGAGAAGAAAATGGGAAGCAGAAGTATAGCGACGCGAATAAGATATAGATTCAACTACCGCTAGCGAGCAGATTGAACAGGTGACAAAAGTGGGGGTGCAAATAAATTCAGAAGTTAAAAACCCTCGCCGCCAAGTCAAGGCGAAATCTACTCCAGCACATCTGGTGGACCACCTGCCGCAAGTTACTCTTCCACTCAAAATCTGGACAAGGAGTCAGTGACTAGCATCCTCTCGTGAGTTGCCTTACAATCGTCTGATCGCACTCTCAGCAAGGTCGAGTTTTCTGTGCGAAGAATACAGCGCCGCCCGCCGAGGAACCACGACATCTGCCTGGTCGAGGGGTAAATGGAAGGTGCTGTTGAGAGTGACGAGCCCATAAATGGACCCGGAAAGAACAGCTTAAAGCACCCCTCGTCCCCGGTGTGTCGCGCTGTGGCCGGGCAGTCGAGAGATACTCCGCATTCGTGGGGGGGGCCGCGGTCGAACCGGATTCGATGGGTTCCAACTACCTCGCGTATCAGCATGTATAACTGGTCCCGCGTACGGGGGTTTCGCAGATTGAGCGACTCTCTGTTGGGGTACGTGACTCGGGCGTGCATTAGGTTGGGATATGCAAACCAGGACCCCAAATGGGTGATTGATACCATGAGATGCGAGAATGGGAAGTAGGGGACACAGTCCATAGCACTGTCTGTCAAGGACTGGTTGACGCTGATGGAAGGACCGACGTATGGCCGGTGAAATCCTGTTCGGCGGCGAACCCCTGCGTGATCGTGAACGACGTCCTCGGGCCAGCTTTCGTATCGCGTAGCTAGCTCGAAAAATCGCACGACTGAGGAGTACGCCAACGCGGGCACGTAAAAGTGAAGGGAGGTGGGACGAGACGCGTGTGTCATAAAGTCGGTGATTCCGTCGCCGGCGATGATGGTCAAAGTAGCCGCCTGCATAAAACGGATCTCCACATGCCGCAGGTCAAAACCCTGCAACATGCGGCTGACTGTCTGCTGCGAATCCCGAGAACACAGTGCCCGATATTTCAGGGATACACGAGCGAGATTGACTTTGTCGGAGGTTCGAAGATGCTCAAAAATATCGAGGATGAGGTTGACGGGGATCTTTGACAGACGGTCAAGAGGTCCACCCTTTCGCACTGTAACTAAACGTCGTACAAGATCACAAGTCAGAAGTGGAGAGCACGCACGTTCGTCTACATGGGAACTGGCAAGACTCTGCTCTTTGACATACTCCAAAACGAGACGAAACATTTCTCTTGAGCGCAGAGAGAGAAGGAACAAAGTTGCGATGTCCAACGAACTAAAAACCCGGGCCCATTCACAGTTGTAAGGTGTTCCCCGCATCATGGAAACAGCGACGGTGTTGTATACCCCTAGAGGAGGTCCCCTGCCAAAATCCGACATTTCTGCAGACCTGTGAGCTGAGGAAAAGAGGACACAAAGATCAAGAGAGATGGCCTGACCGGTGGGAAGCGCAAGCGACTTCATTCCAAGGAGCGGAGCTCTGTATCTGAGTGTGTTAGGGGCAAGTGCTAAATCACGCTGGTGATCATGGTATCGCCGTTGATTCCAAACAAATCACAGCCACCTCGCCTCATCTGCCTCCGCGGACTCATGGCGCAATCAGCTGAGAAGATCGCAGAATCCACGCACTCGCCTAATACCCTGCACCCCACTCCTCATGCGAGCCAAGACGCTTACGCTCTAATCGGTTCTCACACACTCGGCGAGGACTATGAACTATGTCTCGTCCCATCGGAATCCAGTGGTAACAAGTTTGTGTACAAGGCCAGACAGAATTATCAGCCTCTGCGTGCTGCCGTCCTTGGCGTGGTCTTGAATGACATACCTGCGGTGACTGAGGAGGTAGGCGCCGCGTTTTTGGAAGGCTGTTGCAGCTAAGCACTCGAGCCTCCCCAGAACGAGGCTGGTGGACGGCTGATTCTCGCGCGTTTGGCCCGGGCGTCCGATAATACGGCGACATTCTTCTATAACGACGTGTGGACCCTTGCGCGGACAATGGACTCTGAGGACGCGGAGGTGAGTTTTTAAATGGCTGCGTCGTTAGGAAGCGGGGGGTAGACTGTCGCGTGCTAGGGAGCCGTTACCGCCAAGGCTTGGTGCTACGAGGATCCCGAGCAAGACGGAGGTAGCGTTATATATGTGGACTACAACGGCTGTACCGCGGTGAGCTTCTGCCTGTTTTTTCCCTCTCTGTACACGCTCACAAGTGTAGTGCGTAAACGGGCAGTTTGGTGCAGGGTCCAACGTGGTGGTGGAGGCCACTTTTCACCGCAGAGATGTGTATGTGGGGGAAGAGCGACACAGAGTACGTGAATATGTCTCGCCGAAGAAGGGCCCTGATGTCCCCTAGTTTTACACTATATTGGCGCACGAGATTGAAGTTATCGCTACCAGTCACCTGGAACTCGCCGGTTTGGTTCACACAGAAGGAGACCTCGAGGAGTCGTAGAAAAAGTAAATAGCATGGGATTATGAAACTGGGATACAAACACGGGAGAAGTATGTAGAAGACGACGGTTTAATATAACTAGGCAGGGTAATATGGTTCGCAATGAACTGGGTATGCCGGGAACCGGGGGAGGGGGGAGCACGTAACTGCGAAGCGGAGCGCAACAGAAAGAAGTGAAGAAACGAAGGGACGAGGAAAATGCAAGGTGGCGTGGCTGAAGATACCATGAGAACGGTTGCACGGAAAAGGATGGCACGTACGCAAGGCAAAAACACGACGCCGGTCGCGAGTCGCCGGACTTTGGGGAGGTTGGGTATGAAGGAAATGAATGGCGTCGCTTGAAGATAAGAGTGTCAGAATGGCGCGCAAACTTAGACGGAAACATACCTCGGGGAGCGTTAAGAGTTGCGGTAGAAAGACGAGAAGTAGTTCGCGCGGTACCACGGGCAGTGCTTGTTGGCGCAGGTGTCGCCGAGCCGCCACTTCAAGTCGGTGTCTGTGTAAGGTATACCCTCCTTGGAATTGTCAGGAATTTTCGTCTTGTGTACGCCGCCATAATGGAAAATGCCGACGCCCGAAAGGTCGCGAACCTGGCGCCACAATACCGGACACGACAACCCGCACGGAGCGCCCCAACTCCCGGTAGAAAAGGAGCTTTTATACCGCCTTCGATTGATGACGGTGGCCTTGGGAACCTCGGTGGGGAACCAGCCCTCCAGGGCGCGCCGCTGAGCAAGCAGATCCCCGTACAGCGCGTAGATGTTGGCCGATGTGAGGAGGTTCGTGCTGAAAGTCGTCGTGGCGCCGACGAGAGGGGTGAGCACGGAGTCGTCGCGGCTTTCCGACAGCTGGATAGTTAAGCCCTGTGGATCATGAGGAAGCGAAAAGCAAGAAAGTCACTGCGGCACGCAATGAAGTCCTGCATTGGTACACGACGTGGTCCGCGGTCGTGTGGCGGTACTTGCGGTCCACGCCGAGTTGATTGGGAGCTAGGTTCAAACCACGGTCGTCGAAGAAAGAACGCCAGGCCGGCATGGTTCCCTGAGGCATGAGAACGTTGAGGTTCTTCAGGATCCAGATCGGAGGTCGACGGACGCCAGTGCCTTTGGTATGAGGCTGGTACAGACCAGGCTCGTGACGATAAGGAGCGGTCAGAATGGCGGTGACGACGGACCCTGCGACGCCGCTGCAGGTGTTGTGCAGGAGGTCAAAGAACTTTGGTATGTCGTCCTTGTGAATGAACTGCCCGACCAGGTACCTGAGATTTGCAGCAGTGAAATCCTGGACGATGTCGCGAGCGTAGCGGTCTATACAGATAGAAGGAATCAGTCGAAGAACTAGAGGCGCTACTCAACACGCACTCATCTTGGAAATGGACAGTAGCGACAACAAGTCGCAATGAGGGAGCAACTCGTCCTGCAGCATCTCCGGTATGTTGAACCATGCGTACGCCTTGGCCGTGGCGCGGGCATGGCGCAAGGCGGCTTGACGCGCTGTTCGTTCGTAGCTGGCTTTCCTGGCGAGCCTGCGTTTCTTCTGCGATTTTCCGCCCATCTGCCACGAATGTCCCGAATGAGAATCGCAATGGGAATCGATGGTGAAAAAGCGCACCTTTAGTTGAGAGCCTAATAGACGAAAGGAAAGGAAAGAGCGGTGGCGTAGAGAGGGGAACAAGGGAAAGAGCCGGAGCAATCCGCAAGAAGTCAGAGAGAGGGCGAGGCGGAGGCGCAAGCGGCAAATGGATGAGACAGGGATATTCAATCGGCCCTGTCTGACTTTAAACGTCTTTTAGGCTGTCGGAACGGGAACTCCACCATCAGCGAAGTTTCACGGAGAATCGGAAACTCTGAACCGCTCCAACAGGGACTGAATGGCCGAAGTTGAATTCACTGGTAATTGCGCAGAGTTCCCAGATCGATGGGTCCGCGATATCCCTGGTAATTGCTCAAGGTTCTCAGATCGGCGCGTCACCTGTGAAGACAAAGGAGATCCTGACACCGAATTGCCTGGTGAATGCTGACCAGATCGACGGATACAACGGTTGGAAAGGGCTCTGACGTGGAAAGTACCTGTAATAGTCAGAACAACGGCGAGTGCCTGGCTACAAGTTCTCAGCGTTACCGGATCGGTGGATGAACCAGTCGGTAACGAGTTTGCGATCTGCCAGAACAGTGAAAAAGAAATTATCCGGGCTCCTGAAACCGTCAGTGCAAGACCAAATTGTCCGATGAGTGCTCGCCTGATTGACGGAAAAAACGGTCAGAAAAGCCTAGGAGCGAGTGCCTTGCTGCGGATTATTGGAATTACTGGATCGGTGGACGAACCCGTTGGTAACGAGGCTGAAATCCGTCTCGGAGGGCGAGTGTCTGGCAAAACATCATTGAATTCTTCGGAGCTCCTAGATCGGTCACTGTACGCGACGCACAGTTTAATTATTCTTAGAATTACCGGATCGGTGGATGAACCAGGTGGTAACGGGGCTGCAATACTGCCTGGAAAAACATCAGTGAGTCCTTTGGAGCTCCTAGATCGGTCACTGCACAGGACGCACGGTTTTAGGTTTGAGGCAGGAGCGCTGAGGCGCGATCTTACGCAACACAGAGCTCCCGAGAACATTAGCGTATCCGGATCGGTGGATGAAGTAAAATGTCTGCGATCCGCTGCAGCACTGGGAAAACAGCATTGAATCCATTGGAGCTCGTGGATCGGTCAAGGACAGATCATGTTTGAGGTGTCTGAGAGAAGTGCCGAGGTGCGCGGCGAAAACAAAGGGGATGCCAACACCAAATCGTCCGGCCAGATCGTCGGATCGTTGGGAACGCAGAACAATCAGAAGGAGAGCGAGTGCCTTGCTACAAATTCTTGGAATCACTAGATCGGTGGAAGAGCCAGTAACGGGCCTGCGATCGGCCACGGAGGTCGAGTGCCTGAAAAAAAAAAAAAAAAAAATCATTAAATTCACAGGAGCTCCTGGATCGGTCATTGCAAACGGCGCGCAGCTCAGGTGCGAGGCGTGGGAATGGGGCGCTGAGACGCGATCTTCCGCTCCACAGAGCTCCTAAAAACCCAGAGGACAGCAAGGATCGAAGAAGACTCGGAGTGAGGCAGTGCGTTACTCAAATCTGCGTTACGTCACATGCACCCTGGGAAATTCGACAGCTCGAGCGCATATTTTGAGACGAGAAGGTGATTCAACAGCAAGGAAGAATAATAGACATTCGTAGGAGTAATAGACATTGAGAGCCGGACACCAATTAACAAGATATTGTGCGCTTATGATTAGTCCAACAACCCCTCATCAAGGTACCTGCGGGTGATCAGACAAGCGGTGGAGGCGGCGGACGAGGGGACTCACGCGTTGACGATATTGTCGACGAGAGAGGCGTCCTCAGGCTCTACATTGATTACAGCCTTCCGCTTGCCGTGCTTGAGCACTAAAATATTCCCGCGCCACTCGTTGTCGGTGCGCAAGGCCGCACATTTATTGCGAGGGATGCGCGTACTGCCCGGACTGGCGGGGGGAACATAAACGATAGAGAACGGGAATTCGAGAATCGTGCCGGTGTTCGGGAGCTTGTCCACAAAAATGCGGCCGACGCTCATGTCGATCACACTGGAAGATGCCACGACGGAGGGCACCCATGCGTGAACGAATAGGTCGTTGATGGAGGTAAGCTTGTTGACGCCATAGTTGTATGGAACAGCCACGGTGCGGCGTTTAGCACTTGCTGTGGCGTAGATGAAGCCATACGCGAAGCCCGGATAAGCCTACGTTTAGCGGTGATGGTTAGTTGGGGAGAAACTCAGCGACGCTATGACGAACCGGAGTCTTGCGGCGGACCTCCATGTAGAGTGTGGTGACTTGCTCGTCGGTTGCGGGAACGGACATGTTACGGAGACGATGGTGCAGAAGAGGGAAAGAGGAGTGTTTGTTTGACCGGCGATGCCAATGGCTTTGACTGACCCCCTGAAAACACCATCACATTGTCGTCTCCGAGATGCTCGTACTGGCAGAAATAACCCGGGAGGACCGCGTCAACGTCGAGCTGGTACCGACCTGTCCAGCTGAAGCGTCGGTGCTATACAGTTATTCGTATCCAACCACGAACCGAGTGATCGTACAAGGCAAGGTGGCCGTTCTCCTTCCCCGTTCACTGCTGATCGTTGGTCCAGTGAGTGATTCAACTTAACTGCAATGGCCAGTGAATTTATTCTGCTATAGGTCATTAACACGTTGTTCGTGGGAGCGATAGACGATACAGACAGAGAGCGTCATGCCGCACAGCTGAATGCCCTGAATCGAATCGTCGAACTTGATGAAGCGGAGGTGAGAGGGACGCGTTGGATTGTAAAAAGTCCTCATTAGCTGCAGGAAATGGCCCCGCGCCTGACTATCGCCGTTAATTGGACCTGGACTGACAACCAAAGCGGTCAAGGTTTTATCCTGGTGCAGCACACGAACTTGTGCGAGGTAAGCTTCACGAACACGGATTGCCAGGCCCTCAACATCAATTAGATCGGGGTTAAAGAATTTCAAGTTGGCGATGTACTCTCAATGGATTGTACGCTCCACCGGAGGGACGCAGCTAGCGGGAGGGTATACGCACTCATTTTGCGCGCTTTATTGTGACGTTGCCGTAATTAATGTTAGGTCTGCGCGAGTTGAAGCCTGCGATCCAGACGCCGCCCAAAGAAAATAAGAAGAAAAAGAAAAAAAAAACCCGTCCAGAAACAGGGCTGGCGCGACACGAGAACAAGTGGTTTGCAAGACGGAAGCTATGCGTGTACGGCACGTGTGTACTGTTGTTTACGCGCCGATGATGCGGGCATAATACAGACACACAGCGCGCCTAGAGCGGACCATCACACTTTCTTCAATTCTCCGTACCTCGCTGTGCCTCCGCCGATTGGAGCGTATTTCATTTCAGTGACGCGTAATTTGTATCTGGTTGAGGAGCCGCAAGGGGCTCTAGAGGAGATGTCTCAGTGCGGGATACATTTAAAGGATCGTCGACGGAGTGGTCTGTTTCATTCCTTTAATGGATTACCCACCTCTTGCAGACTTCCTTGGGGCTACTGATTTCTTCACAATGGCGGGTTCCCGTCTCTTCGACGATTTCGCCCCTACGCGGGATCGGTCTGACGGGGACGCCAGCATCTTCACATACAAAGCCATGGCGTATGAAACCGAGAGCACCTCACGAGGTAGAGGCAGCTTGGATAAGTACGTGGCCACTGTCTTCGGGGAGATGGACAGCATCGAGGTACAAGGATTTGTTTCTTTTGACGACAAGGTAAACGCTCTTGCTGATCAGATTTTCAGGGAGACAACCCTGCGATATTGAGGATCAAATGCCCGGAGTCTCTCAAGTGCAGCTACAAGGCCATTTACGCTCAGCAAGTCGCCGCTCTTACCGAACCCTTGCGGTCGGATGACGCGGAGATGGTGAGTAACAGTTATCGCTCTAACCAGCGGCTTTTCACCCGATCTACGCAGGGCGGGGTCATCGGAGACTGCTGGCTGGGCAACGCAAGTGGAGGAGGAGATGCCATTCAGGTATATGACCGCATCAGCTTCTTGGCCTTGTATTGACGAGTTGCCCAGATAAACCTCGCAGCAGACAGTAACCTCGAACCGAACTTTGCCCGAGACTTCGTAAAAGGGCAAGTAGTAGCGCTGTGGGTGAGTTTCAAAAGAGTGGATAGAGAGATAGATGGCGAGATGCACAGGGTGAGTGGAAGATTCAATTCTCACACCGCGCCCTGACAACCACCTTTCCAACCGTTAGGCGTACAGTCTCGAGTCCGACTTCTACACGCAGGTCGAAGTTGAGCCGAGAGACACCAAGGGGAGATCTTACGCATGCGACCTGGAGAATGTTGAGCGATGTGATTTTTGCTAACAAGCGGCGTTGGCGCTGGACACGCAGAGAGGAGGGGGAGATCGCAAGACATGTAAACACATCGTCCATTCCGTTTGAATGCAATTTGATCTACACTACATGCTCAGAAAGGACTGGGAACGTGAGGCCCGACCAGTCGTAGGCAATGGTCGACGTGTCCCAATCTCCATAAATCCTACGCACGAACGACTCCACCGCCTCAATCCTGAACGGCTCTTGCGTGATCGTGGCCTTGCACTGAGGGCATTCCCAGTGTTCTTCGAGCCAAATCCTGACACAAGTGTAACAGTGGCCATGGCCGCATGTATAGCTGGAACAATAGTGAGTAGATTCGTTCAAAGGGGAGAGAGAAAAAGAGAAAGAGTCTGACAACACCGGATGCGATTTCAGCTGCAAGCAGATGGTGCAGTTGTCTTCCGTTGCAACAGCGTCGATGTGCGGCGGACCAGATCCAGGCTTCCACAAGTCCTCGACAGTGAGAGCCTCGTCCCTTTGATCACGTATTCCCGGTACAGCGGCGGTAGCCTTGAGAACGCGGAGGCGCCCGACCGCAACTCCACGGGGGCGCACACGGCGCATGAAGTCCGAATTGTATGCCCCAGGAACGGCCAGTACAGCTGGGGGGTTCGTCCGACCTGATGTCAACGCCTTTTTGCGCGCCGGTGGGGCAGAAGCGTCCAATGGCCTTTTGACATTAGGGGGTAAATCATGTTTGAGGACGGGGAAAAAGGACAGAAGAGTCCCGGCCACTGCGATCTGTAAGCGAGGCAAGCGAGCAACGCAGCACCCAGTACCTGGCGGCCTTGGAACATCTTTGGTTTTCTTCCCAGAGGACATAGGCGAGGGAGAAGATGGAAGGTACGGCTCTTCAGCAATTGCCAATAGGTCCTTTTGTGAAATTAACGTTGCGTGGGCGACTGCCACGAGCGGCGCGGTAAATTCTGGTGCACGGGATAGAGCGCGGCCGAGAGCAGCGAGCAAGGTTTATTCAAGGGCGTAGAATGTAATTCAGAGGTGAAAATGGAATTCACAATGAGGCAAGAAATGTGCGGCGTTGTATTCAGGGTAATATTACAACTGATACATCGACGAAAACAAGAGAGAGAGAAAGTGGGCTGATGGCAGTAAAGGTATAAGCGACCGTCAGAAGGCGCCCACGGGCGTAACGAGAGAAGCGATGGTAACTAGACGAGTAGGTAAAGGTAAGGAAAATAAGGGAGGAATGGTTGGGGAGGGCAAGGGGAAACAAAAGGCAGAGAAAAAGAAAAAGGTATAAGCGACACAATGTGCCGAGTGGGGTGGGGAAGGAACAGGGACGGGCAGAAGAAGAAACCGCAAACGTCAGGGTGGCGATCGGAAGAGGGGAGGATGATGAACAGTGAAGTAGAACGCAGCGCCCTAAGAGGCATCAGATATGCTTAAATAAAATCTTTCGCAAGCACGCACTCTAGTCACGCTTAACACGTTTCCCTCTGCGCTTGCCAGTCTCCTCGACTCCAGTCATTTCTTCAGTGGCAACCTCTTCGCCGGAGAGGGTGGAGTGAGGGGATCCAGGCGTGGCGGCAACATGAGGGACGATGAAATTGGAGAAGGAGGAGGCGACGGCGCGTTCAGGAAGCTTCGACGTAACGCGTTCGGTGGAATTGGGAGCGATGGGGCGAGTGCGTTCCTCAACAAGTTCTTCCGAGTCGGAGAGAACGCGAATGCTGTGGGCGTTGACTTGGTAGATCTGAGAAAGAAATCAACACGACGACAGGGAAGTTGGGGGATCTAAATACCTTGCGTTGCTTGACATCCTTGCCGGACTCATCGTTCATGGTGAAACAATGAAGGGAAACCAGGGCGAGTACCAAGGTGCCGGGTTTCAGAGCGTCGTAAAATTTCCAAGGCGGTATGAGGTTGTTTTGCGTGTCGCGAACGTCGAGCTGAACGAGCTTGGACTTGATATGATTAAAGTACGAGCCGCCGTAATCTTGGAGTAGGGTAGGCTCGTAGTGCGCGCCTAGCTTGATATCCTCGGCTACAAGAGATGGGTCAGAGTGAGACGATGAAGAATCAACGGAGAGACGCACGGGAGGGTTCAGCGGCTTTGTCGGCCTCAGGCTTAGTCGAAGGGCCCGCGTCCGTGTCCACCTCATCCAACTTGCGTTTGGCAGTTCTCTTGACTTTAGGCGCGCCGGCCGCGGAGGGAACCTGTTGCACTTGGGGTTAACATCGCCTTGGTGCAGATTGAAGGAGAGGCTCACCGCGTATTTAGGAAGCATCGACATCATGATAACGTCGTGGTTCTCGCTGCCTTCCTTGCCTGGCTTGGTCCAGTTTTTGACGAATGGGGTCTTCGGGATCTTAGCTGAATAGAGGACAGTGAAAGTAAATAACTCACCCGGCCATTCCGAGCATCTTCATCGGCAGACGCTTCTGTAACTTGACCGAGCGCGATCACTTGATTGAGGAAGATGTTGAGCAGCTTGACGGTGGACTGAGTGGGAATGCCAATGGCGATAGTATCTTTAATCTTGGACTTGTCGTCGATAGGCTTAAACTGCAGGAAGAGTGAGAGCGGAACGCGTGAAAGACAAAGGTAGACGTACGTCGTCGCCGTCGCGAGCAAAATAATTGCCGTGAGCACGGACGATGGTACCCATAGCAGGGCCCAAGATCTCGCCGACCACGGCGATGCGCAGCTCGTTGCCGGCCTTGTCGACGAAACGATGGTTCTTGGACCAGTCTTCGATGCGGCGCGTAAAATCGTCGGGGTAGTCGACGTTGGCGAGGGCGTCCTTGCCCATACCTTAGCTCGTATCAGTAACGGAACATTGGAACGTCCACGACCATACCTTGAATCTGATCAGCGATGGTGTCGTATAGCCCAGACTCGTTACGCTCGCCATAGACGGCGGTAGGGTCGCGGGGAACAGAGTTATCGGTGGAAGGGTTTTCTTGGGAAGAGTCCATATTCTTGGTAAATGTCCCGTTGGTGAGTCTCCCTTTTAAGGGCCCAAGCCAGGCCGCCGCAAACGGAGTCGCAGCGGGAGTAGACCATGCCAACGCACCAGCAATTCGGATTCCTGGCACGATCGAATAACAGAGATCGAAATTAGTCGCAGTAAGGGGGCAAAGAAATGCGAGAGTAGTGTTCGGACCACAAGTGGCGCTCCCGAAAGACTGGGACCGCGACAGGACCGAGTCAAGTGGAGGAAGGTAGCACATAGGGAGGCGACATCTATCACCAACACGAAACACCCGTGAACCGATTGGCGTGCCCGAACGACCGGGCGCTTGAGGAGACAAGAGAATTTGCATTGGGGGATGCGTCGCAAGTTTTGATCATCTGTTCTTATCTTTTGGATTTTATTCAGGGCGAAGGGATACGGTGAGGCAATTGTTTCACATGGTGGGCGGACGTGCAGAGGAATCTTGCCAAAAGTTCTAGGGATGCACAGACTGGAGAACTGGCGTGGACGTGAAGGAAACGATGCGGTGATAACGGCATTAACATGTGATTGCATTATGTAACGATTTTTGGGGTATACACGGTCAAGAATAAAGCACCAGCAGCGCGGAAGGGATAGAAAAGAGGAAAGAAGGAAAAAAAAACGAAGCACTACAACGGACAGGAAGTTTGCGAAACGTGTCGCGCGACGGGGGGGATCGAGATGCAGTTCAGCGTCTCAAACGATAACGTCAATATGGATGGCGGAGATGCTAAAAACCTGGAGCGATGTGAGATAAGGAGGAAAGAATTGAAGGCAAGACACCTACTCTGAGGACCCCGGATGACGATGGAGAGTAGTCGCGGCATTGCATGCAACATTTTAGCGCCAAAAGATCGCCGACTTGGATGGTGACGGGAGGGTGGACATCGGTGGAGGAGAGAGTAGACGAGGACGCGGTTGAGGAACAGGATGATGCACGGGAGTGGCGCGAGGACGGTCCACGGCAGCTGCAGCCAGCGAAATTGCGTTCTACCTGAGCGGGTTTTAATACCGATGACGCGAAACGGAATGGCTGCGTACCGTAGTCGAGGATTCCATCAAAACATAGATAGAAGACAAGTCATCATACGGGCCATTGCTCCAGGGTATAACATCGTCCAGTACGATGGCCTAAGAGAGCGCGGTCAGGCGCCAGCGCTGCGCGAAAAGGAAAAGTACAAACTGAAGAGGAACGGAAACGAGCGACTGCTACGCTGGCCAAGCAAGCGACCTGATTCCAGTAAAATACGTCCATTTCGTGCGTAGCGTGAGGGGGCGTGCTTAGCACGATATTGGCAACGCCGGGCTGCTGAACAAGGTGAGATCGAGAAACGACAATCGCTCGGGGGCTCGCTCACAGAATACTCCACGGACTTGACGGTCCCAACCAAAATCGGCTCAAAGGGGTCTGAGTCGTCAGGGAGGACATAGTGAACGTCGAAACCGCACTTGCTGGGAGTATTGCGGGCAAAGAAGTCGCGACCGAGGGCCGACACAGATAGGATATAGACAGGTATACTGAACAGTCTCTCGAGCAGGCGGGAGTATAGATTGTGGGGGGAAGACGTGGGGATCATAGAGGAAGAGGACAAGATATCGAGAGGAGGCGGCGTGAGCGCAGTAGTCAAATGTGACCAGGGAATCGGACAATCATGGCGAAAGATGTGTCAAGGGACAGGGGAGTGCAATTAGGATCTCCGTCGTTTAGCGGTTTTGGGAGCGGATGTATCATCGAGCCTGCGCTTTTTCGGCGCGGAAGGTCGTGTAATAGGTGGGAGGAAGACAAGGGTGCTGGTAGACGCGGCGGTGGGAGTGTCGATCGGAATACGGGCCCGACGGACCGGCGCGGTCAGCGCGGCATTAGACCGCTGCAGCTGATCCAGATGCCGGTAGATGTCGTCCGTGTCCCCAGCCCCGACTGTGTCGATTTCCGGAGGAGGCGCGGGGGCGCCTTTGGAAGCTTTGTTGTACGACACCCGAATCTCTTCAGAGGCGCGTGCTCTCTGCTCCTGAGACCCGTACTTGACCAGTGTATGCAGTGCAAGATACTCTAGCCTTCGAAACTCGTCGCGTACATCCTGGCTTTGTCGGCTGCAAATTCTAGCCTTGGGAAAGGGACAGAGAATCACAAGTCCTTCCAACGAGGTAGCTCGCGAAACCATAACGTATGGCGACTCCGTTCCGCGGCAACCCAGGAAATTGACCACGCACGCCTTCATCGTCTTACCCTGAGACTTGTGAGCAGTTATCGCGAACGCTGGCATGATTGGGAGTTGTGACCGTTTAACGGTGAGCATAGACTTTGAGTGCGGGTGAGTAAACTTAATATCGACGGTGTCTCTGAGGCTGACGACATGATGATCTGGTAACTCAGAAAGAATTCCCGGGCTTGTATCAGGAGCTTCAACGACACATGAGAGGGCAAGGCGCTTTCCGTCGTCTCCAATGCGGTATCTGACAGAAATCAATTTTCCAGTGCACCCATTCACAACGCCACCTGGAACATCGAAGTTCTGCGAAATCATGACGGGCATGCCAATGACCAGGGGAAGCCTACCGAGCCGAGAGTTCGTCTTGCCTGAATCCATACGCATTAATTTGTCTTGTAGCTCTGGCTTCGTAACAGGCGTGTTTTTTCGGTGGCTGTCTTGTGCGTAATACCAGTGGAGAGGGTGTCCCGTCTCGGCAGCAAAATTCTGAGCCATCTTGATATTCAACGCGTCTTTCATACCGTTTTCCGCGACGATGATGGGCGCAGAGTTCCAGGGATCGCTTTTCCAGTCAATGTCAAGCCTTGACGCAAGTCGCGTGTTGAGCAAAGCATAGTCAGCCTCAGTGCATCGACCATCGCGCAATCTACTCAGCAAGTCCACAAAAGGTGCGTTTTCCGGTCCGCTTTGTCTCATGTTCTCTGTCAAGAATACCACCGTGCTCACGGACAGCCACAGTATTTTCCCGAACATGATTTTCTGTCCTTTCGAAGTACCGGCTTTAGCGATGTCAGCCTTGGTTAGATGTGCGTAAAGCCTTTTCTGTCCGACTGGGGGCAACTGAGCGAAATCCCCTGCGAACACAATGCTGACTCCCCCGAACGCAAGATCGTTTCCCTTGGCCATGCTGAGGGAACGACTGATATCGTACAAGAACTGGCATCCTACCATGGAAACTTCGTCGATGAACAGATAATCCACACCTTCCCACATTGCCATTAGCTCTCTCTTGGACTTGGCACTGAGGGTGGAACGGTACTGGTCGCCAAGCATAAGGGCGGCGTGAAGCGTCATTCCGGAAATGTTCCGTGCAGCTACGCCAGTATACGAGGATAATCTGAACCTGCGAGCTTGGTCACGAAGACAAAAGAAGTCCTGAAGGGCCCCGATGACCCGCGATTTACCGGTTCCGCCTGGGCCGCCGAGATGCATACGGAGAGCGCTGGATCCTTCCGCCACACTATGGTTCGCGACAATGGAAAAGGAGAGAGCCTGAGCTTCGTTCAAGGTGTGTTTCTTTATGAGAGAAGGAACATCGGCGGATTCAGTCACTTTAGCAGGTGTGTTTGCCTCTTCACGGTCAATCAGGGTGTCGGCTTCCCTGATGGCAGGTCGAGCAGGCGTCATTAAAATATCACGGAAGGCAGAGCCATCTCTGAGAGCGGGATCGACGCCTCCAGGAGAACGAGGCGCAACAGGGACGGGGGCTGGATCAGAATTCAAGGCTGAGCGTTTCCACGCCTGTTTTCGGGCTTCGTACGACTTGTGCCAGAGAGATTCGGCTTCGGGGTTGCGCTCTTCAACGAGGGTATGCGACGAATGTCCCTCGAAAGGTCGGTTGACCGGAGCGTTGTCGCTGAAAAGCCCGCAGTTCTGAGCGGATTCGAGCGCGTTAACGATATTGGCGTTGCTGGCCGCAGCGTAGTCAGACCTGGCGCCTTCCATGGAAGATAAGTGTTCAAGCAGACTCTCGTCAGTTTCCTCTCCAAACTCATCCGTTGCAGCAGGACGACCGCGCTGGAGCTCAACGGTTAACCCTGCCTTGCGACGATTACGACGGTTTGAGTAGTGAGCGTCTCGGCTGTCCCTGCATTCGTGCAACAACTGCATGTTATTGATACAACGGAGCAGATCTGGACGACAGTCCAGTAGGAACTCGGCGTACGCCTCCGACCACGGCTGGTTGGCTGAGCGCAAGTCACTGGCGTGCCTCCAGGGCTTAAAGAGGATCAACATCAGTCTAGCGTGCTTTTCGCGAGATGCCACATTGTCCCGTCGCGGGAGCGCAGGGCCTATTGGGACAACAACCTTGCGCTTCGAGGGTCGGTTAACCTTGATGACGTGCGTACTGTCCTCCAAGTGTGTTTGCTTAAAGGCAACCCGTGGAAGTTTGCGACCCTCAAAATCCAGGATATTGTCCCTGGTCCACGGAGAGTCTTCTTCGTCCACGTCAACTGTTTCGTCCAACTGTTCCGCGGCCTCCTCTTCTTCATCTTCGTCGTCGCCCTTCTTTTTGGAACCTCCCTTCTGGATCTTTTCCTTCTGAGTCTGAGCAACAAAGTCCCACACGCACACATCTTCCAGTATATCTCCGCGGTCTTGGTAATCGCACGTTTGGTTCGCGGTTGGGACTAGCTTACCAGACCTATCCAGGGCCAACTTGATCTCGTCAGATTCGTCCAACTCCGCGGCGGCTTCTTCGATATCTTCCAACTCTGCTTCGCGAACGCGGTCTACGTCGTCGGAGTCGGTGCGATCGACATCAATATCACGTTCCGTCTCTTCTTCGTCGGGTTCCGGTTGCACGGGGGCGGAAACAGGCTCGGCCGCTGCGTGTTTATGCGGGTAACATTCCGGACTGGGGATCTCTTTGTTGATGAAGGCCTCAAAGCTGGTCCAGAAAAGGTTGGTGTACTCGTGACTTGTGAAGTGGTCCTCGAAGTCCATGAGGTACGAGACCACCTGTTGCGCAGAAAGCTCCTGCTTGGATATCATAGAATGTGCGCACTTCTGGAGAAGTTTCTTGGCCCTCACAGTCAAGTCGTCTTCCTTTGGATCGAATTCACCCAGTTTGTTTACCGCCAACTCGAGCGCTGCGTAGGCGACGTGAGCTTGAAGCTGGGATTTAGTGATGTAATCTGTGATGCAGTACAAAATGGCTTTGGCCGCAGGACCGGACCCGATGAACTTGATGTCCATGTTACAGCGGACGGCGCGGATCATCGTCTCATTGAAATTATTCACGAGCCCATCCAAAGTTTTCAGGGTGAGTTCGCCGGTATCAGGGTCGAAGGAGCTGACGGGAATTTCGTTCGCCTTGTCTAGGTCAAAGCGACACTCCTTCACCTCGGGATATCCCTTCCAGTATTTATAACACGTAAAGCTATGCCTATGGCGTTGACATCGCTCTACCAGGTTATGAATATCACGCTGGTCCGCGTCGGTTCGATCAGCTGGGTCGATGTTTGGACCGGGCCCACGGGTTGCGCACGGATGACATTTAGCGAGTGGAGTGTCGAGATCTTCGCGGGCAACATCGGGCGGAACGGAGGTGGAAATGGTGTCTTCCAGGAACGAGATCAGTCTTTTCTGGAATTCAAGGTTACCCCCGTCCTCTAGTGCTTTCTCTTTGATCTCGTTCGGGTTCAAGCTGCCGGCTACCCAAATCATCATATGGCAATGCAAGCTGCCTCTACCCTGCGCCTCGACCGTCCCGTAGAAAGCTCTGACGACACCAAGAATTCCGCCGTCCGTGTCGTCCGAGTCTTTATCGTACCCAAGAATGCACTTGATGAAGGCCTTCATGTACACATTAAAAAATCGGGCCACTACCGCGGGGTTTCTGGCGATGGTAACGGCCTGCTGAACATAGTTCGGTACGTCTTTCAAATTGAGGGAGTCCAAATTAATCTCACTGCCGGCTAAGAACTTCACGAGGGGGTTGTAAACATCAGCTGGATTTATCGTGATATAAAAACTCGGTAAACCTTTGTCGATCATAAGAGCACGTATCTGGTTTCTCATTACAAGTTTTGACTGGGCTGACCCAGGAATATTAGCAGAGATCAGGTTAACTTCCTTCATCAAACGTAGCACCCTGCGCTCTTCTGGAGTGTTAGCGGTAATGGTGTCTCCGGCGGCGACTCGCTCGGACACTATGTGGACCGTTTGCGGCGAGACGGTACCAAACTGTGCAGCAACAGAATCAAAGTTTGTGCGATTGACTTTCATGCTGGTCCTTAAAAGCAGCGCCCTCCTTTGGATCATGTTGAAAGCGGTGAACAAGAAAGAATAGTGCTCTTGGAAACGACGATCAGCTAGGTTGAAGAGGTGCTTCACGTGCCTTTTGAAGCTTAGTTTCGTGCGTCGATGCGAATCTTCCAGGCCACCGAGACCGTATGGAAAGAGGGTAGGATACATCATGGGGAAAAGGTTGGGGTTGTTGAACTCGTTCACCGGATTGGGGTCGTGAGGTAGCTCGACGTAGTTGGAGCCAGGTTTTTTCATGTGCTCGAGCGCGGCGGAGCGAAGCTCACGAGAAGGTGCGTTTCCATCAACGTCCGCAACGACGACACTTTGAAACGGGATAGTAGATCTGGGAGGGCTTAATATGTCAGCCAAATTAGGAACATCGGCGACGGGGCGAGAAGGAGGTTCTGCAGACCCAGGTATGTAGTCTGACGTCGTTATGTCTATGCCATTGCTGGGGACGATGTGCTGAATATGAAAAGGGAGTATGGACTCATCGGGCAGTTGAGCTAAAGCCTCCTGGTCGACCGCGACTTCGTGATAAAGGTGGTTATGCTTTTTCAACCAAGCTAGAGCGTTCTGAACCCGTTCTTTTCGTACAACGAGAGGTGTGGCCTTCTCTCTCAGCCATTCCGCGGTGGGGGGGTTGGATCCGACGAAAATGACACATATGGGCGTGACAATGTCCGTCATGGCAGGCGGCAGTGTCTGAGCTATAGCGGACGGGCGCTGGGGATAGACAATTATGTGGCCTCTGACTCCGCGCTGAGAAATTGGGATGGTTGTCTCCGAATCGTCTTCTCGCAATTGGATTATCCAACATTTGGCCCGACACAACGCGATCATTGCCTCCTCGACGACAGTGAGATTCTGGAGTTCCGGAGGCACAGGACCGAGGAAAGTCCTATTCGCCGCTGATAACGCCGGTACCTTGCCCAGTTTGAGTTCACTTCTGCACCTCCGGCATACGGCAAGACAAGGTTCTTGGGTTTCATGATCAGTCTCCAAGCTTGAAGGATCAATGAGAAGACTGGAGTACGGGCTGTTTTGCATCGGCATGGGCGGCGCCGGGACTTCAGGTGAGAGCCACGGGTGATCATCTTCAGGATCGTCGACGTCCATCTCACTGTCAGAGCCATCTGAATCACAGTCAGCTTTGAGGTCCACGAACTCGTCTGGCCGCTTCAGCAAGTTTAAGTCGAACTCTTCAAAAGAAATAGATTTTTTCTGGTCGAGTGGACAACTCTCAGCGCAGCTGCCGCAAACGAAGGTAGACAGAGCATCAGAAGAAATGGCCATGTCAAAATTGGCCAGTAGACGATCTTTGAGATGCTGCGGGATCACCTGGGGCCACTCTTGGCGGAGTCGGGCGTGCTCACGTTCACGTGCATTCCGCGCGGAGCCAGTCAATGTCAGAGACGCGTCTCCGCACTTGCCGTTAATCAAGCGTGTCAAAAATCGTTTGAGCCTATGCCTGAGTTTTTTAGCTTTGTCATTCGAAGCATAACTTACATCATGCAAATCCAGGAGGCGACGCAAAGGAGCAGCTCTCAGGATAGGTGAGATCTGTTGTAACAAGTGAATCTGCAGCCGAGTGGCCGGATCGTCTGCTGTGCCAGGTTGGGTCACGAATGGCTGGAGCTGAGATTCAGTAGCGGAGCAGGCAAGATAAGAAGAGGTGGCTTCATGGCTGGTGCAAGTCCCAGCTGCTAGATGGCGGAGTATAAGAGCCCGAAGCTGTTCATTGGTGGCTTGGCCAACGCGCAATCCATGCGACTGTGCAAGAACTATGAGAGAACCTTTGACCATATTGCCAACTCGCTCAAAGGTACTGCGCAGAGATTGCTCTTCCTTGTGCTCATCCAGCAACAGCTGTCTCTGGCGACAGAATTCCAGTTGGGAGCGAACGCGCGATATATAAGGCAAGCCAAGACTAACGTTAGCGAGTGCCAGGCGGTCGTCGGAAAGTCGCTCCTGCGAAGCGGATGCGAGGATGCTCAAGACCGAGAAACTCATCGCTTTAGCGGAAGGGAACACACGGTAGAATTGCTGGCAATGACACGTATGTCGTTCGATCTCATCAGGGACGCAAGTGGCGGCGCAAGACCCTGCAATAAGGTGCGCAAGAATGGCGTGACGAGCGTCAGTGGAAGAAAAACCCGGGGGTGGTTGGATGTGGTGCATAGCCATCAGCTTCAGCAGAGAAGGGTCGTTCATTGAAAATAGATTGGCTTCAGGGCGGCTGGAAAGCAGGAGCCGCTCGACGGCGTCGACACCTCTTCTCTCATATGCCATTTCGAGAGGTTGCTGGGGCGTGGAACAGGGACCGGATCGTTCCTGGACCTGTGCAGATGAAGACGGACCAGCTGCGGAGGGGTTTGGGGTGTATGGTACGAAATTGTCTTTGAGGACGGGAACGCGGGGCTCAGGGTTAACGGGGATATATGTATTGGAGGCATTGGGATGAGGGAGATACAGGTTATTCGAACGAGATGGGGGCGGTACGACGGGGCGACTAAAAGTTGACATTTCAGAGTTCAAAGCATCAGAGTTCAGAGTAACAGAGTAAGGGTGGCGGCCGAAGCCTTGGGAAGCGGCGCCTGGCCAAAAAAAAAAAAAATGAGCGAAGGAAAAACAAAGGAGGAAAAAAACGCACCACTCGTAACGGGATCAGTGAAAATTATAGTCGGTGCCGAGAAACTTCGAGCGGGCGGGTAGGAAGGCGGAATAACTGAGAAGGACGTGAGCGACGTCGATAAGAGAAGGAGTGCAAAGGACCAAGGGGATGAGCCGGCAGAGAAAAGAAAAGCCAAGGCTGAAAAGTGTCGCCCAAGCGGTACCCGATGCCGATCAAGAACTCCCGAACGTAAGTGGCCCAATCCAAACCTAGGACGACGTGGAAGTCGGTCATAGAGCTGACTTGACAAGGCAGAGCGACAGAGGGGAAGGGATAATTGTCGACGGAAGTCGTAACGAGGAAGGTCGTAGCGGAGGGGCGACCGATGTCACGGCAAAACTCGGCAGAAACACGGGTCTGCGGGGACGGGTAAAAAGAGACTCGGGGGACCAAAACGCCGTCGAGATAGAGAGACATTTCTGGGCAGCGAAGCAAAGTAAGACGGGGTAAGAGTAAGTGGGTTGTGAGCGAGCAGAGGAAGAGTCGTTAGGGGGGGAGTGCCATGAGTCAGGTGTGATAATCAATCAAAAATGTCAGAAGGTATGGTAATCAATCAAAAATGAAGTTATTTCACATTTTTCGCTCAAAGAGGAACGATTTCCTTTTTAAGGTGCCTCGATCACAAAAAACGACCCCTTCAAAACCCAGCTATCAAAATATAGATAGCGGGTATCTGACCGGATTTCCGGAATCTAGTACCGACCTTCCGAATTTGGGCGGAATAGGGGGAAATTACCAAAGGAGGGTTTCCCTGATGGACCCGCAGATGGTTACAGCGGTCCGCGGCCTCATGGACTTTGCGTATTTCGCGTCCCTGCAATCGCACACTTCAAAAACGCTCCTCAGCATGCGCGAGGCACTCAATACTTTCCACGCTAATAAGCAGATATTCATTGATCTCAAAGGGCGCCAGAATCACTTCAATATCCCCAAAATCCACTCTCTCGACCACTACGAGCCGCTAATTCGGCTCTTCGGGACCGCCGACGGTTTCAATACGGAATCCCCCGAACGCCTCCATATCGACTACGCCAAAAATGCGTATCGCGCCAGTAACCGCAAGGATTACATTGAGCAAATGACGCTGTGGCTTCAGCGACAGGAGGCCGTGGCACGCTTCACCGCATATCTTGACTGGGCACACCCGCCGGCGCCCACCGTGACCGCGGCTCCCGCTTCTTTGACCCCTGCAGCACCGACGGCGGCCGCTTCAGCGGCTGCTGCTCCCTCTCTAGACCCGGCCACATCCGCCGACTCTTCCTCCGACAAGGATTCACTCGTAATCTCCCACCAGCGCTTGTCCATCGCAAAATTGCCCACTACTCGGTCCGTCTCCGCCTCGCACATTACCTCGCCCGACGGCCACAACGCGTCCCGCTTTATCCCAGCTCTCACCACTTTCTTCCGCTCATCCTCCGACACCCGCTTCCAGCCGCGTACCTTCGACTCTTTTGGGACTTGGAAGCGCATCAGTTTCCGTCTCCCCAAGATACCTGAGATCGGTGCACGTCACTCTACCAACCTTGTCCGCGCAACTGCCCCTTCACCCGCAAAGCTTGTGCAGCGTAGAGCTGCGGAGCCTGCACACCTTGATTTCGCTCTCATCCGCACCGGTGAACCGAATCAATTTACGGCGGGTACAGCTCTCGCAGGTCTTCGAGTCGCACAGGTCAAAGTCATCTTCCAGGTCCCGCCACATTATCCTGGGAAGCCAGGGCCGTTGGCATACATCGAGTGGTTCACTCCCCTTCGCACTCCGGACTCCCTCGACGGTTACTACCACTTGAGTCGTTCTTCACGCCAGCACGGCCCTTACGCCGAAATCATTACCGTGGACCGCATCGTACGCAATGTGATGCTTATACCCCAGAAATGGGGCCAGGACAAGGCTTTTCTACTGAATTCTCACTCCGATGGACATGCTTTTTGCCTCTATAAACTAGGATACCACGACTGCTTGCCAAGTTAATATTTTCATGTATTATTTAGTGAATTTTACTGCTACTCACACATTCACCGAGAGCTCTAGCAAACCACCCAGCACGATAGCTTAGAAGGTCTAGTATGTCGTGTGCCTGTAGTTAACAGGCCTGGTGGCAGCCCCCATGTTTCTTGAATCTTTTGACGAGCCGGCACTCGAAGAGAATAATAATTGCCTTATTGGGCACGGATATCCATCACGATAAAGTCGAATTCAAAGTAGATAGATTCATCGGGGAGCGTACACAAATACAGCTACTGCGCCCAAAAGGTATTCTCTTTGTCCTCCGCAGAACCAGCCGCCACAAACGCACATAACCGCTGGCGCTGACGCTGAAGGCGTGCGATAGCCGTAGCGTGTGTACGGATCTTCTTCACAATGCGACGGGCCGTCGCGCGCGCTCGCTGACGCTTCTTCTCCATCTCCTCAGCATGAGAGGGCTGATTAGAAAAACAAAGTGAGAGGCGGGTCAGATTGGCTTCCGAAACGATACTCACCTTTTTGCTAGGACCCTTCGTTACACGCCGGACCAGATTAAAGCAGCGGGGAGCGGGGCTCTGCACGAGTGTCGAGGCCGGGCTTGCCTTCTAATCACATACAGTCAATCAGTAGACTCAAGCGAAGATAAGCTGGGCACATACCACGGGGGAAGCTCGTCTAACGAGACGCGGCCGACGCGCACCCAGCGCACCCAGATCTTGCTGAGCCGCTTGCAACGGTGTAGCACAATGGGAGGCCTCCATACGATTCGTGAGGCTGAACAGCGGTGTCACGTATGCGGTGGACGCTCGCAAATCACTTGAAGGTGGCGTGGAAGTCTAAGCCAGAGTACCATCAACAAGTATACAAGGCTGACATGCTGGAGTACACATACCATGTACCAGGAGTCCTCGCCATCCTGGGAGGGCTGAGATGAGGCGACAAAGTCGAGCGAGTCGTCCCAGTCCGTGGCCGAATCGTCCGAGATTCCATGAGCAACGCTGGATGGAATGCCCCAGAACTCGAACCCGTCTTGCGAGGGCTGTGAGATAGCGATAGCTGTATCCATTTTCGATGGTCGTGAAAAGAGGCTTGAGTTTGCAAACTGAAAGACCAAGGGAGGATACGCCGCAAGCCTGAGATTAACTTGGAGCGACATCAGTTGTTGCCGAGAGGACCAGCACCATAGACGCCCAGTGCCGCCATAGAGCGAGGTAGGAAAAGAGGATCGAGGGAGAGGACGGTGTCTACGGTAGATGATGTGGCTCTACGGTGCTCTACAGCGGAACACCGGCTCTACCGGTTACTATGCCGTGACCGGCCATCTACATCGAGGGCCCAGGCTCTATGTGCCCAAATGCCGTTTCCAGATGCCACCACCACCACCGCTCGAGAGAATGCATCCTGGACCTCCCTTACCGACAGAACTGGAGCGGGAGATATTCGAGACAACCGCTCTGATGCACCCTCTGATGATCCCCGTTCTTCTGCGCGTCGCTCGTCGGGTCTTCATTTGGTCTGCTCAGTTTCTGACGAAGTTCCATTGTGTTCTGACTCAGTAATAGGATCGAGCCATTGCTTTATCGGGCTGTTGTTTTGAAAGAGGCTACGGATCCCACCCGCGTTTTTTTCAACTCGACGAAGCCCGCCGAGTTCTTCCACAGCACCGTGCGCCACTTGGCTGTGCGGCCTTCTGTGCATTCTACGGCGGCTGAAGCCAGGCAGCTACTCCATCTTTGCAAAGGGACTGTCGACTTAATCTGGTGCATAACCCTGCCGTACCACCCTCTTCTCCCAATCCTAGCACAAATGCGCGTTCAACGACTGGGTGCGGATTTGAGAAATCTGTTCGGTGGACCAATCGATCCAAAGCACTTTTTCTTCGCCTCCCTCACACACCTCCACCTGTTCGAGTCTGATCGGACCGCAATGCAACAAATTCGGGGTCAGATCTCAGGACTACCGGCCCTCACTCATCTCTGTGTGAGCAGCCAAGCCGACAGAGATGACCTCTTGGCGATGCTAGCGCAGTGCCCACGACTTGGGCTGCTACTGGTTTTGTGGGGAAGTTTTCAGCGAAGTATCTATCGGCGTTTCCAAACTCCCTGTGTCTACGACGTGCGCTTCGTCATCTGTCAACTCGAGGAGCGGGATTACTGGGCCAATTGGGAGGCCGGGGCTCGGGGCTTTTCCGATCTATGGTCCCAAGGGGACGACTTTGTTGCGCGAAAACGAAGAGGGGAGATTGAAGGTAAGTGCATACCGCTCTAATCCCCTTCTTCCCTCCTGTCGATATCCTTGTCTCTAACGTATCCAACAACAGCGACGTGCTACTGGTTAAATTAGGGCGCACAAGTTTTTTTTCTTCGTGTTGTTCTTATCTGTATCTTCGCTACTTGACACCGGTGGTTATTGGCATCCTCGTTTCGCCAAGATTATCTGCCCGGGCAACCGCGACTCATCTCTCTACCACTCGCCCCGCAACAGGTGCCAGGGCTTGGGTTGAGCTGCTTCATTATGCCGCGTCTTTGACGGCCTGCCAGGACGGGCGCGCGCTACACAGCGAAAGAGGCATCACCTACCGCGCAACGTGCGGCCGGCTTGAAATGAGGTCTATATTGGCTCTCTGGAAGGATAGCGGACGTTGGTGAGCGAGAAAGAATCATCCATATTATCCATACCTCGATGAGCGAATGCGCAAACGGTAGATGAAACAGGTCCGCGAGGCTCAATTTCTGGCAAAGCATGTGAGCCACTGTGGAAGGGTGATTTGGCTCCCTCGTCGCCAAACCCCTTCTCACGGTTTTGGGGAACGGAGCAAGATCGAACCGCCACATCGCCAATATTTTGTTCCGCGCTCCTACACGCCGTTCACCGGGTTTTTCACCTTTACTCACACACTTCGTTCCATTCCAACCATAGATTTACTCGGCGTCTCTGCGCACGTACGGACACATCTTCCATTGACAACTCAACATACCGAACATTTCAACCACAATCTTCCAATCACGCATACATTATTCCATATTGAGCTTTTTCACTCTCGAACACACTCATTGACTTACCTATGCGATATACCACAGACTTTCTCTATTTTCCACGACGTACCGCCAAGACGAAGAGTTGAACCCGAGTCCTCGGCCTTCTCGGACTACGCCGGGGATCGAGCTGACGGTGGCTTGGGCACCCACTCGTCAACGTCTTGGGGGGACGTGCTCTCCCTATTACGTCTTTGCGTAGCTCCCGGACTGCCCGTTGGACGGAGGTTCAGCTCCTAGTTGCGGCTTTTCACCACGGAACAATTACATACATGTTTTTATTTGTTTGTTTGGACATCATTCCGCACTTTACCTCTTACCACCACCATGATATACCCACTCTGAGCTTCTCGCACGAATTCACTCTCCTTTTGGCGCATTTGAGCTAAGTTTAGTATTTTATTGAGTGTTCTGATTGTTCTAGGGTTAGATTAGTTCTCAATCTCACGACATCGTCATTTTACTGCAAGCCTCGACATCCGCCAGCACGACCTTGACACCTCTCTTGTCCACGTGAGGACAAGCCCTCTCTTCCACACCACCAAGATCAAGATCAATGATTCGAATACGGACATCGCCTGCCAGATATTTCTGCCTGCTCAAGATCTTTTCGTACGCATCGAGCTTGCGTTCCATTGTCTTGACAAGGCTTTTGACGCGTTCAGAGTCCGTCGGAATTCCGTTGGACCTATATACCTCTGAAGCTCAACAATATCAGCGTACGATGGCCAGTCAAACGTACGGGTTCCAAAACAACTCTACGACAATCGCCCCACCGGTCGAGTTGAAATCGTTGTTCTCAATGGCTGCGGCCTGTTCGAATTTCGCCGTTGCAACGATATCCTTCGGGTCGGGCACAAGGCTGCTTCCCGCGCCGTACTTCGCGACCAAATACCGTCCAATCGCACGGCTTTCGAAGAGCTGGAGCCCATCGTCCTAAATTGCACGAATGTATGAGAGATCACGATGCGCATGAAGGGAGGAATAACGGGTATACCTCAATCACAGGGACTTCGGCAAAAGGCTGCCGCGCGAGGTGCTCTTCCGAGTGCTGCTCACCCTTCCAGATGTCCACGGGGATGAGTTCGTATGGCACGTTGAGCTCCTTAGGGACCACCGCAACGCGGCGAGTGCAGATGCACTCGGGCGGCACGTCCGCTTCGGCGCTCATATTCGGGCCGGAACCCACCGACGCCGACTCGGTCTCGCCATAGAGGCACAACGCGACCCTGGGCAACTTCCTCTGCCTCTCAGCCGTCTAATACCAGTGACTGATGACCCATATCCCGGCTCTACACCGACACGTTTCCAGGCGCGTTCGACGCCGTGGTGGTGGGAAACAACTACCGGCTGCGACAGGCAGGGGTTTCGCCCTGCGGCGGGGGCGATCCTGTTAGTGGCCTGGGCACGCCGAATTTCGCGAAGCTGCGGCCTGCGTTGGACGGTCTGGATGAGAACTCCAAGGTATGCAGCGTCTTGTCCGGAAATCCTTTCCAACGACCCAATCTGCCACCAGGTGCAGTCAAGGTGTATCTACGCCGTCACAAGTCCTCAATCGATTCAAGTTCTACACGACTTAGAAGCAGGCCCTTTCCGTTTCTACCCTGTACTTTGTCCGACCTTGTCAGACCGTGGAATGCCGAGCATGTAACACTTTTGAGTTTTAACCCTGAGACGAGTAACGGGGCTGGCCTAAGCTAGGAACAGAAATCAAGTGGCCGAATAGGTAGATTTTCCCCGGTGGGCTGATACGACGCGAACGAGCAATCTACATCTCCTGTTTGTCCATGCTCAAGCCTGAGGTGCCTCAAGCACGTGAGGTCTCAGCTTCTTCACTGGAAAGCGGTACATCAGCACAACCCATGGATAATTGAGATCTGCCTACTCATCGCCGGGATAGCCGCCAAAAAAATATGCCACGCGACTCGACCCTATGTAGACACAAGGTGAACATCAGGAAGCATCGAGAGAGGGGATAACATACGAGGCAGTGGGTGCCACACCTTGGACCAGACCCGGGTCCATGGACGCGGCTTCTACGACGCAAATGAGTACTGTATGTCTCTTGTTTGTGCATGCTCAAGCACCTGGGGTATCAGCTTCTTCGCTGAAAAGCCGTACATCAGTAATGTCAATGATAATTAAGATCTGCCTACTCATCGCCGGGATAGCCGCCAAAAAAGATGCCACGCGACTCGACCCTATGAAGACACAAGGTGAACATCAGGAAGCGTCGAGAGAGGGGATAACCTACGAGACAGTGGGTGCACCTTGGACCAGACCCGGGTCCACGGACGCGGTTTCGGACATCTCAAGAGAGAGGGAGTGTCCCGCATCTACTGGTAGCTTGATGGTAATAACGAACCATATGCTGGGGAGGATGCGCACCAATTGGGTTGCCTGATACTGCCCAACATTTTAGCCAAGTCTCCATTGTGACATAGGGAGCCTCATACGAACCCACGGTCAAGACCGAGATTGAGATTGAGAGTGCAGTGGTAACGCGCAGGAGAAAGGACGCCGCGAATTGCATGTTGGATTGGGGTCCGAGTCAACAGAGTTGAGGTTCGAAGCGGTCGGAAAGGCAGGTTTTATATGCCGCTATCGTTTCCCCATCACAGACGCGTTCGCCGAATCGTGTGTTTCACAGCTCGGTCTGCGTCCTACAATTTCCGTTCCTCGGACTTGATGAAGCGACCAGTGCTCAAGGTCCGACGAGCGGCGATGCGGCGTCTCTGAGATTTTCTTCCCTGCGATACATCAACAGCGCCGAAACAGAAGATATGCCTTCCATCTTTGTTCAACAGCACACGGACCTACATAGCGACCGGTGCTCAGAGTACCACACCGTTTCTGACAACCTGTCCTCCGTGATATATCACTGGCGCCTAAATATAGGGCAGTTCCTTCATTTTTGTTCTACTGTGCGCGGACCTGATGGTGTTAAACATAGCGACCAGTGCTCAGAGTACCGGAAGATGCCTCTGCGAATCTCTCTCCGTGATATATCAACAGCGCTGAAACGTAAGATAGATCCTCCGTTTTTATTCAGCTAGACACCAACGAAGTGCGGGCTTACCGGAACGAGGACTTTTTGAACCCACGCCCCAAGTCTCGGACGAAACGGAGGGAAAAATCGCTTGATGTGCTTGATGGCTTTGATGGTTGAATTTCGTTCTCGATTGCATGGCCGGATGCCGAGTCAGAGTGCTGTTGCTCAGCAGTCGCTGTGCATCTCGCCCCGATGCCACGGCTGTCGGCGACGGGGCCAAATGCTCGAGAACAGTTGAATTCAAAGGTATGGCTAGCTAAATTTGTAATGATCTTCGTCATGGTGCGCGCCTCTCAAGAAGATATGTGGATGACATCGCTGCGAGAGCTGCGCGTGGGCAGCTCCGAGTCGGATTTCGAGGGTCCGGCAAATCGCAACGACACCGCGGCATGGCTGTGCGAGCTACCACTGGTAGTAGGCAGCTCGGACTTCGAGCGTCTGGCAAATGCCAAGGACGTCGTTGGATTCTGCCAGGTCTCGTCTGGGCGAGCAAGTCCGAGCGAGACTCGTGCCACAATCAATGTAGGAGCTATACCCTGGTGTCCGTGAATTTGTCGCGAGACCAGGACAGAATTTACTTGACACTCACAGTCATTTGTACTAGAACCGCCTGTGGATAGCCGTCATTGACCGACGCACGGACGAGAAATGGCAGGAAAACGGCCAATGTTACGGAGTACAACAGCGCCGACTCCACAAGTACTTCCACCACGCGCCCATAGCCTCTGGACTTCCTTGTGGTGGAGTCGGTCACAATGACGATGCGAATTATGATCAAGATGGTCGCCCAACGGTTGTGGCCAAGGACAATGAAAAGTAGGCTGTCCCGACACCGACAAACGAGCTATGCTCAACTCCGTTCGGATTGGTAATATACGCCGCCTGGTACGCAACGCTGCGAAATCCGAGTCCTAGAGAACTGGTCAACGGACTTCCCGTGCTCAGTCTAGGATGTGTCCTACCTGCCCCGACGAAGGTGCAAAGCAATGGCACGAGCACAACCTTCCAGTCCTGATCCCACACGATCCAACAGCGCCAAATCTGAAGTTGTAGTTCAGTAGTCAGGTCGAGAATTACTGTTAGGCAATTTGAAGTACCAAAACACAGTCGGCAACAAGGGTGTTGGTAGTCAAAGTAACGGCAGGCAGAACAGTCAACCACAGCGGAGACTGCACTAGATGTATCACAGTAGATGTGGGACTATCCCCGTGGTCGATGAAAGCGTGTTTGATGAGAACCCATTTGCAGGCGAGATGGACGGTGGAGAGCGTGTACATAGCAATGAGGGCAAGCAAGACACCAGTTTTGCGTGTCGTTGCTTTGAAGACTGCAAGCGAAGTTGAACTGGTCGATTTGCCTCTATGCGTCCGGATACTCGTTGCTTACCCATAGCGTACAAAGTGACCAGAAACAGACCGGTGTAGAGTCCTGCATGATATGAGAGACACTCAAATTGGGTAAAAGAAACTTCTTGCCATTCATAAAGAGCTCTACGAAGGTGTCCTGCAAATAAATCTGTCGCGCTGACAAAAATTCGTCGATGGAGGACATGGTGAAAAGGCCGGACAAGTTTCAGCTGAGTGTGTGGGTCCATTTATGTAAGTCAAACTTGACGGGCGGCCGCGCATCGCGTACAGGATTTGGCAGATAGTTAACCGTGGCAGTCGTCGATAGTATTGGGGCAGAAGATCCAGCATCGTGGATAGCGCCAGCGATGTGTCACGACCCAGTTTACATACGACTATAAACAGAACCTGGGTGAAAGTTGCGGTTGAGATATGCTATTTGTTAGTTCGGAAGATGCCGGCGAAAAGGGTCCTCTCCCAAAAGAGATACGCCGCAAACATCCCACTGGCGATGTGGGGGACGAACCGTTGTCGAAATCGGCACAAACGTGGTCCGGAACCCAACATCATTTGTCACCGCGTGTGTCGTCGGTCACGGTACTTGAACGATACGGTAGGCGCCCCTTCCTGTCTCAGTTGTTATCTGCGATACGTACAGGAAGGCAGAACTCCCTTGAGTGTTGCTGTGCGCTGTCATAACGCTGTGGTGATCCTGGCCAATTTTTTTTCTAAAAGAGCAGTACAGTCTCGCTTAGGTAGTAAGAGGGAACAGAGAAACTATGGAAAAAAGAGGGGTAAACTTGCCGGGAAAATGCCAGACCGATTAGGTGCACCGACATTCACCGTTTCTCCACGAATGGCACATTTGCAACCCACTTGTCTACAATGAGTTTGGCGAGCGCTGGCTGGTCAGACACTACCTGTGATCCAGACAGTTTCTCAGCCTACTGCGCAAAACAACACAAGATTGAACGTACAAAATGTCCGGCCTCATGCAGGAGGATATACGTCATATTTCCTGCGCCTGGTCCGACACTTCGGACCGTCGCCGCTTCTCTGGAGGGCCACGGCAAATCCGCCGCAGATAAAAAGTCTTTTTGCAAGGGTGTCTCCAACAGTTTCAGCTGGATGGCAATTAGTCCCTGTCCAGTCTTGGTTAAAAAACGCCTACGAAGGACAATACACCGGGCCAAGCACAGTTGGCATCTTGTGCCCCAACGTAATCTGAATGGAGAAGATAAAGCGCACGAGTGGTATCTTGAACATTGCTCACGAAGAACCCGGATTCCAGCTGCGAATAGAGGGGGATAGAGAAGGTGATGTTTCTGCACACTGTTGAGAGATGGCCATGAGAACTTTATACGCGAAGAGGTGTGCAGGGGGGACAACGGACAAATCACCGGCCGCAATAAATTCCGCATTGACCTCCATGTTGAGCACAGAGTAGGGCAGGTGGTCTGGTATTCCCAACGCCGCTCTCACGTCCGGATCCCAAAACATTTTCGTTACCCACCCAAATTGAGGATGACATGCACCCGGCGCATCAGGGTCCGGATGGCACTGTACAAAGGAACTTCGAGGGAGCAGATGGCAGGACAAATAAGCATGCGTACAGTGCGGCGGATGTCCTCGATAACAGTACCATGTGTATCCCCGGTCCCGAGATTGTAGCACACGTTCCATGCTCTGACCCGATTGTCCACAGAGGGAATCTCCCAGGCCAGATCTATGCTTTCGAGACAGGAGGGAAGCTCGGAATACAGGGTCTGGCATGTTGTCGAGTTGTAAACGTTGTGGTCACAGCGATATTGAAGTAGCCATCGGAAATGTGACATCGGGTCCTAGCTTGATGTCAGCAATGGTGAATAGTAAGCAGCCAGGTATGCGCACCGTGCCAGGGTTACTGAGGATTAGCGCCTCGAGGTTGATGTGGATAGCACCTGGTCGGCCATGCCCCATGTGTCTTAGTATATTTTGTTCGTGGATCACTGTAGCGATGTTCGGCACAAAAACGCCGCCGTACGACCCGCTAAAGAGAATGAATTTGTTCCTGAGACATACGGTCGTTAGGAATCCGCAACGTCCTGGTCTCAGCAACCTACCTTGCCAGATGAGGGAACAAGACGAAAAACTTTTGCAAAAAATCATATACATCGTGAGCCGCTGCTCGGCTGTTGTTGACCCTGGAGCCGTAGGAGAAACCAACACCGATCGGCTATGGATATTCAAAAAGAGTGCCACCAATCAACACCACTGGGAACGTACATGGTCAAGAGCAAGCAATCCGTGATGTTCCGTCCACCGATGGGGATTAGGCGCAAGTCCTGTTGGCCCAGCTTGGCAAGGCCCCTGCCCAGAGAGTGGACTTGAAAGTCCACTTGTCCCGGGTCCACCGCCTATTGTCAGACTACGAGGAATCAATTGCGCACCGTGTATCCAACACAATAAGAGTACAACATACATTATAGGTGCATTACGGGCATCGTTCTCTGCTTCAAAGTACCTGGAAAACGGATTAGTTTGAGAGACCAATCCTCAGCTTCAAGCTACGTGCCAAAAGAAAGAGCGTTTCGGTGCATCCTCGCTGTCGCCGTCAAGCCCAATGTGTCCGGCATGTGAAACGGTCCGATTGGTTACGCCCAAGCATATTCCTTTGACTTCGGAAACTCTGAAGTAAAAGAGTGGTGACTGAGGTTGAATCGGGAAAAAAGACGTTATCGCAAGCCAAGTGCCGTATACCATGATTGCAGCTAGCATCCCCACGGCTGAGTACTGCCGCTTGCGAGGGATTGGGGCTCCTCCAGACAGCGCATCGGAATGGTACTGTCCTTTGGCACGCGCGAGTGTACTAGACGTCATGGTGGTGGAGAACAAGCCCTGTGTGGTCCTGCTTGGTGCCGTGGGTTCCTTCTCAACACTGCCTCAACACTGCCTGTCGAAGCCGCGACAATCTCGGATGTGTTGGATCAGAGATTGACGGAAGACACGGACATCGCAACAGGCTCCCGTCGCGCGACGAGCTGTGCGTGGACTCTGGAGCATTTCTCAAGCATTTCTGATCGATCATGCCATGGCAGAGGAGGTGGACCAACGAGGCGATCCATTGGTAGACCACGGTTCAACCCACGCGTTCCGTCCATCAGCTCCAATCAATTTTCACAGAAGTAGGGACCACCATGAGTGCGCAGGGCACGCATTCAAGTTGTTCAACGCAATATCAATCCAGCGTTTGCCAGCAAGTTTACGCCCCCAAGAAACACAAAGAAAAAGAAAAAGAGGTCACATGTGCATGGTATACACCCCAAAATCAGTTTCTTCATCCGACCAAGTACGATGACTGGCCCACTCCCGTATCTGGTCGAAATCACGGCAAACATGCAAGATGTCGTCTCTCTCCTCTGCAAGTTGAAGCTTATCTGACCACTGCCATACGACGGCGGATATGTCGGCGAAGCACATCAAAGCCTGGCGAATAACTCCAACACAATGTCTGATGTGGCCATCCGATACGCGGCTGTAATTATACTTGGGCTTTAGGGCCATTGCATGCGCATGGCAGATCCGAGTTTGCTCCTTTTGAACTTTTACATTACTTCGGTCAGTGCCCGGTCTAATTTTTTTCGATGCCAGGGACCGCCGGTGGGCGTTCGACGCTGACACTGGTTGAATGCTCGGGTGAACGTGAGAATCGGAAGCACCGGCTAACTGGCACCTACGATCATGATGGTACGTAACCGGCCGGCACCTCTCTGCTCTCGACGTTCACGGTCATGTCTGCGCTGTGCTGCACGGCAGGGTAAGCCTTGGATTTTGTTGTATGACATCCGTGATATGTATTAACCGCATTAGATTACACGGAATATCAGAACTCGCGCGCGTACAGCACACATACTGCATTCTTTTCGCCACACTGGTGAAGCCTCAGTTTGTCTGCGATGGTACGAATGTTGACCTCTGGGCTGCAGTCTCTGCCCGTGGTTATCCCATCGTGGAACCACATCCTACCATCCTTCCCTACTATACGACAGGTAAAATGGCCTGCACCGCCGTAAATTATTCCGCGTAGCTTCATATTGACGTCGGTATCCAGCACCCGGAGAGCCAAGACTTCGTCAAACACTATCTTTTGTGGTTGATGTCGAATACCATGACCGAAGGCACGTCTCTGATTGTGGTGTTCATTGTCAGACGAGATCGTACCCTATTAGTCGCGCATCTCGGACAATTTTGCCTGCCGCGGATCAGGTAATTGGCCAACCATTTGCTCAGCGGAACACCGTCAGGATAATCTTGTCTGTCACTTAGCCCGGCGGACAAGTAAGACTCCAACATCCCGTACGAGAACGGATCGATATATGCGCAGCTGGGACAGGTTTGCCGCCCTACGGCATAGAACTTCGAGGGTAGAAGTACCCCGGCTATCCGATCCATAGACGCAAACTGTCGGCCGGTAGGGAAATCGTGAGGGTTATCAGTGTGCATTCTCCTTCTAACGATGTTCCTAGCCTGCTCAAAAGCGCCCGTACCGACCGCATTGCCAGAGCAAAATCTCCAAGGTATGCACTAAGATACGCGAAGGACGTTGACCATCTCTCTGGGTCTTCAGCCCACAGGTTACCCAACACGGTGAACATCGCATCGTAGCCGCAACTGTAATTAACGCTGTCCCAAACCAACCCCAACGGTCTTGCCCGTGATACGAGGGATCTTCCCCTTATTGTTCTTTCCCTCTCATTCTCTTCGTGGGCAATTAACCGCTCATGTTCCAATTTTGCCTGTTTAGCAGATCGGTCAGACTCGTCTGCCTCCGTTGACGCGTTCTTCCTTTTCCTATCTGGTCTCGTGGTTGACCTCCACTCCGTGTAATGTATCGCCGGAGGTATTCTGGGTCCCATCGAGGCGTCCCATCTCATCGCAGGATGGAAGTGCTTGGGATCCCGCAACAGTCTCAACTGTTATAATTAATTCTAAGTTACTATTAGCAATACGAAATAATTAATTTTGACTACTATCTGTATTGCTATTCCGTCCACTAGTAGAACCAAAACCCCCCGTAGAATGAAATGAACACCCAGGTCAAAGTCGAACGAAGAGCGGAATGAAAATGAAAATGAAAATGAAAATGAAAATGAAAATGGAGGTCGTAGACAGCTTGCTCGTGATGCAAATGAAACGCTAATGACGAAACTGCTCAGCCTCGAGACCAACTGAAGATGAAAATGAAAGTGAGAATGAAAGTGAGAATGAAAATGATGCTTTGTCTCGTCTGACCGGTTGCATCGCCCGATCCGAGGGACAGCATCCCACGCACCCAGTGCAGAAAGGTTGGGAATCGGCCGCCGCTTCTGATCGTGAACCTGAGAACAATCGATTCCGTAGGATAGATACATATGGGCTGCGGTGACCCCCGGGGTACCCCTCCGTCGCGCCAAGCCTACAACGAGCTTTAGGTTAATTTGCTTGCGGATATTCGGATACGACTTAGCGCGCTGTGTGATAGTCCTCGAATTCGCTGTTGAATTGCAGTTGGTCAGGATTCACGACCACGTCCGAGAACGCCAATACAGGCTGGCAGGGCCCAGGGGGCGGAGTTGAGGGTTGAGAATGAGTTAAGTTGAGGCCACGGAGTCAGGAGTTCTCAAAAGAGCGTCAGAATAGAGGATGAGTGGCTCAGGTGGTAGTAGTTTAGGAGAAAGGTTTGTTTTCTTTGTTGTCGCGGTTGCATTGGTGGCAATTGATCAAGGCCAATGCTCGGCATTGTTCGTCATTGTTCGTCACGCCATTTGGCTCTTTGTCTTCGACAGCGATCTAGAACTTTCCTCGCGAATCAATGGCAGTTTTTGACGAGTTCGTGCTGGGCCCGCCGGAAACCATGGGATCCGAAGGTTGGGCGGCCCTGAATCAAGGTCAAACAGGCAACTTCCGCGGGGACACATTCTCTGCATGTTAATGTGCTGTGAATGTCGAGACAAAAGCCGAGGTAAAGTCTTACTAGTTGCGCCGGAGTGCGCCTTCATTCCTGGGACCTCCAGGAGCATGGGTAGTGAAAAGATAAAGTGGAAATCACCGCGGAGCGGAAGGGAGGTTTATGATACTCTGGATGTGTTCGAATGCATAGGTGGACCTGTAGCAATCTAAACCGAGCGAAAGCCTCCGAGGGTAAAAGACCAAGTGTTTCTATTCAGAAACCGAGCCTCAGGTCTGTTTTGAAGTTGTTCAAACAGGTGACTCACGTAGTAATACGTTGGAATTACAGATCTGTGATCCTTTCATCCCCGAGTTGGTGCATGTAAAACACTGCATGCGAGGCTACATAACGGTTGTCATAAGTTAAGGTACAGTCCCAGTCGCCTTCACGGCTTTGGGTTTGTGTTGTCACTCACAGTCGGAGGTTGAACTGGTCACGACACAGCGGCATGATACCGACGCGTCTCTGCGCCACGAATTAATTCTGTCCCCGGAAACTTCGTAATTTGTCCAGAGCTGCGACAAATTCCTCGTTGGAAGATACTCTGAAGACCCCGGAGTGAGGGGCCCAAAATTTACTGGGGTCATGGAAAGTTTCGGATGGCCAGGGCTCGAATCGAACGAGCTCCCTGCGTATACCTAGTCCGTACTGCTTATTACGTGCAGGTGCCCACCAGCACATCCGGGCCTTTCCACCTCCCTGTAGTGGACCCTGTCTGTGCTCAAACGATTAGAGGAATATTCCATTCAATTCCACGCGAGGAATTGAACCTCGCTTCTATGAGGTTGGGATCCGGATTGATGGTGTAGATTTCACTTGCTCGAGCTAGGAAGGAGTTTTAGTTGATGCGGAGCGCAGAGGGAATCCTTTTGAAAAAGATATAGCTTACTGCAGAATGGCCCGGACTCGAGCCAAACGAGCTTTTGCTTATAGATGTATCCACACTCAAGGTTCCCATTGAATGCAGGTGCACCCCGCGCTTCCGCGCCTTTGCTCTCTCGAATGTAGCCTGTCTTTTGTTCAAGTGATCAGAGTACCATTCCACCGACGCGATTCATCAAACTCACTTGCGTGAGCCTCAGAGCAGCTGATGTTAATCCGAGAGGAAGAAAAAAGAGAGTCTTCACTAGCGCTTCCAGGCCTTTCCCAGTTGAAGTTCCACCCGACTGTATCAGTACGGTTCGTAATCGGGGACAATACTCTGAAGACCCCGGAGTGAGGGGACAAAAACTCATTGAGATCTTCAAAGTTTCGAACGGCCTGTGCTCGAGTCGAACGAGCTCCCTGCCCAATATGTTGTTACCAGCTTATAGAATTCAACTGCAAGTGCGCACCACGCGCTTCCAGGCCTGTTTTCCCTCCAATCTAACCTGTCTGTTGTTCAAACAATCAGAGTGGTGTTCCACACCATGAATCGGACTCACTTTCACCACGAAATTTGAGCTTCAGTTGGTGTTGATGATTCAAAACGCAGGAGAAAGAAAATGTTCTGTTGGCTCCCCAAACATGGCCCGGGCTCGAATCGAACGAGCTCCCGCTATCGTTGTTCAGACGAAATATATGTATGGAATGCAGACGCGCACCAGCGCATCCGGGCCTTGTTAGATACGTGTCTGACTGGGCGTTGATCGAGGGATTGTGGGCGGCCCTATATAAATTGTGGGCGAACTTACTTCGAAGTCTTTGAATGCATTAATGAATTGTCGGCGCCCACGTCGGACGGAGTTCACGCACATTCAAAAGTTCAAGCTCGCTGTGTCAACGCTTTCGAATCGCACTGAGAATTGCAATCAGTGAGTTGGGATCGGCGGGATAAAACGGAGAAACAGCCGCCCCGACGGTTGCGTGAGCGCCGTAAAATAGTCTCGGTGGTTTGCGATCGTACGATAGATCGGCGGTGTGTGAGAGTTCTCTCACTGTGTCGGGCCGAGGGGCGCTAGGACGTTGGGGTAGATAATATCTGTCGACGTACATTTTATTTCAGTCGCGACTGAAATAAAATGTACTTTTGCGGGCATGTGCGAGGAGATGTGGCAAGCTGACAGTGACTCACAAGAAGACAATTCCTGGCGCTCTGGATCCAGTGAGAATTGAAGGGAAGTAACGTCCCCACAAGCTCTCATGGGAGCGCCTCGGACTTCGCTCGGTCAAGTTCAATGGCGGCGCTATGACTCTGGCCTGAATCGAACAGGCAAAGTTCCCCCAACAGCACGCGTCTTTTGTGCTTAATGGGGATGTGATCCGTTCCCCACAAAGTCTTCACAGAGAGTCTATATTGGACCTTGTGTCGGGCTGGATGTGAAGTCGTGTTCCAATCGAACCCGGGGATGTGATGAATGAAACGAGACAATTAATATTCTGATGTGTTCCGGAAGCCCTACAGTACAGTAAAGCTAGTAGCGAGGTTCGAATCCGAGGGTTGAACAACTGACAGCTTGTGCGACAAGTGAGCTCGCGAGCTGAAGCACAAAGCCGGCTGACTAAGAGAGCGTGAAGGAATGATTCCATCGGTGATCGATATTGATCAGCTGTCTCTCTTGCCTTCCACTCTCTCGACACATCAAGGCCTCAAGCTTCTCGCTGGTTGTGAACTTCGTTGTTTCCTTGCTTTCTTTGACTTTCCATCCTTGGCTTCAAGAATCCTCCAGGTATATGCTCCCAAGTCCCGACTTCCGATCAGGATCTGTGTTTCCAAGTGAATCATTAGTCTGGCCGGCCCGTCTCGATCTGGTCTGTCTGCGGCTGGTTCTTGACTCAGGCTGTTTCCTGTTCGAGGCATGCTGTTATCTTGCATGTTACCCGCTGCTGAAGTCCGGCTCCTGGATCTCGGTCATGGACTCTTGGGAACTCATGGCAACCAATTTCGGACCCTAGCAACCTGGCGATTTGTCTTTGTCTCGTTATCTGGTTCCAAGGTCTGGCACTCAAATATCCCCACACACTGAACTGGTCTCGCTTTTGTTCAGCCACTCCGATATTGCAGATTTATTACGTGCCGATCTGACTGGAACTGTTCCTTTGGCACCACATCCGGCTCGCGCTACCTTGCATCTCTGCACATCCTACTTGTGCTATCATACCTCTGCAGCACCTCATTCGGCTCACACCCTTGCATACCTCTGCAACAATTATATTCCGCTCGTGTCTGAGCAGCTTCGACTCTTATTCTGTTCCTTTCCTGGCAACTCTGTGTCATTGCGACTATTGCTGTGCCATTGCGGCCATTTCTGTGCCATTGCGGCCATTTCTGTGTCATTGCGACCATTTCTGTGCCATTGCGGCCATCGCCATTGCGGCCATTTCTGTGTCATTGCGACCATGTGCCATTGCGGCCATCTCTGTGTCATTGCGACCATTTCGTGCCATTATGGCCACTATTCGTGCCCTTCGTGGCCATCTCGCCGTATGTTGCGCCCGAGTGGCCACTTACGTGCCTTAAAAATGCGCACAAGGTATGGACGCCGTTCTGCCTTGTGCGCGCTATTCTGTGTGCGTGTCTAACACTTTATTGTTGTGTTCTCGTCCACTGACTATAATTGCCATATGCTGCACCTGAGTGGCCTTCCTATGCCAACTGCAACACCTCATCCTGTTCGCATACTTGCGAATAATCTGGTAAGCCTTCTTTCCCTTCAGGTACCCCGGGATAAGTTTTTCTTTCACTCACACTAAACCCGCCGCCCGCGGCCAACATGCCGTGCTCTTGTGGTCATTTTATGTGTCATTGCGACCATTTCCATTGCACGCATTCTGGGTCATTGGATCCATGCCGCGAGCTATGTGAACGACCCGCCTGAGATCGTGTGCCACTGCGGCAACTTCTGTGTCATTGCGACCGTGTGCTATTCAATGCAGCCACCTCTGTGTCATTGCAACCATTTTCGTGCCATTGTGGCCATTATTCTGTGCCGGAGTGGCCAATTCCGCTGAATTTTGTGCCTCTTTGGCCATTTACATGCCTTTGGAATGCGCACAAGGTGTGTGAATCCGGAATGCGAACTAATGCCGACTTTGCTTGGCCGAGAATGCAAGCTTGGTTGCTTCCGCTCGTAAAGGTTGGTTCATTGTAATTGACTGATGTTACAGGTGCCCTCACATTCGTTCGCAAGATTCTCGCAGTCCTACCTTCGTTTGGGCACTGACCATAAACACCCAGACTTGATTCCCAATTGCTTTCTTGACAATCAAGACCCTTGCTCGAAAATTGCTTACCTGAACAGCACTAGATCTCGCAATGGCTGGTGGCTGCATGGAGCCATATGTACGCGTGTTACGCGTGTAGAATCTGTGTATCGTATCGCGCGCGGGCAGCAACGTACGTTCATTCCGGTTCTTTTCCATGGTCAGTGTGCAAGGGAAATTGCCAACACCCTGTTGGTTCACCCCATCACCACATCCCATGGTCGCGCACACTTACTGATTATCCAGTGTTGCGTCCGCGTGACAGCGACAGGCATTCATTGCATGGGTGCGGACCATTGAAAAGAATCAGGTACTCCGTATTCAGCTTCTGACTCTGCGGCATCGGACAGCCAGAGCCTCTTCAACGGGGCATCCTTCTTGATCTTTGTTTGTGTGCTACTGACTGTCGGCGGCCATTCTCGGATCTACGTAGCGTTCAACGATTAAAGACAACACTCCGCAAGCTTCGCAGTAGTCCGACCCTCTTGATGTCATCTTGCGCATGGCCTTTCCATGTCCCAATCTCCGAGCCTTAAATCCAGTTTTCCTCAAACCAAGTTTCATTATTCTTTCCGGCTGTGCCGCTGCGGACAGCGGCATTGATTATCAAACTTAACTGCATGTTCTGTACTTTGCTGTCCGTCAGTTACTGTGCTCTTCAGGGAGTCGACCACCTTGAATCACTGTCTATGGTGACATAAATTTTAGAACTATTTATTGCCTCAGCAGTGGCGAAATTGGTCGTGGATTCTAACGCTACAAATGGTGTTGACGATATACTGCGCTGTATCCTTGTTCACACCATTACTTTCAAGACCAATATTCTTTTACATCCTTCCTCCTATTATCGCGTCCTGCCTCGGTCCGTCCCATAAATTTGGGATTTAACCACATGCTGTATTTATTTTGACTCCATCGTTCATTACTCCTCGGTTCAAACGAATGGTTGAAGTTCGTGCTGTTCCTCTGTTTGAGGTTAACAATATACAGATCCTTCAGGGTCACCCTGTACGTGTACGCGTCTCTACATGTTTGCTTTTGCTTGATCTTAGCTTGATCTTGGGTTGGATGTTATTAAAATCGCTTGTTCTCGGCCCAATAACCATTTTGGGGGAGGCGGCTTCTCGGATTCCGCCTGTTCGGTTCCTGCGGTCCCTGTGGTTGTGGGTTAGTGCTCATCCGGAAGCCTCACTCACAGAGAACCCGGGAACAAAGTTTCCGGGGCTCCTCTTCCCAAACACTCAATTTATTTAACAATCCTAGCGACTTAGTTAGCTGACAGCTTGTGCGACAAGTGAGCTCGCGAGCTGAAGCACAAAGCCGGCTGACTAAGAGAGCGTGAAGGAATGATTCCATCGGTGATCGATATTGATCAGCTGTCTCTCTTGCCTTCCACTCTCTCGACACATCAAGGCCTCAAGCTTCTCGCTGCCCACCCACCACACCCTTGAGTCTTGGCCTTTGGATGAGCGCTACGGGTTAGTGCTCATCCGGAAGCCTCACTCACAGAGAACCCGGGAACAAAGTTTCCGGGGCTCCTCTTCCCAAACACTCAATTTATTTAACAATCCTAGCGACTTAGTTAGCAAGGAGTTGTCTGGAGCAGCGGAGCTGAATGGGCCCGGGATTTAGTCGAACAGACAGCTTCTTCACGGCGTATTTCAGCAATGCTTTTCATCGATCATTGGGGCACGTCGTAGATGGTGGCGAGACAGGCGTCGCCGAGGCAGAGACAGGTGAGAAACGAGAGAGAAAGGGGGTGGAAAGAGTGAGGGATTTCATGCCGGGCAGAGATGGTGGTTCTTCGGATCAAAGAGGCACAGTGAGCGAGCATTTCTTTGTAACTTGAACGCGCGAAAGAATTTGGCCCTCGCTAGCGATATTTTGTTCGTTGGCGAGGATCAGGGGTGGCGTTGTAGTGTGAGCATATGCCTCAGCACAAGCTGCTGTCCGAAGGCTTGAAAGCTGAGTACCGTAGGGATGATTTCATGCAATGTTGAGCGGAATGAGCGGCCACGGATCGACCACGCATTGGACTTGGATTGAACTTTTTGCGCCGACCTGGGGGTAAAATCAGCGCGAGATAAATGAAACTGATGTGAACCATAAATTCCAGGAAAACGCGCCAGATATGGACTGTAAGCCAAGATTTTCTGTGCTTGCCAGTGGAGTGTTCCGTACCGGCACCTTAACGGCTCAACCGAGGTCGTGTTTTTAATTGTTGAAAGAAGCACTCAGAGTCGACGCCTTCGACCCACAGTCGAGAGGGCCAATGTGCCATGGCGGTCAAAGCCACGAAGGTCACTGTCACCTGATATGTAACGATGTGACACGTCAATAGAACTAAACAAGTCAATCAACAATCACGACTTGCTTACGACCACCACCACGCCACTCGAGACTCAGACGCGTCCCTTCCGCTTCTACCACGTCGAACACCCACTACATACTACTTCTCAAGAGTTCAAATCTGTTCCACTCTCTTCTGAGCTCGACTTTGTGTCGCTCACGACTTCGAATTTGTTTCGAAGGTGCCACATTTTTAACTCTCCGAGCCTCGACTTCATCGCATTGAGTGGGTGCGCCAACAACTCCCTCGACCGTCCCACAGTGAGTGTGCTATTCATTGCTGCCACCGCGCCTCCATCAAAGCGTCAGACTCCCCAAGAATGCCGCTCCGCAGACGCACGCACTCGTCTCGGAACTTGGCTCCAATGGCGTCCCAGAATTTGGCTCCAATGGCGCGGCTCCGGTGAGACAAAGTCCAACTCGCTGCAAAGCACCGCACGCCAGCCACTGCCGGTGACGCCACTCGCGCCATCGAAGCCTGAGACAAGACACGGAAACAGGTGCGTCGTCCTCAGCAAATCGAGGATGATCTTGCTGACCTGTATCTGGGCGTGCCAGTCGCAATGAAGGAGGTGACGCCTCATCTGCCACGTATCCAGGATGTGTTGTTGGAGCGGCAAGTCAAGAAAGATGCGGGAACAAAGCGAGCTTTCAGTGCGCAGCCAAATGTTGGAGAAGGGGGATGAGGTGTTCCACCTGCATCGTGCGCATGCATGAAGACCACCCAGGACTGACTGTCTTATAAACGCAGGACGATGTACGTTTGGCAGGGAATGAAGTGAGCAGACTTTTCTTGCACAAAGTGCAGGGCATGTGGTCTTGAACCCGCTTCCCCAGTCGGCGCGCGGTTGATTTCGAGTGAGGTCTCATTTCCTTGTTGTGTCGATCCTACCTGACTTGACTCAGTCTCAGTCTCAGTTTCGTTCTGGCTCACTCGGCGCAAGCCCTTTTGTGGAGTGAGTTTCATTGAATTTTCGTCCTCATCCTGGCTGACTTGGCAGTGTCAGTTTCATTTTCATTTTGGCGCGCCGACGAGGTGATGTTCAACTGATTTTCTTTCCATCAGGGCTGACTTGATTCAAATGCTAGCGCGCTGACCCGAAGGTGATATTCATTTTATTTCATTCTCATCGGCGCTGACTTGATTCAGTCTCGTTCTCATTCTGGCGCGTTGACCCAACCCATGATGTTCATTTTCATCCTCGCTGAAGGTGATGTTCATCCCATTTTCATTCTCATCGGGGCTGACTTGATCGATTTTCATTTTCATTCTAGCGCGCGTGTATGTACATACAATCTTCTTTTCATCAGCACCAACTTGTTTCATCTTCCAGAGTTGTATTCACATTCTGGCGCGCCGACGTGGAGGTTATGTTCATTTTCATTCTCACCTGGGCTGACCGGATTCAGTTTGTTAAAATTATGTCGCACAAAGTCAGAGGTGAGGTACATTCCGTTCTCATTTCCATCGGGCTGACTCGTTTTGTTTTCGTTTCCATTCTGGCACTGCACGCCGACGGTGCGATGTTGAATTCATTTTCATTCTGATCTGGCTGAGCGATTCAGTTTTGTCCACATTCTGGCGCGCTAACCCGGAGGTGATGTGCATTTCATTTCCATTCTCATCGGAGCTGACTTCGCCTTGTTCCATCTTCATTTTCAGCCACTTAAGCACACGGAGGCCAGGCCAGGTCGGCGCACCTCTTGCTGAGGTAAGTTCCATTTTCATTTTCATTTTCATTCTCATTCCACGCTGACTCTGAGTTTCATTCCAACAGGCTAGTGGTAGTACAGTAGAATAGTAGTAGAATAGTAGTACAACAGTAGAATAGCAATACAAATAGCAATGAGAATTGATTATTTCGTATTGCTAATAGTAAGAGAGAATTAATCGTATCTACTGATATCACTGGATCCCGGTGATCATCTTTCCAGACATAATACGATCTAATCAACCTGCGACGATACAGCCCGGTAACGGATCTCGGAAGTTTACCCTCATACCGAAGTCGAGTAATTTCATCCAGAATTTCGAGCTCGCGGAACTCCTGGCGCAAATAGCCCGAAATGCCTCCGGTGATTTTCTTTTCGTTGTACCCCTGAACTATGATCGTTCCCTCTGCGGTGAACCCTCGAGACAAAGCTACGTAATATGAAAAATGATCTTTGCAGTGCGATAGCTCAACAAGGTTTTTAGCTCTTGATTTCCCTTGCGAGGTATAATCTGTCATGCCGAAATTTACCAGACACACCACTTGCTCACGAAGAACTGAGAGAAGTGTGTCGTCTGGCAACAGAACAGTTATGTGCGTGATAGTTCTTACCAACGGTACCACATTGAGGGGTAGATCTGCGATTTGTATGTCTCGTGGCGGGTTCACAAGTTTCACAAACAAGGTATCCAATACTTGTTGCCCCGCTGGGCCTTCGGACGCGTGCCAACCACACACCACTGACTCCTGGCCCTTCGTCATACAAAGTTCAGTCGCATCGTTCGCACGCAGCATGATCGGCATGCCAATACACAACGATAGTTTGCCTGGTATGAATTCGTTTGTTGTACATGGAGGTGCGTCCCACAGTCGCTTCTGAAGCGACAACGTCATACGCTTGATGTCCGACTGCATGCAATCTTTCCACTTGGCTTTATCGACTGACCTGGCGCTGATCCTATCTATAGAGCAGAAGTCCACTAGCGTCTGGTCAGTGTCTCTCGCAAAGCGCTCCGCCCCCATCCTGTTCAATGCGTCTTTTTGACTGTTCCTTGCGGTTATTATGGACACATTTCTGACATCCCTTAGGTTCAGTCTAGGATTACCCGGCCTAAACCCGGCTATTCTCGAATCAAGAAAATCAAGATCGGCCTTGGTACAGGCAGCGTACCTCATGTTCTCCAACGCCGTGCGTAGTTTATTATCGTCTCGAGTTTGACTCTGCTGGCGCATATTTTGACGGAGTATCACCACGGTGTTGAATTGGTGCCAAAGAATTTTACCAAGCACCGCGTTTTGGTTCCGCTGATCCATTGCGTCAGAGACCTCCAGTGTTACCTTTCCACTATACAAGGACGGGCCTGTCATTGGCGGCAATTGTGCGAAATCCCCGGCCACCAACACACTCAAACCTCCAAATGAGTCGTCGTGGATATTTCGCGCCTTGGCTGCTTGGGTTGCAAGCATCTGGAAGTCGTTACAAGAAACCATGGAAATCTCATCCAGAAAAATATAGTCAACACCCTGTAAGCGTGCATTTACGGCTCCTAATGCAGACCCTTCGTTTCTGATGCCTTGCACATCGTCGTGGTTCTTACTCTTTGATTCTCTAGGTATCTGGAACACGGAGTGGTAAGTGGATCCATTGAGAAGAGCCGCCGTCGATCCAGTTGGGCCTAGTACGAGGTATCTGTGCTCCTCTTTCCGTTTCTTGAAAAACTCCATGATTGCTTTCAGAACTTGTGATTTTCCCGTGCCGCCCATGCCTCCAAGATACATTCTCAAAGGTAAAATCTGATCACCGGCGGCGTGGTTTGCAACAATCCTAAACGCTCTGGTTTGCTCTACGTTCAACTCGCAGCTAATTACAATGGACGAAACGATGTCTGCGTTCGCCGCCGAGCTGACGTTGGACCGGTGGTTAAAATAATGGTGGGGAAGTATGCTCGTACCATTTTTAATCTTGGTTGAATTTTTCTCAGCAGGAACAGCGGGCAAATTGGACAGCTTATTCGCGGTAAGCTCTTGTCTCAGATTTTTCACTATGCTCACCCATTCCACCCTGGGTTTCACCTCAGTCATCAAGTGGTCCTTGTCCACCATGTGGAGGCCGTTGCTGGACGGTTCAAGCCAGCCACTCGTCTGCATAATCTGACGCATACTTTTAGCTTCCGCTATCAGCCGCAGAGTTCGCCGACCCTTCTGGTCGTCGGTGTCATAGTCCACAACATCATCATCGTCAGACCCATAGTCAAAGTCGTTGAGGTCATCCGCAAACTTGTCCTTGTAGCTCAGAAATCCTTCAGGGAACAAGGTCTGTCCTGTTTTTTTTGCCTCTGCCAACTTCTTCTTCATTTGAGCATAGTGATCGTCTCTCGCGTCATTGCACTCATAGCGTACGTCAAAATTCTTGATTAATTGTGACTGACGTTCAGTGAATTCATAAGCTTTAAATGCTTCGTCCCAAGTTGATAACTCATCCTTGAGGTCGCCAGGTGCTCTCCAGGGTTTGAACAAAGTCAGCATTGTCATACAATAGGCCGCCCGATCCCCTTTGTCTGACCGGGGGATAGCACCTCCGATGAAGTTCGGAATCCTGGTCTTCAGTCTTTCAAGATCACAGGCGACGGAATGAGATGGGAAGAGCGGATGTTTTGGCATAAATGCGTGGTGTACAGGCCTGTTAAACTTATCCAATTTTGCCTGCTTGTTCAAAATGACGTCGTCCTCATCCTCGGTTTCCCAGTCTGAGGGATCATCTTCAAATAAACGCTCACATCCGTCGTCAGGGTCCTCAAAGTAGTCAGAGTCCTCATCTGCTTCGTCCTCAAACCGCGCGTCATCTGCGTACAGATTTTCGTCATCCTCCTTAATGCGTTTCATAGCTTCACGATGATAATCGGCCTGTAGATAACGGGCCATTCTCACCTCTTCCTCAAACTGTGCTCGCTCTTGCGGAGTCCTCTTCTTTTTCTCGGAGGTTTGAACCCACTCGTACAAGGTAAGGTTTTCGTGGATCAGTGGTCTGTACCTGTAGTCATCCACATTGGAAGCAGGGACAAATCGACCGTCAAGGCGCCCGATCGGGATGCGCTCTTCATCGTCCTTGGTGTACTCGTCTGTTTCCTCAACTGGCAAATCCGAAACCCAATGACTGCGAACAAATTGAACGTACTGTCTCCAGGCAAACGAAACGTACTTGTGGCTCGCATAGTGATCTGGGTTGCCCAGGAGGTACAAAGAAGCCATTGGGCTCCCGATCTCCATCTTTGCGCTCATAGAATTCACCATCTTTCTCATCATGTGTCGCGCGTTGTCCTTGTCCCTCTCTGCGCCACCCAGCAGCTCGGAGTCTTTCTCAAACACATCATACACCGATGCGAACATCTGGTAACTCTTCAGACTCAATTTTGAAACATAGTCCGACATGTACGATACTACAGCTTTGACGGCCGTTCCTGAAAGTAGACTAGTAACATCCGTATTGCATCTATTCAGGTACGTGATAATCGGGTTCACTGTGTTCATCATAGGTTCAACGTGCCGAACTGTTACATGACCATCGTCGGTTACAATTGAAGTTTCAACCACCTCTCTAGGAAAGCGAGCGCGACACACCCCAGTTTTGGTCAGACAACCCTTCCGCTCTCGTTTGAATTTAAAATCAGGCTGCCTCTTTCCCGTTTTCCCAGACTTCCTCCACTTGGTTTTGGCCTCCTCTGCACGATGATTCTCTACGGACAAGAAATGAGTGTGCACATTGGACCGCACCAGGAGGTCGTCAACTTCCAGTTCGAAACCGTCCCACCAGTCCGCATACCGCTTACACTTGGAACATAATTCGGTGCACTTCTCACCGGTGCATGGACGAGGTGGCGCTTTTGGCAAGGTCTGCGTTGGAGGTCGGTAATTGGACGACAAGTCAATCTCATCGTCGCTGTCAGCGTCATGAGGTAAAGGCTCTACTTTTCGTTTTTTGATTACAGCCTCTCTTGAACCATTGAAATATTCGGCCCAATGGGAGCTCTCCAGATACCGAAGCAGCCGCTCTCTGAACCGAGATCTTAGCCCCATTAACCTGTCCCGAATTTCTTGAGGGGATAAAGCACTATCTATCCAAATAATGGAGTGCGCATGCAAAGTCAATCTGCCTTGCTGTTCAACGGTTGCGTAGTAAGCCTTCAGGTGGCCGAGTAGACCTCTATCTTGGCTGTCCCACCCGAGAATGTCCTCGAAGAAGGCCTGAACCATAAAGTGAAAGAATCGTGCTGCCGACACAGGATTCTGGGACATCAACTTGTTCCGTTCCTTCGAGGTCTTAATCTCGGGCCGATATATGGTGTCGGTCTGCGCGTAGTATAAAGCCAGAGGATGATGGAGGTCGGACCAGGATAAAGTAATAAACCAAGAAGGAGCGTTGAAAAAAGCTATGGTAGACCAGATTTCATTACGCATATATTTCTTCGAAGTCACGGAACCCTGTACGTGGCCAGCGACACCGTCTAGATCCTTGATGATGTCAAAACAAATCTGTTCTGCTGGATTGGTTGGCTTTACATGTTCCCCTTTTGCCATACGATCCGCAATGTCTCCTGCTACCTTGGGGTTGACTGCGGACAATCTGCGGGCGATGGAGCCGAACTTCGAACGCTTAGCTAACAAAATGCTGCCGGTTGAGGCCGCCTTCAACTGCTCGTGATTAAACGCGATCATGGGAAAGTATGTGTCCACTTGAAATCTTTTATCGTGGTACAACAGCAAACTACGCTTCCTGGTGATATCTTTCTGTTTATTCGAATGGCTTGGATGGCCAATGCCTCCCTTCCCATACGGGAACAGCCACGGAAACATTCCGGGGTAGGCTCCCACATTGTCGTACATGCTAACCGGTGTTTCTCCCCTTCCTATGCCCAACATGCGTCCCTTGTGCGTTAAATGCTGCAGGGCAACATGTTTTATTGTGTCCATAGTGGCCGTCGCATATTCAGTACCTGACAAGCCGTGCACAGCAAAGGTGCACCTACCCGACCTTGTGCCATGCTCGCGTGCCGCTTCGTGTACCGCAGTAGTCCCAGCAGGAACGGAGTCTGCGACTTCCTCTTTTGTCTTTCGGAAATCGACCACCACAGGAATATCCTTCTCCGCGTAAGTAGCCAGATTCTCACGAGAAATTTCCAAGTCCTTGTATCCTTCGTGGTTCAGTTTCAGCCATTCCAAAGCTTCCACTACTTTTTTCTTACGCACTAACATAGGTGTTCGTTCGAAATCCTCTGCGGTGGGAGCTGAAGAGCCCATGAAAACGAAAGCCAAGACTTCATTCATCTCATGTTTCGCCGGTGGTAGTCTGTTCAAAATGCTCAACACAGGTTGCGAAAACATGATAGCATTCGCGCTCATTCGCACCCGTCCTGAGTTGACTCTCACGACACATCTGTTGTGGCGGATGTGTGCGATCATGATGCCTTCTGCATATGTTAGGTCTCTGAGCTGCTCCGGCACGGATCCCAGCCAGTTGTGGCGCACGAGGGCAGTTTTGGGAACAACACCATTATTCAACATAGTTTCGCAATCCACACAGATAGATGAACAACCATCCGCTAGCACCGGTCCCTCCAACTCCTCTATCGGATCCTCAACGCGAAAACGCTCTTTTCTTGTTACTCCGGGGCCTATCAGCAAGGCTAAACTTCCTTCATACCTATCCAACCTAGTCAGGTTTGTCACCGGAGTAAGATACCCACACACTGCACATCCCGCTTCCTTGAAAACTTTTGGGCTCACCTTTTGACAGTGGTTGGATATAATGCGATGGGCAGCCTTCACAGGCAGCACTCTTGGGGGGAAGCTGACATTTTTGACTGTTCCCTTTCTTTTTTTGCGTTCCGTTTTCAACTCGTACACAGCCTTACCCCGTATCAGTCGATCGAACGCGAGCCGCGCTGGAGTCGGACCGACCTTTCGTGGTTTAGCATACCTTCCAATGCGAGGAACTGCAGGATCAGACCTCCCTTTGCTATCGGCACCTACATTGCGGAATACAGAAACCACACCGGCGCATCCGCTACATTGGTGATTTTCAAACAGGGCTTTGCATTTCACCACAAGAAATTTTGCTTGGATCCAGATGTCATGCATTGGAGATAAACTTATGATGTCGGACTTTGTGAGTAATTCCAGCATTTTATGTATAGGCATGTCCACTGCTAAACAATTTTTATGTCTCGACAGAGTCTCGTTCAAGACTTCTCGCTTGCACTGGAATTCATAGACGTACTCCATATGATTCCAAGCTATAATTCCGTTCGTTTCAACCATGTACGGTGCCAGTAACCGCCCACGTATAGTCTGTCTCACTCCACCTCCGTAACGGTTCTGTTGCGAGGCATTCTGATCATATAGATTGTAGGGAGCTTCTCGGTTGTGCGCGGCAGGCACGACCAATCCCGGAAATGGGTTCCACATTCTCAGATAAACCGACCGTCCATATTCGAACGGCACAATAAGAAGACCCCCTGCCTTGCGCAAGAGGAGCCCAAGATGAGTTTTAGCTGAGATATTCGTGAGTTTATGTAGTCGAATCTGGATAACGCATCGCGTGGACAAATGTTTAGAATGTACAAGGCCGAAGCCTCCCTCAAAAGGGTTTTTAACATGGCCGAAGCCTTCCGCAACGCGGAGTTTAGATTTAACATAGCCAAGTAGCGATGCTACAAGGCTTGAGTTTATAATGCCCATGATCAGGCGTACCGCGGGTCCCCGTCGGGCGCCCAGACGGCCGATTATATAGGCGCGCTTTGCATCAAGTGCTAAGGAGGCGCGCGTCAACCCCCGTGCCATGAGATCAACATCGCCCCGTCGGGCACAAATACGGACAGGTTTCGGGCACAATGGTCATGCCCGAATCAAGTCGTGGGCCGATTCCGCACGCAGACGTGTCCGAAACCGACCATGCCGAACACGACACAGATGCGGGGGCATCTGGAGCGAGTCGGGCATCTTTTGCATCAGCGGTGTTCCTTCGCGAAATACACAGAGACGCACCTGCACTGTGACCGACAGCTTTCGGGACATTAAGATCAAACCAGATGGAAGTGGACACCGCGAGAAGGGCCTGAAAATAAATGAAGATCGTCGTACACTTGGATGCTGATTGGAGTACCATGAAAGCGAGAAGACCCCATAGCGTCGCAAGTGGTTTGAATAGTCCCAAAAGTCCCCGCCGAGAGGGAATAATCGATGGTGCGGGATCCACCGCGAGCGGAGATGTACACGCGTCGCCAAGACCCGGAGCTGACACAGCGGGAGTAGGAGTGCACGTGAAGCCAAGGGGATGAGCAGCAGATGGTGCAAAGACGACTTGGAGGAGGATAGGGCCATCCAGAGGTAGGGGAGGACAAGGGCATTGTTCTGAGAGGATATTAGGATAAATACAGCGAGGAGTGAAAATGAATCGTTACCGGGAGGCTCGATTTCGGTATAGATCGACACCCATATCTGGACACATTGTAACTGTATTCCGTAACTTCGAGAAGGGAACTAGCTCACTTGAGATGAAGTTTTTATGGCTTGAACACAGTAGGCAGATTGTTGGCAATAGGCCAGATGAGAGTAAGAGACAAGATGGGTGAGCGGCGTTGCGACACCGGTGACCGTTGCATCGATTGGAAAAAAGATGATCAATTATTGATTCAATGATTGGCAACCGGCGCATTCCGTTCCGGAGTGCGTGCAAGAAGAGCGTCCTGTTGGACTTTGAAAGGATCATTGTCAAGGTAGTGGCGAACCTTGGTCTGAGAAACAAAAGGAGACGGACAAAAGAAAAAGAAAAAGGTCCGCTCGACGCGAAAGAAAAAGTTCAAACTGAGTAGGACGAAATGACAAGACAGCATAAGCTGTAATGACAAAACTACCATAAGGGGTGAAAAAAACCCACTGAAATTCCCTTTTAAGGTAACGTTTCCACCACAAGTCTTCTACGTCATCGACACAAAACACTCTCACTTTGGCGGTAGAAACGGAGGTAAGACCGAGTTAAAAATAAATAAAGCATGTAAGGCCGACGAGCGGCAGAGCCCGTTACCGGGTTCACGTATGCCTTCCATCAACCGTACAAGTACACAAGACCATCCCTCCGAGCCTCCGGCAGGCAAGGAAGACATGTTCTTATTCATCGAGAACTTGAAGTACAACACCCTAACCTGGGACGGTCTCCTGATACCCACTGTTGAAATCCGAAACGAAAATATACCGCGGCTGTGAGCCTTCGATCCTCCGCAATTGAAGTTGGCCGCAGTGATACGCAAAAGTCGGGGAATCAAATGCAAAACTTCAAAAAAAGTCTGCACAGTTGCTTCCATATCGGTGTTGGCAGAAGTTGACGTCGCAGCTGACGGATTTGCGGAGCAAAGCCGCAGTCCATAGGTTGTTCATAGTCCATTGCGGCTTCAGCGTACGGGCGCCTGATAGGTCTTGTGAGTAAATTTTGTGGACAAAGAGAGGTTCGGACTAGTAAGAAATAAGAGACTCCACAAGGGATACGCGGAGATATCACATGATCTTGAGGAGTTCAGTCGACGTTCGCCGTTTGACCAGCACGCTGTCGCTCAAATTCCACAGAGAAAGCCGACATGCAAACCTTTTTATCTTCATATGGCCCGAAGCTCGCTCGGTCGACACTCCCGTGTCGACCAGATCGCATTGGGCCACGAAAGCGGTCGGAATTCCACAGACGAGATATTTGACACTGTGCTTGACCCTAAACGCAGTGTATGCTCAGATACATAGAGCACACAACAGGGCTGCTGTAGTTCACGACCAGTGCTAGAAAAACCCGGTATTTAGATGATATTGCTTGTAGTCTGATGATACAGGATTTTAGCTGCTTATTTCTTACGACCACGGGCCACTTCCTGTATCGTGAATGTGGTCCGATAAATGTTTATTCTTCTTCACTGGGCGCAGCTTTCCTCACCCGAGTTTTCACAACTTGCCCGAGATGCCCGGGGCCATGTTGAACCAGTTAAAGCAGTTTGTTTTCCGCAATGGGTACCTAAGCAAAAGAACAAGCAATGCAGAGCAATTTCTCACAAGTGAAAGCTATGACAACGGCACAAAACCATACAAAACCCATAGCTGGTACGAGTGATTTGATCCAGTTTAACCAGACCGACAGAATCGGGCGATGACCTAAGCAGGATTATGCATTTTCTGTGGCAATCATCGGCTGCGTGGCGGCAACGAGATGGCCGTAGAATTTTGGCGGGAAGATCAAGTTTGCGATCACTTTACGCAAAAACTGCTGACAAAAATGTGATTTACTCTCAAAACTAAAAATCAGGCGCCCTATATAAACCCTTACCTAACGGTAACGGGAATAAACAAAGTAGCCCGCTGCACGGCAAGGCCCGCTATCTGTCTTCCACTGGTTCTAGCACAACAGTGTTCACGCATGAAAGTACCTGGCATCAAAAATACTGAATGATGTGAAATGGTGACGCGTGATGCGGATCAATTTACTGCAGTTGAAAAAGTCACGGGTGGCTTCAAAATTCAGACTGCAGAGTCGAATTGTTGCATGAGTTACTGAAGTGGAATGGAACCTCGACTTTTGAATAATCGTTGGGAATCTGAGTCGTTGACTACCAGGTAAGCGACACATTGCTGCCACAGCAAATGTATCGGGTGTCATTCGTAACTACGTGAGGCCGGAAAATATTTTCTGATCCATAAGTAAGAAGGTTGGATGTGTTTGGGAATGGAAGGATTCGGAAGTGGAGAGATAATGGAAATTTCGAAAGGATGCTTGCAGGGTAGGGTGAGAGAAATTATGTGGAATAAAGCGGGTAGGGCCGACGAGAGGCAGTGCCCGTTACCTTGTTCAACCATCCCGGTCAGTCTGTAAGTTCAACATTTCTCAAGGCGGCCCAAAACTCGCTCGGTCGACGCTGCCGCGTCGACCAGCTCGCATCGGGCCCACTATTGTTCAATGATCTTACATTGAAACCCCTGGCACATTGTTTCGAACCTATAATCCTAACCACTGAGCGCTGAGGCTCAATGTTTGACTTCACACTTTCAAAGTGTAATTCTTTTGTGCGACAGTCTTGAGCCCCTATAACTCAGAGTATGGGACACCGGAGCAGGGGGCGGGCTCGGCTTTCATGGGGCTCGCTGGTTTGCGAATTTGGACTCGAGTCGGTGGATGTTAAGCTAAGATCTGTCGGTGCGCAAGCACGAGATGGCAGACATTGTGTCGAGACCGAGGACTCGGAGCCGGATCCAGGAGGATATGACACGGGGAAGGGCGTGGCTCGGTGTATATGGTGTGTCCGCGCAAGATAATGTTGCAGCGCAGGCTGAAAACCACTCTAAGGTGGCGGGGAAAAATTTCGACGCAAGTCTCGCAGCTGTACATTGCCAGACGAAGGGCAATCCAGATGAGCAAGGAATGAGCCACTAAGCTGCATACCACACAGTAAGTACGAAGCAGCAGCATACTGAGATAGTATAGCTGCACGACATTTCCCAAGCTCGTTCAAACAATCCACGCGCGACGTAAACTGCAGTGCAAGTGCCATGCAAACGATTTCGAAGTGACTGTCGGGAAGACGATCCATAGGGGCGGACTATCGACCTGAAGGATTCAAACACCATGGACTGTTCGGTACCGTAAACGGAAGCGAACGAGGAATATTGACAACGATGCTGTGATTCTTCACCGCTGTCAGGACAAAACACCTACACATGATCCCGCGAGCAAGCGAGATAGAATTGCGTGCAAAAGAGAGGTGATTGAAGCATCGAAACTAACAGAGAGTTGCCGCGAGCGTCGGGAACAGAGTGGGGGCAAGAGACCCAGATGATTGGGTAGAACCGGAAGCATGATATTGGGCATTTGAACCGTTATGATCACCAACGCGCGCGAAGCACCCTCCGAGCCCACTGGAGTAATTGGAATCTGCAAAGAATGAGACTGGGGTCTTTCCAAGTAAGAAAAAGGGAAGACAGGGAACCTACATTGACGTGAAGCCCCAGGAAGACATTCGCAGAAACGAGGTGGAAAGACGGCTAGACAGAGAGTCCAGTAGCAAGGTTTGATAAGTATGAGTGACCGTGGAGGAACTTCGAAAAAAGGCAGATGCACTGGGGATGGAAGAGGATAAAAAATGCCGCGCTACAAAACCCGGTCCAGGCGGATGCCCTCACAAGATGAGGCTTTCCCCAAAATGTCCAGCGCACTCGGAGCCTAAGGTAATGTCAGCACTGCCGTTTTTGCTGAACTTAACATTGACTAGGGTCGACAAGGGGAGATGCCCAGGAACGGTGGTCAAGAGCAGGCATTTATCGAGAGGGATACGCAGATGCCGGCCAACGCCGAACGGGAAGAGAAACCACAGTGGTAGCATCGTCAGAGGAGTCGGAGGGAAGAAGATTGCTATCCAGATACATAGACATAGGGAGAGGGGGAATAATGGGGCAAGGAATTTCAAAACGAACATGGAAACGAATTTCATCTGAAACGAAAGCAATGACGAGGAGATGACATCACCATTCAGAATCTACGTCATGACAAAATTTACGGTTATGAGACCCCGTTTGAGACCACTGCAAAAACCCACTACTAAAGATAGCGGGCATTTTTAAACTCGGAACCCGATGCTCACTTGTTTGCGAAGGGTGTCCTGCACGTCCGCGGTCACTTCAGAGCTGCCAGTGGGAAGGTTTGATAACAGGCGCACCAGGCAATGCAGTTGATGGAAGATGTCGAGGGTGAACACATAGCTTCCTCGGTCACTGAGAAGTGGCCAGGTGCTGTTCGGCATCTTCATGGCCTCGGTCCTCGACATTTTGATTTGAGCGACTGTTCGGGTTCATGAGTTATTGTATAGGCAAGGGAGCTGTCATTCTACCGGAGTACAAGGCACTCCAGGCATTGTCAACGGCGGCAGAGGGCCGACGTTCATATATCGGAATGTCGTCCGCCAAGCCCCGAGTAAATTTGACGAGTTTGTGTTGCACCACAGATTCGGCAGGAGCTGGAACAAACAGTTTCAGGCCGAGATATACAGAATGATTTGAGAACGCACAGTACAGATACGGCGTGGCTGGGTCATGTCCTCGAGGGTGCATCGTCAACAGCCAAAAGAATATGAGGTTCAGTGCGGCCGAGACAAGGCAGAAGTTCTGTAATCTCCGCGACTCGGAGGGTGTTTCAGGCGGGCGGTCTTTCTCCGGGGTCAACCACATTGTGGCGGCGGTGTCGCAAACTCAGGAACTCGGATGGGATACGGGTTAGCTGGACATATATAAATCCTGCCCGGATCAAAGCCGTCCCAGCAGATCAAAGTTTTGAAACTCAGAGATTGTCCAGCGCCCATGTCTTCCATTCTGATTGCAAGCTATCGTGAGCCCGATGCCCGGGATCACCAGAGCGTTATTACAGGGTGCGCACAGCAACAATCAAGGGAGTTCTGCCTTCCTGTACGTATCGCAGATAACAACTGAGACGGCGTATCTCTTTTGGGAGAGGACCCTTTTCGCCGGCATCTTCCGAACTAACAAATAGCATATCTCAACCGCAACTTTCACCCAGGTTCTGTTTATAGTCGTATGTAAACTGGGTCGTGACACATCGCTGGCGCTATCCACGATGCTGGATCTTCTGCCCCAATACTATCGACGACTGCCACGGTTAACTATCTGCCAAATCCTGTACGCGATGCGCGGCCGCCCGTCAAGTTTGACTTACATAAATGGACCCACACACTCAGCTGAAACTTGTCCGGCCTTTTCACCATGTCCTCCATCGACGAATTTTTGTCAGCGCGACAGATTTATTTGCAGGACACCTTCGTAGAGCTCTTTATGAATGGCAAGAAGTTTCTTTTACCCAATTTGAGTGTCTCTCATATCATGCAGGACTCTACACCGGTCTGTTTCTGGTCACTTTGTACGCTATGGGTAAGCAACGAGTATCCGGACGCATAGAGGCAAATCGACCAGTTCAACTTCGCTTGCAGTCTTCAAAGCAACGACACGCAAAACTGGTGTCTTGCTTGCCCTCATTGCTATGTACACGCTCTCCACCGTCCATCTCGCCTGCAAATGGGTTCTCATCAAACACGCTTTCATCGACCACGGGGATAGTCCCACATCTACTGTGATACATCTAGTGCAGTCTCCGCTGTGGTTGACTGTTCTGCCTGCCGTTACTTTGACTACCAACACCCTTGTTGCCGACTGTGTTTTGGTACTTCAAATTGCCTAACAGTAATTCTCGACCTGACTACTGAACTACAACTTCAGATTTGGCGCTGTTGGATCGTGTGGGATCAGGACTGGAAGGTTGTGCTCGTGCCATTGCTTTGCACCTTCGTCGGGGCAGGTAGGACACATCCTAGACTGAGCACGGGAAGTCCGTTGACCAGTTCTCTAGGACTCGGATTTCGCAGCGTTGCGTACCAGGCGGCGTATATTACCAATCCGAACGGAGTTGAGCATAGCTCGTTTGTCGGTGTCGGGACAGCCTACTTTTCATTGTCCTTGGCCACAACCGTTGGGCGACCATCTTGATCATAATTCGCATCGTCATTGTGACCGACTCCACCACAAGGAAGTCCAGAGGCTATGGGCGCGTGGTGGAAGTACTTGTGGAGTCGGCGCTGTTGTACTCCGTAACATTGGCCGTTTTCCTGCCATTTCTCGTCCGTGCGTCGGTCAATGACGGCTATCCACAGGCGGTTCTAGTACAAATGACTGTGAGTGTCAAGTAAATTCTGTCCTGGTCTCGCGACAAATTCACGGACACCAGGGTATAGCTCCTACATTGATTGTGGCACGAGTCTCGCTCGGACTTGCTCGCCCAGACGAGACCTGGCAGAATCCAACGACGTCCTTGGCATTTGCCAGACGCTCGAAGTCCGAGCTGCCTACTACCAGTGGTAGCTCGCACAGCCATGCCGCGGTGTCGTTGCGATTTGCCGGACCCTCGAAATCCGACTCGGAGCTGCCCACGCGCAGCTCTCGCAGCGATGTCATCCACATATCTTCTTGAGAGGCGCGCACCATGACGAAGATCATTACAAATTTAGCTAGCCATACCTTTGAATTCAACTGTTCTCGAGCATTTGGCCCCGTCGCCGACAGCCGTGGCATCGGGGCGAGATGCACAGCGACTGCTGAGCAACAGCACTCTGACTCGGCATCCGGCCATGCAATCGAGAACGAAATTCAACCATCAAAGCCATCAAGCACATCAAGCGATTTTTCCCTCCGTTTCGTCCGAGACTTGGGGCGTGGGTTCAAAAAGTCCTCGTTCCGGTAAGCCCGCACTTCGTTGGTGTCTAGCTGAATAAAAACGGAGGATCTATCTTACGTTTCAGCGCTGTTGATATATCACGGAGAGAGATTCGCAGAGGCATCTTCCGGTACTCTGAGCACTGGTCGCTATGTTTAACACCATCAGGTCCGCGCACAGTAGAACAAAAATGAAGGAACTGCCCTATATTTAGGCGCCAGTGATATATCACGGAGGACAGGTTGTCAGAAACGGTGTGGTACTCTGAGCACCGGTCGCTATGTAGGTCCGTGTGCTGTTGAACAAAGATGGAAGGCATATCTTCTGTTTCGGCGCTGTTGATGTATCGCAGGGAAGAAAATCTCAGAGACGCCGCATCGCCGCTCGTCGGACCTTGAGCACTGGTCGCTTCATCAAGTCCGAGGAACGGAAATTGTAGGACGCAGACCGAGCTGTGAAACACACGATTCGGCGAACGCGTCTGTGATGGGGAAACGATAGCGGCATATAAAACCTGCCTTTCCGACCGCTTCGAACCTCAACTCTGTTGACTCGGACCCCAATCCAACATGCAATTCGCGGCGTCCTTTCTCCTGCGCGTTACCACTGCACTCTCAATCTCAATCTCGGTCTTGACCGTGGGTTCGTATGAGGCTCCCTATGTCACAATGGAGACTTGGCTAAAATGTTGGGCAGTATCAGGCAACCCAATTGGTGCGCATCCTCCCCAGCATATGGTTCGTTATTACCATCAAGCTACCAGTAGATGCGGGACACTCCCTCTCTCTTGAGATGTCCGAAACCGCGTCCGTGGACCCGGGTCTGGTCCAAGGTGCACCCACTGTCTCGTAGGTTATCCCCTCTCTCGACGCTTCCTGATGTTCACCTTGTGTCTTCATAGGGTCGAGTCGCGTGGCATCTTTTTTGGCGGCTATCCCGGCGATGAGTAGGCAGATCTTAATTATCATTGACATTACTGATGTACGGCTTTTCAGCGAAGAAGCTGATACCCCAGGTGCTTGAGCATGCACAAACAAGAGACATACAGTACTCATTTGCGTCGTAGAAGCCGCGTCCATGGACCCGGGTCTGGTCCAAGGTGTGGCACCCACTGCCTCGTATGTTATCCCCTCTCTCGATGCTTCCTGATGTTCACCTTGTGTCTACATAGGGTCGAGTCGCGTGGCATATTTTTTTGGCGGCTATCCCGGCGATGAGTAGGCAGATCTCAATTATCCATGGGTTGTGCTGATGTACCGCTTTCCAGTGAAGAAGCTGAGACCTCACGTGCTTGAGGCACCTCAGGCTTGAGCATGGACAAACAGGAGATGTAGATTGCTCGTTCGCGTCGTATCAGCCCACCGGGGAAAATCTACCTATTCGGCCACTTGATTTCTGTTCCTAGCTTAGGCCAGCCCCGTTACTCGTCTCAGGGTTAAAACTCAAAAGTGTTACATGCTCGGCATTCCACGGTCTGACAAGGTCGGACAAAGTACAGGGTAGAAACGGAAAGGGCCTGCTTCTAAGTCGTGTAGAACTTGAATCGATTGAGGACTTGTGACGGCGTAGATACACCTTGACTGCACCTGGTGGCAGATTGGGTCGTTGGAAAGGATTTCCGGACAAGACGCTGCATACCTTGGAGTTCTCATCCAGACCGTCCAACGCAGGCCGCAGCTTCGCGAAATTCGGCGTGCCCAGGCCACTAACAGGATCGCCCCCGCCGCAGGGCGAAACCCCTGCCTGTCGCAGCCGGTAGTTGTTTCCCACCACCACGGCGTCGAACGCGCCTGGAAACGTGTCGGTGTAGAGCCGGGATATGGGTCATCAGTCACTGGTATTAGACGGCTGAGAGGCAGAGGAAGTTGCCCAGGGTCGCGTTGTGCCTACATGGCGCGGTGTCGGTGGGTTCTCAAATCTCAGGTAGGCAGAGTCGTCTCGGCTTGGAGGCACAGCTCGATACAGGACGACCTACGCTGCCTCCGAGCCGCCTGAATGCAGTGACTAGTCTAGTTTGTAGACGCGGAAATAAAAGGGTAATGGAGGCTCTCTTTCCTTTGGCGATATCTCTGTCGTTGACGCTTTCAACGGCTACGAAGTGCTACTGCTTCAAGTAGAATTACACTACACCCCTTCGAAGTTTCGTGGGGTTTTTTTGTCTTTTTTTTTTCCGTTGTCCGTATCTGTATCCTCGCTACTTGACAACAGCGGCGATTCAAACCCTCATGTGTCCTGGATTTAGCTGACACCCGTTCTTTCTCCTGCCACTCCCAACAGTGCCTCAACCCTCCGCCACCCACGCCGCAATCGCCGCCAGCGTCTCCCCACGCTGCGGCTCCTGAACCCACGGCACCAGCACAAAATCATGTATACTATCCGCCGCCTCCAAATACCTTACCTCCCCCTCTCCCATATCCCGCTTCATCCGTTCGTACAACGCGCGGATACAGTCCCGCAGTACCTCCGCGCCGCCCGCCGAGATGAACGTGCGCGGGAAGCCCGCGAACGGCACCTCTTTGTCTGCGATACGACGCGACGCGGGGGAGATGTACGCGTTCACCTCGGCGGCGCCGACGCCAAACGGGCCGGTGAACGCGCGCACGGAGTAGGAGATGACGTGTGGCGGGGGCGCGGTGGGGGAGGAGAGGAAGTCGGAGGCGCGGCAGGTGGTGAGCGAGGAGGTCGGGCCTGCGTGCGAGATGCCTAGGTCAGCCCAGGGGGAGAGGAGGAGGAGTGAGCCGGGTAAAGGGAGCGCCGCGATGGGGTTCTCGACGAGGTAGCGCACGAGCGCGAGCGCGAGGTTGCCGCCGGCGGAGTCACCGACGATTATGATATCTGCGGGGGGGACGCGCAGCGTGGCGACGAGGTAATGATAACCGGTGAGTGCGTCGATGAGCGCCATCGGGAAGGGGTTTGTATCGAGGTACGGCGTGGTGGTCGAGAGGCGGTATTCGATGGCGAATGTGCGGTGCACAACCTGGATGTGCTTGACGAGACTGTGCGCGATGCCGGACGGGATATCCTTCGGGTGCGCGGAAAGCCGCGTATACGCGCCGCCGTGGAGGAAGTACACCAGTTTTTCGCCGGGCATTAAAGGCGCCTCGGGCGGGAGCGTCGACCCAGGCCGGTGGATCCAGTATCCAGGCAAGCGTGCCGCAGATACCTCAGCAATGGAGGCCCACATCTTTACTTTACCCACGATATACTGCTGTGGGATGGGTTCGACCCAAAGGCCGTGGAATCCCTTACCGGGCACAATGGCAAGGTGGTTGGGAGACGGGAAGACTATTCCCACTCTGTTCGACAGGTTAGAAGGTAACTTCATGCGGGAGGGCAGCTGCTTACTTTTCGGCGATGAGCTCCGTGTGACGCACGTATTTTACGACCATGGTACGCCCCCAGCTCCAAGATTTTCGCGGGCGCCAAGCGCTGCGGATAATGATCAGTCTGCGCTGGATAGACATGGCATAAATTTTACCGTGGAAGGGCGAGCAAAGCCCAGCAAGGAACACGGACGAAGGCAGTCAGTAGCTGGTACAGCAAGTAGCCAGCCCTAAAAGGCTGACGTCGAAGGGGAGCGTAGCCAGTGTCGACGTGCGACATGGTGGTCGAAGTAAGGATCAAGGCCGAAGCTGACCGAAGCCAACTTTGTAAGCGCATCATGCGATGATCGGCTGATGCCGACGCAGCCGTAAACCCGAGGTTCAATCAATGAATCGTGTAGAAAATGCCAAAAAATGCCTGCTTTTGCTGTGGAACCAGAATTCGTACTGGGAGCTCGAGATCGTCATTCCGGCGTCTACTGGAATGAGCTTGGCACGCCGTTGAGCTCCCTATCGACGACGGCGACGCTGGAAATGCCGACACAGGGGAGCTTGAAAGTCAGTTTCTGACTATGTGGCACTACGCAGAGGGAACAATTCAACACCCAGTTACGGGTGGGCAGTCAGTCAATTCGAGTCCAACAACCGGCCGCGAAAAAATACCAGGTATCACGTTTGGTTGCCCATCCTTTGTAAGCCACCCTATCTCTGCTTTGGCGCCTGTACCATTCAGGAGCTACGTAGAGAAAGACAATGCTTACCACTCTCCTTGCCACCGGGCTAGAAATCCTGGTAATGGTCGTTGAATTCAAGGCCCCCGGTATGTAGAGCAACAATCGCACTAAGGTAACCGGGTTTCAAAAAACGCGTCGCCCGGACTGGCAGCTTCCGAAGACTCTGAAGTTCGGGCACTTTGACGTATAATCAGGCCATTGCATATGTGTCTCGTTTGAAGAAGTCAACGGTACAAATTAAATCATCAATGGGCACTGTACAGCGAACATGTGGAGAACTAAGTATCGTCACTCTTCATAGTCCTCTCCTAGCTCATCTATAGTCCCGCCTCATATCTCGAAGTTCATCTTCCATGCGATTCATTCGCTTTATTAAGAATTCCAGGCGGTCATCCGTGTAAAGCTCCGTGTCTGCCGCCTTAAGGGGGGAAGCTTCTTCTCCTTCAATTCCTGATTCATAATGCACTTCACAGAAGAATGATACAAGTGCTTGTAGCACTCACCATCAGAATTTCGCTTGCCGAAGGCTTCATACAGAGGTAAATGAAATATGTCCCCCTTCGTAGGAGCGGTGGCTGAATCTGTGAAATGAGAATAGTACAGGAAACGATTACTGGGTGACGCACCATCATTTGAGCGCACGAATGCCGTAGCGACAATACAGAAAATTGTCCACACCGTGGATACCATTGCGAATGTCGCAACAAATACACTGGTTATCGCCGACCCCAATGGCTTGGGGCGAGGTACTGGTCGCAGATACTCGAGGACAGGAACATGATCCAGTCCATCGAAGGCACGAGAGGAGTTTTGCAATTGCGCCAGAAATGTCCCATTCGAAAACGCGGCGCGATATGTATCGGCCGCCGGCGATGATATCTTGCCAAAAGGTGTGCCGATATCGCCAATTATCTCCTGAGGAATTGGTTGTGGGGTGATGCTCTGATTGAACATCTCCGCTGAAGTCCAAATCTGATTTCCAACGACGGTTCCCAGGTCACGGCGCACAAGGTGGTAAAAGATTTGGAACAGATTCAAGAACGGAGCGTTCAACACAGACAAGTCGTTGGATCCGATGTAGCCCATCCGCATTTGTGGATCCATCCCAGCGAATAAATCGGTGATGTTCGAGCCATTCCAGTTATAGCCATAGCCCCAGGGCGTGTCTACGGCTGTTGTGTTAAAGACCGATCCACTCCGCCCAATAAACCGCGCGGGTTCCGTGCTGCATGGTGGTTCCAATAGACGTCTGGACTCCACCTCCAAATCTTCATCTGAAGTGGTTTCGATGGTCCCAGTGCAGTTGCAACATGGTCGGACAGTGACTTCAACTGAAGCAGCTCCGTACGGCTTCCCCCCATCGCTACCTCCGAGCAGTCTACAGCACCGTGTCAAGGGAAGCTTGCGAAGCGTCAGACGGTCTCACCCATAATATAACGCCTCTTGCTTCACGGGCTTGTTAATCATCGTAGTTCTGAATGAAGCCACTGCGCACTCACCAAATCCAGCGCAAACTCATCACTGGTCGGCCGAAACAGGTCGTCGATGATCATCGGGAGCCCCCAAGTCATTTGAAAGACGGTCGGGCTGGTACAGCTTACAAGTCCCTGGAGGTGAGTCAGCTGGCGGGAGCGAATCATTCATGAAAAGCTCAACCGAGATGTTCCATCCATAGTATTGATAAGGGATACTTGACTCCCCAAGCGTGCGTGTAACGCGAGCCGTGATACTTGTCTGCATAACAATAACTTGGCCGTGTTAAGAAGAGCATATATGTACTCACCACATCGCAGTTATGCGAAAACGGGTTGTTGTAGTATGGAAATGAAGAGACAGGTGTTTTGTGGTCCGCGGCATCGAAAGCGCTGACGATTGTGTAGGAGAAGAGAGAGTTGTTGAGACGAAATGTGTCGTCCAGATGCAATGTCTGGGGCGCAAAAGTTGCTGGGGGAGCACGCAAGAATGCGGGAACCATGTTGCTCAATGGCAGCGGTGCCACCGTGGCATTTGGAAAATAGGTGAATTCTTGTACGATATCGTAGGCTGATAGTGGAACTAAAATGACTTAGTTAGCAACCAGTTGCACGGATGTGTTTGCGAAGCGTACGTACCATTTAGGCAGGCAAGAAGAGCTGAACTTGTGAGCAGGATAAGCAGTCCAACGGGTGTTGCCCAGCGCCAGGGATAGGCTGAAGCGATGTGAGACGTACAGGCCCTCCGTAAAATATGATACTCACGCCGTTGGGGACTGTAGCCGAGTCTATAACCTGTGAGGGAAGCCAGGGAATGTCGGAGCCTGGGCATGGGAGAAAATGATTTCGCTGAGAGCTTGAGCCGGCGCTATAAGAGCCTTCGTCGCCGTTGCCATAGGCATAGCTGTATTATTGTTCGTAAGTTTAGAGTCTCTTGGCTTTGGTGGCGAATCTATTCGATGCTGTAACACCGTCCGAGTTATGCCGGAATCCCGTGGACGGTAAGCCTTGGGTTGGGGGTCTCGCAAACATGCGGTGTTTCGTCGATTCCTTCCACTTCCCGGGGCGGCGGGCCAAATCCAGACATGCACAGAAAGGAGAAGGACACGAGCTAAAACCTAGAAAGGAGACAAACAAAGGACGCGGAATAGAATCCAGAGGGCAGAGGCTGTGACATCAATTTAGGCGCCAGATAAGTATCGCACTTCGCCGGCAACACATGCTGAAACGTGGCGTCATTGGACAACAATAACTTCTACCGCCCGGCAGCTGGACGTCAACGCGCAGTTTCAGACAATTGGACATACCTGCCAGTCTCAACTCCGGCGACAGCACATTTACGCGCTCGCGGTTGCTTCGTAACTTTGCTCATCTACGATTCAGTGCGAAATCCATACCATAATCCACGTGTAGCATATGTATTCATTCCTCCAGTCGAACCATGTCTCGGTTCTAGTGGCGTCAATTCGGGAGACTCAAGATGAGGAGTCGCTAATCTTGATGTTGATTGCGGGCTTATTTCACATGAATGGCGAGGAATAAAATTTACATTGAGAGCCGAGTGGTGCGAACTAAAGTTTATGCTGAGAGTTAGTATGCATATGCAGTCGATTTTAACGACGCAGCTCACCTGGTTGTGTTGTGGAGTTCGGAGAGTCTGGTGATTTCTCCTACCCTCCGAACAAGCAAAACAGCCGGTCGATTAACGAGGTAGGATGAGATTGGCGGGGTGTTGATATAAAAGCTAGCAAGAGGATTTGCTTCAGCATAGGCGAATATAACTAGCGACATTCACGAAGTCCCGCCTTGCAAACCAGCCTCAGCTTTCAGACGAGGCGCTGCGACACCGCGATCAGACCGACGCTAGCAACATGGGAGTCCCCCGCTTCCACTTTAACGACCAGGTCCACGTAGTGACAGACTAACCGCTGCAAGAGGGGCCAGAGGGACAAATCGGTAGGAGAGAGAGGAGAAGACACAGTCACCCGGATTGTTCCGATCATCACGCGTAACACCGTGACACTCTGACTCTTGTCCTCGCCACTCATGGTCTTCATCACGCTTGCTCTCTGCTCTCTTACTTGCCTTGGATTCCACAGCTCGCAAACGCGGTGGCTCACTCCCAATGAATAGTCATTCAACAATCATCGTCGTCAAGACAGAATCGACTCTCGTCCTGCCAGTGCAGCGTCCGTCGTGACGTCGTCCGAGGCCATCTCCACTCGCGTGAACTGGTATAAAAGTCATTCATGTTCATCTCAAGCACACGCTGCGACACGGTCCCAATACTGTCGAATCTTGTCCGCATGAGCCGCACTTCTTGGCACAATCGATACCGGAAACGGTGCCGGCTCTCTGCATTCTCCTCAGCAAGCACTTCTTATAACGACTCGGAGGAACCAAAACTCACATATTGACCCCGTCAAGCCAGGGGGTAGTTCTGGCGTCGACCACAATGGCCTGCTTCGTGTCGGGATCCAACGCGTTGCTGATGTCGAAGGCCCATAGGAGAGCGGCGATCGCGGCCCACACTACCTCGACCGCAAGGTAGTTAGCTGGGCATTGTCTGCATCCCTTGTCAATTTTTGTTTCCTCATCGAAGGAAAGCTGTCTCACCTCCGCCCAAACCTTCAAGCCATGGAGTTCAATTTCCGCCCACGCGAAGAACTGGGAAAAGAACTCACCCAAACGTCCAATGCCCGTCCACAAGACTGTCTGTTTCCTTGACGTGGCCGTGTGTATCTGGATCGTACCATCGCGCTGGATCGAATACCTCACCGTCTCTGAAGTTCCGTGGGTCCTTGTGCATGTTCCAGATTGACGGCTAGTCCACCACCAAGTGAGTGCCAGCTCGCATCTAAACAGCCCATGAGAAACGACTGACGATGATGAATGTCCCGGCCGCAATCTGTGGCCCATTTAGGATTTACTGACGATCCACGAGTGGAGTAGGCGCACCTTAATCCCACTGTATTCCTGGTCGACGTCGCATTTGTGCGGGAACGCGAGCGGGGTGACGGGCACCCAGCGCAGCGCCTCTTTCACGACGGCGTGTACGTACGGCAGGCTCGCCATGTGCTCGAATCCTGGGATGTCGTCGCCGACGACGCGATCAAGTTCTGCCTGAGCTTTTCGGACGACCTCGGGCTGTGTCAGGCATGCCAGCAGAAAGGTGTGTAGCAGACACGCCGTCACGGACGTTCTGTGCGTCGTCCAGTTAGCTTGATATCCAATTCAACGCTGAGCCAACGCACCCCGCTTCAAATGCACTTCCGCCGAGCTGTCGAAAGTTTAGTTCCCTAATTCATCGCCGGGGGTGCAGGCGGACTTACATATGCTACAGTTTCGTCGTCCAGCTCATATTTCTCCTGGGAGTCCCACACCTGCGACATGAACGACTCGGAATCATCCCCGTTGGCGCGGCGCTCCTTGACTTGCACCGCAAGTCGTTCGAAGAGCTATGCAGAGCAGCCGGTTTAGTGCCCGTTGATCACAGAAAGGAAACCAACCAACCTCCAGTTCTTCCAGGTGCTTCCTCTTCGCATCTGCGCGCCAGGGCGACAGGAAATCGGGCAAGTAATCGAGCCACGGGAACGTGCTGGGAATGATAAACAAGGCAGTCAGAGTTCGGCATGTAGAAGCCACTCACTCGACAAGATGTGCGCCCGGGAGTGCCTAAAGGTGCGTGTTCAGCGTTGAAAGCCAACTCTGATTCCCGATCGTATTTCGTACATCCAGATTAAAGCTCTCATTCGACGCGAGAATGGCGTCAAGATCGCTCTCCTGCCCGTGCAGGCTTGTGCCGTACGTGATGCGCATGATCAGAGTGGCCGTGAACCGGTACAGATGGTCTCTGTACTTGTCCGGCCCATCCAGCAGGTCTAGCAGCAGGCGTGAGCGCTGTTGCTCGATGCGGTCGTGGTATGAAAGCAAGGCTGAATGTGAGTTAGTTTCTCAACCTGATTGGGCCCTAAGCAGGGACGTAAGCAACACACCTCCGGGGCGGAGGAGTAGCTTGAACATGGCGCGCTGTTTCTTGAGGTCCTCGCCATGGGGTAGGAGGAGCATGCGCTTATTGTTCGAGCGGTATTTGGCCGCGAAGACGCTTTGCTTGCGCCCGGAGAAGATTGCGGAGCGCTTGACCAACTGCCGCGACATCGAAATAATCAGTCGCGCTTCGAGCGACGCAGTTTATGCTTAGAATCAGGGACGTACGAGTTCTTCGGCGTCCTCGGAGCGGCTGAGGAGAAGATAATCGTCACCCGCGAAGTTCAGGCTCACGATGGGGCCTATAACACCGTACACACTGAGTTGCGGCGGGGTAGCCTGCGATGGTAATCACGCACCGAATTCGAGGTACAGACGCTCAAACCATGTCCACAGGTGGCCCTTTGGGAGCTGCAATGTGTTTCCTGCAGACAAAGCTCAGCCGTCGCAGCGTTTATTGGAAACGGCACAGCAGACCAAGTAGAGGTAGTTGGCGCGGTCCTGGGACTCGTTTACTGGTTTTTCGGCGGCTGAAGTAGAGCGCACCCGCTGCGAGGCAGATGGCGGAAACGACGGGGAGCATGGGGGAACGAAGGAAATTGCTGCAACTTGGCGAGCGCACCACGGCTTGCTCACGGGCACGCCCCTGTCAATGATATTACCATCTTTGACGTGCTGATCCATACATGCCTAGATGTTGAAATGCAAGTAATCCAAAAGGGGCTCCAAAATTCTATCTGCCTCCGCGCCAACCCGTGCGCTGTGCTTCTCTGCTTCTTCCATGATCCCAGCGCTGATGCACACCGCAAATAGCTGCATTTCAAATTTCCAAACGAATCATTTGGCGCCGGCGCTCGCCCGGCGCCGAGACGTGAGTCTGTCCATTCCCGTCGTGGGATTCACTTGTCAATCCACAGCCGAGCGGAACCTGGCGGAACCAAAACCATGGGCACGTTGTGGAACCGCAAGTGCAAGGAAATCGGAATGGTATATGCAGAGGTAATGAATGTCATGTGTACAGAGGTAGGTAGGGAATGTGTAGATTGAATCGGCCCTCATGCAACTCTAAAATAATAATCCAAGAGAATTCCCGTCCAGATGATCACGCCCATGTTTCCATTCGCCTAGGGCTTCCATGAGTTTTGAACAGCAGAAAAAATGGGATGATAACCAACCTCGAACTTGGCCCCGCAATCCTCAACACTATCGACCTTCCACGTACAAAATTGCCACGCGAAGAAGAGGGTAGCACCGCCAACTGAGATAGCGAAGAAATATATTCCTTGGTGGTTCAGAATGCCCGCATAGGTCATGCAAGCGACGAACACAGCTGCAAATGCGCACAGGATCGGCCGCACCCACGAGCCGAAGAGGAGCGATGTTGATTTCACGCCCGCCTCACGGTCGTCGCGGATGTCCTGACATCCGTATATGGTCTTCGCAGCAGTCAGTACATCCGAAAGCTGTGAGAATATGGAGAATCGCGCACGTCGTAAACGATGGTCCAACTAGGTTGAAATCGCGGATCAAGAGCTGAAGTTAAATAATCACGGGTGTACTCACCATATCGTGCCCAAGAAGAAAACGCCAACTACTTGCAGGTCGAGTGAGCCGGTGACAGAGATCCAGGCGACCGGGAGACCCCAGTTCATCGCAAGGCCTGTGTAGCGCATCAACTTAACTGAGCTGAGGTCCAACCGGAAATGGTTGAACATATACGAACCCAACCAAGCCTGGGGCCACCACGTCCAGCGTTTCATCAAGGGATACAGCGCGTGGAGAGGGAATATTCCCAACAGACCACACAGGAATCTGGATTAATTCGAGCCTCAATCACGAGTGCGAGGAGGTGTGTGAACCGGCGTACGCTGTGCGATTCGCGGTTGCTAACACTGCGATGCTCGCGAATACGAAGAGAAGCAGCCACACGACTGCATTCCGCACGGAAATGACGCCCGTAGCGAGAGGTCTGTTCTTCGTTCGCTCTGAATTTCGAACACTAAATTGGCGGGAAATCGGTAGGACGAAAAAGAATCCGGGCGTACCGACTTTGCGATCGAAATCTCGGTCGCAGATGTCATTGAGGATGCAGGCGGCGCTGTGTAGGAGCGTGCTTCCGATGGCGAACATGACCGTCTGGAGCACCAGACTCTGGAGTGGAAGCTGGACGGAGTATGCGGCCATGGCAAGTCCCCAGGCTGCCGTGCCAGTCAGTAATTTATTCAACCTATTGGGAAGGATGGGGCCACGCACCGGAAGGCCAAAAGACAAGGATGTTGCCGAGGGGAAATTTGTGCAGTCTGGTGAGCTCGAAATAATTGTACCACGATGCCTTGGCGAGGGCAGGGTCCCTCCCATTTTTGCCGGCGAGCAGCGGAGTGGAATCCGTCGGCATTATTTGCTGGTGGAGTTGAGGGATATTGCGATGAGGGAGATCAGGTCGGAGCCCTTATAATAAAACTGCGGGAAGGACACCACAAGTGGGAACGTTTGCAACTGGTGTAAGTGTACAGGGTGGTCGTGAGCCCAATACTGCTGTGCGTCCCGATGATCAGCATCATCGGAATCCTCCTTCGAATCTGAATCAGTGTGACGAGACGAGTATTTAACGCTTGTTCAATGCAACCGTGGATAGGGAAATCGGACCGGGAGACACCAGATCTCGATGCGGTCCCATCTCGATTCGATTGCGAACAAACCGAGTGTCACCGTGCGCGCGGGTATCAGGGTCGGCTGATTGCGGCTGTACCGAATCACAGCCCCGGGGATTGCCGACCAGCTTAAGCGCTAGAACGTCAATCTCGTACACCCACCCCTCACTAGAGCGTATTCGGAGCCCCAAAAACTTTTCTGAGATCAGTCCTCAGATTTAGCCGAGTGCGGTGACTGATGTGACCAAGGATAGCCAACCCGAAGCTCAAAGTGCATTGCCTGCCCAAAAAACTTCACAATGGCCATGCCCTATACACTAGGGCTAAATTAACTGTGAGTCCTCGAAAGAACGGGACGAAACGAGGGGGTGCATCTTTTCCTCGTCAATTTTCATGCACCTTGCCGGTGTGCCGTTCCCGTTTTGGATATGACACTTTTCTGAAATCAGCCATCACTTTTTTGACAGATCGAGTGGTTTTGGGGGCTCCGAATACGCTCTACTGTTTGTAGCGAAATGGAGACGCTCCTGGTATCTGTGGCCAGTGTCTCGCTCATCGTCGCCTGGTACACACGTCGCGCTTCAACACCGAAATCAACGCCATCGTTTCCCGGTCCAGCACCGCACCCGTTCATCGGGCATACCCTCCAGGTACCAACAACGAAAACATGGAAGTATTTCGAGAGTCTTTATCACCAGTATGGTGTGTCTTCCCATTTTCTCGAGATAGATGACTTGATCTCTCGATTTCAGGGCCGGTGGTAAAACTGAGTCTCGCAGGAGACGATATCATCGTCCTAAGCGAGCCCACCGACGCTGAAGAGCTTGCAAGTCGAGCCGCATGATTGATAGAGCATACCTACTAACCGCACACAGCTTGGCCGTCGCTCACACAATTACTCGTCACGGAGACCGCTCGTGTATGCGGGCAAATATCAGTCGAACAACCAGCGGCTCGTGCTGCTACCATATGGCGAGGTCCTCAAGCGACAACGCGCCGCATTTCACCAGATGCTCCAGCCCCGAGGTCTGTGCTATTTCCTACCGGTCCTGCGCGCCAAAAAAGTGACTGGGTCTTCTTTTCAAGTCGTTGGCGCGTATGAAGAAATGCAAGACACAGAGTCAATACGACTGCTGGCAGATCTTGTATCAACGCCGGAAGACTGGGCGCACCACGCGCAGCGCTTTGCGGCCTCTCTCGTGTTTACACTCAGTTATGGCCAACGACTGAATGACGACGGGCAAGACCTCGCAGCTGTCCAATCCATCCTCGATAACTTTGTGCGCGATACCTACCCCGGCGCCCACCTCGTCGACACTTTTCCGATTTTCGACCAGCTGCCTGACTTTTTGGCGCCGTGGCGGGAGGAGGCGAGACGGAAACACACAAAGGAGGTTGCGGTAAGCGGATTGGCGGTTGCTGGAGTGATTTTCAACTAAAATCAACTCTGCAGCTATACACCCGGCTCTCGGCCGAGGTGAAAGCGCGCATGGAGCAGGACCTCGGCATGGAATGTTTTGCCGCGCGTTTGTGGGAGCAACAAGAGAAAATGAACCTCACGCCTGAGGAACTGTCGTATAGTGGGCCTTCATCCCTATTCTTATTCAACCGTACCGAGTGAACTGACTAATTTCCACCCCAGTCGCCGGCTCAGCCTTCGAAGCAGGCACAGACACGACCACTGGAACCGTCCTCTGGTTCATCATGGCCATGGTCCTCTACCCTGCCGTCATGCGCAAAGCGCAAGCGGAGATTGACACTATATTCCAAGCGGAAGCAGTCCCTGGCTTCGCCCGGATGGGTGACCTGCCGTATTGCTCCGCGCTCGTCAAGGAGGTGTTCAGGTTTGTTTTTCTTTCCCTTTTGTATTGCGCTTTGGCCCGGTTCGAATGTTGATTGGCGTTTCAGATGGGCGCCCGCGGCACCAGGCGGGTTCCCACATACCTCGGACGCGGACGACGAATATCAAGGGCATGTCATTCGGAAGGGAACCATGGTCATTCCGTGCATTTGGAACATGGTTAGTCGCTAACCTCCGCTCAAACCTGTTGCATAAACCATACCGCAGCACTACAACGAAGCTGAATTCCCGAACTCATATACCTTCGACCCGGAGCGGTTCATGGGCAAGGGAACCGGCGCCGAATCACTCACAGAAGGACATTATGGGTTTGGCTTTGGCCGGTTCGTTCTCTTTCTTCCTTGCTTGTCCCTGAGGTCGAACTGACCGCACGCTATGTAGCCGAAAATGCCCGGGGCAATATCTAGCAGCCAAAACAATCTGGATCGCGGTAGTACGTATCCTCTGGGCATTCAACATCGCGCCGCGCAAAGATTCCGCAGGGAACGACTTGCCTGTGGACCCCGGGAATTGTACCTCGGGCATGACTTCGTAAGTCCGAACTCAAACCGACGTGGTTATTCCAGCTGATTGAGGGACGGCGAACAGCAAACCAAGGCCTTTCCCGGTGAGTATCACGCCGCGGAGTACGGCGCATGTTGAGACTATTATGGCATACCATGAACACGCGTAAATAAATTTAACTCGCAAACGTTTAAAATCCTAACGGGATGGATTACGGGACGGCGATCTACGGGCGCGCTGAATAACGAGCGTTGTCCACTCCGGAAAAAGGCAAATTTTGGGGTCCCTGAAGATGTATCTTAAATGTTTAGTATCAGTAACAGGATGAGTACCATGAAAACTGTACCGAAATGCAGAGTTTCTGGCCGCCTGAAGAGGTTTCTGAAATGGTTAGTTTTGGAATCAGTATCTGGTGATCCGAAACTTACCGTTTCGGGCGCCGTTTCCGTTCTCCAGAAATTGCTCCTGAAACTTTGAGTTTCAGGGAGCAGTTTATTGTCCACTGAGGACAATAGTATCGGTCACAATTTCGGCTGTTACCGAAACTATTGTTTTTCGGACTCCCGAAACCGGCCGGCCCGGCCGGCCCGCCGCCCTGAAAACAATAGTTTCGGCAACATCCGAAACTGTGACTGAAACTATTGTCTTTGGTGGACAATAAACTGCTCCCTGAAACTCAAAGTTTCAGGAGCAGTTTCTGGAGAACGGAAACGGCGCCCGAAACGGTAAGTTTCGGATCACCAGATACTGATTCCAAAACTAACCATTTCAGAAACCTCTTCAGGCGGCCAGAAACTCTGCATTTCAGGTACAGTTTTCATGGTACTCATACCGTTACTGATACTAAACATTTAAGATACATCTTCAGGGACCCCAAAATTTGCCTTTTTCCGGAGTGGTCATGCGACCACAAGCGCGCGTCAATAGAATTTAACCTTGCCCTGTAAGTTCCAAATGGAGTCAAGCTTTTTTGGCGTCGATTTTTATCAAGCCGGCGCTCAATATCACTTGGTGGGGTATCAATGCTGTCTCTATCCGAATACCCCAGTTTGGTTCACTCGACGCCGCAAGGTAGCGAACACCGCATCTATTGCAGTGTTCCCGCAATATCTGGCTCGCAGTTCAAGTTGTGGGAGTCACTGTGAAGTGGAGACCACTATTGCGATCTCAAGCAGATATCAGCATCTGATAGTGCCTGGCTTCTACGAATATGAATCTCCCGGTCCCTTGATAGTGGTCGTACCATGCGTGGCAATCAATAACACATTAAGCCTTTTCCGTATCGAAGGAAGATCCTCAATGATATGATCGTTCCTATGTCGTACTGAGTCGAGAGGGTGTTACTTTATCTCGAGCTGGCGCACGGAATATTTTCCGTACAGAGGATCAGATAGTAGCCAAGTACTCTCATGAATTCTTGTGCCTCACTGTATTTAATCTGGTGCATGCAATGAGTCGAGAAGGAGATTGCAATCATCCAAGTTTGCCATCACCTTCTTGGTCCTCAACCTCTCGCAGAAATGGAAATTTTAAAACATATTAGGGTCCGTGGCATCGCCGTTTATATATTTATATCTGCCTCCATGCTCCCAAGTTGCTCCCGAGCGTTGACCGCAAATGGTTAGTGACCGCAAGCGAGCTCTCACCTCAGTCAACACTGATAGTTCACCTCTTGATTCGAAGCTCATGGACCGTACCATCTTCTCCCGCTGAATCGGAAGACCCATACGAATCCGAAGTGGCTAAATCACACGCCTCTACCAGCCTCCAGGCTCCACCTTGTCCAGCAGCTGCTGGTCCCGTGCTTCTAGACGTTAGCGAACGACTTTTCAACTGATCGTTGTTGAAACCGTCCTCGGATCATATCCGCCATGAAGCGCTCGACAGGCGTGGAAGGGCCCCGATTTCACGGAATACATAACCGGGACGAGAAGTCCGTATTCTGCTTTCGCGACATTCCTTTCATTGTGTAGCCCAGCATGGGCGAATTCGACACGACACTCGGTGCGCTCTGTGTTGCATATGTGCTCGCCTGGGGGTACGTCTTTTTTCACCGGACAGTGGGTGCGCGGAGGCTGACGAGGAAGTAGGCTTTTCGGGGTGATGTCGATGCAATCTTTCACCTACTTCCAGAAGTTCGTCAAGGATACTGTGTGGCTGAAGAGCTTGGTGTGTCTTATATTTTTTTCCGCGGTTCCAATGCTGATTATAATTTAGGTCGCATTCCTTTGGTGAATCTTCATCGAAACTCCGAATACGCCGGGGATTCACTGATCATATAGGGCGCTGGACACACTCCAGCTCGTTCTGATTGGCCATGTTCTATACTACTGGGTCATCACCAACTATGCAAACCCTAAAGTCCTGGCCGTGTCTGTCTGGTGAGGATTTTAAAACTTTGTTCTATGAATTTACCGACCTGTCTCTGCAGGAGTTTCAATGTACGCCGAGCCCCGTCAGAGTTGGGAACCTGAATAATTAATTTACTGTGTTCTCAGATCGGCATCCTTGTCACCGTGCGTCCTACGCTTCAACTTACTTGAAAACCCGCATACTGAAGTATTGTTAAAGAATTTTATTGTGCTGATAGTCGAACTGTACGCCGTCCTCATTCGCTAAACTCCGTACGACGGCTGACGCCGGATACCCTGTAGGTTCCTCGCCCGTCGCGTATACATCTGCAAGTCTCTCTTGTCCGATTTTTTTTCGCCATCTGATTCGCAGGAACATAGTGAGCAACAAGAATAAGCTCCTCACAGGGATCATCGTTATCTTGTCCTTCACTTATTTCGGTATGTTCCACATCTTGCATTGTGCAATAAACTTCGCTGACAATGGGTCTCAGGATTCGAGTTGGGTAAGCCCTTCCGTCGAAGCTGACCGCGGAGGAATAAACCTTCGGTCCAGCCGTGCAAGTCCGGACATTCCAACTAAAGAAGATCTCCCTGTTCTTTGAATTTCAGGTCCGTCGCTTCCTCTCTTATTCCCTCCCTGGATCTCGCCCACTCACTGAAGGATGACAGTGGATCGCGAGTGTCGGCCTCGCCTGCGCCGCTGCCGCGGACCTGATCATCGCCGCCTCTCTGTGCTTTTACCTGCTCCGGAGCCGCACAGGAATCAAGACGTCAGTGACCTTCGTTGTTTTCTTTTAGGTTGGGAGATGCTGAATCATTATTTGAATAAAGGACCGACACGATGGTGAACCGGCTCATCCTGTATGCGATGAACACGGGATTGTTGACGGCGTACGTCTCCTCTCCCCTCCAAATCATGTCTAAATTCCACCCACAGAATCATCGTCTTGGTTGACATGATCTGTGTATGTAACGTTATTCCCTCGCCTTCACTCCGATACTCAGGATTGTTTTTTTTTTCTCTTGATCAGTTCCTGACGATGCCGAAGAACCTGATCCACATCGCGTTCAACCTTGTCGTCGGGAAATTATACACCAACTCCCTCCTCGCGACACTGAACTTCCGCGACACGATCCGCAACGGCTCCAAGGAGGTCAACACATTCTCCCTGGGGAGCATGGGTACTGCTACAACCGGTGGCAACCCTGCGAATTCGTACAAGGTACGCTTCCCTTCTCTTTTTCCCTTGCACGCAGTTGGATTCTTAGAACCTTCCGATAGTTCCGTGCGGCGCGTAACCCAGACCTAACCGATACCACTGTGCATTCCCATGGCATGATCACCACTGGCCACGGAACGGATACCACTATTGGGGAGTTGAAGGTATGCGAGGCAGCTACTTCTTTCTCACGGAGTTCTGACCATATTAACTGCTTAGTTTGCCCAAGCGGTTTGAGGGAGGAGGGGGATATCCATCTATTTAAATTATTGGGAACGATTTCAGAATGTACACGCGCACGTTAAATGGGTTGAGAGCATGAGCCATCTCGACCGAGGTACCAGAGCCAGTTTTAAGAACCAATAACAGAGAGATGAATGAGCAATGGGTAATTGCTCCGGCCTGAATCGAACAGGCAACGACTGCATAAAACGCCATTGCCAGAGGATATTCTGCAGTCGCGGACCATCCGCGACGGAGTCTTTATGGACCTGAGCTTTCGAGAGCAAAGAGTGTCGATCCGGTCTGCATCAGCAGTGTTCAATTCCTGCCTCTATCCACGTCCTTCCCTTCCGGCGAGTTGAAGTTTGCTGGATGGCGCAGAGAGGCGAAGGAGATACCAATAATGCATGTTCGAAACGAGTTGGACAGCAGGCCGAGGAGTAATAAAATAAAACTCTCAAGCGACCATGGCTCCGGCCTGAATCGAACAGACATCGACTGCGTAGAGACAGTGTCAACTCTGACATTCTCTGCAGCTGCGGACCATCCGCTGCGGAGCCGTTGAGGATTGAGGGGAACCGTGCCGAAAATAACGAATAAGCTAGCCGTTGTGATTGAAATTGTCCGGAACGTATCGTTGGTCCGTGGACTGAGTGTGTCTGCGAAACCGTTTCTTGCTCAGATGTCAGCTGAGCCGGGGTGCCGTTCTAGACGTTCCAGCATTTAAAATTTCCGTCATGTCTCTACTATGGCTCCGACCTGATTCGAACAGGCATTGACTGCGTAGACATTCATTTTACTACGATATTTTCTACAGCCGCGGACCATCCGCAACGGAGTCTATATAAGCCTTGGATTAGAGAGGATAGGAAGAGTGAATTAGCACGGGAAATGACGAAGGGGGTGTTGGGTATCAGCGCTGCGCGCGTGTAGTGAGGCAAATTCAAAGAGCAGAGTTCGAACACGACAGATTGAGCGCTGAGCACTCAGCAAAAGAAAAAAAACCCTCGCGGTTGCCCTCATGGCTCTGACCTGAATCGAACAGGCGTCGGCTGCGAAATTGGACGAGTACAGACGTAAATGTTGCCGCTGCGGACCATCCGCTACAGAGCCATATTACGCCTACGTATAGACAGGAAGAGGTAGCGGAAATAATGCCCTCAGGATTCAAGGCAGCCATGTCAACCAAGTTCAACATTCAAACCGACACCGTTCTACATAATACACCGACTACACGCTCATTCATCCCCACCCCACCACTTCCTCACGAATACTATTCTACATTAGACTATTCTTCTGCACCCCACCACTTCCTCACAAATTCCGCGGGCTGTATAAAGTCGTGCTGCACCTTGTCGTTGAAGTTGCCCTCGAAGGAGAAGCGGCCGTCGAGGAGCGCGAGGCTGAGCTGCGTGGCCATGTTGACGTAGAGGGAGGGCGGGTTGGGGACGAGGGCGGCGGTCAGGTCCGCGCGCGATTGGTAAGTGACGGTGATGGGGTTGCCTGCGCGAAATAAAAACAAGTGAATCTAAGGGATAGAAGGAGGAAGAATAACAGCGCACCTCGAACCTCCTCCACTATCTTAACCAGCTCGTTATGCGTAACGCGCGCGCCGACGATCCGCAGCGTCTCCGGCCACGGCCCCTCCACACACAACGCCTTCGCCACAAACGCGCCCACATCCTCCACCGCCGTATACGCGATCTTCATATTCCCATCCCCCGGGATCGTCGCCGTGCAATTCTCCACATCGATGAAGAACTTGAGCTCCTTCAAGCTCGCGTTGCCCCCCTTCTTCGGGCTCCCGCTCGCGAGGTAGTTGAGGAACACGCCGTTCTCGGGGTGGCTCCACTGCATGCCACTCGCGCGCAGCGCGTCGAGGACGGGCTGCTTGAAGCGGTAGAGCGCCACGACGTCCTCGGGGCCGCCGTCCGTGCCGGACCACCCGCTCGGCACGAAGCGCGTGACCTTCGCGTCAACGGCGGCCTGCACGAGCGCGAGCTGCGCGCTGGCGGAGCGCGCGTGGTCGCCGATTGCGCTGATGACGGTGTGCACGCCTTTGAGCGCGGCGATGAGGGATTCCTGGGAGTCGTACGAGACGGCGGTGATGGTGGCGCCGAGGGCGGAGAGCGCGGCAAGCTCAAGGCTGTCGGGGGTGCGGCTGAGGACGATGAGGGTGTGGCCCGTCTGGGGGGTGTCTCTGAGGATGGATTCTGCGATGCAGCGGCCCACGCCGCTGCTGGCGCCGGCGATGGCGACTCTCATTGGGGGCGAGGAGTCCACGAGGCGTGAATCGAATGAACCAGACACCCGTCACGGAGCGCGGATGGATGGGAACCCGCGTGTAAGCGACGATGACAAAACTCAAGGGGGAGATCTCGCGGTAACAGCTTCTGGCGGCGTAAGATTCAGCACGGTCCAAGCAGTCACGAAAGGAGCGGGCTGCGGCAAAGCTGCGGAGGCGTGGCCTGAGATGGCATCAAAAGATGTCAACATGTGGTAAATAGAGCCAAATAGCGGTTCGGTTATCTTTCTCCTTCCCACACCACCATCATCCCTGCTTTTTGGCGCCGGAATGGAAGAGCTTCTTTCGATGGGCGTCGCGGTCATGGGAGACGCTCAATTGTGATCTGTGCCTTACTACTCACGATCGCCGCGCCCTACTAAGTTCCAGCTGATTTGGCGGGCACTGTGCACGATGGCCAGGACGGAGATTTCCAAGGATGAACACAATACGAATGAGACTGCGTCCAGCGCGGCTGAACCTCTGCCCGTTCCTCCTCGGCCAGCATGGCAATCTGTGCTGCTCGTCGCCACCTGCACCCTCGCCATGATCACCAATGTGCGCCCGGATTTTATTTCAACACCACTGACCGATACCTGCGTCCCGCAGCTCGCATCCGGAGCAGCAGTCTCGATATTCCTCCCTGTAATCGGACTTGACCTCAACATCCCAGAAGCCCAGCTCCAATGGATCGTTTCCTCGTTCTCCCTATCCTCCGTATGTTCTTTCCTCTTTCTCTTCTTCACTCATGCAGTAATAAATCCGGGATTCATACTCGAGGGCTGCCTCCTCCTCCCCCTGGGCCGCCTCGCAGACCTCTTCGGGCGCAAAAGATTCTTCCTACTAGGTACTGTCTGGCTCGGCGTATTTTCCCTCGGCTGCGGCTTCGCGCAGAACTCGACGACACTCTACATCCTCCGCGGGCTGCAAGGCATCGGACCTGCCGCGTTTATTCCTGCGTGTGTGCGTCCGCGTTCTATCCACATATCTGCAGTTTGTATTCTCATTCGTGTTTTAGCTCGGAATTTTGGCACACGCCTTCCCGCCCTCCCGCGCGCGCTCAATCGCGTTCGCCACCTTCTCCGCCGGTGCCCCTGTCGGCGGCGCAATCGGCACTCAAATCGGAGCCCTGCTGTCCCAAGATACACGGTCCGTCCTCCCTTCCTCCCTTCCTCTCCTCCACACTTTTCCTCCTTCTAACCCGATTTCCCCTTCCCATTCCACCTTCTCAACTTTACTTAATGTCACCTCATAAAGCGCATCATGGCGCTCCCCCTTCTTCCTCTTCGCCGGCCTCGCCCTACTCTGCGTCCTCGGCGGCATATTCACCATCGACGCCGACGTCCCGAGCACGGAGATAGACAAGAGGGTCGACTGGATCGGCGCGGGACTCGTCACTGCAGGCCTCGTTCTGCTGTTGTTCGTGTTGGGGCAGGGACAGGCGGCGCCGAGGGGGTGGAGGACGTCGTGTTAGTATTCGTTTCCCTTTTTTCCTTTCCTTTCTTTTATTTCGCTCCCATTCTTTACCGCTTAGCTGATATTTATCCGACGCCACAGACATCCTCGCGCTCCTCATCCTCGGCGTCCTCCTCCTAATCCTATTCGTCCTCTGGCAACATCGGCTCGAAACACGGATGTCCGTGGGGAACGGGAACGAGAACGGCAAGGGAGAGAAGGGAAGAGGAAGGCCCCCACTGATGAAGCTGAGCCTCTGGACGCGCGCGGAGGGGCGCTTCGCGGTGATGCAGGCGATCGCGTTCTTGCAGTGGGCGGCGTTTTTGTCGTGGTATTTTTGGGCGCAGGTGCGTTGCCTCCTCCTCCTCCTCCTCCTGCTTTTGGGAATGAAAGGAATATTAATGAGGGAAGCGCAGGTATACTACGAGGACTACGTACACCTCCCGCCGGTGTTCACGGCGCTGCGCATGTTGCCGATGACTGTGGCGGGGTTTCTGTGCAATGTTTTTGTGGTGCTGGTTATTGGGCGGGTAGACCTCGCTGTGCTCATCGGTGCGCCTCTCTTTCCCGTCTTCCTTCCCTCCACCTTATACTACCAAGTCTTAATTTTGACAACACGATTCCCACAGCATCCGGCACCCTCCTCACCTCCACCGGCGCGCTCCTCCTCGCGCTCATCCGCCCCGCGGCGCCGTACTGGGCCTTCGGCTTCCCCTCGCCCATCGTCGCGGTGTTCGGCGCGGACTTTGTGTTTGCTGCGGGGACGCTGTTCGTGGCGAAGGTCGCAAGGGGGGAGGAGCAGAGTCTCGCGGGGGGGCTGTTTCAGACGTTGACGCAGGTGGGTGTTTCTTACTTTTACTTCGCTTTACCCTCCGCTAATACGTGTATACCACTACAGCTCGGGACGGCCTTCGGCCTCGCCATCACCACAATCGTGCACAATGCCGTCGCGGACAGACACAAAAGCCAAGGGGTAGGGGGAGGGGCGCCGCTGGAGGCGTACCAGGCGGCGCAGTGGACGGCGTTTGGGATGGGTGTACTTTGTGCGTCGTGTTTCTCCTTTCCTCCTTCTTTCCCCCCTTTTTTCTTTCCCTTGGGATGAGATGTGTTAACTCATAGCTCATTTTGTTTTGTTCAGGCACGCTTCTCGCTGCGGGCTTCCTGAGGGGCGTGGGGCCTGTGGGGGTACATGGGCCACCGCCGGATCAGGAGGCCGCGGCGGTACAGGTGCTGGAAAATAGAGAGCGGAAGGGCGAGGGAGAGAAGGGTTTACACGCGTAATTTTTGCGTGGTTGAGATGGTTGATGCTACCTAGTATAATGATTGTTTCCTTTCACAGCGGAGTACAAATGAATGCAAGTATGGACGGGAATGATCTGCTGACCGGGCCAACCCGGACCAGGAGGACAGGTATGACTCAAAAGCATTTGAGCTCGGGGAAATTCAGCCGAGCAACATCGGGATATGTATTGAACACATATGGCGGTTACCTACGTTCGACGCCGGCAAGCCCGCCTGGCGCCATAAATATACCATGATACCATTCCCGCCCGACTCCGTGCTCACGGAGAAGATGCGGTGAGATCGCACATCGTTGATTTATCAAATGTTGAATAGAACTTCTCTCAACATGGGATATCAATCTATCGAAGAAGCATTCGGCGCAAACACAGGGCTGGAGTCCGAAGGGTGTCACATAGGCGCGCCGATTCAGTATGAGTATCAGTGCATGAGGCTATGTACTCCGCCTCCAATAGAAAAAGGCGGCTGTCGAACGTCCGTTATCCATTGCCCATCTTGATCCACCCACGATTGGAATCTAGACCAGGATGACGCTCAAGCTCTACGGATTCAAGTTCTCCAGCTGCACGCGCCGCGTGGCGGTCATTGCCAAAGAGCTGAACGTCCCGTACGAACTCATCTCTGTGGACCTTTCGAAAGGCGAGCAACGCTCCGAGGAGCACATCGCGCGGCAGCCGTTCGGTGTGGTGCCCACCATCGACGTACGCATCCCATCCCATTGCCCTGCATTCCCTCTGCAGAAGCTCAGAGAAATATAATAGGACGACGGGTTCGATCTCTTCGAAAGCCGCGCAATCGGACGGTATCTCGTTGCAAAGTACGGCGCGGGCAGCACCCTCGTGCCCGACCCGAAGGATATCGCGGCAACGGCCAAGTTTGAGCAGGCCGTGAGCATCGAAAACAACAATTTTGACCCGACTGCCGGGCAGCTTGCGCTGGAGCTGCTTCTCAAACCGTGCGTCCTACCCACTGTGTTGTTTGTGACGACGATTGATTGTGTGCAGAACGCGCGGAATGACCACAGATCAGGAGCGCGTGAAGGGGCTTTTGGTGACGATGGGGGCCAAGCTGGATGCGTACGACAAGATCCTCAGCAAGCAGAAATATCTAGCTGGCGAGGTGAGTCCAACGATTGTTCGGGGCTAATTTTCCGGTACTGACATTGATTCAGACACTCACCATCGCGGATCTATTCCACCTCCCGTGGGCGTATGCGCTGACGGAGGTGAGTTCACTGTGATTTACCACGATCTAGCCGTTGAATGCAGCTGCCTTATAGAAAGCCAACCTGGACCTCATAACGAGCCGCCCAAACGTCGCGAGGTACGCGATACCGATTTGATTTCTCGAGGGAGTGTTGATATTTCGCAGGTGGTACAAAGATATCAGCGCGCGTCCGGCCTGGCTGGCAGTCAAGGACGGTGCATGAGCATGAGTGATGCTTGGACGCAAGTCGCGCATCGTTTACATAACATTGAACAATTCCAAGTTGCCTCTATGAATACAAATTATCTCGGTTCCACGCAGATTAAGCCATACCATACCTACAACCACAACCGAGCCCTCGTCTCTCCATCCTCCAACCGGATCCACGTCTCCACCTCAGTCCCATCCGTAGCACCTGGCGTAAACACAACATTCCTAACCCCGTGTCCCCACCTAGGCTTGTCGTACCCACCGTACCTGAAGAATATGTCGGATAAAGATAGAATCAGTATTCGCTCGTGCTAAGAGAATTGAAGAAGAAGCGGAGTGGAAGAAAATACAAGATAAAAGGAAGCGGAGAATCCAAAGTGGAATGGAGAACGGAGGAAGACAAGACGCACCCCGAATGCTTGTTGAAACAAAACCGCACCCCATCCGTGCGCGCGCACCATTCGTTCCCGTGTGCTGAGCCAAGGTCTATCAGATTCAAGGGAATGAGAGGAGACAGGAACTGCACCATGCCCTGAAATCACTGCATGCAAATTCTGAATGTCACCCAGGGCCGTCCAGAACGGCGCGTCTCTTGTGTCTACGTCGCCGTCGCTGTGATGGTGTGCGGAAGTAGGAAGATCGAGCGAGTCTTGCACGGAGCCGCCACCGAGGGGGTCGTCTCAAACAAGAAGAATTAGCGCACGAGGAGAGGTGGGAAGTTAAACGCACCATTGAGACCGAGCTTTGTGTCAGAGTCGGGCGGTGGCTGAACCGCTTGTATTGCGTGTCTGCGACGGTGAACATGTTCGTAATCAATTGTGGGCTGTAACAAGAAGTCCTTACGGCGCGATATGCACAAACGCCAACGCCCCACGCGGCGCGGGTCCCCACACGGCGTCCATCAGCTCGGTTTGCTGCTTGATCCATAGTGCGACGGACGCGTCGACCCAGTCGGGGAGAGGCGTCCCGGCGGGTGAGACCCCGCCTTGTGTGGGGGTGAGTTCAATTCCTCGATGAGTGACTTGTAAAATAGATGATATCGTACGGCGAGAGTCGAAGAACCAAAGGACGACAGTGGGCGCAGGGTCGGTGGGGGTTGCGTAGATCTGGGGGCGAAGTCGTGAGCAGGATTGGGGGAAGGACTTTGTCAACAGAAACCCACAGGCACCCAGTAGTTCCCTGGACCCCCGACACCACCGACGCCGGGTGGAGACACACGGGTATACGAGAGATGCGGTGCAATTTTCTGTTCGCGTAGGATCTCGCCGAGGTGGGTGATGTTGACTTGGTTGTCGTGGTTCTAGACATAGGTGATTCGTCGTGCTGGGGACAATAATAGAGGAAAAGAAAGCTACCCCATGCGTCGATGAAAAAGGAATAGCGGTCTCAATTAAGGGTGCCAGGATTTGGTCGACGAGGAACGTGGAGTTCTCCTTGAACGTGTCTGGATGTATCTGTCAGCATCATCCCCGGTCGTACTCGAATGTTCGTACAGTCACCGGTGATCAGATCGCCATTGAAAACGCTATTAGTGGCTCAGAATTCGCCTAGAGAGTCGGGAAACACTGGGCGACAAACACATAATCTGGCTCTTCGTCTTTCAAAATGGCCCGCATGAGGCGGGTACTATTGCCGTCTTGTCCGCACCCCACACGGTCGCCGGGGGTTTCGCCAAAATGAAGATCCGAGAAGATTGTGATCTTGAACGTCCCCTCCGGGCGAAATGTGAGCCGCTTCTTGTCGGCATACGGGTCCAGAGCTGGGCGAGTGAAAGCTGAATTTATAAACGAAGTCAGCAAGCAGAGACCAACAAGCGATGGATGATACAGTCACGATGTTGGAGGGCGACCGCCAGAGCCTCTTCAAGAGCGGATAAAACAAGTAGGTATGTCGCGATGCGCGCGAACATGGCCGTTCGGTTCAAGGATGGCACGACACAGGACGGGTGGCGGTGTTGGATGCACGTGCCAAGGGTCGGGCGGTACCGCCGACATCTTCCGATCCTGAGTAAAAAAATAGATGTGAGGCAACTGTTTCTGGCTACCGGCGAGGTGTTACGGATAACGAATGTGTGCGCCACCAATGCGCCGCAAGGAGTGTTAGAATGACCCTACAATTGACAATGATCCACAGACAGTATATACGACCATACTACGACGAATGTTGAAAATTGGTTGAAAACATCACCACCCGTGAAGGTTCAAGGTCGGAGTCTTGGACCGGCCACTGTCAGCAAATGAAGAGAAATTCCCCTCATTCCATCCATATGGATCCCGGGTATATGAGGATTACAGGAGACGAAAGTGATTCGAACCGAGCAATTGCCACCGACTCTGCGACTTAGTTTCGCCAGAGCGAGATCCCATCTTCTCTCACACAATGACACAGTCGCCGAAACCAGGAAACCTCTGTACAGGGTCCTCTGCGTCACCCCACTGGATGGCATGGAAATTTGGTCAGCACAGCTCGGGTTCCCTCGCTTCGAGCGCGCTCACCCACGACGATGAGCCGGCATCTGGGACCTGGCAGGAATGCGAAATGCCAACGGTTAGGGCACACATTGGAATTGAACATGAATCGAGTTCACCGATGACGTCTGGGGCATCCCAATCGTATTAAGCTCGGTAAACTCGTCTGAGTTCGTCCGAGTAGGCACAGGTCCATCTGCCTGTGGACATAGTCAGCCGGCTCATATATGGGCCCAAAGCAACAATACCCGCCTTTTTAAGGGGCGCACCCAGACCACCGCAGATGCCACAGCAATGACTGAGATGACTTGCATTCCGGGGTATCGAAACTCGAATCAAGTTGAAGGAGTGTGGTTGAATGAGGGGAAGCGATGAGAGAGGGCCGATGCCTTTCGACGTCCCTGGCCAGGTCTCTTTTAAATGAATCGGCGGGTGCTATTTTGCTGTATCTCCTTGATATCTTGTTAGATCTGTCAACGTAGATGTCGTCTTGTCTCCAGGTATTCCATCTCCAGTCAAGATGCGGTGGTTGGAAAATAACGATAATGAGTAGTCCTCCGACTGCAGGGGCTAGACACCAAAGCCCCACACTACGATGAATGTTCCGATGGTCAATCGTTCACGCCCTAGTAATCCAGGGTAATCCCTTCCATTGCTACTTCCCGCGGTCCAGTTGATTTAGGATGGCTTATTTTCAGTGCAAGCTAAGATGAGAGGTGCTACTCTGGACACATAGCAGGCGGAATGGCGCTCAACAGCCAATTGACTGTCAAAGACGTCGCGGCAACAAAGATTAGAGGTGAATGGCAGTTGGTCATCTCGCCGTGCATTATATTTAAGCACTTATTTCTGCTTGTCACTTGATGGATGGGCGACCCTGGCATATCCGCAGCAATGAGGCGCTGGCCAATTTTACAAGCCACACTCTTCTTACCCCACCTTTCACTTCCCTCAATGCATACGGTGGTCGCGTTCGCCGCATTTGGGCTTGCCCTTGTGCCTCTTCTTCTGCATTGTAGATCCACAACATTCCTTTGCTCTCCATTATCGTCTGGCTTGCGCTCTGCAACTTGACGTACGCCATCAACTCCGCCATTTGGCAAGAGAATTTCCAACTCAAGGATCTGCCCTGGTGCGATATAAGTGGGTACCAGTGCACCATCGGCCGAATATGGCGCGCGGCTAAATTACCATATACCATCGTTCAGGCACGAAACTCAAAATTGGGGGAGACATCGCGCTGCCCATTTCCACCTTTGCGCTCGCCCTCCGTGTTTATCGAATTACCCTGCAGAAAAGCCGACTTGGAGCAAGGCTAGAGATAGGCATCTGTGTTGGGTTCCCCGTTTTGACTATGGCGCTTCGTGAGTTTACTTAGCTCGATAATTGAAAAGGGGCTCGTTATTGAAAGTTCGATTTTGGTCTAGATACCATTGTTCAGGGCCACAGGCTCGACGTCTACGAGGAGTTCGGATGTAACCCAGCCGTTTACCTTTCAATCCCCTCCGTCATCATCCTCGACTTCCCTCCCATTATTGCCGCTGCCCTGGCACTTGTTTACTGCACCTTGGCGCTTCTGAATTTCTCGAGACAGCGGTACGCGTTCAACCTTCTGGCTAGGCAGCCGCACAGTGCCAGGTGCGGCCTCAGCAGGTCGGCGTATCTGCGGCTCGTGTCTCTGACGCTCCTTCTCGGGTTCTGGAACGCCGTAGTTATCGCCGCAACCAAGGCCAGCTCTTACAGAACTGGGCACCTCCTACCATGGACAACTTGGGACGATGTGCATTCCTACTTCTGGATCGTCAGCACCTATTCACTAGCCGCCATCCCTGGAGACGTCAAAAGCTGGCTGTACTTCAGCTGGTTCTCCGTCCCCATCAGCACTCTCTTTGTCTTCGGATTCTTCGGGGTTGGGGCAGAGGCGAACAGGGAGTACCGCGCTTTCTTGAAATGGTTTCGAACAAAGGTCTTGCGATACGAGACGTCGTCTCAATCGACGGTCGAGGAGGATGAAAGTAGATATACCCAGTCGCTCGAGCCGCTTGAGCCCAAAGTTTAACCTCCAGACTCCCTTTGTCACTTGTCGAATAAAGTTGTTCGTCTAAAACCAGGTCTGGAGGCTACACCGACAGCAGATCTGAGTTGGCTGCGACAGCCTGCTGTTGAGGGTTTCACGCTTTGACGTCTGTCCCAGTCAACACTGAAGAAGTTGGATAATCTCTTCTCATTTTCATTGACACGATTGCCAGTCAAACCTGGACGGAGCTGGACGGACAAGGCATTTTTTATATCTCGCTCCACGGGAAAATGTTCGGTACTTTAGTAGACAGGCTGAGTATAGCCCTTATCAGCCGTTTTTCGACACCCTTCTGGGACCTGGATTGATAATCAATCCCCAACGCCATGTCACCCAAGATACAGATCGGTGAGGCAGTATCGGCAGACGTCGCCAGGATGCCTCAAAGTAAGCCGAGCTCACGTTGAGGTCGCCCCAGGCGTTGCCAGACTTGGACCGGCGCCAGTGCTTGATGAGGATGTGCCGCTTGTTAAGCGGCCCGCCCGCGTTACCTCCTCCTCCCGAATCTTCGCAAACATCGGCACCAGCTTCTCCACCTCCTTCCACCTCGCATGTGCCACGGGATCGGCCATGATGATCCGGGGTTCATCTCCAACCTCTTCCTCTGATTCATCCGACGCCAGCACCTGCTCCAATGCCGGAAACATGCTGGACAGCACCCCTGCGGTAGCTAGCACGGAGTCTATGGGCGAATCGACGACGTGTAGGGACGTCAGCGCCGTCTGGCGGGCCCACAGCACCGGGTTTGGCGGAGCCGGGATGTTCCTTGCGTCCACGGGGATGCGGAGTACTTTCAGATGAGGGCAGTGTTGCACGAAGGCGGACAAGCCGCAGAGTGACAAAAGAGGGGGAGGGGAGGGATCTCCGACGACGTAGTGGGTGGAGAAGCACAGCCTTGTGATCTCGGGCCACGCCGCCGCCATTTCCGCCACGAACCTGTCGTCGAACGAGAGCCGGAATGTCTCGAGGTCCAAGAAAATGAGCTTGCGAAATGCAAGGAGGGGTCGGATCGTGGTGGGATGCAGCGTTTGCAGCCTGAGAGCGGGAGAGTCAAGTTCAGACCGTGGGGGCCCGAGAGAAAGCAACGTGAGCGACGCGTGCGAGACATGGTCGTGGATTGCCGATATCAGAACGGAAACCTGCGACTCGTCGAAGGAAGATGCCTCGATAAAGATTTCTGTGAGCGCACAGTCGGAGAGGGCATTGAAGAAGTTGATCAGACATGCAATCGGTGCGTTTCCGATGGTGAGTTTGCGGAGCGCCGGGAAAGCCGCAGGAACAGATAGATCACTGCTGAATATAAGGTCGTCGATTACATCAACAATCAAGGACTGCAAGCTTGAGAGAGATGCCAGGTGCCTCATCGCAGGGGTATCCAGTCCCGAAACGGTCAGGTGCCGAACATTGCTGAGCTTGTGAACCATTGTCGATATCGCTTTTCGGCGTGAAAAATTGCTGGCCATGAATTCAGAGGAGGAGAAGAGCTCGACAGATTCCAATAGTGGATAACGGCTTGCTAGCCATGGCAAAATCGAGAGATGTGACCCCGGTCCGTTCATCGCGAGCTCAATTGACCTTAGTTTCGGTCCAACAAAGAGCCGAACGTATGGAAAGAGGCCAAAGTCATCCGGAGACCAAGCCAGATACTCGAGGTTTGGCAGGAGACAATCAACTGGCATTGACATGGCGAGGAATTCCACGGCCTCTGAAGGGAACGCGATTAGTTATTATACCTCTGCGACAGAACTTAACGTACCTCGCATTTCACGTCTGATGGGGTAAAGGGTCAGCCTTCTTATTCTGGCTGCGTTGGACAGTAATCTAGTCCAATCCAAGGGATTGAGAGCGACATCCAGATCCTGGAAAGCATGCAGAGTCAGACAGAATTCACAAATGGCGCTTGAGTTGCACGAACACAGATTAAGGAGAAAGAGTCATCCGAACCGGACCATACACCGGGGAGGCATTTCAAGAGAGGCACGAGACTGTACTGCTGTCGCCACAACAGATCGAGAGCGGGATGGTGAAACCGTCTGCACACGACCGCGAGTCTCGCCAGGGCCGTGTCGCCTGCACGCGACTGCCCCAGCTGCTCCAGAATCATTTGGAGAATCTCCGGTACGTGCCAACAACTATGCATCTGGTTGAAGACTCGGTCGAGATGGTAAGAAGAAAGGGAAGAAGGCGGTGTTGTCCTTGTTTGGCTTTGTCTGGAACGCACGTGGAAGCAAATGATTGCCCATCACTCAACCGGTGATGGCCGCGTTTGGCTTGTGTTCAACCCTGTTTCTAGTCTTCCCTAAGCCTCCTCTGGTGGAACTGGGATATTGTTGCCAATGAATCTGGGTGTGAGTCCGAGAGCCACTATCTAGATACCGTTGCGCTCGTTTGAAGCTTGTTGAGCACGATCTAAACACGATCTTTCCGCAAAAATCGAACAAGACATGTTGCCAAAGCCTTCACAAAGTCAGAAACAGACACGCGCTACCTAGATGCTGTTGAACTTCCCTAGCCCATGCATAATTAGTCTGAAGCATTCAAACCGGATGAGTCGCACGCGGACCAGCCCATCTTCGTTTTTTTGTCTCAGAAAAGTCCTGTGGATTCACTGGCAAGAACAAGAGTAAGATCTGCACCCTCTAAGAGTCGAATTTCCCCCGAGCTTATCCTCTGCTCCAAAAGCTTCCAAGCAACAGCAAGCAACCCACGCCAAGTTTCGCTACGCATGCTGTAATGATCTTGACAGGCACTGCCTGCGCAGATCAAACATGAAATCAGATTCGCTTGGTTTTGCCTTCCTTCCATCTTGCTCCCATCTCCTCCCATCTCCCACCATCAGCGCCCCAACCACCGTCGCAATAGCCATGGTCCATGCCGGAAATCTCCTTCGTCGCGACGCCGTGAGTGAGTGTGCCACCGTCTTTCTCAGGGAATTCTCACCAACCAGGCATCTAATTGAACAGGCGACGCTGAGACGGCCTGTGCTTCCTCAAGCAACACGAATGACTCGTGCTACCCTGTCGCCCTGACGAAGTTCGTTCAAGGTCAAGACACCGCTTTTATTTGTGCGTCCCTTCTCTGCCACCTCTCCGTGTCCCTGCTCACCGGATGTCAGGGAACCCCACGCTCGCCAAGTTTCGCAAAACCAATCTCGTCAATATCACTATTTATGATGGATCGGACGAGTGGGACGGTGCTATTGGCTCCCAGAACACGATCCTCCAGTACAGAAATCTTGTAAACCCGCCTTCGGGCGCGGGGCTGCTGAAGGTTCCCGTCAACGACAGCTGGTGGGGGGAGAAGGGCGCGATATGGGCGGGGAACATCAGTTACCCGTTCTTCTGGACGATATGGGGCGCAGACGAGGAGGATACGTTTACCGTCGGGCGGCAACCGTTCTTTGCGGCTATCCGTGAGTCGCAAACATCTCATATGCCGCGCAGGAGAATTGACCTGCAATATAGAAACCACACTTCCCGATTCGGTGCGCTCTACGATGCTCAGCACGACGACACCGCTGCCGACCCAGAGTGATGTAGATGCTGGCAGCATCACCGGGAGTATCACCAGTGGCTGCAGTCCACAATGCCCTAGAAGCTAGGGCCCCTACGTTTGATTAATCCCTACTCGCTAGGGTCCAGCTTTTTCCGCCGGATCACTGAGCTGAACCCTACTCTGTAGGGCTATAATAATATTTCTGAGAGCCAGATATAATATTATTCTGTGGAGTTCACAGGGATCAGCTGTACAGTGTTTTAAACCAAAAGAAACAGGCCAAAATGGAAACATTATAGGCCTATACGCTACGGTGGGGCTGAATACAATATTATTCCCTGAGCTTAGTAGGCTTCAGCTGATCACTACCTTGTGCAGGTATATTATTTCACGAGGAGGGCTGGGGTGAGCTGCTCACAACAAGAATATTACATTACCTAGATGCCAGGTGATAGCTGATCACTGCTATAATATTACCTGCACCTGATGACCTAGGTTCAGCTCACCAATGACACAATATTTCTGCCTGAGGAGCATAGGAGTCAGCTGCGCAGGGCCAGAATATTGTTGCCCCAAGGTAGTAGGTCACAGCTCATCGATATCTTGACCAGCTATAATATTTTTACACCCAGGTAGGTTCCATGCAGCTGATCCACAGCAAAGTATTATTCTACGAACAGGCTGAGGCTCAGCTGCTCATGGCTATAATATTTGTTTACCTGGACCCCTGGACAGAGCTGATCGATGTTCTGATAGGTTGTAATATTTTGTGAGCCTGGTCGCCAGGGTTCAGCTTGTCGGTAGAACAATATTATTGCAGTGAGCACATCTGGGCTCAGCTGCTCATGTCCATAATATTATACAACCTGGAGGGCAGGTCACAGCTGATCGGAATCTCGACCACCCGTAATATTTTTCTACCCTGGTAGGTTCCGTTCAGCTGATCCAGGACGGAATATTGTTCCCTGAACAAGCTGGGGCTCAGCTGCTTGTAGCGATAATATTGTTCTACCTGGACCACAGGACATAGCTGATGGACATTTTGAGAGGCCATAATATTTTTGGAGCCTGGTTATCAGGGTTCAGCTGATCACTCAAGCAATATTATTGCAGTGAACATGGTTAGGTTCAGCTGCTCATAAGTGTAATATTACACAACCTGTATAGCAGGTTATAGCTCATCGCTGTTCTGATAGCCTATAATATTTCAACAGCCTAGTCACCTGGAGGGAGCTGATCCTTTGCACAATATTATCCCAACGAGCAAGATTGGGTGTAGCTGCTCCTGATCATAATATTGTGCTTCCTAGATGGCAGGTAGCAGCTGACCGAGATTGTGATAGGGTATAATATTTTCACCCCCTGGTAGCTTTGGCTCAGCTGATCGCTTGCAGAATATTATTCTGCTGAGCACGGCTGGCTTCAGCTTATCGGCCGCAGAATATTATCTCACCTAAAAGGCAGGAGCAAGCTCATGCTCGGTGTAAGAACCAAAAAAAAGCCATTACATTGGGGGTTGAACCAGAAACCTCTGGCATAGTGCAGAGGTGCAGAGGTGCAGTGAACCAGCTGAGCCATCTCACCAGTAGCAGGGGATCACAATTGTCATCCAACAGCTGCAACACATCCTCTGTGCCAGCTGTGTGGCAGTAATATTATTTTACCTAGATGCTTCGGCAAAGAAATGGTTACATGATTTTGTCTTTTTGGCCGAATATGAACATTGGTAAGGCCATCTCAGTGCGAGTTGTTGCGATATTGTGGCTACTGAGTGACACAAATAACATTATTCTGCCACCTGTTCAGGGCTCAGCTACAAAATATTAACTAGCCTACCCGCTAGGGCGTAGCTCAGCAATATGCCATTGCCTTTTTGAAACCTAGGCAGCAAAAAACTGAAGGTGCAGGAGGGATTCCAATTTTTGCGTGAGGCACGACACATTGTTTTCGGCAGCTTTAGCCCCAAAGGGCAAATTCCCTTTTCGGAACACTAACGCTTTCGGCCAAAAAAGGGAATTCTTGACATCAGAGCGTCTCTGGCTCATATTTTGTGCATAACCAGCCGGTAAATTGCATTGGAATGTTGCCTAATGTTGCCTGTTGCATCTGACAACACATGGTGGTCTATGAAAAGGCATGAATACACCAAAAGTCTGGTGAATATCATTGAAAGTTTATGAGTGTGATATCTGGGGATTTCAGGGAACATAAAGCATTTTATCCATCCCAAACCATCGGTTTCTGTCTGCGAGACCCTTCGTGGATGTCATATTTCATTGCTAACAGGGATAGCATCATAATGTGGCTATGGAGGAAACCCATGTTTTGTCATATCAGGCCTATATGCACAATGCTAGGGATGCGGCACAATCTCCTTTATCATTGTATCGTGTATATCTCCTAATAAATTACATCAGCACTGTATAGCATACTCCAGACATCATGGTTTCAGCTGAGTTTGTGGTATTTCTGGTTCTCAGTATCCACACTGCCACATGGTGATCATAGCTTATCTGAACATCAACAACAAGTCCCACCCACTATATAAACACTTTTTGACCAAAAGAAAGCACAATGAGCAGTGTCAGAACTCGAAAATATCAAATGTCACATTCTGCTTATTGGCCAAATAGGGGACCAAAGAGTCCATTCAGACCAAGATAATGCATGGGAATGTAATTAGACAGTTGAAATGCATCCAATTAAGTCTTTTCCCAAGTGTTTTGGCCCAGAACTGGCCAGATGGAAGGAAGGAAGGAAGGAAGGAAGGAAGGAAGGTGTATTACTGCAGAGGTCCCTATAAGGAACAAGCAGGTGCTGTACCGACATACACGCGTCTAATGTATGCTACAGCCATCAACGGCCCAGTCGCTGTGGTAGCGCAAGCACGCAAGTACTCGCCCATCGCACGAACAAAGCTTAGAAGACGGGGAAAAGATCTGGAGACCGGGGTGAAGGGCGGGAACTCCTAGAACAAGCCCAGGACATTAGCTCCTCGTTGTCCAACAAACCCTGAGGTCACGCGGCACGGCATCCCGGTAGAGCGCGGGATACGTCGTTTGACACTTCTCCGAGAAGTAGGCCATTCTGAGCCTTGCGATAGGTAGAAATGGCTACATGTGGGGTGAAGAGAGGCCATCCTCTGCAGCATGCGGAGGCAGAGTCAATGTCGCACGGGCAGCGAGTGATTGACATATTGCCTCAGGCTGAACATCGGATTGTCGCTTTCTCGTTCGGACGCTTTGATGGCGTAGTGCCTTTTGATAATGTTCAGGTAGATGAACGCAACCCAATATCACATACTGAATGCTTTAACAACAGTCATTGTGGTTTCCCCCCTGCACTATGAATGCAGGCCGTCTGTGAACGGTTGTTGGCGTCTCAATAGACGGAAGACCAATGTCTGCGACAGTGTGATATTGCCCATGGAGTTGAGTGTCATTTGGGCTTTAGCAATTGCATTTGAGCAGAGTGTGGTAGTGGTGAGCAAATGAGAGGGACACCGTACGGAATCACAACCGCGTTTTTGAGCTGCTTCGTTCGTTCGGCGAGCGGCTTGTCGTTCAACGAGCGGCCCGTCGGTATGGAGTGTTCCGCAGATATTCCGCCTCAGGGGCAGGGGCGAACTTGAAACTCAGGAGTTAGGAGCTTCCGGACGTCGATGCTCGCTGTCCGAAACAGCCCGAAGGCCCTCGTTCTCGATGATTTTCGCCGTCTGACGCCATGAGAAGACACAGATGAGCGTATTCCGGTAAGCTTCGGCTTCCTGTACGTCCCACTGGTACAGCTTCTTGCGTTACCGAGCAAGATGATCTTTCTTTTTGAGATTTATATGCATGGCGACGACGGCGTTATCACGTCCGTGCCTGTCCGTGCATCGTGCATCCGCGCTGAACTGTGTTCAGCATCCACTGCTGAGTGCGCTGCGCCATCGAGCAGTGCTCGTAGGCGTCAGTCGTCTCTTCTGCAGTTTGAGATGGTGGTGGTTAGATGGTGTCTGAGACCGGACGAAGCATATGGACAAAAACTTCAAGTTTGAGACAGATGCTCGAAAACAGAACTCAGCCAAAAGTTGCCCAAAACACTCAAAATAAAGTTGATTTGGACTCATTTAAAGTGCCTTTTGACATCCTGGCTATTTCCCCCAGGCTATATGGGCTCCTTGCTGGTCTATTAACAGAACAAGCAAAAAGGCCCTTTTCACATTTGTCCGCTTTAACATTGCTTAAGGTCCGTATTTGTGATCCTAAAAACTTTGGGACACTTGTAATTGATGAATTCAGTACTTAGACCATGAATGATGAACCTAGAACATGCTAAACATAGAGAATATACATGTGCATGGAAAGTGTCTCAAATCATGCTGTACACAGTTGTTTTTATGCCAATTGTTACATTAAACACCCTTAGTATATTCCCTCATCCCTTAGGCAATGATTTGAGACATCCCATGGGAAGGAAAAGCATGTTGTAGGCCTACAGGGTGATTTCCTAGCTTTGCTCAATTGTAGTGATTTGGATCCAGATATCAGATAAAATGGACCTGGAATTGTTTCTGTGACCACGAGAACCATTGTGGACTAATTGTCTGGGGTTTCACGGACCATATCACGAACATATTGCAAGGTGTTCCCAAAAGGGTTCATAGTCTCGAGTTCGAATCCTGGTGTGAGTTCTTTTTTTTTCTTTTCTTTTCTGTCTTGAAAACAATGCCTCATGCGTCATGAGAAAATTAAGATCCTCTGGGAACTTTGCTTTTAATTAGTTGCACTTCTGAGGTTTCAAGAAGGCATTGGCATATTGCTGAGCTTATCCCTAGCGGGTAGGCTAGTTAATATTTTGTAGCTGAGCCCTGAACAGGTGGCAGAATAATGTTATTTGTGTCACTCAGTAGCCACAATATCGCAACAACTCGCACTGAGATGGCCTTACCAATGTTCATATTCGGCCAAAAAGACAAAATCATGTAACCATTTCTTTGCCGAAGCATCTAGGTAAAATAATATTACTGCCACACAGCTGGCACAGAGGATGTGTTGCAGCTGTTGGATGACAATTGTGATCCCCTGCTACTGGTGAGATGGCTCAGCTGGTTCACTGCACCTCTGCACCTCTGCACTATGCCAGAGGTTTCTGGTTCAACCCCCAATGTAATGGCTTTTTTTTGGTTCTTACACCGAGCATGAGCTTGCTCCTGCCTTTTAGGTGAGATAATATTCTGCGGCCGATAAGCTGAAGCCAGCCGTGCTCAGCAGAATAATATTCTGCAAGCGATCAGCTGAGCCAAAGCTACCAGGGGGTGAAAATATTATACCCTATCACAATCTCGGTCAGCTGCTACCTGCCATCTAGGAAGCACAATATTATGATCAGGAGCAGCTACACCCAATCTTGCTCGTTGGGATAATATTGTGCAAAGGATCAGCTCCCTCCAGGTGACTAGGCTGTTGAAATATTATAGGCTATCAGAACAGCGATGAGCTATAACCTGCTATACAGGTTGTGTAATATTACACTTATGAGCAGCTGAACCTAACCATGTTCACTGCAATAATATTGCTTGAGTGATCAGCTGAACCCTGATAACCAGGCTCCAAAAATATTATGGCCTCTCAAAATGTCCATCAGCTATGTCCTGTGGTCCAGGTAGAACAATATTATCGCTACAAGCAGCTGAGCCCCAGCTTGTTCAGGGAACAATATTCCGTCCTGGATCAGCTGAACGGAACCTACCAGGGTAGAAAAATATTACGGGTGGTCGAGATTCCGATCAGCTGTGACCTGCCCTCCAGGTTGTATAATATTATGGACATGAGCAGCTGAGCCCAGATGTGCTCACTGCAATAATATTGTTCTACCGACAAGCTGAACCCTGGCGACCAGGCTCACAAAATATTACAACCTATCAGAACATCGATCAGCTCTGTCCAGGGGTCCAGGTAAACAAATATTATAGCCATGAGCAGCTGAGCCTCAGCCTGTTCGTAGAATAATACTTTGCTGTGGATCAGCTGCATGGAACCTACCTGGGTGTAAAAATATTATAGCTGGTCAAGATATCGATGAGCTGTGACCTACTACCTTGGGGCAACAATATTCTGGCCCTGCGCAGCTGACTCCTATGCTCCTCAGGCAGAAATATTGTGTCATTGGTGAGCTGAACCTAGGTCATCAGGTGCAGGTAATATTATAGCAGTGATCAGCTATCACCTGGCATCTAGGTAATGTAATATTCTTGTTGTGAGCAGCTCACCCCAGCCCTCCTCGTGAAATAATATACCTGCACAAGGTAGTGATCAGCTGAAGCCTACTAAGCTCAGGGAATAATATTGTATTCAGCCCCACCGTAGCGTATAGGCCTATAATGTTTCCATTTTGGCCTGTTTCTTTTGGTTTAAAACACTGTACAGCTGATCCCTGTGAACTCCACAGAATAATATTATATCTGGCTCTCAGAAATATTATTATAGCCCTACAGAGTAGGGTTCAGCTCAGTAATCCGGCGGAAAAAGCTGGACCCTAGCGAGTAGGGATTAATCAAACGTAGGGGCCCTAGCTTCTAGGGCATTGTGGACTGCATATTGTGGTATCACATCTATACCCTCTAATTCCACTGCCACCGATACTGCATCCTCGGGCAGCGTTTCCCATCGGACCGCAATAATAGCAGGAGTCGTTGGTGGTCTTGCGGCCTTGCCTTGATTCTCGCCTCGCTTCTCTTCATCCTCCGTCGCCGGCGCCTCGCGGAAAACTCCACGGTTAACACCAGACGTACGTCCCGTTCTCCAATACTCAACCGATACATATCTGTTATCTGACCCCAACGCCACAGCGGACCCTCATCTCGGTGTAGCCCTTAGCGCGCACGACGAGAAACAGTCCCCTTCCGCGCTACCTCCTCCCTCAAAACGGGCACTCGACCACGAGCTGCGTACGGCACACGCGCAACTGCAGGCACTACGGCACGAGTTGGCGCGCCCAGGCTTCGATTCGGAGGGTGATTCACGAATGGGCACGGACGGTACGGACTCGCGCGTGGAGAATGCAGAGCTGCGTGCGAGGATCGGGATGCTGACGGAAGAAGTGGAGAGGCTGAGGTCGATGGGCGCGGAGGCACCGCCGGCCTATTCGATGCAGGATGGACAGGAAGACGGGGACGTGCATCAATAACTCAAACTTGAACTCGGCGTGCGTTTAAATATATCAACGCTCATTTTCTTATCAACTATGGCCATGAAATAGCGCGTCGGCTCATGGTAGTTGCGAGACGAGGAAGCATAATGTTCGCAGTCGTCCAGTGTTGCTCATTTAATTATATACTCAAGGGATTCAACCGAACCTGCGGTATACGCATCAGGTACAGTATGTCCAAAAGAGTTGTAGAAAGAATATTCTTCGTTTTGTTTCGGTATTCCAGCCCTTAATTCGCGATAATAATACATGACTTCCTGTGGGGGTTGACAAAATCCGGACCATACATTCGCTTACATGGCTCAAAGGCCCGGGGTCTTGACGAAAAATGGCTTGTACCGTCACGGCGTCACGGCGTGACTACCGGAACAATTCGCCCGGAACCCGGAACCCGGTAGAACCCGGTGCACCTGCTGGCGCCCACATCAGCGCTGCACGCCTCGTCCACCTCCGGGCGGCACTCATTGAAAAGATGGCCGAAGAAAACGCAAACTTCTCCGAAGGTGCTCAATTCCCTTTGGCCACGGGCCTTCGCGCACGTCTGGCAGAAATCGATAGAAAAGTCGCCAGCTTGGAGGTCCAATTAGACTTGTGGAGTACCGAAAGGAAGCGCGTCTCTGACGACCTCGATTCCGTCGTGTATCCCATCAGGGACATTCCCCCGGAGCTCACAGTTGAAACCCTTTGCATTTTGTTCACGACAACGCGCGGCCAGATACCCGACTTCGGAACGCACTGACGGTGGCGAGTGTTTGCCGGGCATGGAGAGCAATTGCACTTTCGACTTGTGCATTCTGGGCCAACATCAGTTTTGGCCCAGATTGCGCCGTGTCCCGAGTTGATTTTGATGCACAGGCGACGTGGAATACCGCTGAAGACGTGCTGACGAACTGGCTGCAACGAGCCGGCGGTCTCCACTTGGATTTGAAGATTAATTTGGATGGATTCCGGTCAAGCAAGGATACCATTCTCTCGATTATAGCCCGACATTCGTCGCAGTGGATGAACATCCACTTGCGCTTCGACCAACGGCTTTCATTCCCGGATAACAGCACGCTCTGTGTGCTAGAATCATTGACTATCGATAGCAATGCCTACCGGCTGCTTGATGGTGAAGCGCCGATAACTGCGTTCCAGGACGCGCCCAAACTTCGGGACGCACGGCTTTATCGCCTCGCGCGACCTCACATTTCCCTTCCATGGAACCAACTCACAAACCTCGAACTCACCTTCCAATCCCTTGTCCAGTCTCTTGATATTCTCCGCGAGACGTCAAGTCTCCAGAATTTGGCTGTCTCTGCGATAACAGAGGGGCAGGATTCCATTAATACGCCGCGGTACACGCTTCGCCTTCTAAAGAGCCTGCACCTGTCGGGGCCAAATTCGGCTTCACTCCTCCCGCATCTCACTCTACCGGCGCTCGAACGCGTTGTACTCTCCGACGTCTCCGAGCTTCGTATCTATGATCGCCTGCGGTATCTAATAGCCCGGTCGAGCTGTTCCGTGCGAGCGCTCCGTTTGGCTCATACGGGGCTGAGACTCACGCACGGTCTCCTCTGGTCCCTGACCACCGTCCGCCAGCTCACACTGGAATTGCCGACGTGGGACCTCGGCGAGTTTAGTGGAATGTTCAATGCGCTCGCCAACACTGCGATCACCAACACCGCACCCTCCTTTCTGCCCGAGCTCGAGTCGCTGAGCATTGACGCCGGGCCGGTCGGCCTCGAGATCGACTCGCTGTCCTACATGCTTTGGGCCAGGTGGCAGGGTTTTGAAGTGGTACAGCTCAAGTCGTGCTGTATCTCGTTTGCTCCCAAAGATGATGACCACAGCCTCCAAGTTGATGAGCGTATCGCGCAACTGCGCGCCTTGCGCACGGAAGGAATGGTCATCAACATTGGTCCAGCGCACAAGTGGATGACGAAGAAGATTACCGCGGAAATAGCAAGTTGCTTCCGTATTGCGTTTTGGTCCGTCTGACAACTTATTCGCCGTGCTCTCTCTCGTTGTTGCTGTGGGAGACGGAGACGCCGCGATGAGTTATTTCGGTGAGCCAGCGCACATGCTAAGATCCGCTCACTGCACAGAACAATAATCCAACTTTAGTGTTTACCGATACAACGGTAGCAGACCACATCGGTCGGAATCACGGAACACGGTCTTTCTGCAAATTACCGCGAAGGAACTGATAGTGTTGAAATGTCAAGTCCTTTTTCACGGGCAGTCGTAGAGTGTCAAAATTGCGGACGCCGCACACGGAACCCCTGCATCCACGTTTGGGTTGAATGGTAACCCGCTCTGGGTCCAGATGCTAAGGTATGGGCCAACTTTGAATCGCATAAATAGGGACTATCCAGAAAGTTAAACAGTGCGCTTCCTTCTTTCAACTCCCAACTTCTCAATCTCTTCGGTGCTGGTCATCGAGCGAATTCCTTGTTCCTTTATTTTCCTTTTCGACAACATGAAGACCACTCACTTCCTTCTGTTTACTTCCTCGCTCCTCCTCGTTTCGGGAACACCGGTATCGGATGTGTCGAATACCGCTGCGATAGCCGACTCAGCTCTACGAGTGGCGTCCGCCAGTGCACTGGTGCAGAAGACAAAATCCTCACATTCCACGGAGCCGGCTTCTCAGTCTACGGCGACGATCTCACGGGCTGCGGCGGGCGCAGGATCCCTGTCCTCGTCGACGCCCCCAGCTCCCACTTCGGGCTCATCCTCGTCAACTCCCAAGATACTTGCGCTTGATGAGAAATCCGGCGCCATTGTCACTTACGACGGGAACGGACGCCAAAGCAATGTTTCAGCAACACCTGGGCCAGAAAACAGTATCGTTTCGTCCGCATTGGCGACGGGTAATACCTCCACAGTTAATACCTGTAGACCAGCTACAAACGACGAACTGTCAAAAAGTAAGGCTCATCCTGAGAAGTTCCTCGGAAAGTATTACTGACTTTAGCCTGTCAGTACCTGGTTGGAGCAAATTCGTTGCTGCAGCTACATCCTGGGGAAATAATCAGGCTCCGGAGAGCTACTACCTCAATACCACACATCAGCCATTTGACAAATAACTTGTGATCTTATTGCCTTTTCGGGCCTTGTTGGCTTTTTGATGGAAAAATACCTCCTCACTGTGGGTCGGTAAGTGTCGGGCAAGCACTGGAAATGATTTGAAAGTGCCCATGCATGCTTACCGCTACCCCTCCACACGAGCAGTAAGTCGCGAAGGAAGAGCAAAAGTGTCATTGCTCGGAGTCGAACTCTCGACCTTGCGATTTCGGGACATAGACTTGCGACCTTTTCAGCTTGCGCGGTTTTTGGACCTTTTCGAGGCTTTTTTGGCCTTTTTTGGCCTTGCACAAGGTCACAAGTTATTTGTCAAAAGTCTGATGCAGTAAGAGCGTCTACAATTTAAAAACCGGCGTTCGCTACAGACTGGTCACAGGGTCCTGCAATGGTCTGTTACTCCACGGACCAGATCACTTTGACCAGTGTGGGCTGGGCCGAGTCAACGGCCCAAACGGTTTGGCCGAATTGGCCTTGACGGCCGCTTTGACCGGGTTTGGCCATATTTGGCCGTGTTTTTTGACCGTGGACCCACAAATCGTTTTTCTCGCACCACACGACTCTGGCCACTAATTGTCGATACTTCTACACTGCTTTACGTCTATTTTACGCACGCGGCGCACTATGCCACCTTCCTCGTGGTGCCGTGACTACTTCCACAAGGGCGACAAGAAATACAAGAATGACCAATTCCACTGGGAAAACCGATGCAAGGCCTGTGTCGTCCACCGCACCTTGGAATTGACAGAACAGAATAGGGAGGAGGTAGATATAGGTACTCGAGAGTACGTACGGCAGCCAGAAGAGTTAAAGGAACAAGGTGCGCCCGCGGCCATGTCGCCTTAATCTTATCGTGCATCCGGACGGCTGATCTGACTATCCCAAGCGCTGAATGATGTTCCCGCCATAGCCGGCATGACAGAACGATGGCTATCTCACCTGTCCAGATGCACATATGTCGCGCATGACGTGCGGGTTCTCGCACAGTCCGGCAAGAAGCCTCCCAGCACAGAAGCGGTGAGAATGTCCCGCATGCAGCAGGTCGCACGGGCCGCTGTCCTCCAGGTTCCTCGTCCCCCCGATACTTCCTGTGTCCCCCATGACCCCTATGCCCCCCATGTCGGGCCAATGAGTGCCTTGACGGCTGGCTTTGACGCGATGACTTTGAATATTCCCCATCGGGTGCTGCCCGAGTCTCCGCCAGCTCCGAGTCATGCAATGTGGGAGTCATCCAAGCAGGACGAGTTTGCAGCAGATCTCTGCAAGTTGTTCATATCCTGTAATATGGCAAATCTGCCGCAAATCCTCAGTTGAATCTGTTCTTCTCTAAATATATTCCCCAAGCCAAAATCCCGGACCGCCGTGTTCTTTCGGGTCGCGTGCTGGATGCACTCGTGATCCAGGCGGAGATGGAGATGAAATCTCATGTGGCAGGCAAGTTGGCGACGGGGCAGTGTGATGGGTACAAAACTACTGCCAAAGCCTCGGTTGTTACGACGTCCATCAGCAATATGACAATCTGCTCGCGTTCTTTTGATCTTGTGATGTCGCGTGAATCTCGTCTCCGCCTAATTTTGATTCTTGTTTCTCTCATTCCTCGACCTGGTGAGCCTCGAGAACACTCTTTTTATTCCCAAACAACTTTCCAGTATGGGGTTTATGGCTCTGCACGGTGCCCAGGGCTTGCATGCCTCGTGGGAAGGAAATAAATGTTGCTCGCGTGGACATCACGGATATAGCTCGTGATCGCGCGGCCTCGCGGTCTTTTTTGTCTCGTTTGCTCGCGTACGAGCGCGTACGAGAGCCCACGCGAGCTCACGCGCAAGTTGTGTAAATCCCGATGTCGATAACGGTTGAAGTCAAGGTTCGTTTGAGCCCTTTATTACTCATGTCATCAATGTATAACACGCTCGTCCACAGCTGTATATGATCGCCGCTCACGATATATCTCCGGAAAAGAAAACCGCGGACAACTTGCTTGAAATTGTCCTAGGTGATATTCAATATTGCGAGGACGAGCTTGGAGTTATCATGATAGCATATTGCACTGATAATGGCGGGGATGCAAGGGGTATGCGGACGAAGTTGAAACGCGTCAGGCCAAAGCTTACCGTGTCGCTGTGCTGGGGTCATCAGGTATGTCACGCTAGATCTGTTCCTATCGCTGTTACGAGATAAATGCCCAGGTGAACCTTGTTGTTGGCGAGGTCATTGAACTGAAGGTGTCCTGTATGAGTTCGATCGATGACGGCTTGGAGATTGTGAAATGGTTCACGAACCATAGCCGCGCCCTCGGGTTGTTGAAAGAACACCAAAAAACCACCGAACGATTCAAGGCGACTTCGCGTACTCTTACGTTGATCTTTCCCGTGATTACTCGGTGGACCTACCACTACCTTGCCGTGCGGAGGCTTCTGACGCTCTCCGGGACCATCCGCACTTTATACATCAATGAGCACGACACACTGGTAGAATGCGCGGGAAGTAAACGCGATGCCAAAGACAGGGCCACAGAAGTTCTCTCGCCAATCGAGGATCCTCAATTCTGGAAGAATCTCACCGAGTATAGTCGTTTAATTTCTTTTTTTTTTTCAGTCAGTCTGATGACGAGATTTGCAGGGTTAAAACCATACTCGAGCCTCTGGCTATTGCAGCAAAATGTATGCAAGCGCCGGATGCAGGACTAGATCAAGTCCTGTTGATGCTTGGAAACCTCTACCGCATCTACAGTTCTTCCGATATCAATTCTCGCGTCGGTAACTGCATCCGAAAGAGCCTAGAGAAGCGTTGGCTCGTCATGGAGCGCGAGGTGTTCATTCTCGCGGTGTTTCTCAATCCTTATATTCGTTGCTCCGCTTTCGCCGTCAAAAATGCCGCCTTAAAGCCCGTGAGCCTCTATCATATCGCGAAAAAACTCTTCACCCGCTTTTTCGATGAGGAGCCTGATCTCAATTTCCACGAGGCCTTCTTCGATTATAGCAGGGATTCAAAGGAGTTCTCAAGCTCTTGGATGCATCTTGCGGAGTTGAAGCAGTTGCACGAGCGCGAAGTTGGTCGGTTTCTTTCTCACCGAATTACAAAATTTAACACATGTTTCAGAACAAACACGTGAATGTGGTCAAAGTTTGGGACCAGCTTGACACCGGGGAGACCAATGGACGGAACGGGTTGGTAAAGCTTGCGATTTGGGTGCTCAGCATCGTCGCAAACTCGGCTGGATCCGAGCGCGGATTCAGCAAGTTTGGCATTTTCCTAACCAAACTTCGAAACCAGCTCTCCCTTCAAAAAGTCCGAAAGATGAACACCGTTGACATGGATCTTAAACGCCAGCACGACAAATTCGCAAAATTTGCTGACAAGCACGCAGACGAAGGAAGCGCGGGGCCCAATTACGACGCGGCTGACTCATTCACGCACCTGTCGACTCAACTTATAGCCGATCTCACAGCCGACAGAGATGGGCCAATCGACGAAGAGGAAGAGGACGATGACGGGATCTCGACTGTGTACCCACGATCCAGTTACACACTGAAAGAACTCTTCCAGTACCCGGAGGACGACGCCGAGAACACAGGAAACATACTTGGTTTTCATTGGGCCGGAGGGATGAAGGATCTGCAAGAGGAGCTCGAATTATATGATATATTGATGGAGGAACTGGAGGACTAGCTATATTACTTGTATCCATCTACTCAGATGCACTTCTTCTTGGTTCCCAGTGGTTCTACGGCCAGTTGTCCAAAAAAGGAAATTAGGTTGACGAAATGGCCAACCGGGGGTCAAACGGCCAAGACGTTCGGCCAAGCGCGGCCAAACCCGGCCAATGCCCACACTGACTTTGACCGCCGCAGGTCTGTATGGCGAGCTCCGTGCATTTATTCAACCCTGATGATTCAACACTGTAGGCCCTCCGTCATGCACCTCACAGAATTTGGAAACTGCCGGAAAAAGTGTTGGAACGGACCTCACTATGCAAGCAACCGTCAATGTCGGAACAAACACACAGTACACGACGACCACCGAAGGTTTGCCGTGTTTTCCTCTCGTTGCCGCATACTCATGGTTACAGACACTTCCACGTTCACATGGTCAACTTCAATGTCGGTTGATGCGGAGTTCGAGCTTGCGTCAGCATCCATTTCGACGACTTTGTCGCTCGAGGTGACGAATACACAAGGGACACAGTACGTGAATTTATTTCTCGAGAAGTATTCTGTATGAATCACACGGGTGTGTCAGGAACTCTCAAACCGACAGTGCCCAGACGACGGAACAAGCTACCTGGACCAACAAAGACGGTCAGAACTGTGTAGTGCAGGTGTGTGCCTTGAAATGCTGTCGTATGCAACAACTCATCTTCGATCATCCAGCAAAACCAGACGGACTGTACAACCCACACGACTGGGAGCGTCGATATCTCTCTCAGCGGTTTTATCTGGATGTCATACAAGACATGGGTAAGTCCTTCCCCGAGCTACATGCATCGAATATTATGATAAAGTGTTCGCAGTTCCGGGATCCCGGCTGCGTTTCGGCCCTCATTCAACCTGGCGCTGCTTGTAATGGCAAAGGTTCAGCGGTTGATAGCTGTTACGATGCGAACAGCTGTCCTGAGCACGGCCATTGTATGTTCTACTTCCAGCTAAGTACGAGTGTCTTGCACTGAATAAACTTCACAGGGGGGTTGCTCGTTGAGCAATATGTGCCCGCTATGGCAGACAGGTCAAACCCGGTGAAATTCTCGAACACATTGTCTACCTCCACACTGTCACAATACTCTGCTGTCTGTAAATAGGTGCGATAGTCGTTTGGTAGTCTCATGTAGATGGAAATAGTATTCATGAACACTTGGACGCTGTCCACTGTCAATTCTGTTACTCAATATTCATTTCATCCTCCCCCCTCGTAATTTTCGTTACAATCACTGGCCCGTCAAAGCTCCAACACTATCCCAGAACCTGTATCGCACATCAGCCTCTCTTCTTCTCCTGCTTATGAAAAAAGAAGACTCACAAACACCGCGCCAACAGCCCCTTATCCGTCCCCACGGGCTTAATCACCGGCTGCGGCGGCGCCCCCTCCGTCTTATTGAACAACATCTCCGTCCCCAAAACGCTCGAAGAATACTTATTCCACTTCGGCGTAATCGTCGGCCCCTCCTTCACGTTGGGGTCTTGGTTCTTGATGAAATCGCTGAAGGTCTGCGCGAATGCGGTGACGAAGTCGGTGTTGTTGAAGGGCGGGGCGACGCCGTTGGGCCAGTAGTACGGGTAGTCGTCCGAGTGGAGGCCTGGGGGGACGGCGAATTCGCCCTGCAGACAGTGATGCCGAGTGTTAGCTCATAGTAAAGCAGAGGGCAACACCGCGCACCTTGAACGCACGTCCGCGGAAGGCGTTGAGAAGGTAGTACGTCGGGCAGATAAAGATCGCTTGAATTCAATTAGTATTGCGGCGGAAGTCCAATCACGCAGAGCGGAGACGTACATTCACCCTGAACAGCATTGACCTGGAACAGATCCGAGCCAAGCCTGCCATACAGCGCCTGCACCACTTTTCCGTGTGCCGCGGTCAGGTTCGGGAACAACTCAAGCGCATAGGCGCCGGCATTCGTGGTTGTGATGTTTTGGTTGACGAAGTCGACGCCTTCGAAGGTGTTGGTTGTTGAGAGGAGGGTTTGCTGCGTATAAACATGTCAGCATGCAAGACGGGAAATGGGACATGGAAGGAAGCTTGAAGAGATGTTCATATGAAACCGGGAAATACGCACCCCATTAACCTTCCCCTCCAACAAACTCAGTGTCGGCCGCTGCGTGATGAACGTCCCATCCACGACAGGCACAGTGAGGAACGTCCCGTAGAATGCCGCGTTGTTGATGTTGGTGTTCACGGCGGACAACTTGGTTATGTCTACGCCGCGCAGACACGTCAGGGCGTCTGGTGCGGATGTGCAACTTGGAATTGAACCTCCTCGTCAGTCTCGTGGCCGAAAATCGTGAAAGCGTAAAAGGGCGTACTTCGTCTGCGCGAGGACTTGGCTGAAGATCCACTGAAAACCACGAAGTCAGCATGTAAAGCGGAAGAAAAGCAAATAAGAGATGGAGCGTACCTCGGGCACATGGTCATCATAGCGATATTGCGACGGCAAGAACGTCGAGCTCGTGATCGCGCCGCGGAACAGCTGCGGCGATGTCTTCCCGCCGTTCGCGATGATGTGTTGCAGGACGGAGCCGGCACCGGCGCTTTGTCCCCAGATGGTCACTTTGGAGTTGTCCCCGCCGAATTTGGAGATCTGGTAAGCAGCATCAGGATACATCTACCAGGAAGAAGAAGGGAAGAGGGAAGAGGGACGCACATGACGGTTCACCCAGCGCAACGCGAATTCCTGGTCGACTTAGATCCAGTTAGCATTTCTTCTGGAGACAATGCTGAGTGGGAGTGGACGTACGCAGACCGGCATTCAGAGTTCCGTTTTTCTTCATCGCGGAGCCCGCGAGAAAGCCTATAATAGACAGTGAGCTTAACTTCCGAGAAGGGAGTGTCAAGTAACAACGCACCGAAGATACCCAGACGATATTGGATGACAACTACAATAACGCCCCTGTTGCTCCGGTTCACGACGTCTTCGCCAGAGGCACCGATGGCCGCACCGCCGAGATAACTGACTCAAACGTGAATTCATGTCGAGAAATAATTTGGCCAATAACCGTACCCTCCGCCATGAATCCAAACAACGACAGGGAGGCCTTGCGGCGGCGCTCCCGCTGCGTCGCTCGGGTAATACACGCTGTCTCATCCGTTAGCATCGCGCTGGACATGGCGGCCATATCAACACATACTTGAGAAACAAACAATCCTCCGGGGCGACAGGGCCTTCGCGCGTTTCCAACGGGTTGGTGGGCGACGTCCCGTCACCGGCCTGCTGACACCAATTGGGCTGGTTCAAGGCGGGCTGCACATCGGTCTCGTTGGGCGGGAGTTGCGGGCCTCGGAAACGTAGATCGCCTATTATTCCATTCAACTTCAATTCCTGTAGAGAGAAAGAGGAGGGAAATAAGGAGCTCACCTATGGGCGGCGCCGCATACCGAATCCCCAAGAACTGCGTGATATTGGCCTTAGTGTCGACAAACCCTTGGTACTGCGCATAGCCAAGGTCGACGATGGGGGAGGGCTGGGTTTGGGCTACCACGAGCGGAGCCACCAGGAACACGGCGCAGAATCGACTGAGGAGGTGAAGTGAGAGCATCGTCGTCGATGTGGGACTTCTTTCGAAGCTCCGAAGGTTGCCTTATACTCTAGGCCGCACGAGATGGGGATGCGGTCCCTTGATGTCTATGTCGAAATGTCGGGTTCTCCGCCGCGTATCAGGGTGTGGGGATCACGCGGGCCATGGACACATTGAGTCAATCATGATTGAGCACGGGACCGTGCCAGTTCATTTCCGTGTCGGGTGGGATTGGAAGAGGTTAATTTGTTGTCTTCCTCTACCTAGTAGTCCACAGCAAAATTGACCTAGCGCCAGCTGGCACCCGCTATGTAGTTGCTTCGTCCTCAAGAACATACGCAGCGGAAGGCGTCTGTTCGTCTGTTCTGCGCATTTTAAAAAGAATTTCGAAGTTCGGGGAAGCGAATCAGCCGCCATCACGCTGCCGTTCCGCATCCGCGTGCCAGTATGGCGTCCGCTTGGATGGTCAGAGACTAGAGTCGGTGGATGTACGATGCAAGGAAGTTCGCCCTCGAAGGCCGAGTGTCCATGGCCAGTGAACAGGAAAGGGAGCTCAGAGCACGTGAATGATGTGATGTCGACGCAGCCGAAGGAGCCGAAGGGAAGCCGCAAGCCCCGTTCCGTTCCGATCCGGCATGTTCAACACCAATTCAACCAAAATTCAACACTCTCGAAAAGTGCAAGTAAGAGACAGATGCACAATCAGATGGAGGATGGTTCGCGTCTTGTTTGAGGCAAATTCACAATTTCATGGCTGTCCTACTACAGTCTACTAGTATACGTGGTTGGACATTCAGATTTAATTACTCTGATTTTTTCTCTGAGTGGTGACCGCGTATAACCTGGCAATGACATGTGATCGCTGCACAGATAGCCACATTCCTCTCAACGGTCGCCGCATCATGAAAGTCGAGTCTCGGCTCATCTTCCTCTATCCCAGAGAGCAGCGCAATCTTCGGCGCATTGTTGCCCACGCTAGAGCCGCGCTGTGGCTGTCTCGGACCGGTGTTTATCATCGGTCGACGCCCCTCGTAGACAAACGGACTTTCAAGGACAAACTCCTGTCCGGGGGCCGGCAATCATTGTAAGGTTTGTCGTTGGTTGAGCGCGACATCCTCGCGTCAGTGGCAAACAGCGCGGAAGGTTGTCTCTGGCCATGACAAGTGACTCTGACACACTGCAATTTTCGTTCACGTCTGAGCTGGGAATGAAGTGAGTGAAGTAGTTGAGTGTGTTGAAATACGAAGAAACGACCCAGCTCTTATACACCATCCACGCCCATAACGCACGAGGCACCGATGTTGATTCGCCACGCTCCGTGGCACCTGAACTCAGGCAAGGGTATGTTGGTTGCGAGAATGTCGACGGATTCGGTAGTGCTGTTGCGATTATTGATTGCAAGATTCGTGGCGAATCGCAGTCATGAATCGGTGGCGCGTATCTGTGTTGGAGACCCTGGGATCCAACTTGTCTTGTTTCAAGAATTGTTTACAGCACAGCGAAGAGCTCCCGAGGATACCAGACAAGTATAGGTCCTCGGAGTCAGATCAAGGCTTGGCTCGAACTCAACGAGCAAGAGAGAGTCGGAGAGACGGGGCTCGAGCTGTCACGGCCAAGTCACGGCCTCAATCCAGCGAGTCGGGCGCCACCTTGAAAGCTTGAACCCTGAGTGATGTGCCACTTGAAGTTAGAAACGATGAGGTTGCGCCGGACTCCGGGGTCACATCCGCCGCTCAATGACAACAGAGCTAGAACCTGAAAGATCAATCCATTGGGCGGTAGGAATTTTCATGGAAGAGTTTGGACGATGTGAAGCGGGTGGCGAAGACAAGACACTCCAGGGGCAGCAGGGCACTGGCTTGAATTTCAACTTTCAAATTCACCACGAGTTCACCGCGATCGCTGCGGCCGACGAGCGAGCCAGAAGATTGCGCCGATAAGAGAGAACGACAACACGCAGTCCATGTGGCAAGGATCGGTTTCGGAATTTCCTTGTTTCACTGGGTTTCACCCAATTGTGGAAGGAATGCGTGCCACGTGGAATGAGTTGGCATTGCTTGGCCCTGATGGGATCACGCATGCAAATCGGTTTTTATTTCAATGTACTGGGTCCCGTGCTGGGAAAACGCAAAAATGAATTCGAAAAAGGAAAGGGAGAGGGAGAGCTCAAGAGAGCTCAAGGAGGGCTCAGAACGGCCCACAGTTTGCACAGATTGATGCCGAAAGAAGATATTCGGACTCAATTTTATTGCACAAGAGACGGTAACAAAAAAAAAATAGAATAAAAGGTTCGGCGAGGGTGAAAGCTATGGGACAGGCAGTAAAGGATATGCGTGTCGTGCCGGCCTACTAACAGTATCGTAGCAACTCGCCGTGACCGATAACATCGAAATCGGCAGTCGCTGAGGTGCGCACGATGCGCACACACCACGAGCATGTTCTGTTCGTACTTGATGAATTGTTAGCGGATTGATCTGGCCCGCAAAACCCAGTGGCGTGGTGCAAAGACCGAAAATATTGTGGGGAGTTTTGGTTAGATTGGTCCCGCTGACGTGCTGGATGAAATAATGCGTACTGGTGGGGTTTGCGACGAGTCCGTGATCACACAGGATTGTGCCAAAGGAAAACGGGGGACCCGCCCACCAGCGCGCAGCGCAGCTGCAGGTGGCCGTTCAAACGAATGTGGGGCTGAGGTGGTAATGGTACAGAGCCGAGGCACTTGTTTATTGTGTCGAGAGATCAGGCAGCGTGAAAACCGCGAGTGAGCCATGGAATTCAAGTAAATGAGCGGCAATCACACACCAATGGGACACTATTCATCGCCGGAGCAATGGCAATTCCACCTCTTGTGTTTCTCGACCCAGTCCGGCTGACAGATGCGTAGTCCGAGACTCCAAGTCGGCTTCGTCAATTTCACAGCGCCCGAATGACCTTCAATGCCCTGTCCCGCGGTTGGAAGGTTCCTAGTCATTCTGCTTTGAGCTAAGACAGAGCTAAGACAGCCTTATTTTGCGGGATATACGAGGGTTATCGGCTTCGAGGTTAGTGCACAAAGCGGAAGATTTGGTGGACTCTGCTTGAGATTTCTGGGTGCCAGCAGATTCTTGCAAGCATATGTTGAAGGTTGGACATAGATTTGGGGTGGAAATAAGCATAGGGAGGTCACCGTGGTAGAGGAAAGAACGATGGCAGCTAACGGCGTGACGTCACGGTTACCTGCCAGTCACAATGTTACCTGCCATTTTCTTATTCTGTCTCGCTCTGAAACATTTAAAATTATCTGAGGACGGAGCATCAGCCTGAATTTATTTTAGAGCCTGGCCAAATATTTTTACGGATTTAGAGCAAGAGGAATGCGGTCAAATGCGAGAAGTGGCAGGTAACATACACAGCCACTGGCAGGTAACACCCAGCTGATCGAGTCATGAACCTGCAAATCCTCTTCCTCGACCACCATGCGATCGATTGATCTACATATCCACCCAGGATCTTCGCGACTCGCAAATCGTACACAATTAATATTCCTTCACGAGCTCGACCCAAGTTGGTCACTGGCAGGCTACCCAGAGTTCCCGTGGTGTAGTCGCTGGTGGGCCGTGGCATTCGTTCACAATTGGTTCACAAGACCAAGACCCTGAGCGAACTCCCCCTGGCGCAGCATCTAGAGCCGGCCGTCTTTCTTGAGCAGGACTCCCAGCACCCAAACGGGACACTAAGCACCATGCGCACGGACCTCGTTATGGGCACCCGCGACCGACATCTTGTCTATCTGCCTTGCTGTTCCCACCTTGCTGTTCGTCAACGAATCCGGAACGGGCGTTCATGTCAAGAGTCCTCTTCTACTCATTGCGTAGCGCACTCTCACCTCTGCTTCACCTCGGATAGCGCCGTATCGGCCGGTGGGATGTCTGCTCATGTGTCAATTGCCCCAATGAAAAGGCAAGAAAACAATCCCAGTTGCTCCCCTCTCCCCAAGGAATGTCAAAATTTTCTGCCAAACCATTTCCGCCCAACTCCAAATTCCAAGGATGTTCAGCAATTGAATATATACAAGTGCATCGACGCTCTAATCTAAATCGACAGCCCCTTTCAAATTCTGCACCTAAAGCTCAAAGCTCCACATCTTCAGAACTCCACTGCTCCACCTTCTCCTTTTCCTCCGAATTTACCGGCCGCACCCGCTCGATAACGAGCGGCAGCCCCTTGCGCCCGTCGCGCATCATGGGCAGCAGCGTGACGTTCGCGAGGCACGGGCGCGCGCGCGCGGCGGCGTCCGCAGGGAGCGCAAAGGTAAATGTGCGTACGAGATGCGCGAGGATTACTTGCAGTTCGAGGAGTCTGAACAAAAACGCAGGTGTGAGTGCCGGTGTGAAACTCAGCATCGCAGGAAGTTGACGTACGCAAATCGCCACCTACATGACATGGATGAATGAGTGTGCTTGTTCGCGGTGAAATCGAGAGCGTGTACGTACCCAATACATGTGCGCGGGCCGCCCCAGAAACTCAATCTTCCCAAGAACAGGCGTCAATATACGATCAAACAAGGCATTGGGAGAACTTACAGATGCGCATACGGCCCGAGTGCGGGCCACCCGCCCTTCCCCGCCTCACGCTCACGCGCTTCCAGCTCGAGCCACCGCCGTGGCCGGAACTCGTGCGCGTCGGGGCCCCAATGTGTCTCGGACCTAATTAAAAGCCAGTCAGCTTTCATTCCGCTTTCACCCACAAGACGAAAGAGAGGGATGAAGACAAAGGCATAGGGAATAGGGAACACGACGCGCACCGATGATACCCCGCAACCGACACCGTAATGCTCTGCCCCTTCTTCACGGGCAGACTCTCCAAATGCTTTCCGCTGCGCGACGTGATGCCGTGCGTAAGCGGTAAGACCGTGTCTTCCACTGCGACTTGGTTTGAAAGCGAGACGGCGGGGTAGAGGCGGAGGGTTTCCTGGTGCGCAGATTTTCGTCAGTATACATTATCTTATTAAATATGACTGTGGGAAGGATACACACCTTGATCAAGGCATTGAGCAGCGGCATGCGTTCATACGGCATGTCACCGTCGCTCTCCTCGGATTCGGTGTACGCCTCACAGACCTCCCTCCGTAACTCTGCCTGGAATTGAGGATCTTTGGCAAGTCCGTCCAGTGCGAAGGAGAGTGTTATTGCCTGTATGGGTTGGTTCAGTTCAATTGATTTCTTGTCTCTTGACCTGCTACAAGGGCAGGCGGAACGCACCGTCGTATCCTGCCCGGCGAACACAAACATTGTCGTCTGTGTCGCGATAATTTCCGGGCCCGACAGCTCCGTCTCCGTCTTCAAGTTCGGTTTGCCGAGTTTACCGTTCACTGAGGCGTGTTCCTCGTCAGCACTTGTCTACGCAACCCACACCGATTGCACAACAACGAGGTAGGGAAGACTCACCAAGTAACCGAAACACACTATCCTGGCTCTCGGCGTCGAGCCCCACGGTCTGCATATCCTCCTCCACCTGCTTCGTGCCGATGCGGCGCGTCGTCGTGCGGTAGTTCTCCAGCACCCGTCCCGCCTCCGACGGGAGGTTCAGCAGCACCCGCAAAGCCACGGGCGGGAGGTACCGGATCACGGCGTCTATTAGGACTTGAGTCTTCGAGCGCTTGGAGGCCATTGAGCTGGATGGTTTGGATGGTTTGAGTTTATGTAGGTTGAGTGGAAGAAAGAGGACGCACACAATCGTCATGTGGTGCTCGCGCAGCTGGGGATCCTCCTTCTCGCAGCCTAATACGGCTTCATCGCAAATTAAATCCCAACGTCTGACGAATACAACCAAGATAAACTAACACACCCTCGTTGATGACGCGCAGGGTCGCGAGATTGAGGGCGCTGCAGATGTTCAACGGGCGGGACGCTTCGTCCTGCCACTGCTTCTCGATCTGTGGTTGGTTGAAACGCGAGGCACATCAACGGAGGTGTGGAAGCGCGAGACAGCCCGGCACGCACCATGCTTGCGGCTTTTTCGAACACTGGGAGGAATCGGCGAATCTTGAGCGGTGCAAATGCAGGGCTCATCGCGGCGCGCAGGTGCCGGTGTGTTTGGCCTACAGCTTGGTTAGTATTCACTATCCAACCTGGCGCTAGCAGCTTCAATTACCGCTTGAGCACGCGAGGCTATTCTCGCCGAAGAGCGCCGTGAGAGTTTGCTGCAGCGCCGGCGCGCGTGAAAACGCTGGGTTGTTGAGGATGGCCTGAATGGCAAGGGGGTCGGCGACCACGAGGGTTTTTTCCTGTATACCCTCAACCCGTTAGCGTGGGTCATGTAGTTACAATATTATCAAAGGAAACGCACACCGAAGCAGCCGTGCGTGTTGTAGACGAGGCCGAACTGCTTCTGCCATTGGAACTCATAGTCGCCGAGGTTTTCGGGGAGGAGGAGTTGGAGGAGGTTGCCCCAGAGCCAGGACTGAGGAGTCGGGCCGGGGATATCGTCGTCGGAGCGCCTGGAGTAGCGGTGGGCAATGTAAAATAAAAGAGCGAACAAGAGGCCTGCGGCGATTGCGTAGGCCATGAGTGGGAATAGACAGTAGGAAGGAGGCAAGGAGGCAAGGAGGGATTGACAAGGGAGGGAAAGAAGGGTGAGATCAGCGTGAATCTCGGGTTAAAGGGTGGCCCCTCAAGTACTGGATTACTTCCGTTTGTCAATTTCCCGCTTTGCACCCGGTACGCGCTTCGATCAAAACCGCAGTAGTCGAGGCCCTTCACACCTTTCGGGGTTGGAGAAGAGGCGTCGTATTACTATCATGCGCCGTGCCTAGCAACGTAACATAACAAGTGCAACACACTTGAGCGCAGTTCTGGTCCGTGTTCATGAATCATTGGGAAGTGGCGGAAATTAAAACTATAGAAATAGATCTATGGGTTACACACACAAAAAAAAATTGAGGTTGGCGTGATTATTGAGCGGAAACGGGTCCCGAGCACGTATTCGGTAAGTATCCGGTACCGCTTGGCGGGAGGGCAATGAATGATAAGACGGGCATACAAATCGCCTTTGATCGCCGATGTTCAACCTTACGCCTTCCGTACCTTGCGTGCTCTGGCAATGGGCGTTGGCAAATGTAGAACGATTGCACGAGCAAGTCTCCTCTCAAAGAGTTCGTACGAGAGCGGCCCACTGGTCTTGGGTCGCCGTGCCAGGCAATGCCAGCATCAGAATCGATCCACGGTTGATTTGTCGGCTTGCTGAGATTCACAATCTTCTTCTCACGCGTCCGCCTCATTCGGATTCTCAGTTTCACCGCCGCTTCTTTTCACGTGTGCAGCCGATTCGTCCTAGCAGGTCCTAGCGGACAATCGCCTAAACTCGCCGAGATCTGGCTTCACTTACACTATCAGTGGCAGTATCACCGTCACAACGATGCAGCCTAATTGGAGTCACTGGAGCTCAACTGCAGCCGCTGGTAATTTTACTTCAGAGGGAGACCGCGGCTGGTAGGATAAGGTAGGATTAGATTGCACGAGAGATACGAGAGATGGACAAAGATCGACGTGCGAGATCTACAGCCACGTTACTAATGTCGATGCCGACAAATGCGTCATAAGACCTCGCTACTTTTCCGTTTGAAGACGGACAATGATACGCGTATATGCGGAATCGCGTTCAGGAATTCAGATTCCTGGCTATCCTCCCTCGGTAACTCAGACATTCAAGTCGCTCTCCTGCCCGCCTGCGGCTGTGCGGACCGGATTGATCCTTGCCACGCGAGTTCGGCTAAGTTTTGATGCAGGAGAGCTCCCTAACTCCTGCGCGATCACTTTTTAGGCTCTTTTTAGGCTCATTAATTATGGCAGTGGATGGTTATGGCTCGGCTAGCATAACCACTGCACCCGGACATGATCCTATTTGATCCATGTATTTCCGTTTGATCCTTCGGTTATCTTGCACAGCACTTGATACCATCACTATCACTCAGTCTCGCACGTCGACGTCCGACACATCTTCTCGATGCCTTCAACTGCCTCCGCGGAGAAACGCAAGAACAATGGCCATGGCGGTAAAAGAAAAGGTGCCGGCCGCCCTCGGAGTGTACCAGAACCAGGGCCAGCTGAAAAGGGCCGGGTGCTAGCCTAGGTCAGCCACTTCGTCAGGCTCCGCGCTCCCAGCTCGCCCCAAGATTGGAACCAAGCCCTTTTTTTGGGCCTTACAACACCCATCAACCCGTACCGCTCGGAAACCCAGTAGCCTCCAGCGGCCATCCCTCGCTGTGGTCCACGCTCAGACCATCTCGCAGTGGACCTCCGTCGCAGCTTGTATCGACCCCTGAACAAAATACTTCACCTCTGTGTGCGTAAATTTTTTCTTGGGAGGGAGGACTGCAATTCATCTGCACCATAAATAGCATCCGGTTCGCATATCTCGCTCAACGATCTCACACAGCTCAACGAACAGCTTGACTACATCGACGAGCACGACGAGCTGGGAGACATTGCGGCTGGGGATCAAGTAATTGACGACAGTCTTGTCGACAATATTTTAGACACCATCGAGGTGAACGAGACGGTGGCTGAGGCAGAAACACGGCAATCGGAAGCAGCTACGGACTCCGCCTTGCACACCTTTTTACTCTCCGTACGGAAACGAGTTTCGAAGGAGATCAAAACACACGGCAGTCCCCTGTGTTATGCACGGGGTGAATTTTTCGAGAGACCTATGCACCCCGTATTCGCACTCCAGCGGAGCCTTGACCCAACTCGGCTGTACGCGCGCGATGTGTTGTTTGGCTGCCCTCTTTACTTCCCGGCCATCCAGATAGATTCAAGTGCACTTGTGGTAAGCCGTTGAGTCGGAATGGTGCGTGCTTTTTCTTTTTAGTCGAAGGCCATTCTCAATTGTACTCCTCACAGGCTTCAATGACGATCCAGTTGCGCGACGAGTCCGCGCCATGCCCGCAGATTTTTTTCTGCTTACACAGCGCTTCATTTGTAATCCTCGGCGTTCTGACCCTGGCTGCAACAAAAGCTTCCAGGGCACAGATCCACACATCATCGCGCAGCTTCCGGAATTTGTGCAGACAGCATTTCCTGGTATTATTTCTACGCTGCATCATTTCGCACAAATGCTTAGGTTTTTTTTTGTAGCATACATCTCTGCGCGAGGCGCGATTTCAAAACTGATGATGTGGCAGATGTTGAACACCTTCGCATCACGGCTCGGGCCTGCTCCATTCTCTGAGCTCGTCTCCGAGGTTCAGCATCGATGCCACGCGGAAGGTGAACTGATGTACCTTGGGGCCGCAAAATTCTATCAGCGAACTGGGGGTCAGCAATTCTCCGCTTTCAGCGATCCCAAGGGATATGCTGGATCACCGCCCTCTGTGCCCTATTTGAAGGCATTATTTACTGATTACATGAGCGCTTATCGTGTCTACATTGAACGCGACATCGCAACACTGCCAGGAACTATTCTAAAGTTGGACCATACCTTCGACGTAATTTTTTCCCTCCTAGACTGCAACCAGTTCTTGACACTTCCCTCTAGTTCCTCAAATATATCTGCGGAATGAAGGGCGAGAAAATCTTCACCGCTGCGTATACGGGCCTCAACGAATTCGAAGAAGTCCGCGGCCACTCACTCACCTCTAGCAAGTCACTGGCTTTTGTCCAGGACTTGTTGGAGCGCATCCAACAAAGCCTTAGAGCTTCGAACCACCTTCCAACTCAGCTAATCTACACCGACTCGCCTCAAGGTAGATTCATTTTTTTGCGAAAAATGCAACTTCTGACAACCTGTCAGCCGAGCGACCATTTCACGAGTCCATCAATCAGTTCCTGCTACAAAATGTCCAGCCGGTTACCGACTGGACTGATCTGCCTCACTTTGAAAGGACAACACTCATTCCGACAGCACTAATCTCGGACTCGTTCTTGATCGAGGAGAAAGCCAGCGAGATTCTCGCGGATGCTTTGCACGGCATTTCCCTGTCTCAGCTTTATCTGGTTGCAGTCTGTATCAAAACTGAGCAACGCACGGATGAGCGGCTCCGTGTAGATATCATCCAGCTTCGTACAAAGGAAGGTGTCTATGCCTTCAAGGTACGTGACGACTCTTCTTCCCTTTTGCAGTTGCTTTATTCATCCGAAATGATAGGTCACAGCTCTTACTTCCCGCAGTGACTTTCTGCCATCACTCCGAGCCATTTTCACGAACCCGTCTATCGTGAAAATCGGTTGTTCCATTCGCGACACTCTTCAAACAATTTCCGATGTGTTTGGGCTCCCGGAGCTCGGACAATTGGTCAAGAGTCGCAATCCACCGATACTTGACTTAGGGAAGTATGCCAAGTTGAAAGGTGTTCTCGATGATGCATCAGTTTCGCTTCACGCGCTAGCGGGGACCGTGCTTGAGAGGTCATTCATTATTCCTCACTTCACGCCATACCCGTGGGCTGCCGATATCTCTCCTGGGAACACAGAATTTCTCTTCGCAGAAACGGACTGCCTGTGGCAGATTTTTATCTCGCTCCGTCACCGTGATTCTCTCGGGCTTCCACTTCTCCCAACCCAGGCTGCGAAGGATGGCCAGCTTGTAACCCTTATGCAGAGCTGTAAACCCATTGCCGAGGGTTTGATTGTTGGCCATCACCCTGGTTATCTGGACGCCGTCATGGATATGGCTGGTAACACAAAGAGGTTGACTGTCTCTCTGACGCGTTCACTCATTGTGATAGACAAAGTGAGCGTACTCAATTTTGAGGTTTACCTATCGATCTTACGCAACTGAAAAGGTTCTTGTGCCCGGCGCGATTCATTCCCTGCACGGACAGACCATCGAATGGATTTTCAACCACGGGGCACGGGCTGTAGTGACTACCTCCCAACTTCATACCCGCGGTCAAATTTCACCTACGGTAGTTAATGCCGTCGCTCGTGCCTTCGCGGTGCCCGCCCCAGCAAGTTCATTCGATGATAGCATCGAGTTTTCGCTGACCAACTGCCAAACTTCGAATTCCACCTCGGTGGAGTTTGAGCACTGGTCGGAGGACATGCTGGATGACTCGGGTAACGGCTCTGACGACGAATCGGAATCCGACTCCGACTCCGAGGAAGATCTACACAGTAATGAACTGGTGTTCGGGCTTCTCGTGCGTAGTCCGATGTTTGATTCGGACTTTTATCTCACTTCCCACATCAAAAGAACCCCAACGCAATGTTAAACCCCGACGCAATGGATGGCATTGAGCCATATTGGAGTTCTGGTTTCAACGATGATGTGTGTTCAACTTGGTCTCTATTTACCCTATTACTAATATTCGGCAGGATGTTTCGCCCGACGTTCTCATGGAGAACCTCAACAATACCTTCTCCCTTCTTGAGAATTCGGAGATCCTTCCTACTCGGGTGCTCGATGACGCATTTCACTTCATGGACCGACTCCTCCGGCTCTTGTCCAAGAAGCATTCTGCCTTCAAAGCCTTTGCTCACGACTTCTCAGAGGCAATCTTTATCCGGGACCAATCTGACGAAGCTGCTGTACGTGCTGTCCTCGAGAAGTACGGGGTCGACTGGGAGTATGCTAAACGCGCCAAGGCTAAAGCTCTTAACCGACGCATTCGGCGCTACATCCCACGTCGCGACGTTCTGCTGCAGAGACTGCAGAAACTATTCGATGGTTATGCGGATATACAATGCTCTACGAAGAAGAGCAAGGGTACATCGGCAGCCTTCTTCTCGGACGAGGCAAAGGAGATGGTCAAACATCTCCTTGACACCGTGCGGAAGGGATACCTCTCGGACCCACCTGGTATTTCCCTCTATTATCTAATGGGAAAAGATCGGGACGGGTTGAAAATCTACCGCACCACCCGCGGGACTAACTCCGTCGAAGGCGGGTTCCACATGGCTGTTCGCAGAATTTTTGGTTCGTTGCGGGCATCGCCCGAGCTAGCTGAATGCCTACTGATAAACTGGATTCTGCGTCGAAATAAACGGGTATGTTTAACACCGTCTCATTCATTTTGTGTTTTTCTTCTGAACATCTAATATGTTCGCAGGTTGGATTCCATAATCGCACGGGGAACAAGTACAAGGGCCACTTCGACATCGCCCTCAGAGACGAGATTGTCGAGCTTTCTGTCGCTGTTGGTGTTAAGCCATCGTTCCCCCTCCCTCGCGTGCTGTCCACTCGCATTGCGACTTCCGAGACAATCGGAATCCTCCCAATCTCGAAACCCCTTGCAGAAAGTCTCAACATCACAACACTTCCTCGCCGACACGTCGTTGGCGTCCCTCACCACCGTGATACCCCTGTCCACCTCCTTACACGTCTCTCTACCCGGACACTAAATATTTACCGCTACCTGCAGCTGCGGCAGTCAGTCCTCTATGCTGTCGTTCCAGTTCACACCCACAAGGAATACCTCAGCTTCAAAATTCTCATCAACGACCAGCGATTCAGGAAGGCCGGCAAAAAGGTGCATCCTCCTCACGAGTTTTGGAAGAACATCGACTTCACGAAAATGGCTCGGTCATGGAACGAGATGGTTCACCTCCAGTCCCACGCGATTACCGACTCCAACCAACGGCTGTACTATAAACTCCCTCACCAGCTCGAAGCCCATCACAAGAAAACCATCCTGTGGACTTCGGAACGTGCCACACTTGCGAGCGGCAGTAACTTCACCGCTCGCAAAGCCCTTATTGCGATCCTCGAGGCACCAGATAATTATGCCAATGTCCTCCCTGCACTCCAACTCCCCGAACCTCTGCCAGACGGCGAGCTCGACCTCTCGATTGGAGGTAAGTTTCAGCCTCGAGCTCGCAAATACTTATCTAATACTCTTTTTTACAGGTTCTGCCGACCTTTTATCGTTTAACCCGATGGCAGAGCCTCCTGCGTTGGGAGAGCACGCCGACTCCGATTTTTTTGAGTTGGAACCAGGGTCCACTTTGGCGGAGATTCCTGCCGTACAAGTTGCGTTTCAAGCCCCGTCCCCTGGGCTATCCCTGGTTACTCAAACCGTGCCGCAACAACCACGGATCGAACATCAAATCTTGCTCCCAGGCGCCACTGCCCCACTGGTTGTTGACGCGAAAAAGAAAGAGCCGAAGCGGTGTGCACCATGCAGCAAGGCGTATTGCGAGAAGAGGCACCGATGCAACGGCCGGGGCAAGCAGACGCTCTGCGGATGCGGCCATCCTCTCTTGGCAAGGGGGGAGAGGTTGCGTGTTACTGAACCACAGATTAAAGCTTACTTCGCACGCATGGCGGCGCAACAGGGACAGCAGAGTTGAAAAGGAACTGGTGAATTGTTTTGTATCAATACCTATCCATACACGATGTGAATACACGCAGAATCCTGGAAGAGTACCGGTCAATTCATTAGAACACACAAAGTGCGAGCTTTGACGGCAGACCGCGAGCGCACTGTGCTCGTACCGAGGTAGAGCATGAATATCTCGCAATCCCGCTATTCTGAGGCGTACGGCACGGTGTGTGATCCGCTGCGCAGTGAGCGGCGCCCAGTGAGGAGGGTGCCTGGTACTTCTGGTATCCGGCAACCTCCCTCTCCGCGCGAGGGTAAACTAGCCGCACAAGCTGCGCGAACCGCGAAGTCGCGGACGCGGAACAGGTGCGGCTACACCCCGTTTACGGTTTGCGGGAACAGCACGCAACCTGCAACGGCCGCTGTGTGGATGCGGCATGCCATCGGGCACCGAACGCTGGGGGCAAAAGACACCCAGACGCGCAATACGGCAACGGCTCACGAGTGCGATAGCGCACCGCGAGCCAATCGGTCGTGGGTGCCTCGACTCACAAGGCCCGCGATGGCTTCCCATCGAGCATGACGGCGCCGACGCGACGTCGAGGTGGCGTGCACATAGCGGGTGCGGATCGAAGGGGCACGCCACGAGGAGAGGCGGCGTGTCGCAACTGGACACGGTGGTGCCCACCGTGTGGAAGGGGGAGAAGGAGGAGATGGGAGAACACGGACGGTCGAGTCTGATTGGGAGGTCGCAGATCGGTAGGCAGTGCATGCATGATGCAGCACGACGTCGGGGAGATGATGCGCGCCGCGTACGCATGCTGCAATCGCAGCGATGTCTTGGTTGGACCCGTGGTCAAGTGGATGGGTGTGGCACACATGCGCAAGCGTTTTCTAAGACGGCGCGCGGGGACGCGGTGCAGACGGCGGCGGATGACCACGTGCAATGAGTAATCACAGTGCAGCGTGGCCTGAGGCCAAGTCCACCGCTAGCACGAATCAGGGTGTGGTGCGGACGGACAAGTACGGCACCGCAGTGTGTGCCACACACATGAGTGCGGAGCACAGGTTGGAGGAAAGGAAGGAAGGCAGAGTCGACGTGACGCGCCTGCACACCCCACACCGAGTCTGGCCATGTCGTTGTAGCGGTGTGTCCCAGAGATGCGTTGAAATTGCACTCGCTGCGAGCAGGCGTGCGCCAGGCTTCGCCCCGTTGTGCTAGCTGGGTCGTGCGTGCAAGCGGTGAGTGTTGAGCGCTGGGCAAGGCGGTGCGTGGTGGTGCTCTCGGGGCAGGAAACGCGGCCAGTCTCCATGAGCAAGGATAGTCGGTAGCCGGGGGTGTTCCGAGTAACCGGAAAGAAGGCAGCGTGTCTGGTGCAGCGTACACGGGAAGTGTAGGCGAGAGAAAGAGTTGGTGACATAGTATTTCAGGATGTAGAAGCCTGCAACGCACTTGCATGTCGCTTGCCGGTGGCGTGTCGAGGCAAGGAGGCCAAATGAGAGCCCGGGTCGCCAAGATGAAGTTGGCAGATGGGCACCAGGAAATAGCTGTAAGAAACGATGGAATATTGGGAATATTGCAATGAAAGGCTAGTGTACTTGAAGTCAGATGCGCGAGCCGGTCAAATGCGTGAGGGTGTCGGTGATGCGAGAGGGAGAGCAACAGAGGGATCCGGAGGCGGGTCGACGTTGCGCGGCGGGGACCGTCAACAAGCAAGACCCATGGAGGATGGACAGGAAGAGCACAGGCATCGACGGAAGAGCTCGGAGACCGTGAGAATTCTTTCCCGGAAAAGTGGCTTAAAGTATGCCCATATCGGGCATATTTTCTGCCAGGGCACTGCACCATGGTCGGGTTTGGGCCATTTCGTCCACATGTACAAACAAAATCTAGTCATGCAACATCAGTCACCCTAAAGAAAAATTGCGTACAACACAAGATAATGACGAGAAATTTACAAACATGCTTATTGATCTTTGTCCCTGCTGAATGCAGCTGTACAGGTCGGCTTCGTTCGCAGTAGACGGAGCAATCCTTTAAGTTGGATTGCTGGACATGAGTCATTCCTACTTTGTGTCTCGGTTAGTATCCGAGAAGAGTCATTTCTGCTTAGTGACTCGGCAGCCTCGGGTGCGGTGATTTCCGGCAGACAGATCAAAGTGTGTTCGAAAGTTGAAACCGTGAAACCGCCGCTCTGTGAACCACCCGACGGTAGGCCACATTATTCGGAATATAAACTGGTAGTCTGTATTTCTGAATTGATCATGTAACTGTTCTGGTTGCTCCCACCTGTGCATGTAAGGTGACGCACAGTACTTTCGTCCCGCCGAATCGTCCGCAAGTCGAGATATGAAGTTCTCTGCAACTGCGCTATTTTCTGTCGTCGACAAAGAACTAAATAACTAGGAGAGACTCAAATTCCGACTTGAACCCTCGTAGAATTGTCCACCATACTGTGCAAGCTACGAAATTCCATTCAGGCAACCTTTTCAACAACGGGAATTCCCTCCAACGTAGACCACTCGCAGCACAAGCTAGTGCTGGAATTTTGAGTTATAAACTGTAACTGGGAACACACGCCTACATAAATGCCGCACCATTTGGATGGCCAAGTACTGTGCGTACTTGTATTGAAGCAACGGTCGACGCCACCGTGACACTTCCGTTGCCTGTTTCTGAGGCAACGACCCCAGCGGTGACCGTGACCGTTGCCTGAAAAACGCAACACAGAGCCTCAAAATGTAGCTTCGAGGCGCGAAAATTCCCATGTCACGCTCGTTGAAACGCAACGCACCTCCGCGCGACCGTGACCGAGCAGAAAAAAGGCAACGCAACGGCCCCCGGGGTGACCGTGACCGTTGCTTCAATACAAGTACGCACAGTATGCAGCAAAGTCAAGTGAAGTGGTAAACTCAAGCCGAGGACTGATTATGGTGATAGGAGAAGGCTTGAAATTGGCAAGGAAGACTTCAGCAAGCTTCCTCTGGGTGGTCCTTGTTACTTCTTGATCCAACGCTGAGAAACCTCCGTGTGAATTCTGAAAACCTCGGCACGTCAGTTTCGACCACTGAATGGATTGGTCGAACTTCCAGTGCGCGAGAACAACTCGCAAAGTGATGTCCTGTCAGATTTATTCCGAGTCAAAAATCAGAGATTTGTAACCAAGGTCCATACGTCCAGCTCATATTCTGCAAAGCTCTCGCAAGTGTCAAGGCCGAGGCAAAATGTAAGCAGATAAATATCTCCGTCTTATTCAATCGGTCAGGACCCCAGCCTATTTAGTGTTGCCGGAGTTCGGTTCAGAACCGATCCCGAACCTGAACCGAACCCGAACCGGACCTGAATTGGGGTTCGAGGTTCGGGAATTGTCAGTTTTTTGCCGAACCGGTTCGAACCTGTGCGAACCTCAACTATCTGGGCCTCAAAAAACCTCCAAAAACTTCATTTCTGAGCGACTTTTACCTACAACCAGTGATAAAAATGGACCTATCGAGGAACTGCAGGCATGGGTATGGTGAAATGACCACGCAATAGCTTGAATGCTCGTCGAAGTTGCAAGTTTCAATTCAACAAAGATGGTTGAAATTACCTAATCAGGAAAGAAGGGGAGATTGCGGGCCAGAGTTGGGTGGAATTCAAGGGTTTTGCTCACAGAAGTCACGGAGAGGTAGTTTCCCTACCATTCAGACACCACGAACATGGCTGGGAAAAACTAATGAATTTTGATGGTTCGTTCAGGTGCGAACCTGAACCGAACCTGAACCGCACCGAACCGAACCCCGGCAACACTAAGCCTACTCAACACCTAAAGGTTCAGCACCCGCCTCGGAGAGGCCTAATCCCACATCATGAAACACATCCATATAATGAGGCTCTCCACAATCACGGCGACCATCAGTGCCGGCGAATGCCGAGAGAGCAATGTTCAACTTGCACTCCGGGAAAAGGCAAAATTTGTGGTCCCTGAAGACGTATCTTAAACGTTTAGTATCGGTAACAGTATTAGTAGCACGAAAACTGTACCTGAAAGGCAGAGTTTCTGGCCGCCTGAAGAGGTTTCTGAAATGTTGAGTTTTGGAATCAGTATCTGGTGATCCGAAACTTACCGTTTCAGGCGCCATTTTCGTTCTCCAGAAACTGCTCCTGGAACTTTGAGTTTCAGGAGCAGTTTATTGTCCACTGAGGACAATAGTATCGGTCACAGTTTCGGATGTTGCCGAAACTATTGTTTTTCGGACTCCTGAAACCGGCCGGCCCGGCCGGCCCGCCGCCCTGAAAACAATAGTTTCGGCAACATCCGAAACTGTGACTGGAACTATTGTCTTTGGTGGACAATAAACTGCTCCTGAAACTCAAAGTTTCAGGAGCAGTTTTTGGAGAACGGAAATGGCGCCCGAAACGGTAAGTTTCGGATCACCAGATACTGATTCCAAAACTACACATTTCAGAATCCTCTTCAGGCGGCCAGAAACTCTGCCTTTCAGGTACAGTTTTTGTGCTACTAATACTGTTACCAATACTAAATGTTTAAGATACATCTTCAGGGACCCCAAAATTTGCCTTTTTCCGGAGTGTTGGTTGAATTCCTTTATCGCTAAGAAAATAGCGACCACCATCACCCCACGTATTCTCCACTATTACGGAGTGTTCTCTTTGACCGCTGTTCAACCAGTGAAGAAGAAGACAGTCACTAGCTCCGATGGTGGTCATGCGAGTCCAAGACGCGGTCATGTGATCGCGCGGAACGAAACAGATCCAGCGCCATCAGAGCTTTCAAGCCCGTGTGACAGCGATGCATGTCGCTGGTTCCCGCCTTCATCATAAAGAAAAGTTCGCGCACAATCCCCGGCGTGTGGATGAGAGGTATGCGTGTATCATCTGAAAGGGAGTTGAGCATCGGTTGTCTCAGCGAGAGTGCAAATTTCTTTGGGCTGACTGTATTGACTAAATATGGTGATCGTTCGTATGGCCATTGGCACGGTTTTCCAACCACAGAAATATGTTTGAGGATATCGGAGTCGTATTCGCGTGGTGACATAGCACCTCACTCAGGGTTATCGGGTGACGACACAGTAAACTGTAAACACAGTCTGAGTCATTTTGTTCTTTCGGCTCCACACCTTTGACTTAGCATCGTTTTTGCCACGCCGCGTATCCTCCCCCCAACTGTGTTTGGTACTTGGAGGGTACGCACCCTTGATCCAATGACTCCGACTCGCTTACCGGATGAACAACAGCACCATCAGGAATCACAACAGCACTAGCGACTATGCGTGTTGAATACCATTGACACCAGGGTGGCGAGTCGCCACCCGTGCCTCGTGTAATGTACGTTGGTGTATAAAAGGATTGCACCTTCCTTGTATACCTCACATTCCCTCATCCACACTCCCACCCTTCCCTCTATAATGGACACTGTCAAATACACCTGCAGTCAAGCAAAGACCGATGGTCATATTGCGCAAGTCACGCGGATAGGGGACACAGACAAGCCACGTGTGGAGTTCCCGTTGGCCGTGAAAATGGAATTTGGGTTGGACCATACTCTGCAGAAGTACACGGTGAAGTGGCAGAAAGGAACTCCAGGGCTAAATCCCAACATGTGTTTGACTTCAAGTTCACCCCGATCGTGCGTTGCCACTGCTCCCTCTCATAGGGTCTTGTTCAGGTGTTGAGGGCATTACCACTAGCGACGCGTTTGGATTCGGGTTCACGGATGGTCAGGTCATGTGTAAATGGCAGTCTAAGTTGGTAGTAAGGAGTCCTGAGGTGCGATTTATCATTCTGCGGGTCTTCGGCTGAGATTTAAGGGGCCATTCACCGGCACCATCTCATCAAAGAAGATCTCGCCACAAAGAATAAATCACAAATCGCTCGCCTCCCCGAGACGAAAGAGCGCAAAACCCTAGTATTCTGACTTGGGCATGAAGCAGGAGGAGATCATCGGTGCATTGGTCTCAGCATGCCGCGTGTACCTGGTTGGACGCGGGGAACATGCGTTGGCGCAGAGAGCCTTAGATCTGAACGCAGCTCTAGACGCCGAACTGGAAGCAGAATTGGAATCAGTCTTAGACGAAGAGCCAGAGGAGGATCTACCCGAAGGTCTAGACAACTTCGACAACTTGATAGGAAGATAGCGAGGATCGGAATAGGGATGTCGGGACAGTAACCACACACACGACAGTAATTGACAAGCGTTGGAATGCCGAATGTATGAGTTATGCTTGAATCCATAATGATTTCTTGGTAGAGCTGCGTTTCTGGGGGTGCTGCAACACCCAAGAGGCCGTAAATAAGGGCCTAGCTTTGACTCCCCAAAGCTACAAAGGATATCAACGATCCCAGTTTTCGATATCCATTTCAAAAGGGATACAGAGCGTCAGTTGCGCGTGACTACATGCGGAATAGTCTGTGCAATACTTCGGGAGACTCTAGTAACATTTATGAGAGGTTGTAGATAGAATACCGAGAGCACGCGCCTGGTGGTGCTGAAGAGGGCTTCACTTCTTTCTTAATTTCTAGGAGGTGGCGACGTCGAGAGTCGAGAGGGCCCGAATCCTCTCGTCCTCTGCGGCTGCTGCGGCATCACATGAGGCGACCTTCGACCTTCGACCTTCACCCTTCGTCCTTCCCGCCACACCTAACCGTCCCATTCCACTTTCGCAGCGCGCCCATGGAGAGCCGTATCGTCCGCCAACCGGTAACGTCGGAAATACATCGCTACATGCATATACATCGCTCGCGCAAGTGGCTCCGCATATCTATTCCCGGAAGAGTACAGAAGCGACTCTTGTCTGCATTCCCCCCTTGCACCCGAACCAGCGCCAACAGAGGCAAGAGTGTCAGCCCGGCGGCTGTGGAAACGGTAGTGCCTGGCCTCCGGGTCCGGGTACAAGCCTGCCGCGATGAGGGGTGCAAGGATGACGAGAATGATAGGCCTGACCCCAGCGCCGTGACGCGCATGCAGCTCGACGTTCGCTCGCACGACGTGTAAGCACCGACGTGCAGGACCGCAGGATCGCCGCGCCGCCTCACTCCAACATCGACGAGCTGTAGCGGATGGGTTTAGCTGCGACGCGAGGGACTTTAGCTCGTGAGGTAGGGAAGAGATGAAAGTGACAGCACTCACATGGCGTCGTCTCCAAAGACGGATATCCATGTGAAAAGCTGCGAACGCAGAGCGGAATGTCGATTCCATGGGCATGCACCAAGACTCCCTTTGGAGCTAAGAAGTGGATTAGTATCAACAGCGATCACCAGGGAAGTACGCACCCGCCCACGTCTGAGATGTCGTGCGTGAAACCAAGAGAGATCGGCAGAGCAGTCTCGAATTTGAAGCGCGCCAGTGGGACCATCAGCTCACTCCTGGCGAGTACTTCTGTCGTTCGTCGCGTTCACGTCGTCACAAGGTGCACTAAACGTGAAATTGACGCGCGCCGCATCGCTACCGTCACCCCTCCCTGGTCTCGAGCCCTGCGAGGACTCGGACAACAACGCGGAGTTGCAGGCACCCGAAAGTGACGGGCGTATGCCCCTGGCCAAGGGCACCGATCGTGTCCGGACGGGGCTGCGGTGCCATGCGGCCTTCGCTTGGGCGGGACTGTAATGGTGGTCGGTGGTTTCCTGGCCATCGACGTCACTACTAGTAGCGGTACCGGGAGGCTGGCAGGGACGTTGGCGAGGCGCGAGGTAGCGAGACGAAGACAAGGACATAATTGCCGTTGGTGCCACAAGGGCACTTTGCAGGGCGTTTGGAGACATTCCACGAATTCCAAGCACCGATTGGGCGATGCAAATTCATGATATCACAAAGTAGAGGCGGCTGAACACATGAAGAACCTGAACAGGGCTATGAACAGGGCTACGTCAGTAAGAAGAACATATTCGAAGAGATTGGCCGCACACACGATTGACCGCACACACGCAATTTACATCCAGGGCTGAGGCGGCTCAAGAAGGTAGAACAGCTCAGCGAGTCGCAGGGCCCGTACGACGTCTATCGTAGTGCGTATCGCGCGGGCGCAGGAAACCATAACGCCGCTGTTGAGTCTTCACCGCGTCGAGCAGTCCGCTAACGGGACGGTCAAGCAACATCGGCCCGACTGCAAGCCAGCGATGGAGACGATGGAGGCGAAAAGAGGAAGGCTGAGGGTGAGGCACACCAATCGCAATGCATCCCGGTCGATCCGTGGGAAGCACGACAAGCGATGGGGAAAGAAGATGCGGATATGCGATTGTCGGGTGGCTGTGCAGCCCCCTTGCGAAGGAGTGTATATGGGGTCCGAGAAGTCAAGGGGAAGCGGGGTCCGCGGTGACAATTATCGTAAACTTTGAAACGTTGGGGGCCGGGGGCGGAGACGGTAGGAGAGCTCGGAGGTGCAGTTTGCGCCTGGGCGGCCGGCCAGCGAGAAAAAAAGTCGGTATGATAAGATGACTTGGGAGGCGAAGGCGATGGTGGACTCGGTGCCTAGGGCTTCAAAGGAATCGCAGCCTTCTCTTGGGGAGGAAGGAATGCCGCGAGAAGTAATCAATCTTTGGGAAGGAGAAGGAAGGCGAAAAAGTTAGCTAGATGATATTTCTATGCGGAGGGCTCACGAACCTAGACGTCAGGCGAGGAGTTTGAAGCTTGAGGGGGTTGCGTCGGAGGCGAGGAGTTTGAAGCCTGACGGTCGGATGGCGCCGAGCACTAGCGTGGGGCGCGTGTATCGACTTGCCGGCCAATGGGCGGCTATCGGGGGCACGGATGGGATACCGAGGGGTAGTCCTCAGCTATACATCGGTCGAGCCCTTCCCGGCGATACGGCTCCCCGGCGCATTGCAGATGGTGAGTCAAATCCAAGAGGTTCCGAGCGAGAAGCGTTCGTCGCGCTCATCATTTCTGGAGTTGGGGATACGGAAGTAGCAGCGGGCCGTTTATCTGCACCGTGTGGTGATACCTTCGGAGATGGGTTAGCGACTGGACGGACTATAGGATGACAGAACGAACAAAGAAAAGGAAAAAGAGAAGGGAAAACGAGGGCTGCACAGTGACGCGAGGCGGTGAGGGGGGAACCGAAACAAAAGTCTGACGGAATGTGGAATGGCGCGTACCGTGGCGAAAATCCGGTAAGAGAGAATCATCCTGCCCTCGATTTTCATGACTTCGAATGTATTTCATGCGGCGGTCGAAGAATCAGACCATCAAGACGAGGAATTGACGCAAGGCGCCGTGTAGGGGCTAGATGTGAAGATCCGAGGACGAGTCCGACGACATATATGAGGCCACCGGCATGTTGGAGAAGTCGTCGACGTGGGTTTGGGATGCTGACGTGCAGACTCGCGCAGCAACAAAATACTGGCTGGGCAGCTGCCCTGTCGAGGTAAACGGCCGGTAGAATCTGAGGTGCTTCCCCGTGCGTGCCTTGGGCTCTGAGTCTTCAGTCTGAGGCCTCGTACCAGCACCGTTTGAGTACCTTCCGTTTTGGGTGCAGTTTTCGTTCTTTCCGACTTGGGGCTGTTTTTTGTTCGGCATGGCCCCAAGGAGATGGATATGCGGCGAGTGCGCGTCGAGTGAAAGAGAATCATCGCCGGTACCAGGACCTGCACTGATAGAGCGACGTGCAATTTCGAGTGGTGGTTGTTGGGGAGCAACGGGATGTTGGTCGTGTTTGGCTTCACCATCCGCGCACGGATCAGTGCCTAGGCGCCCAAAGCGCTTCATGGGCGCTTACTGCTTTGGCAGCTTGTGCAAATCCGTTCTTGCCTTCTTGCCTCGAAAAAACAAAGCAAAAAAAATCAATGGAGCTTCACAGAAGTCCATGGACCGTTTTTTCTTTGAGGCTAACCGCTCCACTGTTACATAATTTCGTGAAAGCCCAATTGCCACTGAAGCTTGTTGGAGACGTTTGAATTGTGGTCCAGGTCTGAGAGTCGCCTCAATAACATGGTCAGGATTAATATTATTGCTGGGTTTTGCTTACACCTGAACCCTCAGGTCGCGACTCAACCGGGTATATATCACATATGACGGTGAGGTCGGAAGACGGATCGATTGAACGCCAAGAATGCAACCGAAAGACCGGAATGGAGAGCTCAGTCATCAGAGGGTACTTATGCTGGATTGGATGCACACGAGGGACCAAAAGCTGTCGTCCTTTTGCAGTGCCGAGAGGAAATATCTGAATGCGCATCGGCGGGCGTTCTCAATTTGGTGTGCATCTTAAACCGGGCTTTCTGGACACGGAGATGCGAGTCTAAAACCGATGCAGTGATTTTGAGAATACAACAGCAGAATTTGCGCACCTGCTCGTTGCCGAGGGCCAATATTACGTCCAGTTGTCTTCATGCATGATCACCTGGTGGAGGGTATGGCGGAGGAGGGAACAAACATAGAGTCCGTGGGCGTCAAAGAATCGGTCAACCCGCGTCAGGATCTTATGGGACAGCTTTTCAGCTTTAGGAGCAGAAACGAGTTTACGAGACATCAAACCTCAGAAACAGAATGAAATAAAAGGCCGCCTGCAAATGAGTGCAAGAAAGCCTTAGGTTAGCATTTGCTCGTCTATTGGAGCAACTGCCACGAATGGGAGGCATAATTTGACCGCCCTCCATAACATTCCGACGTCTGTGGGTGGCACGGACATTGTCAAGTAGGAAAACTTATCACTGACTCCACGGACCAGATTCATCGCTTGCCTGTGTCTGCGGCTATAGGTGGCGTGCCAGGTCATGGTTATATACGCACCTTCCCGTTTACTGGCCTTATCTCCTCACCGCACGACGCAAAAGCCCCACACTTGTAACTTACATGAAGGGTCAACGGCCGCGACGACAGTAGTACACCTCGGATACCACTCATGTTCTCTCGGAGTCGGCCCTATAGTGGAAGAACAAAGCGTAGCGTCCTTCCGCAATCTGGGGGATGAGAGTGAAGAGGAAGAGTCGGACCGGAAGACCGCTGTGGTGATCCCATCATATATTGATGGATGAGTAGTGCGACCTGCGATGGTACACAAAGTGCTCATCAGATGCCATTTCTCGCTGGTTGACTTCGCAATGAATTGAAAACATTTTTTTTGTTTCCTTCTATGGTCAATTTTCATCAGCTCGGGTGTCCAACTTGAACTTTGAAGCACCTACCGGGCAATGGGCATCGATTGGACTGATTTGAGAAGTTCAAAGCACATATCTGGGAATTGAAAGAATATTCTTGTTGTCCGCATCGAAGCAGCATTTATTCGAAGCAGCCGAATTGAACGGGCGCTCTCCGGTGGGTGTCACAGCAAAGAGCAGAGTCCTTCTGGACAGCAACGAAGTTGTTAGCGAATTGGTTGAATACCATTCAACGCCGACACCAGTCCGCATCCTGTGCGCCTTGGTGTTGATGATACGGAGCACCAGGAATCCTCTTTATTCCTCGTCGCCGTAATCTATTATGTATAATTCGAACGAGATCACAAATGGTCGGAATCTTGAGCAGAGTTGGAGCAGAAGAGCAGTTTCCGCGTTTACCATGCTCCGTTTTCTGAGCTATCGCACATCCAGTAATAACCTTGAATTTTGCCAGGGTTGGGACGTGCATCCCACGCACTTGAGACTTCCAAAGCTTAAAGTGCTATCCATCAACCGCAGGGTGACAGGGTCGGCATTCGAAATTTAGACTCGCATAAAAAGATTCACCCCGTGTGGCAGACCTTCATTCCCTCCCTCCCTCCTGGGTCTCCTTGCGTACATTGCTCCTCAACAATATCCAAAACCTGCGATCGATGGACCGTCCCACATCGGCAGATTTAAAGTATGCACAGATTCGTCTCCTTCCTCGTCGAATCAACGTCTCACCGGGATGAATAGCGTCCCAAAAGACTCCACGGCCACCAGAGGACGAGGCCGAATTCTTGGTGAAAGCGACCCCGTAGGCCATTTTCCTGGTCGCACGCCTCCACAGACCCCAACCGCGCAGTGTGTTTCCCCCGAGACCTTCGCCAAGCTGGGCTATTCGAACAACTTTATCGATGGACTGTATCACCGTCGTGCGGACGAGAACGAGGGCAACGGCGCGGTGAGCTGCCCTTGGTTTTTTTTTTTATCTTCGGGTTGATGTCGACCCCAGCCGTCGAGGTCGACAATGAAAAAACGGATGAAAAATATGTTCCTGCGATTACGCGACCGCTTCCGCGGTGAGGGGGTGAATACAAAATGAACGTAGTCGTGCTATCGTGCTACGAGACATTCGTTTGTACAAATATTTTTCTTGGCACTACGTATGGAGAGTCGACATAATCTCAACGTGTGCCGCGAGGATCATCACTGCCTGGTCGTCGAGCATTTCAAACGATATATTCCACTCCGAACCCGGCTGTAGGCGATGACGGCGGAGCGCCGTCCAGCGGCGGCAAATCGGCGGTGCCCGAGGTCGCCACAGCGCATCACGACCGCGGCGCAGGGTTGCCATCCTCTGTGCGGGCGTGGTACGCCTACGGGTGCGGTTGCGGGCGACTGCAGTGATGTACCGTCCCGTGGTGGTGCGGCGCGAGGTCGCCACAGCGCATCCCGACTGCGGCGCAGGGTTAACATCCTCCGCGCGGGCGCGGCGCGGCTGTGGGGGCGGCTGAGGGCGACTGCAGTGATGGAGCAGTTGCCGCCCGACGAACAAGTCGACGGTCGGCAGGGAACTGTGCGCGTCGGCAGTGCAGCGACTGCCGTCTCATACGGATTGCTGGGGGTACCGGTATTGGCGGGCGTCGGCCGTCAGGCGACCTCGGGGACTAATGACCCGCATGGAAGGCAAGCATTCAACGAGGCCCCATAGTCATAATGTATGAGTACGTTGGAACGCACAGAGTGCACAGAACGCACCTGACGCAATCGTGTGGGCTTGCAGCTGTACCGACAGGCGGCGCCCTGTGTGTGGTTATGGACAGGGAGTGGAGAGTCATGGCGCTCGACCTGGAAAAAGGTATAGCCCTTAGGCGGTGTCAGTATCAGTATTGGGAAAAGCCAAATAACAAACGAGAAGGGTCGTTGAGGTGAGTCGCGTGGCGGATGATGCCTTCGGCCGTGAAGCCCAGTGTTTGGGACTTCTTGAGGCCGGGACTGCGGCGAAGTGCGCGTCAATCAAAAGCTGCAAGGCACGGTGCCGTCCGGGACCAAGACTTACTGAGCTGCAGACCGGTACGGGGTGCCCAGCAATTCCGTGTAGGGGATAACCCGCTGGCCGACTGAGGATCCCAGTCAATTTTCTCCTGGCTTCGACCAAAAAGCATTGCTGACCATTAACATAAACATCGAGCGGGCTGTTAACGTACATGGTGCATTCTGCATGGAGGCTCTTATCCAGGAATTAGGGAAGAAGATAGGCCTGAGAATCAGGACTTGCGAACCGTCTGAGATGCGTGAATAAAAAGGCGCTGGAAGCAACTTCGACATCTCAAAATGGCGAACGAAGATTGACTGTGGGATACATACTCACCGGCGGTGGTCGGCACCTGTCTCACACGTGTGCCTGCCAGAAGATTCTGCGCCGATGTTATACTAGAATTTCGGCGGAGGACGGTTTTCTAGCTTGGGTGGTGATGGTAGAAGTATAAACAGCGGCCGTGAGAAACACAAAATAAGGGCAAAGGGTCTCCGGATGGGGATATCGAGGAGTCCTCAGTTTCTCGAGCACTCAAGTACTCACGGACGACGTCTGTAGAGGTTTCTAGCCGCGGAGAAAGAATCCAATTATAATTATCGATGGACAATGGTTGGAAGTTGCGGAATGTTCCAATGTTTGCTTATAACCTCTCACGACTTGCTCACGACACGCATATAAGCTCGGCACACACTCCACAAAAAACTTCCCTCCGTGTTGCCGTTCATCTACCAGTGCCTCCGTATCAGTCTCAATCGGAAAGAAAAGTCCTGCTGTATGTTTGAAATATGTTCCCCCTTCGCGTTGTTCTGCCTAATCGGTATTTTGTCTCCCGTTCTAGACGAAAAGCATGGACAAAGTAGCAAACGAGCGGGGCCTCGCCATTCTATACGAATTCGTACGTCTGCTCCCGAATATTTGATGGTCTCCCTTCCCCTTGACTTGACAGTCTTTTTTTTCAGCCATGCATCTCTTGTGGCCGGACATACTCTTCTATCGACCTCGACGACGAGCTCGTGTGCCAGCAGTGCGCTCAGGCCCAGTGTGCAGCCAACTTGTCGGGCCAAATGCGCATATCGGATGGAATGCCAGTGGACGTCGAAACGGACTCTGATTCTTCTAGCTGCTACGATGGCGGAGAGAGCGACGACAGCCACACCGACTCCGACTCGGAGCCGGAGCTGAACATTAGCTATGGCGAAGTCCAAGCGCTAGGGCTCGAGGAAGCCGTGTGCGCGCTGTTCACCCAATTATACGCCCAAGCCCACGAAATCATTCGGGCGGCGCCGGACGACGAGGAGCTGGGCAGGGCCTTGGCCCTGCTGTACCTTGTCATAGGATTGGAATGGCAGTTTCACAAGAGCGGTTGAGGACTCGGATGTCTGCGTTCCGACTTTGTATCCTTTGGTGAGCGCATGGCGACGTCCTTCCTCTTTTCATGCCATCTAAAGTGTACGGTCGTAGCACCGGTCCTCCTCCTCCACGTAGCCACAGTCAATCATTCACGAAAATCCCCGTGCGATACGTGTCGATACCCCAAAATCACGTCTTCTCTACAGGATTAGCTACCTGTATACGCAGTGTCCCAATGAAAATCTGATGGTATTCGAATGATTATAAGAAGCGCGAGGGACGGGATGCACCTGCGATGGAGGAGGGTTAGTGGTACAGACAAGACGAGAAGAACAAAATCCACCATAGCAATAAAAGTAATGACAAAGACCGCAATAGACTCCAGACAGGACCACCACCCTCTCCCCTGCAGTGAAATAACCGACGACACATACGGTGCCACGTGCGCTGCCCTGCAGGACAAGCATCAGACTCATTCTGCGGACATAAGAACACTGACATACCCCGGAGCTGGTGATGGCGAGGTTAATCGCCAGGTCGAGTCTGGTGCGGTACTTCGTGACCTTGACGATGGGGTCATCAAAGCCGGCGAGGTCGACGAGGTCCTCAAAGTTATTGGTATACCGGAAGACGTCCCGGCTGCCCATGTGGTAGGCGCGTGACTCGAGCTTGATCAGGGCGTGGTCCTGCTCGTTCTCCAGGTCAAGCATTGACACAGATATCTGTGCTAGGAACACCGTGGTAAGCTGCGAGGAGTGATATTGGCAAGAATGGCAACGTACTTCACAAAAAAAGTCTCTTCAAAGCGTGGGAACTTCGAGAAGGTTCCATTGGCGCCCGCGTCTAAGCGTATATGCAGGAAAACTCGTCAATGGCCCACCACAGCACAAGGAGAAGCCGCTCACGCATCATTTGGATGCATGCCTTGAAGACCGTCCAACCATCGAGCCTACTGGCACACCGAGGACTACAGATAGTATCGAAGGAGCAGATACAGGGCTGCGAGGTGTACGGCGCCGACCGAAGCTCCCAATAATGCGAGGGAGGAAACAATGCAGCTCTTGAGCAGGCCCGCTGAGAAAGGAGGGTCAGATACGCATCGGAGAGGACAGGTAAAATGGACATATTTTCACCGGTACTGCCATCACTCCAAGCTGGAGCTGGTTGACGGAATGACATAGAGGTGCCAGTGCTTGCACCCGCAGAGGAACGGGGGCATCCGTAGGGGATCTGAAAAGCAGGTCAAGCACACATCCGATGGCCTTGAAGGAAACGCACGACGTTGTCGAATATTTGGGGTGTGGGAACTTGAGGGTGGCGTCCTAGCCTATACACCGCGCGTCAATGACACGCCGCAGCACAACAAAAAGGCTACTCACCCGACGTTCGATACAGCGACGAGAACTACCTGCCAGCGAGCCAAGTGCGACGATGTCGGCGAAAGAAGGCCAGATCCCCATTCTGAGAGCGTTGTGGTGTTGAGCAGTATGAACGTTATTCAGGACCAACCCGCTCTGCCCATCCTGCGGGGAGGCAAACATCGCTAATGAGGCTGCATGGTAAGGTCGGCTGCGAAAGATCATCAGATATCATACGATAGGAGGACATGTAAACTGATCTATTTCCGCTGTATGACCACGAACCAGCTGGATCCGCAGGGACTGACGGATGTTGGTGCGGGCGCTCTATGTCCCGCAGAGGAGCGGGGGGTGAGTCCCCACTCGATGTGGGATCTGGAAAGTCAGTTAAGTACACATTGGCATTTGCCGCTAAAAAGGAAACGCACCAGTTTCCCCAGCGAAAGCGACACACCAAGTAGACGTAGCGGTAGCCGAGAAGACCTTGATGTGGTCGAGAAGGGTGAAGCGCGGGCACGCCCTCGTCATCCTGTAGGTACAAGAATGGCTCAGCAGCGTCGCACGGTTTTACTGTAATGAAAAGTAAGTACGCACCCAGTTGATACTATTTCGAAGGAACACACCGTCCATATACCACTGGTAAGGGTAGTGGAAGCTCTGCAGCGCTGGCGAGCCTCCTGTACTGGACTGCGCCGGAGATCCGCCAGCGATCGCGACGAGCGCCGCCAGGAGGTGCCGACAGCAAGGTCAATCTGGACTGCAAGCTGGTTGCGACCCATGGAATAATCTCCGCGTACGGACTGCGACGACGGAGGTAACTGGAGGTAAGCACGCATATGTCAAGTGAATGTGGAGACGGACCAGGCATAGCTGGTAAGGTGAGTCGACGGCGTCGTCCCGGCGAGCGCTTCACGCGGAAGGGAGGCCTGCGCTCGCGGTATATCTGAGAAGAAGGATGAGACCACATTTGCTTAGAATCATAGGACACGTACCGCGTTTACCACCAAGTCCACGTCACAGTGGCGCGGCAGATTCAAGGGTATCGAGTTCCTCCAGCACGAGCCGCAGCCAAGACCGCGCCTGATTCCTAGTCAGGGGTCCGAAATCTGCAAAAAATATTAGGGCAAGAAAACAAGAGGTGGCATTTGAATTTGACGTACGCATCGGCGCCAAAGCGCTTGTACTGCATCGGCGCTAAAGCGCTTGTACTATCACTCTTTCCGACTGCATATTGTCCGACGGGCATAGGGGGCATAGGTTCTTCTGCCCTCGGTGGAGAAGCTACGAAAATTGGAGGTAAGATCAGTGAATCATTCGAGTCAGGGAGCCTCACGCACCAGTGGAAACAGCAGGACTTCCGGTCGACGCGGAGAGGAAGGATGAAGTCGGTGTGATGGGCGATTGGGTGGAGAGGATATTGCTCGGTGGCCCAAAGTACTCTGGATACGGCTGGGTACCACTGCCATCGCAGAAATCCGGCATACGGATGACACCCGGGCTGCTCGAGGACACACAAATGGGCTCGGAGGATGACTCGAGCAGGCCGGTGTAGGAGCGCGCTCGATCGGGGGTGGAAATGACAGATTCGCGCAATCAAGGGGTAGACCAAGGAGGAAAAAAGTCTCGTCCATGGAGCCGCCGGGGGTAACCATCGGAAGAAGTGTGAACATGCGTGGAGGCGTACGCAATGTAGTCGTGGGACAACACTGAAAAGGGCGGGAAATCTCTGGCATGACTCTGGGAATTAGAAGCACGGCGGTGTTGCGGACAATGCTGTGGAATAATGAAAAAAAAAAATTGTCCGCCGCTCCCGTGGATGTCGGCAACCGAAGTATAAGTCCACAGCAAGAAGACATGGCCCACAGCAGGAAGAGTTGGCCGGGAGAAGCGGCTAAGCGAGTGCTGTTATTAATTAACAAAATCGAAGCCGTTTTGATATTGGACATACCCGTCGCCGGTGCAGGCACGGTTTTGTGGACGTGAGAATGTGTGCGGTGAGAACATCTTTTCTGCACATCAAGAAGCCGAACGCGCTGAGCGTGGCATGCAGAATATGAAATTCGGACACGCCACGGGCGCATCAAGCGGTGATAGATAGCACGAACCCATACACGAAGAACAGGTTGGACCAAAGTTGACCCAGAGTGCAGGCCGGGCAGTGAATCCATCTGAACCGCACTGGCATAGACGTTCGGCCGTTCCATTTCCTGTCGAACCGCCAGCGCGTCCGGGAACAGCCAAATATAGCTTTTGCCAAATCGCACCAACAGAGGGGAGACTATCACTGAAATAAACCGTGTTTCGGTCCCGCACACACGACCATCACGGGACATTTTGACACAACGATCACGGCGCAAAGCAATACGACAAGAAGAAGCTGCGAGAACCACAGTCCGGTGAAGTCTCGAGGCCAGAAAGAGGACTGAGCGCCTCGACGCTGCCGTCTGCGGCACATGGTGGCTGATAAGAATTATGAGAGGGTCGAGCGGTACACATGGAATCCGCACGTCATAGAATTCTCGCTGCAAGAAAGAAGCGCCGGGCCACGGCATTGTAACGTCGACACAAAATTTAGCACGTTTCTCCACAGCGGACTGCGAGGGGGAAACCACCACCATGGTGAAGCGCTCTCGGCCGACATCTGAAACGTGCATATCAGTGTATGCTCCGATGCAGGGTGCGACGTTAAAAACGCACAGCTCCCAACTCGTAGCGCAGCCCCAACCAAGCATGTCGACATCTGTGAGTCGGTCAGCAAGCGGTACATGCGAAGAGGGGAGTAAGCAAGGATGGAATGGGGGGTGAGGGAAGGGACGACACAAGGTGGAAGGGTGAAGGCTGAGCAGAGTGAATGATAGCACACGAAAGAAGTAACGAGAACAGATAAACAAATGAAAAATGCACCAAGCCCGCATCGGATGGCTCGCGCCGTGGCTCGTGTTCGTGCTTTAGCAGGCCTTGTACTCCTTGGTTCCACTGCAAACTTGGGGCAATCGTGCGCCGGTTGTTGCCTGTATCTCTGAGCGACATGAACAGGCGATCTGAGGCGGATGAAGGTACACACCGCGAAATTCACCACGGGTCGCCAGTGCACCAGGCATTTCCACCAAATCCCTAACGCGGAATGCCGATGGGCATGTGGACACTGAAGCCAGGCGCCTATACGGTGTGTCTAGGTCGATGTCGATATCGTGAGGTGCGGCCGTGGCTGGGTGGAAGTGAGTTCGGCCACTTGCCACCGGGCCGACAGGAATCCAGAGATATGGCGAATATAAGGGAAGAAGCACGGGGGGAACAAGGAGGAAGCAAATAGAGAGGTATCCCGGAGGGTTCGCAGGACGGAAGTGTACACGACAGGGAGAAAAGGCGAAAAGGGCGAAGATGACGTGGCAACAGAGCGGATGTCGATATCATGGGGAGAATGCGGAAATGGGAAAGGCAGTGGGATATGTAAGGGCAATGAAGTATAAATGGCGCAAGAAATGCGGAACGCAAGAGAAGGCGAGGGCAACGAGGGCAAGGAAGTGTAAGGTACACGTAGGGCGGGAAAAACGAAGATGTAAGAGGAAGAAAAGGTAGATACGAACAGTGCGGGGAGCAGTCGAGAGGTGGGGAACCAACAATCCCGTGGGTACTGTACTGTACTGTACTGTAACCACTGTGGTACGACGAAACAAGACAGTCGTGAGGTCGCGTGACGGCCGTGGACCAGTGGACGTACCCATCAGCACCAATATACGCATTTTCCGCAAGGCGCGACATAAGACCTTCGGCTGGGACTCTTGCTCGACCGCGTGAAACTGGGGGCGCACGGGTTGGGTATACGTAGCGCTCCGGACCATTTAGCTTCAGCACCCAGGTCTCAGGGTAGGAAGGCCGGTGTGCTATGTCCAAATCTTATCCAAATCCGAATGTAGGCTGTGATACCGGCCAAAGATTAGCGAAACGGAAAGACAAAGAAGGACGGTGCTGTCACCTTGCGGACACCGGACGAGCGATCGGAATCGAGGTCGTATAGGGTGTCGACTGGTGACCGGGCCGATCCGAAGGCTGAGATCACGCCGAAGGTCGGGAGAAAGACGGCGGGGGAACGAGGAAGAAGCCAATAGGGGGGTATCCCGGAGGATCCGAAGGGATGAAGTGTACACGAGGGGAAGAAAAGGCAGAAGGAGTGGAAACGAGGTGGCTATAAGGTGGATATGTGCAAGGACGGGATTGTGCGGCAAGTGCTAGGTCAAGGCGGTGCGGTATATGCAGAGGACGAGACAGTAACACAAGGAGTAAAGTACGGGTCGTGAAATAATTGCGGGGGAGGCAGGGCGATGTACAGGCAAAGCATTCAGAACACAAAAAAGGATGGAAGGTGAGATATAGACTATAATGGAACAGTGGTACGTGAGGGGGCGACTAGGAATACCACGATCCGATGGTACGACTGAAGAAGATGGTCATTTCCACGTGGCGTCCCGAAGACCAGAGGACATACCCGATTTCAGCTCATATACATTGTTTTTGTCCAGGGCGCGTGCACACGAACTCGCGCTCGGGCTTCTATTCGAGAGCGCAAGTCGCGCAGAAAAGGTCGGTGCACGGAGCGATAATGTGTTACGCCGGGTTTGGGTTTGGGTTTGGGTTTGGCGGTAAGATACCCAAAGTGTGCAGATTCGAGCCCCATTCGAGCCGGTAGTTTTTCCACATATGCCTTGGGACCAAAATAAGATGTGGCTCCGCGAAAAACAGATAAAGACCAACCAATAGAGGCTGGACATCTCGCTACGTCTCCGGATTTGTGCTGGGAACAACGAGACGACGACAGGACATAACTCTGCAAACGCCATGAGCTACGATTTGTTCTCGGACCCACATGCTGGCAGGATGAAAAATCTGGAACGGTTTTACGCACCTCTGTCGCCATCCAGAAACCCTAACCCTAATTTCACGACAATGTCCCCAGCGTCGGGGACCACAGAGCAGCGAGTTCTTGGCCAGATAATGTACCGCGCAGAAAGGCATCCAGGAGCCCAACTTTGGCCACCAAAGCGCCAGTGAACGCGGGGCGATAGTCGTAATCGCCGTAGTACTGGCGAGGTAACACTTGCCATGGTCTTGGTTTGGACCGCGGATGCCGGTAGAGCACCTGTAGGAAGGTAGGTCTACGTCAAACAGCCATGACCGTCCCTTTCACGTCGCTGAGGACGGAGGCAACGAAGAGGCGACGATGAGTGTGGACCTGAAGACCTCAGCACCTGTGCCAACGGGTACTCCTCGTTGTAGAAGGAGCGCACCCTATCCCATGGCACTCGAGAAGAAATCGGCGGATGCAAAAGGCGTGAATCGGCCAGCTAAGGGTGCAAGATGACCCTGGTGGCAAGGAGGAGGTTTGGGGACCACTGATGGGATCATTGCGTGTGCTGTTTGCCTGCGGCGTCCAGTCGGCGTTGCATCGGCAGAGGCGGCGTTACATTCTCTTTTGCACCTTGCATGTTGGAACTGTGGAATTATGCCCATTAATTGTCTCCGGCTGTCCCGCGCATTCTTTAGCTCTGGGGCTGAGCCAAGTTGAATCGTTCAATTTAATCCGATACTAGTTAAAATCCACTGCGATCTCTTCATAATTCGTGCCCGTACAGTATTTCGCCCCTCTGCTTTCACAGACCCGGATTTGCCCCATATGCAATGAGGAGCTTCTCGACCGCTGGCTTCCGAGCAGCAGATGCAGCTTGCAACGCACTGCCAAATTCGCCGCCTTCAAAAAACAATGTCAACATTATCTTCTTCAGCCAGTATATCGCCTTCACCTCGAGCATTTACGTTCGCCCCTTTCTCAACAAGCATTTGTACAATTTCCAGATGCCCACCGTACGCCGCAGCCTGGAGGGTCATTCCGTATTCGCCGCCTGCAGGTTTCAGTATCGGCATATTCGATGCGGTTTTAAGATATAGAGCGTACCTTGGGCATTTGGGTCTGCGCCGGCCGCAAGAAGCATCCTCACTGTTTCTATATGGCCCGACTCCGAGGCCGCCTGGAGTGGATACCCATACCTACCGGCTAGAGGAAATTTAGTGAGATACACTGAGAATGGACGACTAGGAGTATCCTTACCTTGGATGTTTGGGTTCGCTCCCCTCTCCAGAAGAAATTCGACGACTTTGAGATGTCCGGAGTCCGAGGCTGCCTCGAGTGCCGTTCCGTACCTACCACCTTCCGATATTGTTCGATTCGAGTGTCTCGTAATCTTACTGAAACACACCTTGACCGTTAACATCCGCACCGTTCTCAATGAGAATTTGAACGATATCCAGATGCCCCGAATCCGAAGCTGCTTGCAGTGGCGTCCCGTACCTGCCACCTGAAGAGAATCATCTCACTGGAACTTCATACCGAACGGCCGATATGTTTACCTTGTATGTTTGGGTCCGCCCCACAGTCAAGAAGGAATTTGACGATGTCCAAATGTCCCGAGTCTGAACCTGCCTGAAGCGGCGTTCCGAACTCTTCGCCTTGCATCATAAAGTGTGAGGGTAATATGTAATGGGAGGATATCCACGAAGGGCTTACTCTGGCTATTTAAATCTGCGCCGTTTTCTACAAGGAGCTGGACAATCTCCAAATGTCCTGAGTCTGATGCAACGTGGAGCGCGGTGTCGGACTCCTCATCCACTATCCCATGTATATCATGTTATTATTATTTTGAGATTTTCCCCGCGCGAGAAAAAAACGCACCTCGACAATTCACCTCAGCCCCCTTCTCAACAAGCAGTCGAACGATCTCCAGATGTCCGGAGCCCGATGCTGCTTGCAGGGCCGTGTCGTACTCCCCGCCTGGTAATTTTAAGCGCTAAGCATGGCCTCAAACGGAAACCTCAACCTTGGCTGTTCAGCGCGGCGGCACCATTGCCAATGAGAAATTGCACGATCTCCAGATGTCCCCTGGCCGACGCAGCTTTGAGCGCGGTGTCATATTCCCCACCTTGAAATGACTCTATTGACAGCTCGTGAAATTAATATGCAACAGTCTTACTTTGATCGTTGACGTCGGCCCCCGCAGAAATCAGTTGGTGCACAATCTGGAGATGCCCCGAATACGAGGCGGCCTGAAGGGCCGTCCCGTACTCGCCATCTTGCAATAAAGACGTGCTTATCAGCCACACATACTCGATCGCAAGCCGCACACACCTTGAGCGTTGAGATCTGCTCCCAGTTCAATAAAGAGTCCTACGATTCCCTCATGGCCCGCGAACGACGCTACTTGGAGTGCGGTGCCATGCCGGCCGCCTTAATGCGTGATGGTCAGTTGCCCATCTCTCACCCGCGACCACGCCTTACCTGGAGCATTGATATCCGATCCTGCCTCAAGGAGAAATTTGACAAGTGGGTGATGTCCTTCGCGCGAGGCTATCTGAAGTGCGGTCCCGTATCCCTGTCCTTCGCGCGAGTCAATGACACGGAATAAAAAAGTTACGCAATTAATTACTTCGAGCGTTCACGTCCGCTCCGTTGGCAACAAGAAACTGCGCGACCTCCAGATTTCCCGAATATGACACCGCTTGGAGCGCAGTCTCATACTTGTCATCCGCACAGGATGCAATGCCTTCAAACGATGAAAGTCAGGTGAGTGTCGAGATATGCGAGGAAAGTCCAGACATCGGCCATTCACATCCACTCCATGCTTAAAAAGCAGCTGGACGATCTTGAGATTGCCCAGGTACGCCGCGATTTGGAGCGCAGTTCCGTACTCGCCATCTGCAGGTGGATATTTAGCGGAGCATCTGAAAAGTGGGAAGAGAGCATCACCTTGTAAGTTCGGATTTATTCCCGTTTCCAGAAGTAATTTCACGACTGTAAATGTCCCAGCGGTTATCGTCCTGTGCAATAAATTGATGTCCTCGCCGGCTGTAAAGCTAATAGTGTCAATGCTTCTTTGACTTTGGACAAGTCCCACCTGTGATCATCGGATCTGCTCCATTTTCGAGGAGAAATTGAGCGAGCTCCCAGCGCACCGGGTCCAATACTGAGGCCTGGAACGCGGTGCCGTGCACACCGCCTTAGGGAAAGAGTGGGCTTGATGGAGACGGCAGGCTCGATGCGGCATACCTTGAATGTTAGGGTCTGCCCCTCGTTGGATAAGCAATTTGGTTATGTCCAACGATTTGTGATGGGCCGCTGCTTGGAGCGCCGTTCCATACTCGCCGTCTTCGCGTAAAGTGTCAGTGACACCTCTCGTAAGCGAATTAAATCTCACCTTGGGCATTTGGGTCAGCACCGTTTCCGAGAAGAAGTTTGGCAATCTCAAGATGTCCGAACCGGGACGCAACTTGGAGCGCCGCCCCGTGCTTTCCGCCTGAGGCTTCGCGTGAGATCTCTCTCTCTCTCACAATCCATGCACACTGACCTTGCGCATTTACCTTTGCCCCTCTTTCCACAAGTAGCCGGGCAATTCCTAGATTTCCCGAACTCGACGCTGCTTGAAGCGCCGTAGCGTTTTCGCCTCCTGTAAACAGTAGGCTCGTGGTGTTTGTGAGTAGCCAACCATTTTCAAACGCACCATGGATTTCAGTATTCGGATCTGCCCCGTTCTTTAGAAGCAGCTGGACCATTTTAAGGTTTCCGGAGTGCGATGCGATTTGTAGGGGTGTCCCGAACTCGCCGGCTTCTGCAAGGTTGGCGACAAGGTCTGGAAAGTAACAGATGGGTACCTATATTCGGCGAGAACCCCTTCTCAAGAAGCAGTTTAACGACCTCAATTTCTCCCTGGATTGACGCACGGAGGAGTATGCTTGGGTCATTGCCCACTGTTCAACGTTACACTAGTTTCACTAAGAAATCTGGATTTATGCCTACGTGTGCTTTTGGGATGACAGAGGAGTAATCTGACAACGTCCCATCGTTCCGGTGGCAGAAGTGATGCCTGCAGCGCCGTCCCGTAGACGCCCCCTAGAGATTGGGTTAATGTAGCTGAATAGGTATCAGGGTCAAGATATTTGCCCGGAATATTTGGGTCTGCTCCCCTTTCGAGGAGCAGTCTAACAATGTTCAAGCTTTGTCGTGCCCCGGCTTGCAGGGCGGTCTCGTATTTTCCACCTTCAAAAAGGATCAGAGGACACCTCCTCAACATCCACGGCACTCTCACCTCGGATATTGGGCATCGCACCGTAATCCAGGAGCAGCACAACCAGTTGCTCGTCCGGCCGGAACGATGCCAGTTGCAATACGGTGGCGAAATTTGCGTCTGAAATTTAAGTAAACGGAGGATTCGATATAGAGGATAGGGAGTGAGCCCACCTTCAACTATCGCGTTGACATCCGCCCCGTTTTTCACGAGGGCCTGGATTGTCTCCGAGCTTGCCTCTTCCTTGATCGCATTCCGTAGCAATCCAGTGTGCTCTTTTCTGCGTCGTTTCTCATGACGAGAGAGAATCGTTTCGATCAGATCCCGCATGGGAAGCACGAGTAACAAAATCGCCAGAATTTGCCCGAAAGTCCACACAGATTCGCCGGGACTTTGCAGGCCTTGGTTCCGTCGAAGCGTAAGTTCGATGTCGATTATGAATATCACATTGATGGCGAAGAGAAAAACCATGCCCACAACTGTCGGAACGATGCTGGAATCCATACGGCGGAGATGTGCATTCTGCCGCCTGTGCCAAGTCTGGTAGCTGAGGAAGAGACCCAGGAACAGACCCATCGGGAGGATCAAATTGAGGCCAGGGACGAGGAAGAGAGAATAAATGGCGATCGACGCGATGTGTAGTTGGGTGGATGCGAGAGGAATTGGTTGCCCCAGGATCATGGTGGAGACGGGGCAAGTTTCGGCATCCCCAAACAAGGCTGGGTGACTCCAGAGCCAAATCCCTAGACTCGCCATGAGGGACAGATGAAGAGATCCGAGAACGAGCACTATCTTCCGGAAGATACGCCGCATTGGCGAAGTCCAATGAACATCCTTCACTGGACTATAATCTGTAATCGATTTAAGACGTTTGCTCTTACACGCTGTGAAGGCGTTACCGTGTCGTTCCTTGGCATGGGGGGCGGGCTCGTCGAGTGTCAGAGAGAATGGCTGCGAGTTGTCGTCGGAGGGGCTTGCCCAAATGTGGTCCTGAATATGCTTGATCCACGCCGAGAGACTGTCAATCCGTCCTTCTTCGGCAAGACTCTTGCGCTGGACGTAGAGCAAAAAATACGTGAAGGTGTTCGTGTTGTTCATCCAGCTGAGGTTTAGCACTATGCTGGTGTGAAAGTTGGATAGTCCCGCGGTGCGCGCGTCGAATATGGCTGTGATCAAGATGGCAAAAGCGGTGATGAGGATTGTCGTAGATTGCGTCTCTACTGAGTCCAATTCGGCGTCGGAGATTTTTCTGTCCCAGAGCGCCCATATTGCCGGCAGAAAGCTGAGTAGATTCTGGATGTAGATGGCCGCACGTACGCCAATTCCGGAAATATCTGGATCCGCTGGAATGCATATCGAGGAGTTCATCGAGCAGGAAGGACTGCGTAGACGCGAGGAGCAAGATGTTAGTCGCCAGCGCACTAGCCAGACACGTGTGACCTAAGCAAGCGTTTAGTTGACGTCGTGGCAGCTTGGTAAGGACAAGGTAAGGATCGTCCAAGTGTGAATACTCAGCCTTGAAGCCTAAGTTGGACAGTTGAACCAGTTAGCTTCTCAAGTCATTATTGGTTTGATGCTTTGGAGTCCTTCGCAGTTGGTGCTGGACGCCGCCGCGGCCCGCGGCGCGGCGTCACTTTTCTCTACATGTCAAGCTTTACAAGGGGAGTCCAAAATCCAAGACCGTAAACGAGTCGCAGAAGGGTCGGTAATGCTCCGGATGCCAGATTCTCGGTTGATACTAATCAGGCTTGGACCGAGAAGACAGCAGTATCCCTGCATGAGGAAAGATGAAAGATGGTACGAAAGCAAGCGCCATTCGGCCCAAATTCGGCCCGCTTTCCCGGAGGTCAAACAACGACACACTTGGCCAAATATCAACTTTTCGCCTTTCGTTTCGGTTTTACTGCAACAACTCTCAGTCACCGGGGGCAAAGTCCGAGGAAGGTGATTGTCATCTTCCGGCGAGGAAGCTGCACAGGAAGTAGTGCCGGAAGGTGCGCCGGCAGGTAGCACGGTAGCACGCAGGTAGTAGTTGCAGCGTGGCCTGGCTATGGCAGACTTGCGGCACACAGCAGCCCCGGTGCCGGGAAGCGCCCGGGGCGGCTCGGTAATGGTGTTTGTGGTGACCAAAAAAGGAAGAGAAAAAGCGCCGAAAAAGGAAAGAGGAAGGGGAAAAGGAAGGAGGGAAAGAGAGAATTCAGCCTCAAACCCTGCACAATAAAATCAGTTGAGTCCACGGAACATCTGGCCTAGTTCTATCGCCGCCTAACGAAAATTTTCGGCGCTGCGCGGCAACATTTACAACAGCCGGACAACCGATGAATGTGAAGAAAAGCCGACAGCATCGCTCCTTAGAAGCCTTATGCCGCATCCCCGTGCCCTTATAAAGTACCCAAACAGATCTCTCAAATTGCGTCGCCATTTTTCGGCAGTAACATCGGCTGAAGATCAAAATCTATCCAAAGGACCGTCTCTCCAGATTGTCTGCATAAAATTGGAATTCTTTGAACTGTATTGACCGGAAATCTGTAAACCATGGAACCATTGGCTATTGCTTAAGCCTGCAATGAACATCTGAAACTGTCGGGTGGTGAAATAATTCATTTTTCATTTGGGCTTGGGTACAGCAGCAGAATTGCAACTGAACAAGCCTCGGGTATGCGTCCGGTGCTTTACTGACTGTGTTTGCGTGCTTGCCCCATTTCCAACATTTTCCAATCCACCCGGCGCAAACTGTGCTGTGAACATGGAACTTGAAGTTGATATACATGGCTTTGTGTCGTCCCATCTGTAGCACAGCTTCTAGCTAGTCAGTCAACAATTGTCTCCTTAGATAACAGGTTGTTTCTGGTTCAGGTTGAATTAATTGAGCATGGAACAAAAAAACGGCGGCATGGTCGGCATGTTCAGATACACCCGATTAGGCATTTTTCTGATTGGATCAACTGGATAGCCCAAATGCGGCTGGATCAAACGGATAGTCCTCTTTCGGAGTGGATAGTCCCAATCGGGACTATCCATCACCACAAACACCGTTACCGCGCCCCCGGGGCACCTTCCTGCGTGCTTTCCCGGGGACTTCCCTGCCGGAAGATCACGGTCACCTTCCACGGGGTTTGCCCCCGGTGAGTAGCGGTCAAATTGCGAAGCAGGTATAACCAGACTGCACTGCCGTCATGCCGGTTCAACCCGGCCCATGCCGATGCCCAGCCGTAGGATGCCAGTGCGAATCATCACATTGATCATCGGCATTGAATGATCCCCCACTCGGCGTTGCGGCGAGAACACGATGAACCGGATTTCCGCTGGCACTTGGGAATGTGTGGCATGAGAAAAGGTAGATGCGTAGGAAACGAAGGCTATTATCATTACTATTCGTAATATGTTCGAAGAAATCTGTGAGCTCGAGCTGCTTGGATGTTCTGGGTGCCACTTCAGACCGAGTCGAATCTTATGGCATGGGTTTCCCCGCCGTCGACCGGCGTAGAAGGGCCTGGGAATTTGTACTCCACCGGACTTTCAATGCTATGATCTCGCACATTGTCCGGGACTTGACTTGGTTGGGATTTGTTATTGAACGTTCCACTTCGTGGCGAGAAGCGTATACTTCGACTGGGCTGAACACGGAACAACGGAATGAATTTCCATTCGACTTGAGCAGCAATATCGACATACCGTCATCTCGTGAACATGCGAGGAATTGGCGTCGCGGAGAACGGATCGGGAGTTGAGACTGAGTACGATGGGTGAGGCTAAAGTGACAACGGGAACCATTTTCCATGGCTTACTTTGCCAGGAGTGCATTCGAGAAGACTGGGCGATATTATCAGATTATGGTTGATGCCAATTGGCGACGCGAGACTCACTTTTGGGCTGAACCAACAGTATCCCGAGCCATATGACTAGTCAGGGGTGAATACCGTGGCGATGAAGTGCACCAGAACCCACAATTCTTCTCGCCCATGGTCAGAAACTGAGCAAGATTAGTCTCGCATTTGAACGCAAAGAAAGGCTTACGCAGATCATGATGGTTACAGTGGTGAATCTAGACAACAACAAATCAGTCGCGGCTCTTGCCCACAAACTTCTTAGATACGTTGTGACAACACATGTCTCTGTTCAAGTTCTTTTTCAAGGGACGAACATCCCGTTAGAGGCTAACTACTCACCCACGGACCACATAATGAGCTTGTCCATGACCGCCAGCGTCCTGAAGTGATTACTTAGACGGGTCACCTGAGATTGGAGGATGGAAATTCGCGGACCTTTGATACATGTTGGAACGGCGCTGTGCAAGCTGATAGACCAGAATGGCCGACATCATGACGTCCGTGATAGCACAGGAAATCAGATCGAAGAGAATGAGGGATTTCCAGGTATTCATGAAGCTGAAAATGTCGGACATCCTCAGTGCCGCCACGCCTGAGACGATAAACGCCGCAAATCGGACAAGTAGAATGAACATCGCAAGAGCAGGGAGGTAGTATGTTTTTTGAATAAATCTTGCGATGCGATGGGTGAAGAAGAGTTGAACTATAAATGAAGGTTGGCAATCTCACGCTTGGCACGAGTCATACGCACCAATGATTACGGTGGCACCATGGAGGATAACCGTTGTATCAAGCGAGAGAGGGAACCGAAGCAGAGAGGCGGGATTGCCGTAGCTTCTCACTGTATACATGTACAGTGCATCGAAGCTACATGCGGTATGCGCCAGCTCGATTATCCTGTGACGGAACCTTAGCAGAAGGTCTCAACTGCTTGGGTCCCAGTGACAAACCATAGCGCGCCGACCTGCACCATTCATTTAGTGGCATGCGGATTCTCGGACCCGATGTGTTGCGTACCAGTGCTTTGGAAAAACGCGAATCCTCCGGGAATGTGCGGAAGTACACATAGGTTTGAGCCGTGATCAGACCGAACAGCACTCCCGAGAGCATCGTCCCAATCTCTATGGCGCCTGAATACTGCTGAGGGAAGGGAAGATAACAGATCAAAGAGTGGAAGCTCACCGATAGTTGAATCCATGAAAGTGCTAGCGATGGAGGTCTTTCGGGGGATGTATGTATTCGCCACTTATACGAGGGATGAGCGGGAGGATATCAAGGGCCATAGATTCCAGTGGGTCTGGAAAGGCCGTAATATGTGGGAGAAGAAGCGGGTTTCAGGTCAGCAGATTCAAAAACTAAACTTACTTCCCTTGATAGAAATCGTTGTAATCGGATGATCGTTTCAGCATATAAACCTTATCATAATTGGGAAACATAGGAAATGCGAGGGCTTCGCTCCGCCTTCCTGAGCACAAGAATGCTTGAAAGTGCTCGACGGTTCAAGCACTGAAGAAGCCCCGTCAATTCGAAAAACGACATCTGCGATTCAACTTAGATTCAACACAGTGGTGCACATCCAAACGGGAAGCATATAACAGAAATATCAGCCAAGCCGAACCACCCGCCAGAGAAACGGATGCGGTCTAAGACTTGTGCGGAATAAAAGCCACGGTATTCGCGGCTCGCTAAATACGGAATGCAGAAGAGGCTTGGAAGACGCGATCAATCGGAGATATCGATGCCGTTCCAGGAGAGCTGGGCTGTGGCACCGGGAACGCGACGGTACGCGGCCCACATATGAGCAGAATTGGCGACTGGTGCTACTACATAGTAGGTTGTAGAAAATCATAAGTTTGTGAGCGTATCGGGATATAACCTTGAACCGCTTACCGCCCAGAGTTCGATGAGATTACCATCGGCAATGTGGCACTTTCCGGAGGACCGTAGACCTGGCGGTGGGTGATTCCCGCTGTATATTAATCTTGCCCAATACGGTATGTTATATGCGAGCTTCGGCCGCTCTGGAAGTACTGGCTATCAACTCTGATTTCCTCGCTTCCTCGCTGCCGGATGAATGCCCATGAAATAGCTGCCAAAGCTGCTTAGCATTTTGAACGGCCAAGGCACCGTCAATTGACCCAGCACTAATCTCGTACAATGCTCTGTTGGCGGCCTTCCTGGCAGCAGCATCCTCATGTCTGGAGGAATACACAGCCATTTCAGTGCGTCATCGGGTGAGTTTAGTATTTTGGGACATACTCCAACAGCGATAGCAGCCGCATGCACGGCGACAATTCCACCACTGCCTCGTTGCAACGCTCGTGGGAGGCGAGACCGGCGAGTAGATAACACGCCAGAATAACTTGATTGGAGTCGAGAGAATTCAGAAAGTATGTTGCGTACTGAGCTGCACCATTGTCGGCGACTTCTTGGGCACCGGTTGCCGATCCTACGCTGATACACTGCAAAGCATACAGCGCCGAGTGCCTAATACTGATATTCCCGCAGCTACACGACAGATTCTTTCAGCACCGTATTGGAATGAAAGAATTAATCCTTGTCACCTGAGGAGCGACACCAGGCGTGAGCACGGATGGAGCGCGACAACACATTCAACCAGCGTTGCTAGTTCCGCAATTCTCCCAATGATCATGGCCGCATAATGCAGCACTATCACGTCCTCAGACTGCAGAAGATCGACAACCTTTACGAGCGCCCCAGCCCTAACGACATCGGGAGCACAGTCATCCCTGACCTTCATCATCGTACTTGCCAGGGCATGGACCCAGATCCTCGTGTCGGCGAGGGTCACTTCCCTTCCCGACGAGCCTTGATTATGGGTTTGGTTCAGAACCGGAGAATTCAAAATAGCGTGCAGCACGTACTGTTGAAAATAACCACCCCACTCAGAGTCCAAGCTGCGACTCGGACCTCGCCATCCCTCGACTGCAGCAATTCCCGGCCGCGCTCAAATAAATATTGCCGGACCATTAGTTGGATATCACCGTCCCCATGTTGAGGCAGTTTCTCCAAGAGATATCTTAGAACAAGTGCCTTAGTTGATGAACTTATATGTTTGTATCTGCGAAAGAAATCGTGATAACGAGAAGCTCGAAAGTGTCGGTTTCAACGTACTCTAGATAACTTATCAGAATCTCTACAGTTTCTTTGGAGAGATCGGGGGATCTCTTCAGAAATCTCGCGGCCTGCTGGTGGTACATCACTCTCATGAGTGGTTTGGCGAACGTGTGCAGAGAAATCGTGACGCCGAGTGGATTGCTATCGGACCAATAACTGAGCAAGCTTCCACTCGTCTCTGAACGGAGAAGGGGTGGCATCGAAAATTGCTCTGGGGAAAAGGCGCAGCGGATGAAGGGGAAAGAGAAGCCCGCATTGCCTCGAAGGTTTTAAAGCTTCCACGTGGGTTTAATTTTACGGAACGTGGGGCGGTGAAACTTGATGGCCACTCGATTTAAGCTTTCCGGGTTCACAAGGAAGCCGATGTTTGATGTGAAGGATACTTGTGTATAGATGTGTTATATTGGTTCCCTCGCAGTCCTGGCGAATGTGAAGTATGTACTTGCAGCCAGAAAGAAAAAAAAAACCAGCCTCCATACAACCCCGAACCTGAAGCTAGCGGGTAACGTTGATCGCAGATACATCCGACGTTCTTTCCTTCACAGTGTGAGGAGCAACCGCGAAGACCAAACATCAAGAACCGGCGATGTCAAGGAAACAGACAGTGTTTTCAACGGACCGGAGTTACTTGAAGGTATGAGCAGAGGTGAGACTGCTCTGCTTCGAGACAAGACCTGCAGATGGTGTCCAGCGAAACCTTGCGGTGCGTCGACTTGAGCCAAAAGGTGCCAATTGCGGCTCGATCGCTCCTTCAAGAATCAAGTTGCGTGAGCCAGCTGCTGAGGAAACCATCCAGAGAAGGGGAGAAAGCAGGAGTAGGCATTGGGCAGGGAGCAAGCGCGATGAACTTGGCTCAGGGCACCGGATCAGCGTCGAGGCCAGTCGAGGCTCGTCGAGGCTTGCTCGACCGTGGGAGCGTCAGGGCGTTACGCGTGATGATCGTGATGATCGGAACAAGCCGGGTGGCAGTGTTCCGTCCAAGTAGGGCCCGTGAAGCTCCTGCCAAGGCTTGTCCACAGAAAGTGTTCGATTTTGACCTGAAAAATCCTATCTTTTGGCGGTGTCTGACCCTCAAAAATCCTATATCGGACAAGAATCCTACTTTTGATGGCGTCTAAAAACACCCTTTTCGCCTGTTTTCTGGAGTTTTTGCCCCCATAACACAGTTTTTTCGCCGATCTGAACGTGTTTGAGACGTAAGAAGGGCAATCCGATCTGTGCCCCCCGAAACGTCAGCAAAAAGGCCATATGAACTGGCAACATCAGCTGTCCTTGGCCTCAAAAATCCTATCTGTGGACAAGGATTCCAGAATTTTGCCCTCGAAAATCCTAACTTTGGACAAGGAAATCGCAAATTTTCGCCCTCAAAAATCCTATCTTTCGGACAAGCCTTGGCGGGAGCTTCACGGGCCCTGTCCAAGTGCCCCGAAGTCTGTGTGTGGGGACACGTCTTTTTGAAGCTTGCTGCAAATGATGCTCTACGTCCTGGGGCCGGGAAAGCGCGGACTCGAACTATTCTCTCTGGAGCGGCTTCCGCGATGACTACAAGGATTGTTGTCCTCGAAACTGCGGGTGGGAAGCCTGGGAAGGAGACCGGTAGGGAGCGTCTTTCTACGTAAGTCCCCAAGGGTTACAGAGGCCAAAACAGAAATCACGCGCTTACAAAACATATGGCATGCAACTTCAACCAACCTGAGTCACCTTCGGGTGAGATATCAGTCATCCCGACTCGATTACTGATACCTTGTTTTACCCGCCCGGTTGTGGAATCAGTGACTGCCTTATAACGTGGTACTGAATTTACCTCTCCACGTAGCGCCAGGTACTCAGAAAATGACTTTCAAGCTCTACGGCGCCCGAGTTTCCACCTGCACTCGCCGCGTTGCGGTCGTCGCTAAGGAGCTCGACGTGCCATACGAGCTCATCCCCGTAGACATCTGGAATGGTGAGCAGCACTCGGAAGAGCACCTCGCGCGGCAGCCTTTTGCTGAAGTCCCTGTCATTGAGGTATACCCGTTATTCCCCCCGTCCTACGCACCGTGATTTCTCATACACTCATGGAATTTAGGACGATGGGCTCCAGCTCTTCGAAAGCCGCGCGATTGGACGGTATTTGGTCGCGAAGTACGGCGCGGGAAGCGGTCTTGTGCCCGACCCGAAGGATATCGTGGCCACGGCAAAATTCGAACAGGCCACAGCCATTGAGAACAACAACTTCAACCCGACCGGTGCGGCGCTTGTCGTAGAGTTGTTTTGGAACCCGTACGTTCGGCTGACCTTCGTACACCAACCAATATTGTTGAGCATCAGAGGTATCTAGGTCCAATGGAATCCCGACGGACCCGGAGCGCGTCAAAAGCCTTGTCAAGACAATGGAACGCAAGCTCGATGCATACGAAAAGATCTTGAGCAGGCAGAAATATCTGGTAGGCGATGTCCGTATTCGAATTATTGATCTTGGATCTTGGTGGCTCACAAGGTTGCCAGAAATTGAGCCTCGCCGACCTATTCCATCTACCGTTTGCGCATTCCCTCATCGAGGTATGGATGATAACGATAATGTGTTTGCTCGCTCAGCAACCGTCTGCTATACTTCTAGAGAGCCAATCTAGACCTTATTTCAAGCCGGCCCAACGTTGCGAGGTAGGTGATGCCTCAGTTTCGCTGTGTAAATATGAGCCATTTCCTCTTTAGATGGTACAAGGACATCAGCGCGCGACCGTCCTGGCTGTCAAAGACGCGGCATAACATCCAGGACTCCAGGCGAAACGAGAATGTCAATAGCCACCGTTGTCGAGTAGAGAAGGTACAGATAATGACAACAAGAAAAGTAAAAACTTGTGGGCGTCCTAATTTAACCAGTAGCACGTCGCTGTTGTTCAATACGTTAGTGACAAGGATATCGACGGGAGGGAAAAAGCGAATTAGAGCGGTATGCACTTACCATCAATATCCCCTCTTCGTCTTCGTGCAACAAAATCGTCCCCTTGGGACCATAAATCGGAACAGCCCCGTGCCCCGGCCTCCCAATTGGCCCAGTAATCCCCCAAGTCGAGTTGACAAATGACGAAGCGCACATCCTAGACACAGGGAGTTTGGAGGCGCCTATAGATACTTCGCTGGAAACTTCCCCACAAAACCAACAGCAGCCTAAGTCGCGGGCACTCCGCTAGCATTGCCAAGAGGTCATCTCTGTCGGCTTGGCCGTTCACACAGAGATGAGTGAGGGCCGGTAGTCCTGAGATCTGACCCCAGACTTGTCGCATTGCAGTCGGATCAGACTCAAACACGCGGAGGTGCGTGAGAGACGCAAAGCAAGGGTGTTTTTTCTCAAATCCTCGCCCAGTCGTTGAACGCGCATTTGTGCTAGGATCGGGAGAAGAGGGTGGTACGGCAGGGTTATGCACCAGATTAAGTCGACAGTCCCTTTGCAAAGATGGAGTAACTGCCTGGCTTCAGCCGCAGTAAAATGCACAGAAGGCCGCACAGCCAAGTGGCGCACGGTGCTGCCAGTGTGGAAGAACTCGGCGGGTTTTGTCGACTTGAAGAACACGCGGGTGGGATCCGTAGGCTTTTTCAGAACGACAGTCCGATAAAGCAAGGGCTCGATCTTATTACACGAGTCAGAATACAATGGAAGCCTTTGTCAGAAAAGACTTTGGTGTTATGTCCTGGCAGGTTTTTTTTTTCAAAAACTCCCAGACGGTCCTTGTGGGGCCTTGGGGGTGCATCACCTCTCAAATGCTCCCTTGCCGTACTATTATTGTCCTGCTCCATTACTTTCTGTCAACGAACGAGCAGTTGCGCGTTCGAATCCCACCGATACCTCCATTTTGGCACTTCGTTTTGCATCGCGATACCTCATCCCGTGCGTCTCTCATTCGTGCTGTTTTTGTCTCCTTGCCCCCCTTCTTCAAATAAGTCGTCAAAGATGTATTGTATTCTCAAATATGCAATGAATTTAACAGTGCCTACTGAAAGATTGCCTCCATCACTCCCTCATCCTTTGTGCCCACCGGTCCCTCCCCGGATAGCCCCGTGCAGGCGAGCGTGCGCCTCAGCGCAATTCGCAATCCATGCTCACGCACCCCGACTCAGCACGTCATTCGACATGCGAGTCTGTGCGCGAGAGTGGAAAGTTTGCCCTCGCGCGCTCCTTCACACGTCGCGACACGATTCGAGACGATGCGCGCGCAATACGGGGGCAGGATCGCAGCGTCGCGTCGTAAAATGGCACCAAGAGCCCGGGGGGCGCGTATCTCGGGCAGACGTCGCGACTCCGCGCCGCTCGACGAATGGGCACGGAGTGCGCGCAGCGGGAAACAAGAAAAGAAGGGGAGAAGGAGGCGGACACGCACTTGGAATGTGCCGCAGCGAGCGTTGAGAGTGGGCAGCAGGCGTTGAAGTTGCGGATGAACCGGCACAGCGCGTATATCCAGAATGACAACGTACGAGATGGGAGCAAACGGGGGGAACGTGAAGTGGGGAATGGACGGCATGCGTGCAGCGGAATGTACACAATTCGCTGGGCGAATGACGTGCTTGGTGTGTGTAGAGCGCGGCACATGAGTTGGATCTGAGAAAATAAAGAACAAGTGAGCGAGTGGTGATGCAGTAATTTCTCCGAGCAGCAGGACACCCTCCTCGCAGCTCGCGGTTATCCCGACGGCCTCGTTCATAGCGCGCGCGAGCGCGAGACATGCCAGGGATTTTCATCCATGCATGAATTGCGGGCGGCGACCATCCACGGACTCCGCCATGTTGTTCGACTAGCGAGTCTGCCTGCGGACGGGCCCAGTGCGCGCCCCATTTGCGGAAGAGGGGGAGACGAAAACATGAAAGAACACGGGATTACGCACTTTTTTTCCAGTGAGCAACTCTCCCGTATTGAACTTGTCGGTCGAGTACACAATGTAGCAGTGCTAGCGTTCCGCACTTGTTCCGCGGGGCCGGGCATCCTGATCCTTCCTCGTCTTGAGACAGGCTAAGTTCCTACAAAAAGATACTTAGAAAGAGCTGTAAAAAGATGCACCAAAAGACGCACCAAGTTGGTGTCACACCGCCTTAGGCGAGCCTCCCTGCCCGGGGCCTATCCACATCCTCGCACCGCGCCTTCTCCGACGCCACGAACAAATCCATCGTGGATCGCCCGGGAGGCGATTTGCGCAATCTTGGGGTAGCGATGTCGTAGAATGATTTTTACGTGGCTGGAGCCCAGTTGCGGCTATGAGGAGGTGGATTCAGGGCGAGCGAGGTCGACACCAGGGGCGAGCTGAGAGCCAGCATAGCAGAACGAGCGGGGTACGAAGAAGCAGAGACGTCGAAGCAGTGTTGCAAAAGAAGGGGTTAATAAGGGTTCCCGCGGAAGTTAAGGCCTTATAATAAGATAAGGGTTATTAAGGGTGCCCATTATAAGGGTAAAATAAGGGTTATTTTGCCAGCCAGAAATTCTAACATTGTGAGGTGGAAGATGTATTGGAACGTACTCGAATGTGTTTTCTTTCGATCCTTTGCGTCTTCGGTGGACTGCAACCCAGTCAGAGCCACTGGGCAAGCTTTGCCACAGTCAGAAGGACATGATTCTTGCCCAGGAACAGAAAAAATGATGTGGTTGCGAAGTCGGATATGAAATGCTGGATGTCGACGTTAGCCACAGTTGTTCTCTGGTCATTCTCGCCTGGCTGGCTGTTGTGACAAGGCTCGGCCTTCTCGGCTTCGGCGTACCTAAGGGTTATAAAGCCCTTATAATCATCTCAGGGCCATGTTAAGGGCTTACCTTAATATTTAAATAAGCCCTTATCATTGATAACCCTTAACATTATTTTGCAACACTGCGTCGAAGAGTGTTTGTTGAGCGTGGGAAAATGTTTCCGGAAAAGCGGCTTAAAATATGCCCAAATCGGGCATATTTTCTGCCAGGGCACTGTCAGAAAAAGCGAGAAAAAAGCAGACCAAATAAGGACCCGGCGAGCGACGCGAAGGACAGTAATCATCCGAGGGTGAATCAGGGCGGTTGTCCCGAATATCTCCCGCTCCAGGTCTGTCGGTAAGGAAGGTCCAGGATGCATTCTCTCGAGCGGTGGTGGTGGTGGAAGCAAAGAGCCGGCATCAATCGATCAGATCAACAATCCCATCATGTCATAGTCACGCAGGTCACCCTCACGACGCTGCTTTTCCTTTTGACTCACCTCTGCCCTCTGCCCATTCACCGATATTATCGCTTTGCGCTTGCTTCGGATGTCTTCAACGGTCTCGAACCCCCCATAGCCTGTTCTACTGTAGACCCTAGTAGATACAGTATGCCGCACTCTCTATGGCGGACTCTCGAAACCCCGGGTCGCCATTTCCCGAAGCTTTGAAGATTTCCCTCGGATCCGCTGCTCCAGCACCTTCTATTCTCATGGTTTCTTTGCATTGCACCGACATTGCACGAATCCAAACCGACCTATGTCATTTTGGACGACTATGTGCGTCATGGGATGGGTCATTTTTTCCTTCGCGTTCCCTTGTATAAAATGGAGTGCAGAGGCTGTCAGCATTCAAGCACCACCATGTCCGACCTATCCCTCACCCTCACATTCACAGCGAAAGACATCCTCCAATCTTCTCTAGTAGATAGCTCCGGCGTGCAGCACTACACAATCTCTACCACCACGGGCCTCCGCGGGCGCAAGGTCACGACGATAACAGCCGCGGGACTCATCGCAGAAGTAGATTGGCGCAAGAAGGTATTCGCGATTGGTGGTGAGCGCTTTGGATGGGATTCAGTTCGGACCGAAGTGGGTGTAGCCAGCGGCGGGTGCGTTTCTTATTTTTATAAGTAGAGCCTGATGCTGACCCGGAAATTAGGGAGCGCCAATGGAAGTGGGGTAACCGCCAGGCATATATTCTCAAGTATGTGAACTCAGACAAGGAGCTTCTGGTGAGTGCGCCGAAATTTCTCCCTGCAAACCCAAACGTTTCCCGGTATTCAGGTCACACCCACCTCCGGGTCCCGGGCAAACCCCGTCCGCTTCACTGCCGCCTCTAATCACCTCCTCCATTCCTCCGAGCCCGCAACCATCACCTTTCCTTTGGAGCTGCAAGACGCACAGGAGAAGATGTTCGTGCTGATGGCTATATTGCAGACGGAGACTATGCGGACGGATGTACGTGTCAATCCGGGCGAATCTTTGGAGGCTGATGGTTCATGTAGAAAGCGCACGGCTCGGGCGCGTCCGCGGCGATTGATGCGCTTTCGTTGTTCAACTGATATTTAGGAAACAATCGTTATGTAAGTCGTCCATTTCGACGAGGCATGGGGACACGACCAAACGGGTGTTCTGTGCTCTATTCGTACTACGGGCCCAGTGACCGGGATGCAGACGTCGCTTTTGATACCGAAATCTTGAACACGACGGATATCTCCAGCTCCTCAGATAGGACCCCATTTCAAAAATCACCGGCACTTAAATCGCACATGCAAATGTTGATGGGATATACTTGCATTCCGAAACGCAACTTAAGTCGCGCCATCATGAGTAATCAGATTCAGCAACCAATGTCTTGTCTACGCTCGTTGTGGTTGTATCATTAGCCCTTCCGCATCGCCCTCTACCTCTTCGTGTTCGATTCCACCCCGATGATTAGCTGTGAAGAAGGCTGTGCGGTTATAGAAAGGTTGTGCGGGTTCTAAATAAGCTGCAGAAAGAACTGCAAGAAATAGCTGTACAATAATCAACGTGTGCTACAGTATAATATTGGCAGTCTAGTATCAGGCGCGTTTTGGGCCAAGTCAATACTACCTCGAGCATCTAGAAGTATCCTAGAGTCAGTCCAACACCATGTGGCAGACCGAGAAATCAAACCGACTGACCGACTGCGATTCCGGTTACATACAGTCGCAATTTAGACGTCCGGTGGGCCGTGATCGGAGGGCGTTACATTTGAATTCGTTGCTGATCTTCAAGTTAGAGCGCCGGATTCATATTCAGTAAACTTAAATTTGGAGTCCTGGATTGGATGGAGGGTGGAGGTTTGAACCGAGACCCAGTATTACGTAAATGCAACATTCAACATGTTCTGTTACAACACGAATCAATCTCTGGTTCTCTCCTGCCTTCATCTCTGTCGCTGTGTGCACTTGGCTCCGGGCGTTCAATGTTCTGCATCCCGATTCCGTGATGATCTCCCGCGTTAGTCTCACGATTGCCACGGGAGAGCATCGCAGTCGGCTGGGAATTCCGAAGCCTCTCGTTATATAGTTAGACTCAGAGTAGTATAAGGGTCTTCCTCGGTGTTTTGTCCGTGACTCTCTTTGTACCTTCCCCGGTGCGGTACCATTCACACCAAGCCAATGGAAACCTTTGGCCCTCGGGAACGTGTCGTAGACGACACCGACCCTGCCCTTCAGTATAGCGGCTGGCTTGTCGCGGACCCCGCAACTCTCACAGGCGGAAACGAGGGTCCAATATATCTCGACACCTCGCACGTTGCGGTGAGCGACTCCACCGTCACCTTTCCCTTCAATGGTTCGTTGGTTCTTCCTTACTTATATTTCAATATTGTGGTCCGACCTCCTCACAATCTGGCAGGCACTTCAATTCGCGCCCTCGGCACCATCATGGCTTCGACCGCTGACAATGTCACGCACCCAGCCTGGGACTGTTTCGTGGACCAGATCAGGATCGGGAACTACCCCAACATTCAGTTTGCCGAGAATAACTTGCAGCTATGCAGTCAGCCAGAGGTTGCTTCTGGCTCGCATAATTTTACAATCGAAGTCCATTCCACAGGGGGAGGAGCCCTTTACCTCGACCATTTGAAGTATACTCCCCCTCCGGATGAAAATTTTGCGAACGCCGTTCTGAGCTACAGCAACACGGATCCCTCTGTCAGTTTTGGTTCTGGATGGAGCAAAATTAGTGGTCATCCCGGCGTTAACGTCAGGGCTCGCAGGTCACGTTGGACTTCGAGGGTGAGCAATTCCGCACTTCTGACCACCAAAACCTGGACCTCATTACACTTGAAAGGCACATCTGTCATCCTTTACGGCCTGGTGCCAGCCCGCGATTATGCACACAACGCAACGTGGGCTACCTATGCTATCGACGGCAGCTCACCAGTGAACTTTACGCTTAGTGGTCTTCCCCCACAAACGACTACGACTCAATACAATGCCATACTGTTCACCACCCCTACTATTTCAGGTGGCCCGCACAAGCTCGTGGTAACATACGGTGGCGACAGCGGATACACCCCACTGACTGTAGGAGAGTTCTTCGTGACCAACACGACCTCTATCGACACCGATTCAGCTGGCTCCTCATCATCAGCCCTACCCTTGCCGTCGAAGTCACCAGCGCTCATTGCTTCCTCAAAGAAGGTCCCTGCGGGTGTAATTGCGGGGAGCATTGTCGGCGCAGTCATGGCCGTCGTCCTGCTGGCTCTCGCTATTTACTATCAGCGCCGGCGACGAGCTCGAAGCGCTGATCAGACTTCGACAAACCCATACCCCATGTCGATTACAGACAGAGAATCACTGGGAGGGGCAGTCTTTAGTCCGACCAGGCGTTACCTGTCCATGAAACTCGCGCGGGAAAATGCAACGCCGGTGGGGGTGGGGCGGCCGACGCGGAATGCAGACAATCGACCAGACGTGTTGGTGGTTCGGTACGCGGACAGTGGGGTGAGGCTTTCACCCAGCGAGGACCAAATTGTAGAGGTGCCACCAGGGTATAGTGCTAGCTAAATAGTACAAACCTAGCTCAATGGACATCTAGTTGTACAAGGAACAAAATGCTAGCAACCTATGTCGACGAGTTATGAGAAACTCATGATCTATACCACTTTCTAGCTCAGACTCAGAGTCTGTCCAAATTGCACGAGTAAAAGTATGCGCTTTTGGATGCCGGGGACCAATCAGCAAGATTCGGTCCCCGTTGTGTAAGAAAATCCATACACACACGGTGGACGAATACGCTGGAAAATGCCTTGTTGGGCCGTGGGATATTGGCAAGCCAAACTTGAGCCTTGGCGAGTCGTGGCTTGTGAGAGGAAGCTAAATCGAACCGTGTGAACAAAAATCTGCACTCAGATGGTAAGCCGGCCAGCGTTCTACCAGAATCTGATATTGGTTGGAGTCTTCTCCAACAATGATTTGCCAATTTGGATTGAACCAACGGACGGGTCAATCGAGTCGCAGTGTGCCGGCACGCCGGGTTCAGTTATGTAACTGAGGCAGACAGATTCAGATTCTGAAGTCTCTCCCATGTGCAACGGTAGAGGTAAGTTATGCAGGACACATTTATGGATACCTACGACCTAATTCGAAGATAGAAGACAAAGCCCGATGGCTCCGCATCAACTCCACGAGAGTGGCGACAATCTGTGCATCAAACTCATCGTCAAGCGTCCACCCCATGGCTTCGTGGTCATATATCGTGACGCCGCCTTCGTGCGCAACAGCAACGCAAAAAATCCACACTATTCCACTCGTCAAAACGGCTGGGAAAAATTTGCGACCACTTCACGGAAATATCAGGTGCGTAGAATAATCGGGGAGAATGAGTGGACGCACGTGTTCCTCATCGTCGCAGTACACTGAGCCGCAAGCCGCGCGCGCGCCTCATCCCAGTCCAATGGTGACTTGAGCACAACGACAGCGAGGAGGCAAGATTCATTGCGCACTAAAGGGTTGGACCCTGCCCTTATAAGTTCTGTGGCACGGGAGATTTAGTGCGTTTCCCGGTAAAATGAATCAGACATACGATAGGAGTCCTTTGGGACCAGGAGAACCATGTAATCGATATATCCGGGCAACGTCTCGCCCCCTCTACCCGCAGGAAGTTCATAGTCTTGAACTAGAAGCAGGCGCTCATCCCTTGTGGACTTGTGAGTGCCTTTGCTGGAGGTAAACTGGATGGGAGCCGATCTCTGGCGCCGTTGAGCTTCAATAATGGCCGGGATTAGGGCGTTGTCGACGAGGACTCGACATCCATGGCCATTCTGAGCCTCTGTCAGCCACTTCCGGGAACTATGACAAGACGGCGAACCTGAGCCCAGATGATATCCCCGACCAATTTCCGGTGCGCCTTGTAAGGTTCAAGTATCGTTCTTCCCTGTTCCCTCAACTTCTCCTTTTCTTCAGGTTTCAATTCCAGTGTTCCGCGCGTAAATTCGACGACCTGTGGCTAAAATCAGGGCGGAGCGCAATGGAAGGGCGCATCACGTACAATTCGGTCCTTCACGTTGGTCAGGAAAACATTTTCCATCTGTTCTGGAGACTTTCCCAGCTGCTCCGCCAAAGCCTTGATGTTGATGTTTTCGTGCAGCTCACGACGGAGTTCCGCGGCGCTGACGAATAGCTCGACTTTTCCACTTTGCTGTGTGCCTGCGGGGTCGTTCATTCGCGGAATTTCGGTGGAATGCAGTGGGAGGGAGGAAGGAAGAAGAGGGGTAGACCAAGTCAGGGGTCGATCCCAGCAATTGATCGCCATCAATTTCCGGTGTTTCCCGTCCACCCTCCGTTCCTCTCATGAGAAATACTAGTACTGGCGTGCGCGCTTGGATAATTCGGCATTCCTTATCCACATTGCATTGTTTCAAACAAAAAACAAACCCGCACAAATCCCAATTCCAACAAGTTTATACAGATCCTACCGCGCGCCTTTCTCAAGGCAACGCCAAGAACGCATCCCGCAACTTCGCGAAGTTCGGCGTGCCCAGGCCGCTGACAGGATCCCATCCCGGCGCAGCGGGGAAGCCCTCCTTGGCACATCCGGGGTTGCTGCCGACTACTACGTCGTTGAATGCACCTGCGAATGCGTCGGAGTAGAGCTGTAATTTTGCAGCGTCAGTCAGTCCAGTTCGCAGACGGAGGCACACGGGTAAGGGTAGCTGATTAGGACAATACTTACCGCAGGATTGATGAACCCAACAGTGCTCTTGCCCGCAGCGAGGCGCGCGTCATTGACTGCAGCAATGATGGCCGCGAAGATAGGCGCAGAAGCGGACGTGCCGCCCGAATGCACAAAGCCGCCGCCTTCTGCGATGACTAGCGGCCACCTGACATCGCATTAGTGGGAGAGAAAAAACTGTGAATCCCGGGAGACGCATACCCGTTAGCAGCAACATCCGGGTATGCCCGCCCAGACCTGTTGAAGACCGACGCAGCATAGTCAGGCACGAAATTATCCAGGTAGTTCTGCACCGCGGCGTCCTGCCACGCCGGTCGCGCGAAGTTGTTCGAGAAGCCACCTCCGGAGGGGAAATCCGTCGTGGATTCCTCGACTTGGTCTGTCTACATAAAGGTATATCGTCAGAATACGCAGAGGTGAAGTATTGAGGGATAAGGGAAGGAGACGCACGCTACCACCAGGAGCAACCGACGTCGCGCCGACGGCGGTGATGAACGGACACGACGCAGGGAGCTGCCCGACGAAGCTGCCGTTGGGGTTGCCCGCAACAAGCGAGCCGTCAGCGAGCAGGCACTCCCCGGATTGCGAGTACGCGACACCGCCGTCGCCGGAGGACGCGATGACCGTTATGCCCGTCAGTACCAGCTAATAGACACAACTCCAACCATTAGCATACGTTCTCGTAGAGTATCAATAGTGGAGAAGGGCGTACCTTACCGATCTCCGTGCATTGGCGCTGGACGACGGGGGAGATGGTTGGGTCGTTGAGGTCGGGGTTGAAGTGGTAGGAGATGGAGATGACGTTCGTGCGCGGTTTGTCACCGCAGTCGGTGATGCCTGCGAGAATTTCATTGGAATTGAATCGAAAACCAGCAGTGGTCGTTGGCTTAGGCTTACCTTCACTCCCGACGGGGTCGATGGAGCAGTACGACCCATCCAGCGCCGCCAACAATTCGTCGGCTGCGTAAATTATCCATCAGCAGGTGGACTTTCCATGCATATCGTGAGACGCACTCGGGTCAAGGGACGCCTTGGGCTGCGCAACCTGGTACAAAGACAAATTCTGTCCGGAACCCAACAAGCCCATCACCAGCTCAATATCCAGAGATGATTCACCCAAGCTGCCACCGGAAGTCGGGGTGCCTACACAAATATTAATGTGTGAGCAAAGCAGACATGTGGTCCACAGCAAAGTGAAACGAACCTCCTTCGACGCTGATGAGAGTCGGGGTGTGATTCAGTTGGTCGGGGCGGAAGGAGTTGAAGAAGAGGTTGAGGTCGGAGGGTCGGTAGACGTTGGCGCCGAACTCGGCTGAGTAGTAGGAATTCTGTCAGTTATCGCAGCGTATTTTGTTTGGAAGGATAACTTGCCAACAGCGACAGTATTCACGTCTCCGGAAACGGGCGTGAAGTCGAAGTTGTATAGCTCGCGAAGACAATCCAAGGTCGCTGACGTATCACAGCCTGCCGTTGCGAAATCCGCAAGCTAGGATAAGTTGAGGTTTAGAATTCGTTGAATAAGGATGGCAGCGTACGTTTGCGATGGGTATTTTCGAGGCTCCCGCCTCACGTCCAAATCTCGAAGACGCTGAGCCCAATTCACTTCTGGACGAGATTCCCGAGCGCAATCCACCAAAGTGTACAGTCGGCCATACAAAGGCGACGTGTTTCTCGACATGCGCGGGAAGTGTATATCCGCCATGGCATCCAACGCGCACCGTACCGTCCGCGTCGTCGCTGTACAAATAGTACTCCGCCTGGAGCAGACGCTCGGCCTCCGCGATCGTCACATTCAGTTGCAGGATGTCGCCGTTGAAGCTGGGCTTGATTTTGTCGGCACGGATACCCGCATCCTGCGTGAGCCACGCATGCACGGTGTCCACAGTCTTCGCGGACGGCCGGAAGGTCTCTTTGACCTGCGCAGACGACCAGTGCTGCCCATAGTTGGGCGAGCGCGGGTCCGCGATGTCCAGGAGGAACGCCTCGAGTTTATCGGTGTTGGATTGCGCGAGACTGAACTTGAGGGGAATGAATGCGTCGGGGTCGGCGCGGCGGTGCAGCGACCATCCTGCAGGCACTGAGGCTCCGATGCTCGCGACAGCGGCTAAGACGACGAGTAAGTGGGTCGGGGCCATCAGGACGCGATAACGCACGGAGGGTGTTGGGCGCCCGTCTTATCAGGGGCGCGACTTTCGGTGCGGTGACACAATTGCTTGGCAGGATGGCAGCATAAAGTTCCTGGTTCTTCCAATGTCAAAAAGGGGCCCTTGGATACCACATGATGCGGCGAAGATGTTGAGAAGTGATGTCGAGGCAGGGAGCATGCGGTACGCGACGATTGTGTAAATAAACGTCCTCGGGATGAGGGTGAGGCGATATCTTGCCGTGTCTGCCTGCCTTGCATAACAGCCTGAGGGCGGTTTGAGGGCAGTATCCATTGGTGGAAGATTATCAGGGAGGCCAATGTTGCCGGTAACTGGGGATCCGGGCTAGATAAGAAGACATTGACGAGAGGAGTGCCAGTGCGATGTCGAGGTGCAGCAGGATGAAATCGCGGCAAGAACGCGACATCTCGGAGATTCTTGGAGGTTGACTGGAGCATCGACGTGGCTTGATCCAGCGACAGTCGTGCAAGCCAGTAGAGAACTTGGAACTTGAAATGCCTTGTGCCTTTGCTGCCTTTACTTAAATTGGTCCAGCCGTTTTCGAGACGGAAAGTTTCCGAAGAAAAAGGATGTTTCAGCGAGGATAGAGACAGCGAAAATCAGTGCCCATCATGTCGGTGGGAAGAAGAAGAAGCGGGCCGGACCGAGCCGACGCCCTTCGGACTCAACAATGGCAAATACACCCCTCCGTCTTTCTCCGAAACGACATCGCGATTCGCGTGGACGCGTGGCCATAGACTGTCTTAGCCTCAAGTGGCTGAACTTTCTCCCTTGTCCTGGGTAGCGTATCTCCATGTTCCGTTGATATGCTTTCGAGTCTGGACTTGCTTTCGATCTTCAGCGAAATTCACAAAGAAATCTTGAAGAAATCCGGACAAATTTAGCCAAGTAAGCCAACAACCGTTAAAGTTCTTGTTGCGGGTTCTTTCTCTTAGTCCTGGAGATCGAGTCAAGACTCTTGAGGTCTCTGTTTCTTATTGACGACCGAGTTCTTCAGTTTTGCACTTACCTCCTGCGAATCGGCCGCGGTGGTCCTCCCCCAAGCCTTCCTTCTTGATCTGGTATCAATACTTTCTGCAGCTCATTGCTGGTGGCTCTAGATTCTCGTTGAATCCAGTACATATCGGTTACTTCTCTTCCGGGTCGCTGGCTCCGGTGTAATGGCATGAAGTTGCCGCGCGACACATGGTCAGAAGAAATCCAAGGTTTCGAGTGAAGGTACGCATAGTCCCAGAACAGTCTTCAATAAAAATCCTACCTCGGCGCCCATCTTGAGCGCAGTGGGGACAGACGAAAAAAAATCCGTGCAACACTGGGAGAATCTCCACAAGTAATTCCTTTCATCCTCGTTCAAGCCCCGCCTTATCCTGCGACCCATCCGCCTATCTATTCCGCGATCCTGAGTAAGCACCCACTAGTGCAATTGTCATCCGCTGATACATCCATTTTCCTGATGACAAACGTTCCCAGGATCAACGGCGCAGGCCGTTCATGGTCCTCGCATATTATGAGTGACTATATATATTATCGAAGCTCAAGATTGCGTCGCTAGAATTCATTTGCTGTCCCAACGCCCCATCGGCGACAGCAGACCTTGAAAAATGGCCATCCTCAAATTATATGGCATGCATCAGGCAAGCACGACGCGGCGCATTGCGACAGTTCTTCACGAGCTGCAAGTCCCATTCGAGCTCCACGAGGTCAACATACTGAAGGGCGAGAGTAAACTCCCCGCCTACTTGGAGATGCAGCCCTTTGGCCAGATCCCATGCATCGTATGTTTTCGCCCGCCTGCCGTTTCACAGGTTGAACTAAACTTGTTTGTATGACCGCGCAGGACGACGACGGCTTTATCCTATACGAGTCGCGCGCCATCTGTCGCTATCTCGCCGCCAAGTATCCCGCGGCCAACCTGATGCCGTCGCCAACGGATCTCAAGGCGTATGCGCTCTTCGAGCAGGCTGCATCTATCGAGTTGACGAACTTCGATCCCGCCGCGGCCTCCTGGGGGCTGGAGATCGTCATCAAGCCGTACGCAATGCATATTCCCTCGTCTCGTCCAATTACTCCTGTCGAACGCACTTTACAGGACAATTCGGAGCGAAAAAGGCGACAAAGCGATCGCTGAAGAGCAGCTTGCGGTCCTCGAGAAGAAGCTGGAAGTGTACGAGGTAATCCTTGGGAAGCAGCGGTACCTCGCGGGCGAGGTGAGTCTTCACCCATGTCACCCAGCCGCTATGTTGATATTCATAATTGACCTTGTTATAGACCCTCACTCTCGCAGACCTCTTCCACCTCCCGTACGCCCCTATGTTGGCGGCAGGTGGATGCGACATCATGACAAGGACACCAAACGTTGCGAGGTAAGCAATGCAAAGCAGTTGGCTTCCGTCAGACGGTGCTTGTTGAAACTGTTTGAATTTCTGAAGGTGGTATAATGAGCTCATAGCGCGCCCGTCTTGGTTGGCGTATGACTCGAAGGATGGCGTGAAAACTACGACGTCGTATTGAGGGGATGCGGATAGCCTTTGAGTATCGAAGCACGTACTTACTTGTTGTGGATGAAGGCCAAGCTGGATTACAACTATTGCAACACTGCGGAATCTGCAAGGAATCTGACTGAGATATACGCGTAACCGAAAAACTCTCACGGACCGCTGTAAGCAAACCCACCGAAAATTCTACATGTAGTATTCCAATTCGGACGCAATCACAGCAGGCCTGACAGGTCAGAAAACAGGGAAAAAAAGGTTGAAAAAAGAACGCCCAGGCGTCCTGGCATGTTTGGCGCGTGTTTGGTCCAATCGCGAATCGGGCCGACCCGGCTATTACTATCCGCCTTGCTTCTTGCTTCATACCTCTTCAATTTTTTCAAGCTCGCCAGCATTTACCGTATAGGTCCCAGGTTCTTTGCGGCATTCCTTAGCCTGGATTCAACGTTCCGATGAGTCATCGGAAGTTGGAACGCTGAATCCTGGGCGATGACGCCCGCCGCCCAAGGCTCTCCAGTCTCCGGATTAGAGTCTGGAGTCTCGCTGGAGTCTGAAAATCTCTGTAAGTTAGAAACTTCAAGAACGGTCCAGATTCAAGAAGATATGCCCAGTCCTGGCAGGCTTCTCACAAAGTCATGTGTGTTGTTCTTCTTTTGCAAAGCTGTTCAAAAGCTGTTAGGGCATTGCTCAATGCTGTCACTGGAAGCTGATCTTGAAGAGCAACGTGAGAGTTTTAACAGCATCTATGCGACTTAAATACCAATTGTGCAATGAGTTCTCCTCATCCACCATGGCCCGCGAGAAAGTAAAGCATCAATGTCCGTTTGTCCTTCAGCTCACTACACTTAGTTCACGGCTTCAACGACAGCAGCGATGAAGCTGCGGGCGCCAAAATATGGTCTGTGTACATCTCCGAAGCGGCAAAATACGACAAGGCACTGGTAGACAACTGGAAAAGTGATATGAAGGGCATCCTCATATTCGTTCGTCGTTGCCGCTCGCGATGTTTCCATTCTTACGATTCCTAGGCTGGCCTCTTCTCCGCAAGTTTGACTGCCTTCATCATCGAAAGCTGCAGGACTTTGACTCCCGATAAGGGCCAGCTCACCATCACCCTACTCGCACAGATCTCTCAGCAGCTCGCTGTTGGCACCAATGGAACCTTGCATGATTCTCCCAATCTCATCACCGCCGCATTCCGGCCGCCGCTCGTATCGGTCATATGCAACTCTCTCTGGTTCATCAGTCTAGCGTTCAGCCTGTCTGCCGCGCTGGTAGCGACGCTGGTCGAGCAGTGGGCACGTAATTTCGTCCACAAATCCGAGATCCGTCCTTCTCCGGTCGTTCGCGCACGGGTCCTGGCGTATCTCTACTACGGCCTACAGCGCTTCCACATGCGCACAATCGTGGAAGCCGTTCCAATTTTACTGCACACGTCCCTTTTCCTGTTTTTTTCCGGCCTCGTTGCATTTCTCCTACCGATAAACACGGTGATCGCACTGATCATAGCGGGCGTTCTCGGGACTGTCGCGGCTGGCTATAGCTGCCTGACAGTCCTACCTGTCCTCTATCCTGACTGCCCGTTTTGGACTCCCATCTCGGGGGTTTTGTGGATGGCGATGAATGTTGCTACTCGCGCCACCCCAAAATCCAAACCCGAGGACGCTGAAAGCTCGTCTTTTCCCGGGGCGAACCCATCATCCACAATGACAGAGAGCATAATATCCCATGCCACTGTTGATTGCCCAGCCAGACTCGACAGGGACGCACGCGCACTATGCTGGACCGCCAAATCGTTGGTCGACGACGACGAATTAGAATCGTTGTTGGAAGGCATCCCCGATCTCATCCATGACTCCCAGTTTCAACGCCGATTTGTCTGGGACGGCATAGTCCGACATCTGCTCAATGACCCCGACGTAGCGCTGGGATCCCGCATGCTCAGCATGATCCCCGCGTCCGACAGCGGACTCGTGGCGCAGGCTCCTCAGGCGCGCAGACTCACGTCCTGTCTCAAAGCGATATGGGCAGTGGCAGTTCTAGCGGATATGTCCCCGTCTTCCCTCCAGGGACTTTGGCAACCATTTCGCTCTTTTCAAGAGTCATCTTTGAGTAGCGAATTCATCCGTCAAAGCCCATCTGTCCAGCACTATTCTGTCTCCGCTTTCGCGCTCGGACGCTGGGCCAGCAGCCGTTTCCGTAGTCGCTGGATCGAAGATGGAATCCAACTGTTGAACTCTTGCGAGGCACACATTCGGGGAAATACTGTCGCCGACCTCAATTCGGTGGCAAATCACCTGAAGAAGATGCAACCTGAACGGTCCTACCCTACCAATCTTCAAAACAGTCCTGATCATGGATCGTCGTGGATTGCCGAGAAAATACGGCAACTTCAACAAATGAAAGATGAATTTAAGAATGAACCACTCGACACCTGTTTACAGTTCCTCGAGGCCTGTTCCTCTTTATTTGAACCGCCTTACCAGTTTGAAGAGACTTGGCGCATGCTAGAGGCGGATATCTCAGGGCCAATGGATCCCGGTTACGTCCTGCGGTTCGAAGAGGTATTCAGGCGGATAAAGGGGATGGATTCTTGTGCGTATGAAAGAACAAGTCCGGCCCCCGATCCGGTGATTCGATATTCCGATGATTTGCTGGGAGCAGTATTTCCCCTGTGGCAGCGGATTACCTATGGATATCCCCCCCCTGTAGCTCACTTGTCCGAGTCGGGACGTATGAGGAGCTATAGCCGTTTCGCTGACCCAGTGCAACATCCCCCTGGAACACATATCTCAGAGCCCGTGATGCTGCTTGTGGTCAACCATCTTCTCAGCACAGAGACCACATCGACGTCTCTGATGTGGACATGGGCATGGCTTGACCTGGCAGCGCTTGCAGCCGTTGCCACAGTGGCGTCCTCACCAATCTCGATTTCAGCCCGGGCTCTTCTTCAATATAATATTCTCTATTCAAGAACGCTCGTGCCATGCGACGACGACCACTCTGGGATCGCCTATTGCGGGCACAGTGATGAGGATTGGTCCCCCCTTCCACTGTTCCCAGCAGAAACAGCCGCTCCGGAAAACTATGGGCTGTACCATTTCGAACAACGGCTGAATGAGGGTTGGCTGGTCAATATCGCTCAATTCCTCGAGCACTGCAGCTCTCAGAGTCAACCTTTACCTTACAAATCACGCGCCACATTGTCCGTTATCGCTGCTTTTCAGCCAGGGGCTCCCATCCACGTAACTCATCAGAGGAGGTTCGCGCAGACTATGCACAATCTTATCTCTGCAGGCGACACCACACGACTTGACCTCGTGGGGGAGCTGGTTGTATCAAAGATGTTCTCTGTCTATACACAATCACCAGAGGATGCTGAGGCTCAACCTGATCAGGCGTCTGCGTTCAAATATCTGGACGATCCAACCGCCGTCCGCGCCGTGATTGATGCCCTACAGGTCTTCGCGAATAGCTCATGGGGAGCGGGCCAATCTCATCGGGAGGACATCTTGAACAAAACACACAACATAATACAAGCACTAGCATCTTCTCCTTCAGTCCGCGGTGACTGTAATACTACGTAGTTATGGAGATAAAGGCAAGAACCGGCAGGGTAGACGTGACGATCACTGAATGTCTGGTCCTCCCCACGAAGTTTTTCTGTTTCGTCATTTCCGAATCAAACACACTCAAGATACACCTATTTTTTTTCTTCTTCTTTGTTTGTCTCGGGATGTATGTACACGACTATCAGAACAACTCAAGAAATCACGTTGTCAAAAGCACTATATCATAATCATGTGACCGTGTCTGCGCGCCATCAGAGCCACGTGCTCGCCGCATCACCGTCATCAGAGGCTATGCATGTCACTTCTTTTCACCTCTTTCTCATGCCTTGAGTCTTGCTTGAGTTCCTTGACCCAGGTCTTCCTTCTCGAGCCTCATAGAACCTAGCTCAGCACGTTTGAGTTGCCCCACACGCTTATTGATGCTCACCAGAGCATTCGGCCGTGCCCGCAGCAAGCCCGCAGACGTCAAGGGTAGAAACTTGGTAGAAACTGACTGGCGACGGATCACAGGCTTCAGTTTCATTTGGACAAGGCGACAGCGTGCCACTCCCCCAGGTGTGGCCCCTCGGCCTCCCTAGACGGGCCATTCCAAGCTCCCCTGCACGGCGCGCGTGGTGCCCACTGCTTCTAATGTTGTCGGCTAGCGTGTGCTCGGACGCGACTGACTTCTCGTTTGTTCTCTCTGAATCTATTTCAAGGAGTTGCGGGAGTGGACCGGTGCTGAAAACTCACAGCACCAATCTAGATCTGGGTCCGTAGTTCTCATTGCTCACTGCCGCACAAAACGCAGTGGGCAACGGTCTTCCCTTTCCCCACGTTGGCAACGTTCTCCCACTTTATCCTCATAACAAAAGAACTTCCAATGGAACTCGCCAACTCCGCCGTATCGTACCGCGGGGCTAACGTTCTGACCGCCATTGAATTTCCTCGTGGGCCCTAGCTTCCAAGTCCTTCTGTGGCGCAGTGAGACGAGATGTATTCCAAATCTGCTACGATAAATGATGCACAGCTCGGTGCTGTCCCCACTGCTGTCTTCACTAAACGCGCGCCAATTCCCTTATATTCTGTCACGGGATCACGCTAAAAAGGTAAGGGAAACAACCTTTTAGACTCGATCATTTGAACACTAGGCGATCTTGCGATGCGTGGCCGGGAGGATTCATCTGGTTCCCGGATCCCCGCTGTCCGCCGTACGACGCCAACGAATCACGCAGTGTTCTTCCCCGGCGCGGCGTCATTATTCACCCTTGCAACGTTCTTCTGGCCTGGCTCTGGCCCGTAGAATTCGGGAATCATTCAAGCTGTCCGATGTCGACTTGATGTCACAAAGTTGCAGTTCGCGCAAGTAAACGATGGTACAATATCTCGCTGGCTGTGCCACAGACACACTGGTGCCCCTCATTCAAAACGCATAGGCGGCCGGGGCTCGGATTTGTATCACATCATCGGGAGTAGATGGACTGACAACCTCCCGACAAGCTGATGGCGGCGCGGCGTTTTGAAAGACAATTGCGATGTCTGTCACTGCGCCCACTGAAATCATTTCCGGAAGACACGCAGATATATATCTGGACACCCCGTATTCTTCCTTCTCTCTCACTCCTCCCTCGTCCTCGATATGGCCTCCAATCCCGACCTTTCCTCCACCGTGGGCATCTGGTTGATCAGCGTATTCATCGAGGCTCTGTATGTGTAACAATCCCGAGCAGATGGCGTACAGCGTTGCTAATGCACGATGCAGACTACAGGGAATGGGGATACTCCAATGCTTTCTGTATGTTGACTGATCCTCTGGGAACTCGTGCTTCGCTCAACGCTCGCCAGCTACTTCGTATGGTACCACAGGGATCCCTGGTCGTTCAAAGCCACGGCACGTCTCGTCAGTACCGCCGCAATACTCGGCGCTGACCAAAGCTTCTAGGTCTTACTCCTAGTGTCGGCCGTCTCCTCGTATTCAACCATTCCGATTGATTCAAATCCATTGTCAGTGGTCTTGAATGCGTGCAGATGGGCGCTTCTTTCGCCAACATCTACCATTGGTTCATTGACGAATTCGGCAATTACGACGCGTTGAGATTTATTGAATGGTACGCAAGATCAAATAAATCGAAGTCCTTGTTCTTTGCCGACACTCCACGCTCACACAGGTCGGACATGTTCCAACTCACTGCGCTGGTAATATTTCCCCCCTTGGCTACTCTGCCATCTGACCCTCTGACCATCAGTATCTGGCTATCTTTGTTGCGCAAGCGTAGGTTTCTCCGACCTTAGCGCGCACACTGTGAAGGGCTGAGAGCAACCATGTTACTTCAGACATTTTGCACGGTGCATTTATCACTGTGAGCGTGGTCAACTCGTGTCTCGAGCCTAACTGACTGTGGGTTCAGTGCGGAAAGAGAACATAGTTCTCCCAGTAGCCATTTTCGTGTTGGCTCTCCTTGCACTGGGTGTGTGACACGCATTGCGATGGCTCTCTCCTGACCTGCCTTCCGTCTGTCCAGGTGCTGGACTTGGCATGCTTCTTCCACTCGCTTACGATTCGCAGATGGCTGACTGACATCCGTGACATAGGTCAAGTTGTCTTATGGTAGGAATCGTTTACCCAGTGAGATAAGCCAACCTGATCTCTCCTCCCCAGCATCCAACTCGGAGAATATTCCAAATTGGGAGCTACCAAAGTCAGTATCTAATCAAAAGGCATCCCCATTTTCTACGCTGAGCCAGTACACAAGGTCACCACCAACCTTCAAGCTGCGGCTGCACTTGTCGCCGACGGCCTAATCACGTTTGGACTCTGCTGGCGGTTGAACCAAGGCCGGGGCGGCATTCAGTCGTAAGCCATCTTGGCTTCGTTATATTCCGGTATTTTCTCAAAAATCCCATCCCATACAGAACCAACAAGATCCTCAATTTCCTCATCGTAACCGCTGTCAATCGCGGGGGGTTCACGATCATATTTGCCGTGCTCAACATTATTCTAGTACGATCCAAACTTGATCACACTGCGAGACGCGAGTCATGTTGCTACAGTTTTTCAGCCGTCCGGGCACCTTTGACTTCATGCTAGTCCTTTTCATTAGCGATAAATGTAAGGTGCCGTCAAAGTTCCCCTGCCAGAACTCCACTCACGCCCTGCCTTACAGTCTACATGAACAGCATGCTCGCGATGTAAGTTACAACTTAACAAGCAAGCACCATTGGAATAATTTCCTTTCATCAGGCTCAATACCCGTCAGTACGCCGTCAACGTAGCCGGTGCACGAGCCAGCGTGGGGCCTCAGCTCTCACTCCCCGTCTACGAGGCCAATCCCAATGTCACGAGGACCACCGCAGTGACAATCTCAACGACACAAGAAACGCACTATGAGGAGTAAGACATCCTTTTCAGCGGTCACAAGGAATTCTAACGCAAGAGTCGCAGCACATTTGAGTTGGGAAAGATGAGGGTCTGATGAGGACAAGATGAGGACCGGTTCCCGGGGATAAAATATTGCTTTATTTAGTATACTTTAGCTAATGGAGGCTCAAACGAAACATTCACTTGCGCGTTAGCTCTTGCAGGAGAAATTCTAATTCCGAGCGCAACTTGAGGCGGGCGTGTCATGCTCAATACCCCGCTTGCGCTTTTCCAAACATTGTTGAAACAAGTCCTCGTCGCTGTAGACTGATTTGACATCAACGTTTCCGTTACAAGATTCATATTTACTAGAAGAGGAGGAGGAAGAATCAAGTGGAAGGTCAAGAACTTGAAGAAGAGTCGGCCGGCCAAATTTGGCCCGGTCACACGGTCTACCGTGTGCAATTGCGCCCGCACCGCCACTGTTATCGATTTCTTCCACCGACCACCATGGACACCACCGTCCTGCCTGCTTGTCTCCCCGTTCAGGAGATGTGGGATCATATTATCGACGAACTTCGGCGACTCAAGGACTGGCAGTCATGCAGCCTTGTCTGCCGGTCGTTCCTGGCACGCGCGCAATCCCATATTTTCCGGCGCATCTCAATCCACAAGAAGCTGTTCCAAGAGCCTGACATCGTGGCCAAACAGCTTGTATCTATCCTAACCAAGTCTCCACATATCATCCCCTACATTCGTATCCTCTATCTGGGGGAGTGTCGCCCAGCCGTCGTCGCTCATCTCCTCCAAATTTCCTGGACTCATCTCGAGGATTTGACCGTCAGCTGTTTGGGTGATCCCATTACGGTCGCGGATCTTGAACAAATATACCCTCTGGTTGGCCTGCCCACTCTGCGTCGAATAGCGTTCAGTGGCAAGGGGTGGGGAGCAGAGGAAATGTTCAAAGCACTCAGCCACTGCACCCCCCGTCTGGAGCGCATTGAATTCTGGAACTGCGATCCTCAGATTGGGTCCTTCCAGTCCACAGAACTCGCTATCACAGGTTTGAATCCGAAAATCCGCCAACTTACTTTTATGTCGTCGGATTCAATGGCAGGCGTTCTTGCTGACCATTCGTTCCCGATAGACTTGTCTTCTCTCACATATCTGCGATCCTCAGGATCGAGTTCCGGCAATTTCAAATCATTTATCCTTCGTCACTGTTCCACCGTTGAGAGCCTACACCTCGGTGGAGAAGGTATGTCTTCTGTTACGTGCATTTCAACACTTTCATATCTTCGTGATCTAGACTCAGGCATCGAACGCATAAACCTAGGGATCTTCCCTGCGCTCCAGTATTTAGGTTGTGATGATATGGGCTACGAGTTCAACGAGATGCTCAAGTCCCTGCCCCCGAACAACGTCATCGACACCATCCGGGTCAACCTATTCGGCCCTACCCTCACCATGGACCTGATCGCGGACTTTCAAGCCACAATTATCGCCGTGAAGATGCCGATGTTGCGGCGCGTGGAGTTGGAAGTCAACACCACCCACTCCCCGTTTTTCATAGGTGCCGACCCGACCGCCCTGGCAAGCATGATCCGCCGCGACCTGGGGCAGATCCAAGAACGAGGCCAGCTCTTCGTGTATTTTATCTAAGGCTAGTAGCTTAATGCCACCTTCAAAATGAGCATGATTCTGAACCTGCGACAGATTTCGGCTGTTGGGGGACCAGGGGGACGTATGACGGGCCGCCTTTTGTCAGGAAATGGAGCTGTATTGATTACGAGACAGAACAGGTAGCGGCATTTTGAATTTGTATATAGTGCGAATGTACACGAGGAGAGGGACGGCAAATGGTTGCGACGGGAAAACATCAGATGAGGCATCTGCAGTGTATCGAGGAAATTCACTGTTCTTTACCCATTTTTCAACCATGGTGGGAGATCCCCGCCAGAAACGCTCAAAATTGGCGAAACGACGCCCAACATGGTAGTCTAAGTAAGACTGTAAGTCAAGGACGTTCCGCACAGTCAAGATCCTCGGGCCGAACACCGAGGAGCGATGCGGCATGTTGCATGTCGGCTTCGGTTCGGCCGGCACCCGCTGGAGAATCGTAAATCACACACCGCCACTGTTAACCATCCATGCCACGGTCGAGCCACGTCGCAGTGCCACCATGAGTACCCCCAGCTTGCCTGCCTGCCTGCCTGTCCAGGAGATGTGGGATCATATCATCGATGACCTTCAGCAATCCAACACGGACTTGCGGTCATGCAGCCTTGTCTGTTGGTCGTTTGTCGCGCGCGTCCAATCCCACATCTTCCGATGCATCTCGATTGACAAGAAACACCCTAAAGTGGCGGAAAACCAGGCCGAAATCCTAGCCAGCAAGCTCGCGTCAATCCTGGCCGAGTCCTCACACATCATCCCTTATATTCGTATTCTTTACCTGGGAGACTGCCGAGGAGCCGTGGTCACTCATCTCCATCGAATCCCCTGGTCTCATCTCGAGGAGCTGAACCTGAGGTGTTACAAAAAATCTGACCGGATTCCGGACGCAAATCTCAACCATATCCACGGCCTTGTGGGTCTTCCCTCTATACGTCAAGTAAGCATCGGTGGCGAGGGGTGGGGAGGCGGCCAGATATTCAAGATAGTCACCCACTGCACTCCGCATCTGGAGCGCCTGATCTTCTGGCACTGCAGTTCGCAGCTGGGCCCTTTCCATACATCGGATTCTACTGTGCGTGTCACGCAACCAAAAATACGCCAGCTTATTTTCATGGACTCGGATGCACTATCGGGTGTCTTCACGGACCGCTCTCTCCCACTGGACTTATCCACTCTCACGCATGTACGGTCCTCAGGATCCATGGCCAAAAGCTTCAGATCATTTCTTCTGCGGCACTGTCCCACAGTTGAGAGCCTACGTTTCGGAGGAGAGGGTATGTCCCTTGTGTGCACCATTTCAACATCGATTGATTCCTCCGCTGTAGACTCTGGCATCGAATTGATAAATCTCGAGCTCTTCCCCCTGCTCAATCATTTGGCCTGTGATGATATAGGCTTTCAATTCAACCAGATGCTTCAGTCCCTACCTCCGAACAGCGCCGTCAACACGATCCGAGTTAACCTGTTTGGCCGTCGCCTCACTATGGCCGTGATCGAGGATTTCGAGGCCACGATTATCGCCTTGAGGATGCGGCGCGTGGAGTTGGTAGTCAACGCACATTCCCCATATTTTATGGGTTCCCACCTGCCGACTTTGGCTAGGATGATCCGGCGGGATTTTGAGCAGCTCGAGGAAAGAGGCCTGCTCTTCGTGTATTTTATCTGAATCCGGTGAACATCATCCCGTTCTTTTCTCGTTCCCGACTGACTCCTGGTGTGGGGAGTGCGGACGCTGTACAGTATCGCTACCTCCTTGTTTAAACTGTCTTCCCCACGGGGATTTAGTTCACTCTCGTTCTGCCTCTGACGAAATCGACTCCTTACGGCCCTAATGCGTTCCGCAATTGTGTTCCTCGGTTCCCTCTATATCTCTCCGTATTTCTAAGAAATCCCAGTAGGGAAAGCAATTCGTCTGAAACGCTTCATTTACGTTTCATCGTAACCAAGAGCGTAGCGGTAAAATACCTCTCCCGTGTGTCAGCGAAGGGTACCCATTCTAGCGAGGAACTCACTTACATTTACGTACGACTTCCGTACGCTTTATACCTCGACGTAACTCAGCAGCCGTCGTAAATCCCAGGGAACGAACCCGCAATTTGACTGCGCTAAGATGGCGTTGGGTGGATCTTTGGACGGTATTGACAATTTTGAAATACAAATGGCTTCTGCTGGCAGTACCAATACAGTTCACGGCTTTGATATCCAACGCGGAGAAATTAATCCTGCGACGGCAGGATAAATCAACATTAAGCTCATCGATAAGATAAAAGATAACATGCGTCAGTGTCAAGTGACATCCATCAAACCCTTCCCTTTGTCCCCTTCGCTCCCATGCACCCCGCCCTCCGCTTCAGCAATGTCGAACGCCTTCCCTTGTCGTCCCGGGTGAGCGGCTTGTTCTATAGCATTTGTTTCATAGCTTCTGAACTGCAGACAGAGAGTTGTAACCGCAGTCTGCGGACGACATCCATCCCACAGCGATATGGCAGGTTTCGCGGCCTTGATGGATGCGCTGCGTGCAAGGAAGAAACTGGTAGACCTGCTCCCAGCGTTTTACCAGCTGCTTGATCCCGCAGGCATCCCGCGTGCTGCTGAACTCGACGGTGCATCACCCGGTATGCTGCGCACAATCGATCTGGCGCTGCTATCTCTGAGCGGCCTATGGGGATTTCGCTCGCCGCCAGAAGCCGGGAAGGATCTGTGGCCCCGTGCTTTGGCCTGGGTTCAGTTCGGGCAGCTTTTTCGCGACTTCCTGTCTGAATTTCCCCTTGATCAACTGGGCATGCCGGACGAGGAGGAACTTTGCTTCCACTTCATGACATTCACTCGGGATATGTCATACGAGAACTCCAATGCAGTGATGATTAACTCCACCCAGGGACTTAAAGCGCTTGCTGCGCGTACTTGGGTCTGTATGCTTAAACAGCAGAACCCTTCCTTGCTGGTGGACGCACTCTACAGTGTGTTCCCGTTCTTGTCCAATGCTACTTCCGGTCTTGAAGAAATTGTGGAAGGTGCGGGTGGAACCTTGGACGACGTCGCTGCCCACATAATGGACCATTTCACCTTGGTTCTTCCGCCTGCCGGTACCGCGCTCTCGTTGGATCAGCGCGGACTTCTCGAGTCTGTCCTCGCGATCTGGGTGCGCCTCGACGGCATGTATGAAACCACAACCCTTGCGCCCAACAAGCCGCTGTCCCTTGCTCTGATTTCGCGTGGTGTCGTCAAGCCCTTCACCTTGACAGTGTGGTCGCTCAGTCTCTCGACAACACCCGACTCCGTCCGCGCACTTGAGGAGTGTCTGAAGATCTACGCCACGGTTCTCCCCATGCGATCCCAAGGTGTGCGGGTTGCAGTCCAGAATGGCATCATACCTGCCTTGCTCACCTGTGCGCGGCGGGGCGTTTCTGACCAGACGCGCCGGCTCCTTTCGTTTCTACTGGAGCAAGTTATAACTCCGGCGACCGTGTCCTGTTACGTTCTGGCCGACGTCGATGCTGCCATTTCTGCGCTTGAAGACATTCCTCCACCTGATTCTTCTTGTGGGATGGAGTTCGTCAGAGCATGGGCTAGCCTGGAGCGAACAACGCTGCACAGACTGGAGGTGTTGCGGGTGTTTGATTCCCCGGACCACATATCACGCAGGGCGTGCGATAATGTCCAAGTGAGCAGCAACACATCCGTCTGTCCAGCGTCTTCCTGCTGACGAACGAACAAGTGCGGCAAAATTCAGGAGAAGCGGAGCTTGAAACGGTGTTCGGGGTGCCGCGAACTGCTGTATTGCTCCCAGGAATGCCAACGTCTCGACTGGCGGCGGGGTCATCGAGATGTATGTGCCCAATATCTCAATGCCCACACAGGCACGTCTATTTATTCCGTTGTGTGATTTGTTTGACAAATACCACGCCTCCAGACATTCACTCCGCCTACAACTCGCGCGAGCGCGCATTTCTGCGCGCGCTACTCAATTATGATCACAACTGCAACAGAATCCAGGTTTATCGCAACTCCGCCGTCCAGTGGAGCAGTTCTCCCAACGCCGAGCTCGTTACGGTGTTTGACTATTGCTCCTCCGAGGTGGCAATCAGTGTGCGCGTGCTGACGTCCAAGACTGCGGAGCTGATCCCCCAGGTCCAGCATTGGCCGGATATCGTCGCGCGGGCAGGCGCGAGCGCAGGGCGGATGGCGCTCGGAATTGTGCTACTCCGGGACGGCAATAAACGCCGCGAGTGGGTTGTCCCCCTGCGAATGGCTACATCTGCAGTACGGGATCGAGTGAAGGCGATAGCGTGCTCGGGGGGTTCGAGCGATCCCGGGGTAATCCATGAACGGGTAAAGTTCATACGGCCTGCTGCTGAGTTTCAGACCTTCTAGCTGAGGCGACTTAGTCCATCCTTGGTCTATCCATGCATCCCATTGCTTTATGTAAAAACAAAAACACCTGAACATTAAAACATCTCCGCGCGTCCAACCGTTCCAAAGGAACTTCGAAGCTTCCGCACTGCCCATTCGTTCACCGTTGACTAGACGAATATACATGTACGAAGCCGACAGCCTCTTACCATTTCTCCTTCGGCACTGTTCCACTCACACTTCCGACGCTTGTAAATTTCATCTCCCAACAGCGAAATCGTCACGCTCATTTAATCTATAATGTAATCCATTCAAGGATGGTTTAAACAATATGGTACGCGCTATGATATTTGGTACTGGTATCTAGAACGTGAACTCCTCGCCGACGATCTTTTCCGTCATCGCCCACAGTCTGGCGGCAGTGGCCTGCGAACTCGATGTAAAACAGCAGCTCATGGAAGCAATACATGGTACTCACGGGATCGGAACTGTGAGCCGCAACAGACTCGTTTTTGACCGTCGAGTCCTCGAGGTAAGCGCCGGGCTGGTCTGGGATCGAAGCCGTAAGTAACCGAAGCAATTGGAAAGCACGCAGAACGTACCGTTTATGCGCGGGTCAAATGCTGCGGCCACGGTGCTGGAAAAGTCCATGAGTTACGTTGCTTTCCGGCGAGCGAGTAAAAGGATAAACGGCGTACGTCGCTGCACCCTGCGGGATAGTTTTCCACTGGATCGACTCCGTGTTCGGCTGTCCGTCCGGACCTAGGACACCAAGCGCCTGCATTTCGGCGAGGGACTCCTCCTTCTGGTTCATGTTCGTGAGAATGACTGTATATTATTCAGTCAAATGGAGGGCTTGTAGGAGAAAATCAACCCACCTCCGGGATGCAAACTGTACGCATTGATCGCGCCCTTAGACCGCTTTGACAGCTCGAGTGCGGTGAGGATATTCGCAGACTTGGCCCTGAAGTACGAGCCGGTGCTGGTATATGTCTCGGGATTCGCGTGCTCAATGGTGGCAAAGTCAATTCCGAGGCCAAAGCTGTGCGCAGCGCTGGAGACAAAGATAACGCGCGGGGTGTAGCTGGCGGACGCAGACGCCAGGAGCTTCGGGGTGAGCAGTTTGGTGAGCAGGAAGGGGCCGACGTGGTCCGTGGCGAACTGGCTTTCAAGACCGTCGGCGCTTAGCTTGAACGGACCCATAGCGGCGGCCGCGTTGTGAATGAGGACCTGAAGGGCGAGTGTTCAACACGAGCAATATCAACCTGTTGCCTGAAGCCGTACATGTATGGGCTCGGGATAGGCGTTGACCTCAGCAGCGGCTTTGCGAACGCCGGCGAGGGAAGCCAGGTCGAGGGTGAGCCGACGGATGTTGGCGCTGGGAATATCCTTCTTTATCGCGTCCTCCGACAATTTCAACCTGAAGCTAAATGAGTACTGACGAGCCCCCAAATCGCGGTTAAAAAACAGCGTACCTCTCGTTGTTATAACCTGTGATTATGACAAGATTCGCATGCTTCGCAATGGCGCGAACCGTTTCGAAACCGATTCCATTCAAGGATGTACCGGTGACGAGGACTGCGAAATTGTAAGCCGATATCCCTCACGACTGAGCGATTGTGAAGCACATACCATTTTTGCCCTTGATTTCCTGAGAGAACTCAGTGGCCACCTCTTCGGCGGTGGTGTTGAACGAGAAGTTGGGAGACATGGTGTAAATGATTTTTTGGTGGTTGTGGTTTGGATAAGCAAAATGAGAGGAGGACTGCGTTCATACCGCCTTTATATGTGAATTGGACAACGGCTGAACAAGAAAGCTGTTGAATAAGCACGCCCGCCTTGGTATACGCGAAATGCGGTCTTCCGGGTGAATAAGCAGAGCTCAATGAATGGCTTACGAATCAACCTCCCGGAGCAACCGCGAGAGGTGTCAGAACCCTCCGTATTATCATCGCTGGGCCACAAATCTATTTGCTGCCCGACACAGACTTATTCAAGATTGGTCGAGACTCGGACTCGGAGAGAGCCTGGCATTCTGCATACAGGAAATTCGAGAGGGGTTCGTCGACGTCGACCGGCCTCCGTACATGACCGGAAGTCGGATTCGAACCTCGGCTCACCGAACCGCAGCAAAGGCAAGGGCGGGATGGATGGCAATGGGATGAAAGAAAGAATCCGGCATCAGTGGCGATGCATCGCGTATCTGTGCCGATGCTCTCCTGCCGAAATCCCACGCCTCTTATCGGAGAAGAATTCGTGTTCTGGCCAATATTTTGGAATCAGGCTTGAAAGTCTCCTGAGGTGCCTGGCCTCGCAGCCGGGAGCATTTCCAGTGACGGAAGCCTGAAGCTGAATTTTCGTTGAATTTCGTTGGAATTGGGGTTTTAGAAGGCTGAAGCAGGATAGTGTAGTCCGTTGTCTCTTTACAGCTCTAGGTGTGGATATTTTGCGTCAAGTCCAAGTAAGCAACTAAATCAACTGAATCTCCCCGCGCTCCACCTCCTCCTCCAGTCTTCTTGCCTGTTTCAGGTCACCCATTGTCCCCAGTGCTAGCGACGTAAAATCCGCCGACACCATCAACGCTGTGAACCCCTCCTGAAGCCGCTGCTTGATCATGTCAGGGCGTGGCGTGTATGCCATGAGCGGGACCTTGTTAGCTTTTGCTGCCGCGATGATCAGCTCGTTTGCCCGCACGTACTCGGGCTCCTTGCCAGTCAAGCCAACCAGTCCCATCTCCGTGCGGAGATCTCGGGCTGCGCGCGCATGTCAGGGATCGCGGAAAAAAAAACTCCGAAGGGAAAAGGAAATGCGACTCACCGCCGACCATGACCATATCCACACCCTTGCACCGCATTATGGCCTCCACATTTTCAACGCCCGCTCGCGACTCGATTTGTGGAATGATTGCCACATTTTTGTTTGCGACGGAGAGGAGCGTTTCGCCTTCTGGGACAGTGTCCGTTACGCCGGCAATCTAGGTTCAAGAGATGTTATGGAGCTAAGCGGGCAGAAAATGACACGGCGCACGAAGTGGAATGGCTGCACGGAGCGATGGCCGAGGGGACTGAATTTCCGATCAACAGTCCGCTTGAGTAAAGGGAGGAGGGGAGCGACGCACGGGTATCGACACGTTGCGACGAGGGCCGCGACCTCTGCTTCGGTCTCCACGTGCGGGACGACAATCGCACCAGCGCCTGCATTCATACACCACACCTGAATTGTGTTTCAACCAATCGGGCTTCGGTCACAGTCGAGGGCGGGAGCGCACCATGTATTCAAAGGACGTCTTGCTCGGCACGCGCACGACCGGGATAGTCCTGCCATTGCTCTCATGATTGATCGTCTGGATGAGTAGCATCATGAGGTCGGGCCCGCAGGGCGTGTGCTCTTGGTCCTACATTGGCAGGATAAATCATCCAACCAAACGAACAAAAGTTGAAAAAAACGGCTCACAATCCAACAATAATCGGCCCCTGTTGAGGCGATGATTTTTGCAACATGCAAGCTAGGGATGGACAAGGCAACACCGTAGAGGACCTGGCCAGACTTTCCGAGCCCGCGAAAATTGCTGGATTGCTGGGGCGTAGGGCCCTTCCAAAAGTCCGAGTGCGGGGGGTGAGACGCGCCATTGCCGTTGACGTCGCCGTTGCCGTTGGATCGTGGGTGGCCCATGGCGGAAGATAGGCGGAAGAAAGTACACTGGAGCGTCCTAACCGCCGCCCATCCGTCTAAATAGCATACCTGGAGCATAATTTCTCACCCTTACCCGGCCTCTTCTTCGCATCCAGATCGAAAACTGTCTGCTTCTAAATCGTACGACGTACGTAGATGAGCCCCTCGGAGGAGTGGAATGGAGTCTTGGCGTTGACCGACGACACCGCGCATGAGCTGTCGACAGGAGTATTGCTATAGACAGGCTGGTCTGTAGGCGGCGGGAAAACGTTAACAGTCTACGAACGTCGGTGCGAACGATTAGCGAGATCTTGGTGGCTGGAATGGAGTAATAGTGTACCATCGAGAAGTTAGAACAGTCATATTCGCCTTCGGGCAGATATCCAACCGACAGCAGCGCTGCGTTACCATTTGGCCTACACCGGGGTTGCGATATCACCGTCACTGAGACCACGAGGCAACGCAAGCGCTTGCAAGGATCAACATGAGCATTGCGTCGGTAAATGGTACGCACCTTGGTTACCGAAACGCGCGGGTGGGGCCACAGCGCTTAACCTTCCTTGGAAAAGCTTGAACGAAAAGGAATGTATCCACTCACGGCAAGCTACGTGAAAAGCCCCGCTGTAAAGAGGTGAGTTGAGGTCAAATGGACTGTTGAACGGAATTTGGGCGGAACTATGCCGAGCGTGCACAATTGTCTCCTGAGGGTCGTCGATTCCTTCCGTCTTGCTCGTGCCTCACGGGTTCTCGCTGAGCCCTGTGCGTGCGGGCCAGGCTCGCAAACGAGACTAGGCGTTCCCTACACTTCATCTCCGACACTGCAGTGCCTCGGTCAGTCGGCATCAGCATCCATCCGTTTGAAGGTTCGTATGGCGTGCTTCGTCCGCAAAACCGCTCCGGTGGGGTTAGATGACGGTTAGAGTCCGCTTGACTCGAGGAGAACGAGTGATAATGGTCGTGGCGCCGCGTTCGTTAGCCTGACGCCACTGCTGACATTGTCTGGCAGTCGCACCTCCGCCAATATTCCACTCAAAAGAGATCGGCAGGGATGAATTGCATCTGTGGGGAGGCACCACCGCGATATGAGGCTCAACTTGAAGATCGCGTCGCACGGTCAAAAATTAATCCTTCCTGGTGTCAAATGATGAATGGCAAGATTAAATGAGCTGAAGACGAGTACTATAATTAACTTCAAGTTTTTTGTTCCCCGGGAGAGCGCAGGGAGTTGAGGAGGCTACCGTATCCCCGAGGCGACGCTGAGATGAGGGAAGTCGCTAGCATCCGGATGGCGAAGGAGCAACACAGTCTAGATGATTGCTGCCACAGGAATGGGTATCTGGACCCATTCTCAGAGTCCATTTGGGGCTTGGAAGAAGTTAAAAAGTCTGCCTAGACGTCGACATTTCACTGGCAGTCTTGCGTCCAGCTTGCAATACAGATATAGAAGCCCGGGGCGTCGATCCAGAACGTAGCCAACAGTAGCTAGATCCATTTTCAAACAAGGCTTATGGCTGGAAGAGCAGCAAAGAAGTCCAAGAACGGGGACATGAGAGTCAGGAGCAAGCGATGCACAGCCACTGGCGCTTCTCTGTGTTAGGCACCAGCGCTTACTGAGGGCGCTTACTGACAAAAAAAAAGCCGTGACGCACACGAGGCAGGTACAGTATAGAGTACAGTAGTAATACAGCGATCTGCATAGTCGCATTCGAGAGAGGGAAATCGGAGCGGTACGCGGGGTAATAACAAGGAACAGATTCCCCTTTCGCTTTCCGTCCGCTCGAAGCATGTTATCTCCTGCGTCCAGCATACCGGCGTCTCCACGCACAAAGCGCAAGAAGGCGTAGCGAGCGTTGTGAGGCGGACTCAGATTAGCGGGGGGAAATTCCCGACACCGATGACTCATAGGGACGAGGACGATAAATCTCCAGAGTGCCCATGTGGGCATCGCAGTGACACGTACGGTCCCCGCCGTCCGTCCACCCCCCGTGCATCCCCACCCCGTGGACGGCGGCTTACAGCAACGCAACGCACGCATAATGCGTCTCCGACGTCTCCTCCCGCTTTGGAATCCCATGTCCGTGGCCGTGTGCGCCGGGAGGATGCACGCGCCGCGACGACCGGGCGTGTCCCCAACGTCAAGCCCCTCCTCGTCGTCACCCCTCTGTAAAACGAGGAACGACGCACGAAGCACGCGATGCCACGCAAGGCTAGGGTTATGGCCAGAGGGCGGAGGGGGGGGGGGGGGCGGAGAGAGGGCCAAAGGCACGACGTGCATAGACGAGCGCGATCGCAAAGACCCCGAGCGATGATAGCGGGAACGGCGGAGATGGAGGGGGACAAACCGAGAAGGACCCATCTCAGTTGCGAGCGGAACGAGCGAGGCACGATGTCGGTGTACGACGTGCGTCAAGACTGCGGGCGGAGGGCGGGGGGCGGGGGGACGACGAAGGCGAAGACGTGGATGTGCATGTGGAGGAGCGCGCTATCGCAACGCCGAGATACGAAGATGGAGGAGATGTCTGATGGAGCCGACTTCAAGCCCCTCCCCACGGTCACCCTTGCCCCGAAAGAAGACACTGTAGGGGCAGCATGACGCACAAGTACGCACGCCGATAATGTGTCTTAAGAGGGGCGAGAGGGGGCGAAGACGTGCCGTGCATGTGGAGAGGGCGGGATGAGCCGATCAAGCCCCTCCTCGTCGTGATCCCTGGACTGTGCAGCGCGAAGCACGACGCACGACGCACCAAGCACGCACCGCGATAACGCGTTTCAGGCTTGCGGGCTTAGGGTGGAGAAGAGCGAAGACGTAGATGTCGACATCGATGGCCATGAAAACGCGAAAGACGTCGAGGATGGAGCGAAGATGAGAGGGAGAAAGACCGCGGTGAGGGCGGTGATCTAGGCGCGATGTCGGTATATGCGCATCGCCGTTGCCGTTGGCCATCCATCCCGTCCACCATTGCATAATGCGCTTCGGCGTTCCTGCTCCTTGCGCGCGCCGAATCCACCATCTTGATGACCCGGGCCATGGCCACCCACATACTCCTCCATCGGCGGTAGGCCGCTATGCACGTCCACAGCCGCTCTTGACATTCTCGAAGATCCCTTGCTACCGTACGTCGCGCAGGTATCCTCCCGTCCTCCCCACCTCGGATCGTCGCTCTCCTCCCCTTTCCTCCTCTCCGTGCCCCAGATTGGTAGGGGTACATCCCCGCGCAAAACGCAGGTAATGCTCCACATGCAGCGTGGCGGGCGGGATACGCATGGGCAGGATACGCATGGGCTCGGTGGGAGTGTGAAAGGGCGCGAGGACGAAGTGCGAGGGGTATACAAGACTGAGCGGGTGGCGAAGTGCGGAAGAGGGTCGAGAGCGTGTGCACCCAGCTGCGCGGACTGCGGGCGTAGCGCGCAGCACGGTAGTGGGGCATGTCTTTTTCACTTCTGCGGGCGGAGCGGCGACGTGTCGAGGGCGACCATGTGACAGGAGAGGGGGTATCGGGCTGAGACTACCGTGCTATTAGCGTCTAGCGAGATGCAGACGGGGGAAGCGGGGGTGGGCGAGCGAGACGCGCGCCATTCGCATCCCTGGAGACGCGGAGCGGAGCACGACGGTCGTTTCCCCTTCTGCGGGCGGGGACGAAGTGCGGTAGAGGCGGGGGTGGAGGCGGGGGTGTGGTAAAGACTACCCTGTCGACAGTAGTCTGCAGCTTCTAGTGGCGTGCTCGAGACGAACGTGTCCACGACGCCCATCTTGACTGATCTTCAAGCCGCCCCGCCGCACGCAGTGTCTCCCTTTCCCTTCCCTCTCCTCGCGGCGAATCTGCACACCCGGACGTAAACCCCGGCAAGAATGCTACTGACTCCGACTCAAACTCGACAGGACGGACGGGGGTGATGACGTGTCGGATCCAGCATCATGATTGGCGTGCGCCACGCCCGAGAGCTGAGAGGATCTAGCGGAGCGTGCGTACTCGGCTCGGGGATGCGTGTGCGAGACGAAGAGGAGACGAAGTGCAGTGACGGGAGGCAATCTGTCAGCGGCTCGCATCAGCACCAAACGCTGATTGACACTAGGGCGGGCGTACGCAGCGGTAGGATGTAGGGCGAAGGGGACGAAGGCGTGGACGAAGACGTGGACGAAGGCGTGGACGAAGACGTAGATTTTGATACTGATGTGCATGAAAGGGCGAATGCAAAGACGTCGAGGATGGAGCGAAGCTGGCAGATATAGAGCGGGGACAGGGACCGATCTCATTCGTGAGTGTGGTGGCGCAGGTATCCTCCCCGTCGTCCCCCCGTGCCTATCCTCCCCTACCCGCTCCATCCCGCCGCTCGGGTACAGTACATCCCCACGGCGATTCCACGCGGGTAGCGCTGCAATGAGCCTGGCTGGGGCTCGAGGGATGGGGCGAGGGGGGGCGAGGACGAAGTGCAAGGAGGGTATACAAACCCGGGTGGGTAACGAAGTGCAGACGGGGTAAACGGGGGAGACAAGGAGTCGGAGACGTGTGCACCCAGCCGCGCGGACTGCGCAGAGAGCGCAGCGATGGGGACAACGTTTCGCTTCTGCGGGCGCGGTAGGGGAGGGGGTTTGGTAGAGTACCGTATTGGTAGCATCGACGTGTAGCTTGTAGCTTGCAGTGGTGTGCTCGGTGCAAGTGTGTCCACGGCGACCATCGTGAGTATTCTTCTAAGCCGCCCCGCCAGCGCCAGTCGACCGCAGCCATCGTGTCTTCCCTCCTCTCCCGCCTCTCCGTCCCTTCGCCCCGCGGGCCCTCAGTATATGCACACGCTCGCGGCGTATAGCCCAGGCCAAGATGGCAAACGGCCAGAAGCTGGGAGTCAATTGTCGTTCTAGAAGAGTTCCGCATACGTCGACCGCGCACACAGGGGGCAGGTTTTCTTCCCCACCCTCCGCTCTTGCATCCTGTCCGCCCGCCCATTTCCACCGTCTCCGTCCCCTCTCCCGCACACCGACGGGGTAGATCAATCTACCACGCAGACAGCGCCCTCCTTCCCTCACCCCGCACTCGCCTCGCGAGCATACAGCCCCGATTCCGCGGGCAGCGCTGCGGGGCGGGTTAGGCACGAGCTGGGCTGTGCATGATCGGAGGGTCGGACTCCAAAGGGCTGGAGGTACGAGAGGGATGACCGATTGATGGGATGGGCGTTTACGCGGCGGGTGCCAATGGCAAGGCGCTGGAAGAGGGGCAGAGATGAGATGCACAGATACGATGGGTTGGAGGGCGAGCGCTGCGTAAATTGCGGCCTATGACGGGCATGACATTGGCGCGGCCAGGGTGGAGGCGATGTGGGCGTGCGGGAGAGCTGCGGGTGTCGGGTATCGAATGCTGAATCGGCGTCGGCGCCAACATGTAGTAGTGCTTGAGCAGAATTTATCTAGAGCCACCGTCTTTGCTGTTCTTCGCGGCGCCGTGCGCGCAAGGTGCAGTGCGTCTTCCCCCGCACCCTCTCCCCTCCGCCCAGTCCGCTACACGTCGCACCGCGCGAATACACGCATCTTTTGTCTCCGCAGTTGCCCAGCCACGTCACGCGCAGAGATGGTAGACTACGGACCGCAGCCTGGGCTTCGGCGGGGTGGGAACAAGGATTCACTTCCGTAGTACGCTGACGCGGGGGTGGAGCGGGAGCGCGGGCGATGGAAGAAGATGGGAGAGCGGGCGTGCACGATGGGCTCGGGCTGAGCAGACGTGTGCGCTCGGCGCGGCATCGACAGAGGCGGGCGTCTTGACGGTACGCGAAACGGGCGGAGGCATGAAAAGAGGAGCCATGCAAGGAGACGTATGTATAGCAAGATCGGCATGGTGATATGCGAGAGGCGGGAGGAGTCTTGGAGAAGCGGGACATGCGCATACGCGAGGCGAACAGGGGACGGATCGCAGGCGGTGCATCCATACGCGGAGGGAGTATGTGGTTGTCTGTCTGCCATTGGGTACAGGCGGAACGACAGTCTCCCCACGATAAAGACGAAAAATATATCGACAGGGCGTGCCCATCCCTTCATCTCCGAATGCAAGACGATGTCAAAGCGTCGAAGTCCGTTCGCGCACGCAAGCGGACGCCACGTATGGCTGGGGACCGCAGAGACATAGCCAGGGCCGAAGTGTAGACAAGGCTCGGGGACGGGCACACCACCACGCTCGACGTCAAAAGCCAGAAGGAGGAAGAAGAAGGCGCGGGCATGCGCGGCCACTGACACGGCACACGGTCAGCGAGAGGATAAGTAGACGAATCGTGAAAGAAACCGCACCACAAAATTCACAAGCGCGCACATCGACCGTGGAGACGAGACTCCTCGTGGTCATATGTAGCAGTACTACCAGTGCCACAACGATGGCTTCGTATGGGGAGCATCTCCGCTTGCACCAAGGGCGAGCGCTTGACGGCCGTCCAGCAATAGTATTCATCATCCCTGCTTGCCTTTCCGCCGTGCCTCCTCCTCCGCCCATCCTCTCCCTCTCGCGTTTCGTTTTCGCCCGCTCCCCAGCACCTTCTCCCAGTCACAGCGCATCGTCTTGCCTGAAGCTCCCCTTTGTTGCAAGACATAAGAGCCAGAGCTTGCTTCAACGGCATGACTGTAGCGAGACGCTCATACGCCAGCACAAGCGTACCAAAAGCACCGGCGAAGGTCCGCTCCGAATTGTGCAGTGTAGGGTAGGCCTTCACCTAGTCTATCACACGACTTCCTAAGGCGTCGAGTCCACGAGAGAAGATGCGTATGTTACTATTAGAGGACAAACGTTGGCATTCCGGCTGTCCCATTATCCCACGCTTGTGATCATCATTCCTCCAATCGTAGGTTCGAATCCCGGTCGTTCCGCCTTTTCGAAAACTCACGTTCAACGTTCAACTGCCGTTTAGTCTTGACACCATCTTGACCTTGAACTTGAACCTATCACTCAACGATTTTTGAAAAAACAATCGAAACGCTCCCCGCGGCCCACCGTTGCTTCCTCGGCGCACAACTTACTACAAGATATTATCATACATACCGCTTTTTTCTTAGCAGGTACATATCTGAACCGATCAGTACTGAAACGGAATAGGCAAAGAATGGAGAGGCTTGTGCAACACTGTCATAACCAGGCCTCGTCACTCCTCTCCTTCTCCCAATTCCTTTCCATTGGACTTCACGTTCCGGAGGTCACGTTCGATGCGCTCTATCCGCTCAATCACGTCTGGAAGGGTATTTTCGATGATATTTGCGAGTCTTGGGACTTCCTCGACAAGCGTGTTCCAGCGGTGATCCGTGTGAATGGTATTCTTGTATGGCGCCGTAAAAGAGGACGATTCAGTTGGTTCGATTCCTGATTACCAAGTCACCTCACGAACGGTCCAAGTGTTTCTTGATTCTCACCTTCGAAACTGCGCATCTCTCTGTACAATGGTACATCAAAGCTTTCCTTCTCTACACCACTATCTGAATCTGCGAAGATTTAACGGCGCACAGGAATCAATCACTCGGCGACGAACCGTCAGTGGAGTTCACAAATGCCCTGGCGACGACAGAAAAAATCGTCCACACTGTCGATACCATCGCAAATGTTGCCACAAACACGCTGGTTATCGCTGATCCCAAGGGCTTCAGACGGGGTACAGGTCGTGGATATTGCAGGACAGGGACACGGTCGGTTTCGTTGAAGATGGCAAAAGAGTCCCGCCATTGGGCCATCAATGTTTCATTCGAAGTCTGTGCGCGGTAGGAACTGGCATAAGTTAGCAAGGCTTGGGGTCCCGTTTCTGTTGCGCCAATGATGCTGTCGTTGAAAATCTCGGGAGAGAGGTAGATGTTATTTTCGAGGATGACGCCCAGGTCACGGCGTACGAGATGGTAGTAGTACTGGAACAAATTTTGCAACGGAGCGTTGAACTCAGACGGGTCACCAGATCCGATGATGCTTTTCCGCATTGGGCCCGGCATTGCAGCAAAGAGTTCTGTGATGTTGCTGCCTTCCGTCAAGCCGACAATGAGGGGTTCAATTCCAACGTCTGATGTGTTTTGGACCGTTGCACGAAGCCCTATAAAGCGAGCGGGCTCGGTACTGCAAGGTGGTTCCAGAAGGGCTGGTATCAAAAGGGCCGGTTCTAGAAGGTCTGGTGACGTCGGCCCACCATTGGCTTCCGATTCAATGTCGGTCTTCCTGCAGTTGCAACAAGGTCGAACAGTGATTCCGGCTGCCATTGAGAAGGGTTTGACCACTCTATAATTCACACGTCAATAATAGTTTGGGAAAGACCAGATCATCTAGCGCACAGATCGCTCATTACCTGCGTCCTAATTAGCGCTTCAAGCAGTGCAACTCAAGATTCACTTTACATCGAGCAGGTCCATCCCCTGGAACCCAAGTACGGACCCAAACACGTCATCATATATGAAGCCGGGACCCCAAGTCATTTGAAAGACAGTTGGCTGGGTGCAGGTCACAAGTGCCTGGATGTAATCAGCTGAGAAGGGATCATTCGCAAAAGTGTAACTGACTGTAACTGCACTGGTATCGTACCCGGGGTGGCTACCAAATTCAACCGTTATATTTGTCTGCATGGCCATCACTTCACCGTCTTCACTACGCAAGGGAAGATGTATAAACACTAACCACATCACAGCTATCGGAAATCGGATTGTTGAAATACGGGAACGAAGAGACTGGGTTTCTATCGTCCGTCCCATCGAATGCATTGACAATTGTATAGGACCAGAGGGAGTTGTTGAGTTGAAATGTGTCGCCAACATGCAAAGTCTGAGGTGCAAAAGTTGCACCAGGAGAACGCAGGAAGGAAGGGATCATGTTGCTCATGGGTAGGGCAGGTATCGTAGCATTCGGAAAGTAGGTGGATTCCTGTACAGTCTCGTAGGCTGATAACGGAACTAAACAAATGAGTGAGCACCTGTGTGGGTTTACTTTGTAGTAGGCATACTATTCAGGCAGGCGAGAAGAGCTGTGATGGTGAGGAGGATGAAGAGTGCCAGTGGGGTTGTCCAGCGCCATGGATATGCTAGAAGAATATCGGAAGGTGCAGACAGGGTGTTGACTGTGCCACTCACGACGTTGGGGACTGTAGCCAAGTCTGTAATTCGTGATGGCAGCCAGTGAGTTGCGGAGAGTGGGCATGGGAAGCAGATAGTGGCCTTCAAGCTGCCGCCTGCGCAGGCCTTATAATCATTATGCTGTGACATAAATCAGTTGATCGTTGCTCAAACAGACCTCTACGTGCCGTGAGTGCAGATCATAACAGCATCTTCCCGTTACATCATTTGAATGGGTAGCTAAAAGTAGCACAAGGCAATAGTGCACGAGACCTTGTCCCGTACCTACTTACCTAAGTATAGGTTGGAATTCAGGTTGGTTGAACTTGAGTGGGAGGAATTCTCATAAGCACTGAAGCTGTAGCCCAGTCTATAATTTGGTGAAGGAAGACATTGACTGTCGGATACAATGATGTCAATCTGATCAATGTACTTCAAACTATTCAATTCTCCAGTGGAAACAGATCTAAAACTTAAAGCAGGGTCCGCGGGTATCGACGCGCTAATAAGTTTGAATCTCCTTTGCTTCTGGGGCACGGATACTGCTGCCTTCGCTCAGTTGTGCGGTTCCATACCTTCATCCCATAACCAAGCTCGATCTATAGACGCCACGGTTTTGAGGAGCCTGGGGAGGCGATCATACACCGACAAGGACGGCAATGGAGCCCACAGGCTGTCATGACACATTGCAGGGCGGCAAGGTGGTAAGGCCTCAGGACTCCATACCCTTGCGGCGTCGATGGTATCGGCTTTCCAGACGTGAGAGTGAAGCATGCGGGACCTAGGTGACACAGTGGTCGACGCATGCGAATTCAGGCTGCGAGAGTCCTTAGTGCATACAGCAACCGTACAGCGTCCGCGGTACCATGAACTTGCAAGGTTCCCAAGAAAACTGCACAACAATCTATTCAACCTCTTTCATGAGACAGCAAGACCCGATAGCGTGTGGTCAGCTGCAGCGAATGGCGACGTTATATGGACATGCTCAGCAGCCCCCGTTCGACTCGGGGTCGGGTCGTACTCGTGAATCGGATCCCTGGGTCCACAATTTTTTTCTGTCTCGTTGCAAGGGGAATCGGCGTTCGAAAATCAGACGTGGGTTTGATTTATTATTTTATCTCGAGGGCATGAGCGAAAACTCAGATTCGCATGAAAATAAGGGCACAACTGCACACATCAACCAGGTTTACCGGATTATCCTTCTTAGTATATTTCTCGAAGCCCGACTCTGTAGGATGAGAGTTCAATTACCGTTTAGTCTTGAACCTGACTGACACTCAACGACTCTTGGAAAAACAATTGAAAGATTGGTTGCCCAGGCTCCATGGGGATGTGGGGACGGGTTGCATTAGGGATAACAGATAATTTGGAAATGGAGTTTCACGAGAGTGTCGGCTCGCCTCAAGTCAACCGTGAACGTTTGAACCTGCAAGTTGCCAGAAAGAAAGAAAAACAGCTATTCAACCCCTTCACAAGGAGAACAAGACCCGATAGCGTGTGGACGCAGCTGCAGCAGATGGGTTCGTTAAGAGCGCCCCAGCGGCCTCCCGTTCGACTCCGGGTCGGGTCGTGATGTTCGACGTATGCAGGAAGTTTTTTTTTTCTGTCTCGTTGCAAGGGGAATAGCCTGCAGGGGTCCGTCGTTCTTGAGCAGTCTCGGAAATCTGGTCAAAGAGCGAGAATCTCTTGACATCTAAAGTCAACGTTGAAAAGTCCGCCATAAAGTAACAGAACTACTCGCGGCCCCGTTCCGGTGCATCCAGGATATGCTGTCCAAATTCCGATACCGTTCTCCCTTAGGCCTAACGCCTCTCTCGTCCCCCATCACCATAGGACTCGGAGTCAGAATCCACAATCCTCGAAGGCAAAACCTTCTCCTCGATCGGCAGCACGGAGAGGAATACCAGTACACCCAACCCCTACATCACCCAATAAGTAATCCACATCCAATCAGAATTGCAGCGAAGTTGGGTGGAAAATGCAGGAGACGACGCACGATGTGACAACAAAACACAACGTGCAACGCGTCCATCCAGCTCGCGCTGGCAATTTGCTGTAAAGCGGATGGCAGAGTGCGGATGTACTCCGTGGAGGCTAGGATTTTGATTATCGTCTGCCCCGGGTGCGTCAGCGCCTACATACACGGAGGGAAGAAAAGGATGGAATTGTTGAACGCACCTCCTCAGCGCCGGGACCCACAATCCTCTCACGGAGGTTGCGCGCAAGGAGCGCTTGCGTGAGCGCGGCGGAGAGCGACACGCCGAACAGCTGGCCCAGGATACGACACAGGTACAGTACTATCGCCATCCGAATCGGGGACGTTAGTAATGTAGGCGCGAGGTAAATTGGATGGAGGAGATGGGGACGCACATCCGGTGGCGATGGCGATGTCGCTTTGTGCAACGCTGGAGATGAGAGCGAGGAGCGTCGTCGTCGAGAGCGTGGCGAAGCCGAATCCCTGGCGTATTCGATTAGATACAGGGTGGACGAGATACGCGGGTAAGAGAGGGCGACGCACAAACGGCACGAGCGTCGTATACAGAATCCACTCAGGCGTGTCTGCGTCCCTACACAACCGCCCGCAGTTCAGCAACGGCTCCGGGCTACGCATCCAGAAAAAAGAACCCACTTACCAAAACGCCAGCCCCACGCTCGTCACAACCAGCATCGCCCCCCCAAAGGCCTGGATCCCCCAATACCGGCCCGTGCGCTGCATGTACCACCCCGTGAATAACGACCCGAGCACGATGGTCACGGACAGCGGGATGAGGTGCACGCCCGCGTCGGTGGAGGTGCGCATGCGCGCGGCGGTGAAGTAGAGCGGCGTGTTGTAGATGGTGGAGAAGTTGAATACGTGTAGGAGGAATTTCGTCTAAAAACAGTGTTAACCGAGGGGGTTGGTGGAGGTAGAAGTACGTACGAGGTTCGAAAAGCCGGGTGTGCGCTGCATATTTTTCGTCAGTCATATTCGCTACTAAAATGGCATGACTTGCGCGTTTCAGCATGCGGATCGGCATAACGGGCTCCGGCGCAACGTAGAGCTCGATCACAATGAAAGTACATGTTATCACTGCGCTAAGTTCCCCAATTAGTTCCAGAACACAAGATATCAAACGCGCGCCATACACACCTGGTAAGTAAACATCCCCACACGCGCGGGTTACTCCACCCATACCCGGCAGTAGTCTGGAAATGCATCCCGACCAGAAAACTGAGCAGCGCAAGCACGAGGCTCGCGGACCCGACGTAATCGATGCGCCCGAGCTTCGCAGCAAAGCTACTCTTGTCAGCGTCGGCCGTGATGAGTGGCGGTTCGCGGACTTCGCGATAAAGCAGGAAGAGCGCGAGCAGGAGGAAGGGCGCTTGACAGACAAAGGCCGCGCGCCATCCGATTGTGGCGCCCAGCCAGCCCCCGATGGGCGCGCCAGTGGCAGCTCCCAAGGCAAAGACGATGTTTGCGACTGCGGGGAAACGGGCATCAGCAAAGGTGGTGGACTACGTCTACGAGGTGGGACGTACAGCCTTGGTAGAGCGCCCGGCTTCTGAGGGGCACCGAATCCGAGATGATAATGGACCCGACGACAGTCATCCCGCCACCGACACCGGCGAGGGTGCGGAACGCCATAAGTTGAGCCCTCAACCAACAATCAGCGTCGAGGCCATTATCAGTGATACGCGCCACCTACATGTTTGTCGCAAAACCACATAGAACGGTCCCCACGCCGAATACAGTACCTGCAAATAAGATGCTCGCCCGACGCCCAAAAATGTTGGCGAGGCGCCCGTATAGTGGGGTGAATCCGCAGAATGTAAGCAGGTAGGCGGTGCCGATCCAGGAGCTGAATTGCATGGACTCCAGCGAAGAGCCGATGGTGCTGATAAGCGTCGCGACGATGGTCCCATCCGCACTCGAGATGAAGATCAGGCTGGGGGGAGGCACCAGTCAGCGTCAGTGGCAGAGCGCGATGGGTGGAACGGACCTCCAGAGACCCACAAAGAGAAGGGTACGATTTTGGGGGGATTGACTGGCGGGCGGCGAGAGGAGCGGGGTCCGCTCGGTCACAGACATCGGGGGTGCGAGTCAAGCAAGGAGGGGAACCTTGGAATTGTGCAATCGTCGAATTTTGCGAGTCTTTAAGGCGGTAGCCTCCTCAGACGATGCCCATTAGTCGCAGTTATCTTAGATATGGACGCTGGCGATAGGTATCCCTATGAAAGGTAGAGTGAAGCAGGAGATGAAGTGGAAGAACCAAGGAAGTCTTAGGAAGAACCGGTATCGCTGCGACAAAAAAGGCTATCAGAAGTGGCGGGTTATCGGTGCTAGTGGGTAGAGATACGGCGAATCGTATCTGCAGTGATAAAGAGGCGCACGACCCATGGGGTAGCGGTGAGGGGTATCGCGGCGCGAGCAAGATGCGACGTGATGAGGGAAGGAAGCAAGATGTGTGTGTGTCTCCGGATTTGGATCAAAGACGATCGGTGATCTCCGCACATTTCTGGCCAGTTAATTCGCTTTAGAGACTCAGAAAATACACTGTCAATGTTTGGATCCTGAGGAAATGAGCCGTCGCCGCGCATTAGGAAAACAAATGTCGGACGACAAAGAAGAAAAAAAACTTGATGCCGTTCTGACACAAAAGCTGACTGATTTCAGCAACACCACGTTGGATTCCAAATGAAAATTGACATTGCATACTCGTGAATGAATGAGGTCAAGAAACTGGCAAATAGAAAAAAATTCAGTCAGATACAGACTGAACGCAAAGAAAGAGAAAACAAATACATATTTACAAGCTCGACAGAGGAGCATTAACTTTGCGTGAGCACAGAGTGACTGAGACACCGATAACGAGCGCCAAGGTTGCGCCAATGATATGAGCTTGCAAGCAAATCTGGTGCATGGTTTACAACTACCTTGGTGAAAGATGTAATTGCGCTCACCAGATTCAATTGAAAGACACGAAGAGCTGGCCTCTTGCCTTGATATCCGGTAACTCGCGTTCAACGACACTTTCAAACGCTCTTTCGCGGGACACTTTGGATTCTGGGGAGATGGCAGCCGGGAACAGGACTTGCAGCTCCACGCGCCGTAGCGCTGGCATCTTCAGCGCGTTGATCGTCCGCTGGAAATCCGCGAGATCTCTGACATAGTTGGGGCCGTCCAACCCAGCGCGGATAGTGTCAACGGTGTTATCGGGGCCTAGAGACTTGAGGATTTGGTTCAACTCGACGCCAATGAACGCGCATGATACATGCTTAAGGACGGGAAAGAGGCCGAGATTGAGGGATTGAATACCTAAGCTATGTGAGCCACAAAAAATGTCAATTAACGGCAATGCATACCAGCGCCCATTATTCCCAGGTCAAGGCTCTCGATCATGGAACGGTGACGGAAGACGAACGCAGCAAGCTCGGTACTCGACGTGCACCCCGGGCAATGTATGTGTGTGAGGGCGGAAAAGTCCAACGGAAAGGAAGGGTGCGAGAGGACGCCAAACATTGCGTCAGAATCGATCAAGATTAGGCGGCGAGGTTTGCCTCTTGGCGACGAAACGGCGGACGTCACGTCAAAAGGAGGGTGAAGAGGGGTGAGGTGTGGATCGACGCTTATAATTCTAACGACCTCCAGTCGTGGTGAGCGGGTGAGGAATTCGTACATTGCCTCTGCTCCAGAGTGCTCGCGGTACGTCAGGGTCAAATCCTCCAGACGAGACCAGGCGAGTCGGCAGAGATGAGCAAGGATTGTTTGACTAGAACTAACGACAGAAAGCCTACGGATGTAGGCAAGGAGGTGTGGGTGTTTATGTGTAATAGAGACAAGCTCGGTGGCCGCACTTTCGGCGGTTTTTGGGCCCTTCGTGCAAATCGAGATGCTCCGAAAAAGGTGAGCTTGCGTGCGGGGAACGAAGGACCAGCAGGTAACACTGCATGAGCGCAAGTCCTGTTTCGAATGCTGAAGATGGTCGATGATATAGTCCCACACCTCTTGAACGGGGAGGCATGCAGGCAGAATACAGCTCGAGTTCATGGTGGTCAGCGGAAGAACCGATAACGGTGGCGGTGTCGCTGGATTGTTTGTATTATTGCCGGTTGATTGCCGGGACATATAGACCGCCCGGGCCGGGCTCCGTTCACATTTTCAACCGGTGAATTATTCGTGGTCGCCCTGAAGAAGGCGGAAAGGGGCGGAGAAAATCGAGGGTGTGGCCCTATTTTCTCCCTTTTGGGGCCCCTTATTTCGTACATCTAGGGACCTGGTTTTTCGCTCTTTTGTACCCTTTCTACACAAGGGAAACAACCCCCGTGCAAACTTAACGGAAAGAGGGGCAACAAAGAGAGGGAAAAAGGACGCGGTGAATAACCCTATTCCAACTAGGATTCTCTCCAAGATAGTTGACAGACCTCCCATTTGGAGCGTTGCACGGCACCAGACATCATTTTGAGCATACTGAGCCGTGTAGAGGCAATTATTACCAGCCCGATGAGACGTCATCGTTCACATCACGCTCTCTCCCGCTCTCCATCTGAATCCGAATCAGAATCCACCATCTTCCCCGGCAACCCATTCTCCTCGATCGGCAGCGCCGAGAGGAATACTGCCATGCCCAGGACCTAATCCACATATTAGATCCACATTCAGGCGCCAAAGAAAGAAAAAAAGGAAAGAAAAAAAGGAAGGAAGGAAGGAGAAAAGCGGAAGAAGAAACAACGAAAAGGGGAAGAGAAGGACGTACGATCTGGCCAACAAACACCATATGCAGCGCGCTCATCCAGCTCGCGGCGGCTTCGCGCTGCAGATGGGGCGGGAGGGTGTGGATGTACTCCGTTGAGGCGAGGATTTTTGTGATTATCTACGGTGCGGTTGCGTCAGCGGGTGCCAGAAAAAAAAGAGTGAGAGTGGAGGGTAAGACGCACTTCAGCAGCCCCAGGCCCCGTAATCCTGTCACGTAGACTACGCGCGAGAAGCGCCTGCGTGAGCGCAGCGGAGAGGGACACGCCGAGCACCTGTCCCATTACTCGCGAGAGGTACAGTACTGTGCCGTCGTATGCGTCAGCAACGGTGTAAAACACACCAAAAAAACAAGGAGAAAAGAGAAGGACGTACATCCCGTAGCGATGGGGATATCATTTTGTGCGACGCTCGAGATGAGTGCGAGGAGCGTCGTCGTCGAGAGCGCGGCGAAGCCAAATCCCTGAAGTGTATTTATTGAATACTACTACGCACGTTTGAGGGCGGGATGACGTACGAAAGGCACAAGTGTCGTATAGAGGATCCATTCCGGCGTGGTCGCGTCCCTAATCACGCTCATAAAGCGAAGTCCGCTTGACATGCGTGTATCCACTCACCAAAACGCCAGCCCCACACTCGTGACAACGAGCGTCAAACACGCGTAGGCTTGGATCCACCAATATCGGCCTGTCTTGTGCATGTACCACCCAGTGTACACCGACCCAAGGGCAATGGTCACCGAGAATGGGATTAGGTGTATGCCCGCGTCGGTGGAGGTGCGGAGGCGCGCGGCGGTGAAGTAGAGCGGGGTGTTGTAGATGGTGGAGAAGTTGAAGACGGAGAGGAGGAACATGTTCTGCGAAGAAGGAGAACCTGTGAGTGAATGCAGCCATCGACGAAGAAAGAATATTGACGTACGAGATTCGAAAAGCCTGGAGTTCGCTATATGGTTACGCGTCAGTAGATGTCGAAGTATGGACGTCAATCGAAGTCGCTGGATTCAATTCACTCACAATTTTCAACATGCGAAGCGGCATAACGGGCTCCGCGGCAAAATAAAGCTCTATCACAACGAATCCGCCAGTTATGATCGCGCTGCATAGAGGCGCACAATCAGAGTCGGAAAACCAAGCCTTGAATACGACACCGTACCTCGCCGCCAAAAATCCCCACACGCGGGGATTCCCCCACCCATACCCCGCAGTGGTCTGGAAGTGCATCCCCACCAAAAAACTGAGTAGCGCGAGCACGAGGCTCGCGGACCCCACGTAATCGATGCGCGCGAGCTTCGCGGCAAAGCTACTCTTGTCTACATTGGCGGTGATAAAGGGCGGCTCCCGGACTTCGCGGTAGAGCAGGAAGATGGCGAGCATGAGGAAGGGCGCTTGGGCTATGAAGGCCGCGCGCCAGCCGATGGCGGCGCCCAGCCAACCGCCTATTGGCGCACCGACGGCGCCGCCGAAGGCGAAGGTGATGTTTGCGACTGGGGGGAAGTGAGTAAAGGAAAAAAAAGTATTGTTGACTGAAAGGAAGGACGTACTGCCTTGGTAGAGTGCACGGCTTCGGAGGGGTACAGAGTCCGAGATGATAATGGAGCCTACGACGGTCATCCCGCCGCCAACGCCCGCGAGGGCGCGAAACAAGATGAGTTGAAACCTTGGAGCACGATGTCAGCGTCGATGATATCTTGATCGATACCTCACACGTACATGTCTGTCGCGAACCCGCATAGAACCGTGCCCAGCCCAAAAACGGTGCCCGCGAACAAAATGCTTGGCCGCCGTCCGAACAGATTCGCCAGACGTCCGTATAGCGGCGTGAACCCGCAGAATGTCAGCAAGTATGCTGTTCCGATCCAGGAGCTGAGCTGCATGGACTCCAGCGAGGAGCCGATGGTGCTGATGAGTGTCGCAACGATCGTCGCATCGAGGCTCGAGATGAAGACCAGGCTGTAGAGGCTTTTGTCAGCATGACGTGCAGTTGGGGTGACGGGCAGACCTGTAGAGGCCCAAAAAAAGGAGGGCGCGGTTCTGGCGGCGTGGGGTAGTGGACGCCGGGAGGAGGACGGTCCGCTCGGTCGCTGGCATAGGTAATGGTGAGGAGGGGAGGTAATAACAGCGCCGGGAATTGTCGAGGGCTTAAATCAGTGTACGCCTACTCGGAAGCACCACGATTCGCGACGTGCATCATCCGCGGCTAGCCTTGAATGAGACCAGGCGAGTTTAGAGCCCGAGGACAGGCGACTGGCAGCGGCCAAAGCGCGAATTGAACGCAGAACGGAGGGAGCCAATCGGCCAAAGAACAGCAGTAAGGAAGGCGATGGTGTGACTTGGCCTGGAGGGTACGCAAGAATAACGTAACCGCCGCAGGTGAATTTAGGCACTAGATACACGATGAAAGGCAAGGACCGATACTATATTGAACCGAGCTTGCATGGAACCTGCCCAAAGGAGGAAGGGACGAGGCAGTGACGAGCGCAAGTGTGTATTGCCCGAGAACGTGCGCAGCGGAAACGAGGGCCGGGCGGGAAGTGATGCTATGTGGAGCCAGCAGCCAATCTGGCTCAATGGAGCGATCGAAGTCCCGGGGTCTAGCAAGAGTATGTGAATTAGGAGATGAAATGGAAGACCAACGACGTGTCTGCCAAAAAAAGGCTATCCGCAATGGAGCGGGCTAACAGCGGAGGGAGATGTGACGAATCTCAGTGGCAGAACAGGGGCACAAGCGGAGAGAGAGAGAGCGGGCCATGGAGTATCGGTGAAGGACATCGCGACGCGACATGATGAAGGGCGGAAGCAAGCGGGGTGCGTGTGTGGTTGACTTTGGTTCTGATCAAGTTCTGATACGATCGGTGATCTCGGAAGACGTTCCCATCCTAGAGTTCGTTGAACTTCGTTCCAGAAGCTAGTGAAAAAGAATCCACTTTCAGCCCGAGGGTTGCGGTCCCAGTCAAGTACGGTGGAGTTTTTTTGTTTGAAGTCTCAACAAAGTTTGAACCACATGACGAATATTATTGGTTTTGCGTAGTGACGCCGTTCTGCTGCCAGTTCTTTGAGAATGGCTGTGCCAGGCACACGGCGTTGTCTTTGTCCCCTTCAATCATACGTCAGACTCGATTCCCTTTTTTCCTGCCGTAATAATTGTCTCTCTACAAATTTCTCGATTTTTGGGGGTGTCATGCTGAAGGCTCGGGCTCGGTATTATAGATGCTACATACGGAACCCAACCTTACACTGCTGATCGGGGACGCTAAATACTGACGATAGCGGAGTCTCCGGGTCGGCTCGGGCTCGCCAGTCGAAAGCTAACTGGACTGTTCAACACGATAAGTTGAATATCAGCTGCCAAATGAACTTTGACACGGTGATGCCGGTCAGACAGTCACTGGCATCTGTAACCGTACTCGTAGGAGGACTCGGTGCAGTATCGCATTCGCAAACTCTTTCAACGGCTCAGATATTGATCCTGGGTTGGTCTCCAGAAGTGGGTTTTTTTCGAGTGCTCGCGATATACACCGTTCAATTGTCGCATGTCGAAGGCCTCATCCTTTAGCGGGTTGCGGTCCTTCGCTGGATGCCACTTGCCCGACAAGCCTGAATCACTAGCTGCCCGTTCCAAGGCCGCTATTACGTTTAGTCAATAAGCCAGTTGAACTGTTCAACACGATGTCGGCTGCCAAATGAAGGTTAATAATGATGGCATCCGTTTGTACGGATAATTCTATTCAGAAACCCGGGTTTTCGCAACCTTTATTTGGTGCAGCGAGGAACCCTCCCGATGCCGTGATTGATGCCGAAGCTGCCGATCCATCGGTCTCTGCGGCACAATGTTATTCTGTACCCTGTACCTACTCGAGCGCCCAGAATCCATAGGCAATGGATACAGATGGCATACACACAAGCCCAACAGGCTTTTCTTCCTCTTGTGAGCGCAGCAGCCACACATTCTACCGGCTGCAATCACTTCCATAAACAGTCTGGCATATCAGTTTGTTTATGGCCCATTCATATAGCATATGGGTAGTGAGCCAGGCACTGTGTCTGACCTTCAGGCTACCCTTGAGGATCCCATACCGACCCCAATCGTAGTTCAACACAGCCATCGCATATGTTCAAACTTCGGCACCACTCGGCAGGTCGCCTTGGAACGTATGGCAACGGAAAGGCATCAGAGGTAAGGCCAAACAGTAGCCATGAATCACTAGAGGCTCAGTATGGGTATTGAAAGCGTTCCACCGGATGGATAAACCAGTTGAGCTCCCCCGGCACCCATGCCGGTGTTGAAAACGCCGCCACCGGCCAATTTTGCCGTAACTAGGTTTCTGGATAACTTTTGCCTGGGGTTTCCAAAAATTTTCCTTATATGAAAGGGTTTCCGCCTGCAACCCGGGTTTCTCAATAGAATATTGTACCGGGACTCGTTATTTCCGGGATGCCAGGAAACACAGGCTAATGGTTCAACATTGCAGTAACCCTTGAAAGGAGTGGGGGACAATATGTTATACGTGTTTTTACGATTCTTAGTGCAAGCACTTAAGCCAAAGGGCTGCGCCCGGAGTTTGAATTTTTAAGCGGTGCCGATACGGCATCAAACGGTGGCTGCACAGTGCCATCATTTCGATACTCAACATCCACGGCATCTGGTGAGATTTCTGAACCAGCAGAATGGAAGGGAAGTTGCTTTGAATCATATTTTCCCTTTTAGCTCTATGGATTCAGTCGGAACTGATTGAGTCTAGCTAAGAAGAAAAAAAATCAAACTCCGGGAGCCCTTGTGTTTGGCCCGAGTTGTACCAGTCTGCCTACGGCACAGAGCTTGCACTGAAGATTTGCCGTGAGATGCAGACTGGTTACGAGTCTATGGAATCGGTAGCAGCCGATGGATTGCCATTTCCCTGACTGCTATGCACCCAATCTCCCCGTGTCGCGACGGTCGCTGAATCGATGGTCTTGGTTGAATCTGGGACGGTGGGTCCATTCTGCGTTGAATTCGAGACTCGGATTTTCGTGGTCGAAGTGGAGTTAACTGAAAACAAGTATCTCAGTCTCTCCAGAATCAAGTCTCGATTTTTGTGCACCGACAAAAAGTTGAACGTCAAGTACACGTGGCATACACGTGACCGTGTTTATAATCCCACGCCGCTGTGCCGTCATACCTCCTGCTTCTCGACTCTCACTCCTGGAGCCCTCTTTTGGCCCGCCCAGGAATACCAGTATCTATGGGCCCTTACGCCCTTCCTCCGTGTTATTTAGAAACCTTGTCAACCACTGTCGACACCAATGGCTAAAATGCTCGGTGGGAGTCCTCGACCAATTGCAAACCAATTGAGGATAGTACGCCAATCTCCGGGAATCGTTGGCAACTTGTTCATCAAGGAATCCGGATCGATGACAAGGCTGTGAACGCCGCTTCTTGTGTGTACACAGAACCACGTGCTGTACTCCGCGACGTCGTCGAAAGCCTAATGGATGCGCCCACGACGCAGGTTCGTACGGTCTCGACTTGGGATGACTATTTTTCACATGCAAGCCCAGTACGCCGCAAACGAAGCAGATGCAGAAGCTGGAGGGCCAGGGCAGGGCTGGGGATCCAAGACGAGGGATGCAGCGGATTCCACGCCAATCTCAAGTGCGTCTGTCGTTCCTTCTCGATTGTAATGCTCTGACTGAGGAAAGGTGACCCGGCTGACCTTGAGGCCGACGGCCCCTTCAGCCCGTACTGCGCGGACAACGCGCCGATCTGGAAGCTGTACATGGGCCAGGCGAAAATTTCAGACGACAATCTCGCCAATACGTTCAATAGCGACCTTGATCCCCTCCTCATTTTCGTAAGAGACCACTTAATCTCGATATAATCGTCTATCTAAACCGCTGTTTTTTCAGGCTGGTCTTTTTTCGGCGATTTTGTCCGCCTTCCTGATCGAAATCCGCAAGGGCCTTCAAGAGGATCTCCAAACCATTACGAACACGCTCCTCACAGTGCTCATCGAGAACCAGCGCAACGCAACAGCTTCACTGGCTCCTACCGCGCCAGCATTTACACCGAGTTCATCTTCCCGCTGGGTTAACGGCCTCTGGTTTTCAAGCTTGATGTTCAGTCTCATGAGCGCGCTTGGGGCGAGTCTTGCCAAGGGATGGATCACCCAATTCTCGTCCTCCGTGTCCGGATCTACTTGGGCTGATGCTTCCCTCCACTGCCAACGCTTCGGAGGTCTCCGCCGGTGGCACCTCAAGCTCATCATCGAATGTCTACCGATTCTCATCCACATCGGCTTCTTCCTCTTCAGCATCGGTCTCGTCATCCTCTTGTTACAAGACGACTTCGCTATCGGTATCGTTCTCTGTGCAATGACGGGTGTGATCTTGGTTCTATATGCTGGTAGCAGCATCCATCCCGCCTTCTCCTCCGACTCCCCGTTCCGCACGCCTGTATCAGGGATGGTTCGCCGTCTGATGAGCGGGCCGTTGCGGTTCGGAGGCTTTGCTCCATTTCCCACCAGGACGGACGTACAGAAGGCGCGGGCACTCAGCTGGATGCTCGCGGAGTCTTCGAATCCCGACATCACCAATACCGTTTTCCACGCAATCGCAGGTCTTCCGGCCAATCCTGCAGTGCAGGACGAGCTGTTTCGAGGCGGGTCCTTGCCACTACTTCTACGACTCATTTCCGCCGAACTGGGAAGAACCGCGCCAGGTTCCGTGCGCTCCTGGCTCTTTGCCTTGTTTCGTTTCATTCAGACTGCGCCGGTCAATCCCGAGGACGGGGCCGGAATCGCCTCTTTGATAGACCTGGTCAACATCGGCGGCCCGCTTGTGAATCCCGATGTACTCCCATACAGCGTCCGCGAGATTGCGGTCTGCGTCAAAAGCCGTATAATTTTACTACTCTCGCCCCACACACGCGATGCCACACTTTTCGACACAGAGATCCCAGTGAGGGCGAAAGTATGTGCCGATGTATATTTGCGAAGGCTACTTCTCGAAGCACATACCCTATGGCGCTATCATGATCATTACCTGGCCGTTTTCAGGGCCCCAGATGCCATCATTAGAACCAAGGCTCACGCAGAATTGGTGAAGCACGCTAGCACAGGTGAGCCTCTGCGGCGCGATCAGTTGGGACTGAGTTGTCGTTTCCGTTTTTAGAACACTGCTTTCCCGCCAATGTTACGACACTGGCTGCTGGGACTCTATTCACAGGACTAGTCACCGGGTCCGAACAGTTACAAATACGTTGCGTAGAATTATTCGCAGAACTCGTCCAGTATGGTATGACCTTTCCTCATTCCTCCTTCATCCTCAAGATCCTGACCCCACACCGTCAGCGACTTTCGCGCGACAGTTTGCAAGCAGTCTTCCGGTAGGCGCACTCTCTGCCCTGCTAACAACAAAACATCGCAGGAGGATATTTGAAATCCTAACGTTTATGGCGGGTGACGGTGCCTTCCTCACTTATTTAGCATCCCGAGGTGACCTGAATGATTCCCACAGAGCAAATTCGAAATACAATTGTGAAACTCCTCCCTGATGCAATTCAGCGTCTAAGCAACGAAGATTACCGCGATTACGGTCACGATCTCTCCGAGATCACCGCCTTTTCGGCCGCAGTGATAGTACCACGATATACCGCAGATCGGATTCCGTGGGCCATTGATAATCGTGTCGCTTGTTTGGAAACCATCTCTAAACTTCTATCGACACTTGGAGGACGAAATTCAGCTGCTCATCGATCTGCGCTGGACGCCTCTATCGCTCTCGTTCAGCATGGTGAGCCCCCGGTTCCCTTCCATCGGTACTATATCACCTACTACCAGTCAGATGAAGTCCGCGCGGCCACATTTTTTGACGAGATGGCTTCGAAAGTTATCTCCCTGGTGGCGCATGAAGACCTGCACATACAGCAGGGTGCACTCAATGCCGTTACCGCCCTCGCATATTCCGGTGAGCCGCATACAACACAGATATTCTACCGTAATGTGCTCAATTCCAGCTAGATCCTCTTCGCGCATCCATCTCAGGCGAAACCATCTCTCGAATTTTATCCCTGCTGCACAGCGAGAACCCCAATGCGGTCATATGCGCACTTCATTGCTGCATTTCCCTTGTACACTATGGCAAGTGCAACATGTTCGACGTACCTCTTATACTGGTACTAATAAATTTGACTTCGGTCAGCTGATATCCGCAAGTCCATCTGCTCCCCCGAGATGGTCTTCAAAATTGTTTCGTTACTCGACGCCGCGCCTACAACTGACGAGTTACCCACAACTGCCAATATACGACGAAGCGCACTTGACGCCATTCGAGCATTTGCGTGCTATGGCGAGCTTCCCAATATTCGAAGCCTTTGAGTGAACTCACTCCAATCCAGTCGACGTACCGCTATCCATTTACCCTGGCGACACCATCTCTCAAGTCATTTCGCGACTAGAAGATCAAGACGCGAGAACGCAACAAAGCGCATTTGACACTATTGCCAATCTTGCGTCGTATGGTTGGCATTACCATCACAACACATGGGCCTGGGCTCACCGCTGGCAGACCATGTCAGAGCGTATATCTGTGCTAAGCAGACGATTTCTCAAGTTATATCAAAGTTGCACGATGCGAGCTGGCAAGCACAATTGTGGCTCAGCAATAGCCTGGTTGTCCTGATGCAATATGGTGCGTCCTAGCGTTCCCTGTACTGTTGATTCAACTTGGGGTCAGATGATCTCCGGGCATCCGTTGCTGCTGGAGAGGGTATCACTGAGATCCTCTCCATGCTAGAAGATGCGGAGTGGCACGTGCGGACAAAAGCACTCATCGCTGTTGTCTCAATTCTGCCGTATGGTACGCTGTGCACTTCAAGCTTATATGCGCTAACTTTGGGCCAGACAATGTTCTGGGATCCGTCTGGGCTGGCAAGATCATTGACAGCCTGATTCATTTGTTGGAGGATGAAAACACGCATGTGTGTCATTACGCATTCAGCGCATTCGTTTCCCTCCTGCATTGTGGTGAGTTCTTCGTCTCTCTGATCTGGATAAAACTTATTTCCAGGCAGACGAAACCCGCATCATCATCTCCCGCGATGAGGCGATACACAAAGTTGTTGCCGCGTTAAACCACCCAGAACGAGCGGTGCGCAGACATGCCTTGCGCGCGATTACTTCTCTGGGACAGTACGGTGAGCGCCAGGTTCCGTGCACTTGTGTGGGCTAATCCAAATAGATGACGTCTGTACCCTCATCTGCGTTGACGAGACTATTGCCCAAATTCTAAGCATGCTGGAGAATGACACAGACATCGATGATCAAGCTTCACTTGACTCGGATTTCATTAAGGAGTGGTCTGGTGAACATAACCCTTATTCCCCTCCTCAGTGCGCTAATTAAATTTCAACTTAGACGATGGTTGCACATGCGTGCTTGATGCGACTGTCTCTCTTTTGCGGTCTGGTGCGCATGGCACTTTCTATCCAGCAAAGTGTGCTGATTTCAACTTAGACAATGCCCGCGTAGCCATGTCTGACATGGTTGTTTCAAAAATTCTCAGGATGCTCAGATTTGAAAGCAGCCAGGTCCGCGAACATGCTCTTCACGCAATCGCCCAGCTGGTGCAGTACGATGAGTATTCCACGCCTCAAGAAACGCAGTGGACGGACTACGGGATAGCTGACATCCGCACAGCCATTTGTGCTAGCCCCGACCTCATTTCTATACTCCGCGAGGTCATCTTTCTCTGTCAAGATGACGAGCCTGACGTGCGGCAAAGCGCAGACATTGCTCTTATGGCTCTCGGGCTCTACGGTGGCTTTAATATTCCCGTACTTAGTGGTTTACTGATTCTAACCAGATGAGACCCGAGCAGCAATCTTCTCCGGCGACTTGTTTTTCAATGTTGCTTCTTTGATGCACGCCGCTCTCTTCCACCGCGGACAATTGCATGCGACCATTATTCGATTATTGCATGTTTGTAAGCACCCTATCTTGTCGCATCTTCAATATCGACGACCTTCACCCAGACGATGTGAGCAGATATATCTGCGAGATGATCCCCAGCGTAGTTTCCCGGCTGGAGTATGATTCATCGCGTACGATGCCCAACGTACTTGCCGCCCTTATCATTGTCATGGAAGATAGTCTGTTGCGCCTCTTTTGGGTCCCTTTTGTGTACTGATCTTGCGTCAGACAACGCCCGTCAATCTATTACCCCCGATGTGATCTCTCAAATCGGTGCTCGGTTAGTTGATCTCACATGGGGCGTGGACGAACACACACTCGCCAGCACCATTATTCTCATACAGTATGGTGAGCTCCGTACGCTCTCGTACGTTCATGTCGGCTGACGTCGACTCAGCCGAGTTCGGTTCATACTTCCCTTTTACCCAAACCACATCCAAAATCTTACCTCACCTGAGACACTCGAACTTGAAGTTGCACATAATCCAGCAGTTGCTTGCGTACTTGGCTTGGGGTGAAGTTCACTTGAGGTCAATGTTTGATTTTCTCATTGGGTTTCTTAGATGACGTCCGGAACCTACCGTTAAGAGTGGAACAGACTCTTTCTTTCGTCGACGGCCGGCAGGATCACAACTATCTGACACTGATAGAGGGCTTCGTGAAACGAGGTCTATCTCCCCGAATTCAACCTCAGCGTTCAATTGATTTCGTAGTCAGACGTTACCATTGTTGGCTCAGCATTGTTTCGCGACGTCCTTCCCCGGATACAACAAACAAACCTCGACGTTCGGAGGTCTTACACCAAATTAATCCTCATGTTACCTTCGTGAGATTACATTCCTAGCGCTGCACTTTTGGCTGACGCGAACCCAGTTCGTTTGGCATCACATCCGAAGCGATTGACATGCTCACGACTATCCTCAACAACTCTGACGTCTCGATACTCCAATGCGGTTTAACAATCGTAATACATTTTGCCTCAAATGGCGAGTCCATTGCTCTTGACGAAAATTGTATCTTGAATGATCGCAGTCCATCTTCGAGCCAATATCCTCCGCGCGAACTTCTTCTCAACCTGCCCGAAACTTCTTCGTCGTCCGGACACCGCGTCCATGGCTCTGCAAGTGATCCTCGAATTCAGTAAATATGGTCAGTCCGCAAAAAAGACCTCACATGCAGGCCCGAAGACTCATTGTCAGCTCCTGCAGAGGACATACGCGGCCCTCTCATTCAGACTCCTGGAGTTGTGCATGAGCTTCTCATCATGATGAAGGAGGGCACCAGCAACATCGATCGCTGGCATACAGGCTTGAGTGGCCTCATGGCCCTGGATTTGTTTAGTTCGCATCATGGCCCTCGCCTTCGTGACCCCCTTATTCCCCCATTAACAGTTGGCTTTCCTTCCCCGGTTGACTGTGCTCCCCCGACATCCTCCTCCCCCTCTCGCTCTGCTGTGCTTCTCTCTCCCTCAGCTGACCTTCTGTCTTTGTCGTGAGTGAATGCGAACTCATTCCACTGCACAGTCTGACCTAAAACCTCAGTGACGGCGAAATACTTGTTAGAATCCTTGCAAGTGCGAGTAGTTCCTCGTGAGCCAGTGCGAAACACCCTGTTTCAACGTAACAACTGACCCATACCGCAGCACAAGCATTCTAAGCGATGGGGGGCGCCAGCGACGACGCAGACGCTCAAGGTCCAGATCCTCAGAATCCACCTTATTTTTCAGTTCAACTTCCACCTCGGGCAATGGTTCTCCTCTGATGCGCTCCCCAGCGCCGAGATCCAGATCATCTTCGCGATCTGGCTCAACTTCCACGTCGGAGTACGAATTCTTTGATGCGCGCTCCACCCCGTGATGACTGTTTCGGCAATGAGGAGGACGAGGAAGATGAGAATATATTGTACTCGCGAGCGAAATCATCGCTAAGTACGTGTGTCTGAAAATTATTGTAAATGCAATCGGGAATCTCCGACTCCATCGTGGAAGTGCTGCTACGAGCGAAGTTGACTGCAACACGGCGAGGCAGCGCAGAGAGATGAACGTCAACGTCAGAAACAAGAAACGACTCGCCGACGGCCATCAAACGACGCGCGTCCGCATCAATGTGGCTGTGCACATCGCCCATCCCCGCTCGCTGGCCGGCCAATGGCCGGCTGCCCCCGCTCCCCGCTCCTTGTCGACCTTCCGCCCCGAAATTAGAGAAGCACGGAGTGGGCTAATTATATCAATTTTTTATTCATTTAACCCGTCATCGCGGGCGGTGTACAGCGTCGTCGTATGCGTATACTAACCAGGCAGTATGTATGCAGAATAAAAGTAAAGGGGGAACGTGGCGAAGAGGAATAAAGAGCGTAGGATTCGTATCGTAGACTTCCTCCGCATTTAAGTATTGGGAGGGTAAGCGTAGGTGGGTACGTGCGAAGGAGCGTTAGCGTGAGGCTAAAAATACAGAGATCGTAGCAAGCTGCAAAGGGAAACAGAGGAACGTAGAACGGCAGAAAGGCATCATCAAGACGCCGGGGCATGAACGGGAGGGAAGGCAGAAGGCGGGGGGCGGGGAGAGTGTAGCGAGGGCCACGTCATCGGGCGCGGCGTCCGCGGGCTCTCGGCGTCGGCGACGGAGCCCTGCGAGGAAGGCGACGCCATCGGGTATGCCTCGACGTCGCGCACGTACGGCGGCGCGAAGCCGCGTGCGCTGGAGGACGACGACGGCGAGGGCAGTATATACTCGCGCTTCTCCAATGTCCATCGAGTGCGCGTCCGTCTCCCCATCCGTGACGTCGTCGAAGTCGTAGTCCGTGCAGCTGTCGGCGAGCGAGGGGCTGAGCGAGTCCGGGCGCTGCTTCACGGGCGTGCACGGGAGCGACTTGCCACCCATGCTCGACGACACCACCGCGAACGACACCGCGGGCTTGGGCTTGGCTTTGCTCCATGGCAGCCGGATGCTCGGGAACGCGTTGTCCTTGGGCGGGGTGAAGCCGAGCCGTTTGCCCACCGCCCAAAACACCATACGGTAGTGCTTGCGCGCCTCCGCGGCAAAGCCAAAGAACGCGAAGAACGCGAGCGCGCAGATGATGCCCGCCCAGCGACTCAGCTCGACCGTCACCTGTGTGTGCCCGTCCACGCGCCAGAACAGCGCGGGCACCTGGTCGATCACGAAGAAGTCCGCGTGCGTGTCCGCCCAGGAGACCCACGGCGCGATGCGCGAGCGCGACGCGGTGAGGTAGAGCCCGTACGTCGCGAGCGGGAGGTTGAGCACGAGCTCGAGAGACGCGAGCGCCATGAGGCAGAAGTACCGGTTCGGCGTGAGGGCCGGGAGCATGCTGGAGAGGAGGGAGGCAGATTACGCGCGGCGGTGGAGGAAGGCGCGGAATGTCATGATTCACCTCATGACTACCTTTTTCCCTTTCTTTTCGACATCACTCTACGGTCCCATCAATCCCTTTCCAAAACCGGGTTATCACCAAACTCCAAGAAACCCTGTTTCTCCCGACACAGCACCCCGACGCTCGGATCTCAAATGGCATACAGGGGGACAGGAACCCTTTCCAACTCCCCCGATCGCCCTGGAGATCCACAACCCCTCTACAATTCTATTGCAAACAGCTCACCCTATACTATTTTTGACCGGCTCCCGGCTCCCGGCCACGTTAGCATTTATCGCTCGTTCTTGACAGCCCTATTGTACCTATACAGGCCATGGTGCACCCATTTGAAGACTGATACCATGTGGATAGTTCGGTATAATTTCCATGAATTTAGCGCAAGTGTTGATGCTTCAGGGAATTTCTTTCCGTCGGCATCGCCAACACGGCCAAACACAGGGCAACCGGCCACCCCGTCAATCGGCCTCTGTAGGTAAAATCTTGGGGTCTTTTGCTTCAGGAATAATATAGGGGGTGTTTAGGGACTATTTTCTACAGTTATTGTCGACATACAAGATATAGAACAGCAGAGAAAAATGATGTGTTATCGCAGAATAGCCTGCGGACTGACCTATCCCCGACAATCCAGGGCCCTCAGCACGCCCAGCAGTTGTAGCTGGGCAAAGCATGGTGCAGATCGTTTAATGAGAACCCTCACGACATACTACAGTGCCCGGCTTGAAATGGAGATAGCGCTGGGTCCCCAAAAGAATCCAAAGGTCACGGGCACGAAATTTGGGTGGTTTCAGCTCGAAGGCGGCAATGAGAAGGGAATTGGGACCGGAAAAACTTTGGACACACACAAGGATAGAGGTATACCAGTCCCAAAACACCATGCCAAATCCTAGACCCATACCATGCATGGGGTGCACGGTGTGGATACGACCGTCTGACCAACAAAGAATGGGAGTGACAAAGTATCTGGGTCGTCACAGCAGTGGATAAGATGGATGTGCGCTCTGTCACGGCGCAGAAGGAGGCCCAGGACTGTGGGAGTAGAATGAGCCCAGGAAGTCGCGGAACGATGAAGAACTGAGCGAGCAAGAGGGAGGGCAGTCGCAGGAAGGCAAGGAAACGCTGATCGGGGCTGTGCGGCCGAGACTAAACACACCACAACATGTGATCCGAACATCACTTTCGGTTGAATTTCGGTATGGACCAGCGCAATAGGTCCCCCTCGCCCCCCCAACTTCAAACTTAGACATGTGTTAAGTTGCTCTCGTTGTACAGAGCGAATGGCCGGCTAGCCCGTTTGGCCGGTTACCCAGTCGCAAATAGTATGTAGGAAATAGGGATTCCCCCTGGACCTGATCGAATACAGTAGAGACGTATAGATACTCATTAGAATCTACATGTACGGTAGATTCTACCTCGTCTAATACCAGTGCTACTTTGGCTTGGCAACAACGAGTGTCTTCTCACAACCCGCCCCTCTTTCCACCTTCTTCCCCAAATCTCTCTTCCCCTTCCGCTCCCTCGAGTGTGGTATTGCGGCGGTCCTTACCGCTGGAAGGCCCACCGAATACTCCCTCGTATAGCCAGCAACCCGGCTCCTCCACCCATCGACTGGGGTACGAGTATCCAGCTTTTCGCTATATCAGGAGCGTCCGGGTTATCGACCAACGTGAAGTCCCGGCTGGGATTGCCGAACACCGTCTCGCCGAGCCGACTTAGGGCTGACACTGACATGGAAGGTGAGGAGGACAGAGACAGCGGAGACAGGCTTGGGTAACGGTCAGGTCGTAGCAATGCCTGAGCAGGATCTGCGCGTAAGTCGACAAAAGAGAAAGAGGAACGCACGGGCATCCGAATGAGTGGAACGCCAGGCTATCCACCACGACAGCGGTGGCTCGCCTTTGAAGACGGTCGAGCACGACGTGATCTGGTGCAGTCGGCGATTGAATCAATTGATACACAAAGACGCCGTGCAAATGGCGACGGATTGTATGTGAAGACGGTGGCGGCGCTGCGTGTAGTATGAGTAGTGGCTATGTCTCGGTGGACGGGTGAAAACTTACCAGCCCATGTCGCAGCGCTGCAGAGACAATTTTCTCCAGGGGGTAGCGGTCGTCCCAGGAGAGACCCCGATTCATGTACACGGGGCGCATCTGAAGGACATAAGAGTCGAGAGAGGGATCATGAGGAGTTTGTCAATCCAGGATTCAATGAGCGAGGGTGTCATGCACTAGGGTGCTGGTGTCATGCACTGAGGGTGCTTGTCCGATGTCGCGAGTGACGCAGGTGAGCAATGGGCATCTGCTCGTTAACTTGGGTCAACCGAGTACATCGCGTTACGGCTATAGCTGCAAAGATCTCCTTAGCGGTTGTGTCTGACCCAAGCTAAATTCCAGCACATGAGAGTCGCAAACCAGGAGGAAGACGCATGCACAGCCATGCACAGCCACAGGCAACTTTCTTCTCACCGTCCACACCTACAAACCCTTTTCAGCTACAGCAGTCATTCTCGTGTCTTCCCTTTTCAAAACCGGCCTTGTGCAATTTGTGCTCGTAGCTGACTATGGAGTCTGGACTTGTACTGTAGTATTTCGTTCAATTCGGCAGTCACGCGTCACGGAGGGCGCTGGGCGGGGTTGACGAATTGGGGTTTCGTCACGGTTGGTTCAAATTTACGTTCTGTAACGCAAAATATTCAAATTTCTCTTGCCGCAGGCGCTCTGGCATTGCATTCGGGTGTGTTTCGACTACAAAATGCTCAAAGGACGTCTCGTACAAGCTCGCCGCCGTAAAACACTGGGGATTCAACGAAAATTTCCAAGTTTTTGAAACCTTTGTTTGATTCAATGCTTCCTCTCTCCACCTTTGGTTTCAATCGTACTGTATAAATCTCCAGACATTCGGAACGAATTCAGGCGGCTGACGGATTTTTCAGGTCCGTCACGGTCACCCCAGACGGTTGACGAATTGACGAATTGGTTCAAGATGTCACGCGTCACATGGGGTGCCGAATTGAATGAAATACTACAGTATTTGATTCGGATGTTAATCCTTCAGCCATTTCAACCCCACAACCCCGCCACTTTTATAAGCTTCATCGTGTTCATTTTCCATGGCCCATCCATTTTCAACTCAGACACCGTCACAAGCCTGATTATATTGATTATGTCTCCCTCTCTTGTTCGATTGTTCAAGTGTGTTAGCTTCCGCATCAGCGTCGCTTTCTTCCATCAGCAACTTGACAAGTTCTTGTCGAGCCACTTTTTGGCTCTTTCGACTCTTTTCTCTTTTTCTGTCACTTTTTTCCGCGCTTTTTCCCCCGGAAAATCACTTCTAGCCCTTTCCTGTCTTTTCAATTTTACCTTCTTGAAATCGTTGTTCCTCCAGTTCAAGTGGCAGTCTAATGGTGAACGACACGGAACATCGACCCAACCGTGTCAAACTAATGCTGACCTGCTGCCAGCGTATGGGTCCTTGGGACTTGCGATCACTCTGAAAGTGAGTTTTCGGCGGCCGGGAGGTTCCATAATCTAGAGGACAATCACATCAAGGAGCTCTTGGAGTCAAGTTGGTGCTCAGTGAGTTCCCGGCAAGCGGCAAAGACTCATTTGGGTGAAGCGGAGAAGAGCTCGCAAGTCGCGAAATGCGAAGTCATTCAAACTCCGCCGGATCATGATCCGGGACGTCAAACCGAATGGCGTGATTTGGCAACGCCATCAAATGGTTCGTCGTCTCTTGTCTCTTCCTCCCATCTTCTCCCTCTTCCCCACCGCCGTCTGGCTCCCGCTTCCTCGTCTGGCTCCCTCTTCCGGCCCTGTTCCTCTTCACCAAGCTGAAAGACTTCAAGACTTCTTGGGTCAAACTTTGTCTCGCTTCAAGGCCCTCAAGCGCCCTCAAGATGTCTTTGTCTGCTTCGCGTTCACGCGACGACGCTCTCAAGACTCCTCAAGACTCAAGAGTACCTTTCACGACACCGGCGCCCCGGTGGACGTACTGAAGGATCCTACCTCCAAGAGCCCGTTTGTTCAAGACCAAGCTCGTCTCACCCTTCATAGGTGCTCCACCCCCCGCCTTCCCGTCTCAGCCCCGTCGAAGAAGTTCATTTGACAGAAGCCCATACGCACTGTCCCGGGTACGTCGTTGTTCTGTTGTCCGAGTATCCCAACTGATCGAGGCTGTAGAGAACAACATCGTCGCTGCTGTCCCCGTTGTGGAATGTGATGTATCGTCCACAGCGGCCGCTCTCCACCTCGTTTTACGCCGTCGGCATATGCCCATGGGGTGTCGATGTCAAGGTACGTGGTCTCGTCTGCTACATCTCCTCTTATAAGCTGATAGACCCCTGGATGGAACGAGTTCATGTCGCGTGCATCCTGCTGTACCTACATATGTATCACTGTACGCTACTCGTTGTCAATATACTGTTTCCCCCCCAAATTCCTGCTGGATTCCCGCCTGAAATGTACTTTTGAAGCTCCTTATGCGTTCCCTTTCGTGTGTTCTTTTGGCTCTTTTTTCACTTTTAAAAGAAAAGGGACCTATCTAATAAAAGAGACTTTTTGCTTTTCATCTTTTGGCACTTTGACCTCTTTTCGTTCTTTAAAAAGACGAAAAAGCTCCCAAAAGCGAAGTTGTCAAGTTGCTGATGTCGGCGTGCGTAGCAGACTAGGAGCAGGTCGACTCGAGCCTGGCCCATGGCCGCTAGTAGTGCAATGTGCGTTTTTTTCCTCTGCCATTGACGCTATTTTCGAATAGTAACGTGCGGTTTGAGGGCCAGTGCTTCGCATGGCAGTACGAGTCCGGCCTCTTTTTCAAATGCCGACATCGGACTTCGGCACGATTTTGTGTATGTTAATATTTGGCTAGCCTGTCCCCAATGCCTTCTTCTCCCGTACCACAACGCGCGCAATGGTCGACACTAATCCTCAATCTACTTCCTCAATTTCGCACATCTCGCTTGCCACTTGGACTACCAGGCTCATAGTTATCTGCATAGACAACCACTGGTGACTAAGTACGGGCTTCGCGAATTGTGCGCCAAATCCAAGGGCACAATCGCGCTCCCGCATCTCCCGATGCCCGTCCATCAGCAAACTTTTCGTGAATCTAATCTTTGAGAGCATAGATAACAGCACACAGCCGCTCTTCGCCTCTTCCATGCAATGACAGCAAGTCTTCGACATCCGCAATGTCACCGTTGTCGACGCAGTTTCGTCTGGTGTACATCCCATCGTGGTACCACATCTTGCCCCTTGCGTCCACCACCACACTTGTGAAGTGCCCCGCTACACTCGAGTGATATATCAAACCCCGCAATTGCAGAATTACATCGGCGCCGTTTCGTCTGAAGGTAAGCTCGTGGTCGAGCCGAAGAGTGTCAAAGTTGATGCAAAACATCATCACGGCCGGCACATCGTGGATTGTGGTGAGGCGTCGCATTCTCGCCTCCCTTCCGCGTGCTCTGCATTCCGGGCATCGTGTTGTTTGATGGTCTAATTGATGCTGAAACCATTCTGACAGTGTCGGTCCGTTTGGATACCTTTCGCGCAAGGCATTGCTGAGGTAGACATCCATGTATTGGCTGAAGGAGTCGATAACACCGGGCTTCCTGTATCCGCATGCTTCACAGCGCGTCACGGCGCTCCCATAACTACGCCTGTCAGTAACTCCCATGAATAACGCATCCAGATTTATCCCTCTTTGACCTGCCGGATAAGTTGTAGGACTTTGGAAGTGCAGCAATCTGCGCACACAGTCTCTCGGTACCTCGGGTAATTCTCTGTTGTTAGACATGGTTGTCGCCCACAACCCGAGAACGGGACTTTGTATTGTGAGCCTCGCCGTCCACAATTCTGGATTATCCCTCCACAAGCATGCTAATGGGGTGAACAAGACATCGTACGCACAGCTCCAATTGATACTATCCCAGATAAGACCAACGGGGCCGATAGGTAGAATTGGCCCGGACAGCACAGGGTTCAATATCGGCTTCTTCGCTGGAGGTGTGTCTTCATGGTCTGGCTGTTTCCTTTTGCTTCCAGCACTTTTCTTGGTCGCCTTGGCATCGTTTGGTTTCCAGTTACCATAGTCGTTGACAGGTTCCTTGTCGTCCGGCCTGGCCCGGATCGCGGGATGAATGTTTTGAAAATCTGAACCTTTCCACGCTCGATACGATGTCAAGAGCTGTCGTCTATAAATCCCTGTCACCTTCCGTGGTAAGCGACCTTCGCATCGAAGCCTCGTGATCTCATCCAACAATTCTAGCTCTCTGAACTCTTGTCGTAGGTAGCCCGATATCCCGCTGGTAATTTTCCTTGAATCAAATCCTTGGATTATTGCAGTGCCTTCTGCTGTGTATCCCCTCGACAGGGCCACATAATAATTGTGATGGTTTTTGGAATTATTCAGATGCACGACATTCGGATCTCGGGATTTCCCTTGTGACGCATAGTCCGTCATTGCAAAGTTTGGAAGAACCATAACCTGCTCTCTTGTCAAGGAAAGCAGAGAGTCGTCTTGCAGCAAACACGTTACGTGGTTCGAGGTTCTTCCGAGCGGAACCACATTCGGTGGTAAGCCAGGAATTTGTATCTGTTTCGGCGGATTGACCAAGCGTACAAATAGAGTGTCAAGAATATTCTGGCCCGCAGGTCCAGTAGAGGAGTCCCATCCGACGACAACTGCCTCTTGGCCTCTCGTTATACAGAGCTCAGTGGCCTGATTCTCCTTTATCATCACCGGCATTCCAACACATAACTTTAGGCACCCTGGGATGTGTTCTACTGTGGTTGAAGGTGTTGCCGACCATAGAGCTTGCTGCAATCTGGGACCCAATCGTTTGAAATGCGCCTGTGAGCACCGTTGCCATTTACGCCTGTCCACTGCCTGACTACTCAGTTTATCCACACTAAAGAACTCCACCAATTCCTGGCCGGTATCCTGGGCAAATCGGCGCACACCTTCGTCGTTGATCAAGTCCTTGTGAATGTTCAATCCGGTTATCACAGAAACGTTCCTGTATTTCTTCGTATCTAAATGAGGATGTGCAGGTCTGTCACTCGCAATTCGGGAGCGCAAGAATTCGATGTCGTTGTCTGTGCATGCACCATAACGCATATTTTCCAGTGCGGTGCGTAGTTTTGCATCCAACTCAGACTGTTTTTTCTGTCGCATATTTTCCCGCAACAGAACAACTGTTGTAAATTGATGCCAGAGTATACGGCCAAGGACAGCGCTCTGCGCCTGAGCAGTCATTTTGTCCGTTGTTCTCAATGAAACAAGGTCGTTGTACAACGCATGCCCAGATACAGGCGGAAGCTGGGCAAAATCCCCTGCGACAATCATGTTCAGTCCACCGAATTCAATATCGTGAATGTTCCGTGCCATGGCTGCTTGACTTGCTAACGTTTGCAGGTCTTCGCACGACACCATGGAAATTTCATCAAGTAAGATATATTCTACACCCTGCAAGCGCTCATTGATTGCTGCTACCGTTACTGCGTCACTTCGGATTCCATTCAGATCATCATGGTTTCTACTTTTCTTTTCGCGAGGAATTCTGAACACTGAATGGTAAGTCGAACCGTTCAGCAGTGCGGCGGTAGATCCCGTGGGTCCGAGAACCATGAAACGGTACTCTTCCTTCCGCGCAATGAAAAACTTGATAATCGCGTTGAAGACTGCTGATTTTCCAGAACCTCCCATTCCGCCTAAGTACATCTTCAGTGGGGTTGGCTGAGGGCCTGAAGCATGCTCGGCGACCAGTCGGAAGGCACGTTCCTGCTCTACGTTCAATTCCAAGCCCGGCTGATTACATATGTCGTTTATCAGGGTGCTATTGGCCTCTTTGGATAACTTCGAGGTCGGATTGAGGTAATCGTGTGGAACCACTTCGACTTTGTTGGCCGTTTTTACCTTGTGGTTTCCGCTCTTATCAGGTGGGGGCATGTCCGCAAGTTTATTTGCAGTGTGTAATTTTCTTTCTGAAGTTACAATCTCAGCCCACGTTCGGCGTGCTTTGGACGGTGCAACATATCGGGTCGTATCAATATCCAATAAACCATCTCGTGGTGTGTTGAGCCATTTGGCCCCTTGCAGCACGCTTCTTATCGAATCCCTCGATTTATACAACGCATCTGTCTTTTTTCCAACTGTGATGTCGTCGTCGCAGGCCATGTCCTCATCTCCAAATTCTCCTGCCTCGAGATCATTCGCAAATTCATCGTGTACTCCAAGCATCGACTTTGAGTGATATTCCCCGTGTTCAGCTAATTTCTTTTTCATCAGAGTATAATGATCATCGCGAGCATCGTTGCATTCATAACGTATGTTGAAATTGCGTATCAATTCCGTCTGCCGCTCTGTAAACACATGCTCATGGAACGTCTGGTCCCAGGTTGATACATTGTCTTTCAAATCGACCGGGGATCGCCACGGTTTGAACAAGGTCATCATCGTCATGCAATAATACTCGCGATCGCCTTTGTCCGCTCGAGGTACTGCACCCCCAATGAAATTGGGTATGATCTTGTCTAGCTTCCGAAAGTCGCAATGTACTGAATGAGTCTTGAAGGCGGCTTTGTGCGCTGGCAAGAATGGAAGCCGTTGTACTCGGCGGGCCTTCTCCTTTTTGGCCTCTTTCTCCACGATTATAGCATCATCGTCGTCTGAGTCCCAATCGCTCGCCTCATCCAAAGTGCACTGATCCTCCACAGTACCATCTAGGGAACTTGAATCATCCTCTATAAAATCATCCATGTCGCTCTCTGCGTCGTAGTTGGGCTGGATATTGCCATCATCCGATGTCTCTCCGTCGTCGGAATCCATGCCATTGAATTCCCTATGAAGGTCCAATTGCTCTTCAAATTCCCGCATCTCCTTGCGTGAGCGGGCTTTTTTCTCGGAACACTGGACCCATTCATAGAGATTCACACTTTCATAGGCTAGGGGTCTGAAGCGGTAGTCATCAACAACTGAGGACGCGACATAAGATCCATTGTGGCTCCGAATCGTCAGTAAATCCTCACCAATGTCATCGTCCTCTTCATCCATGCCGTCCGATTTGGACCAGTGGTTTTTGACAAAGGTGACATAGGATCTCCACAAGAAATTGACATACTTATGACTGCAGTAGTGATCCGGATTCCCGAGAATGTACATCGCAGCCATGGGGCTACCAATTTCCATTTTTGTTGACATCGAATTAATCATTTGCCTCATCAGGGTCTTCGCCGTGTCTACTCCAGTTGCGCCGGTGGCCAGAGTTTCCGCATTTCGTTCAAACACGTCGAACACTGAGGCAAATGCCTGGTAAGTTTTCAATCCTAGTTTCGAAACGTAGTCTGATACATATGACACGACTGCTTTGACTGCGGTTCCCGAGAGCAGGCTTGTGACATCTGTATTCGATCTGGAGAAATATGTCAAGGGACGAGAGAAAGTGTTGAGTTGGGGTTCGCGCTTCTTGATATTTATGTGCCCATCTTCGTCCACATGCGTTGTTTCAAAGATATCTCGAGGAAAGCGGGCCTTACAAATGCCAGTCCGTGACAAGCAGCCCCTACGCTCGTGGTAAGTACGTTTTCTGGGCTTGGGATTCAATTTCCTCCAGTCTTTTTTGGCGGCATCGTCTTCCTTATCTTGCACTGATTCTCGGCATTTGTGCACATTGGACCGCAACAAAAGATCGTCCACCTCGTGCTCGTAATTCAACCACCAATCACGAAGACTTTGACATTTCTGACAAGCGCAGTCACCATGTTTTTCGTCGCACAAAGGAGGCGGAACAGAAGGCAACGTTTGGGTGGGAACCTTATAGGTAGGGCCGGATTGGAGGTCCACTTCCTCCGGTGTTGCTTCCGGATCGGCATTGACTCGGTGTCGTACCTCGGCCATCGAGCCATGCAAAAATTCGCCTTGGTGAGCTGCCTCCAGATAGTCTATCAATTTCTTTTGAAACACAGAGTCACCGCCCATTATTTTGTCACGAATTTCTTGGGGAGTGCATGCATTTTTTATCCAAATCACTGCATGCCCGTGAAGGGTAAGGCGACCTTGCTGTTCAACGGTGATATAATAGCCGTCTGTGTGTCCGTATAAGCCCGGCAACTCTGACTCCCAGCAGAGGACTTCTCTCAAAAAAACTTGCATCATGTAGTGAAAGAATCTGGCGGCTGCAACCGGGTTTTTCGACATCAACAGGTTCCGTTCCTTTGAAGGTCGTAGCTCGGGATGGTAGACGACATCCTCCTGTGCATAATACAGGGCCAGCGGATGGCTCGCATCGTTCCATGATACTGTAACAAACCACGTAGGTGCGGCAAGAAATGCTGTGGTTGACCAAATCTCATTTCTCATATGCTTTTTAGACGTTGCAGACCCCATTACATGTGCGCCGATGCCGTCTAAATCAGTGAGTAGTGCAAAGCATTGCTTTTCAGCATCCGTTTCTGGCTTGACATGTTCCCCTTTTGCCATCCTGTCCGCTATATTAGCGGCGACCTCGGGATTCATCGCTAGCAATCTTTGCGAGATGTCTGCGAACTTCGAGCGTTTGACAAGAATGTTGCTGCCTTGAGTAGAACCTTTTAGTTGTTCCTGGTTGAATGCGACCATCGGGAAATACATATCGGTCTGGAAGCGTTTATCGAAGTATAGCAAGAGGTTTCGTTTGTGTGTCATGTCTGCAAGCTTATTTTTGTGCGTAGGATGTCCAATGCCTCCTTTACCATAGGGGAATAGCCAAGGAAACATCCCCGGATATGCTTGAAGGTTTTGGTACATCGACTCGGGTACATCATTCCTCCCTATAGCTAACATGTCTCCTTTCTGTGTCAGATGCTGCAGTGCGACAGCCTTGATAGTCGACATTGAAGCCGTGGAATATTCTGCACCGGTTAACCCGTGCACCGCAAAGGTGCATTCACCTTCAATGGTTCCGTGTTCAGAGTTTTGATCGAACACGCTTCGAGCTTCCGCCGGGATCGAATCATTTGGTACCCCTTCAGTGCGCTTGAAGTCCACAGCTACTGGAACATCATGAAGACCATACGACATTAAATTCTCCTGAGATATCTCCAGGTCGGCGTAATCTTCATGGTTCAGTTTCAACCACTCGAGGGCATTGGCAACTTTGTGCCGGCGCACTAACATTGGGGTCCTGTCGAAATCTTCCTGTGTAGGTGCAGCTGACCCGGTGAATATGAAGGCAAGAACCTCACTAATTTCGTCTCTGCTTGGAGGTAATTTCAGATAGACTTTCAGAGCTGGTTGCGCGAACATGATGGCATTTGCGTGCATTCGTACCCGCCCCGAGTTTACCCTAATTACGCACCGATTGTGCCTAATCCGTGCAATCATAACACCTTCCGCGTATGTCAACCCCTGAAGTTGTGGTGGGACAACACCAACCCAATTGTAACTGGCCAGCGCTTCAAGGGGAATCTTTTTCTTCAAAACTGGAACCTCACAAGAGACACAGATATGGGTGCAGCCATCAGCCAAGATTTTACCTGGAAGTTCAACAATAGGGTCGGCCGAAGAAAACCTTTCCTTACGCGTAACTCCTTCGCCTCGAAGATGATCTAGAGACCCATCAAACTCGGTCAAAGGTGTTAATTCAGTCATGGGCGTCAACCGGCCACAGACAGCACATCCTGCTTCAATAAACTGCGCTGGCTGGACGGCCTTTGACGAATTGGTCAATATCCGATGCAATACATGGTCAGAGTTCGGACGAGGCGGAAATTTGGAATTTCTCAGGCTGTTCAAGTCCGCCTTGCGCTGATACCTCAATCTGGCAGCCGATGCAGTGACCTCCTTCGACTTGACAAGATTAATGGCAGCGGACGAGGGCACAATGTTTGATTTTCTATTCAGATAGGTTTGGGCATTGGCTTTGGACCGTACACGTATCTTACGCGGCGTCACAGGTGGAGGTCGTACTGGGGTTAACAGTGATACAATATCTGGACATCCTTCGCATTTGTGATTCTCCATCATCTTACGTGCATCTTCAACATTCAGTCTCGAATAAATTCCGACGTTATGGACTTTGGATATCGAGGTCAACTCAGACCGGGTTAGGTGGGGAAGAAGTTCGATCAAAGGAACCCTAGCAGCAATACACCCCGCATTTTTCTCGAGTGCGGGAGTCATTTCGTCAATGCGACATTGATATTCAAACAAGTAGGTACATGAATTCAAAGCATCCGAATGATTTCGGTCAATGATGTGCTTTTCGATTACTGACCCGTTAAATTCGAAGCGGCGTCCACCTCCTACCAAGTATTGAGCAGCACCGTGTACAGAAGATGTGGTCGCATGCTGATCGAAAAAAACCTGGGGCCAAGACTTCCAGTACCAAATGATCAACGACGACAAAACGACGGCAGATACAGTAGACAAAACAGGTTGTGAGGCTTCGTTGTTTAGATTTGAACATTTGATTAAAGTCAAGCAAAGCGTGGTCATGGTTGTGCCGGTTCCTACAGCGCAAAGGCGTGAGGAAAGGCTGGAATGGTATATGCCACATTCGGGCTCCTTGCAAAGGTTTAAGATTTTCATGCCGCGCTGGGCTTCGAAGTTTTTCGTTGTACCGCTCCCGGTAGTCCCGCTTCCGCTAGGACGCTCTGCAACGTACGAGATATTCACTGTACCGCTCCCGGCAGCCCCGCTTCCGCTAGGGCACTCTGCAGTGTATGAATGGCATATGCCGCATTTGGGCTCCTTGCAAAGGTTTAAGATTTTCATGCCGCGCTGGGCTTCGAAGTTTGTCGTTGTACCGCTCCCGGTAGTCCTGCTTCCGCTAGGACACTCTGCAACGTACGAGATATTCACTGTACCGCTCCCGGCAGCCCCGCTTCCGCTAGGGCACTCTGCAGTGTATGAGATAATAGCTGTACCGCTCCCGGCAGCCCCGCTTCCGCGAGGGCACTCTGCAGCATATGAGATATTCGTTGTACCGCTCCCGGTAGCCTTGCTTTCGCAGAGGCACTTTGCAACGTATCCCCGAAGGGCAACCCATTTCGGGCACGGTGTGAAGACGCGAGCAGATGATACGCATTGTGCGCGAGATACATCTGGTGGATGATCAATAAAATATAAGTCGGGAAGAGAGGGGATGACGTACGGTAGGTAGATACTTGCGCAGAAAGGAAGACACCTGAAAACAATGAGGAGAAAGCGAAGAAAGAAGAGGGAAATGCTCACTCGAGACAGGTCCCCGGCATATTTCGGGCGTAAAGGAGCTAGCTGCGACTGAAAAGACGGTCAAGCCCTGATACGAATCGCCGGGCAGTCAACGTACCGTTGCTGAGCTCATGGACAGTAACAGAGGTAGAGAAAACCAGTAGATACTCGGCAGGAGCTACAGAGAGAGCAACAGTAGAATCGCCGGCATCCGAGACGACATTGAAGCGTATGTCAGGGCCGAGGTTCCTGACGGGTTTTTGAGGATGGGAAATAAGAACAAGATTGTTGCAGATGGATCCCAGGAGCTTCAAGATATGGATAGCTAGAGAGCACAAGTAGAGCAGCGAGGGCAGCATTGGGAGCAGAGCAGAAAGTGGGAAGAAGCAAGAAGCGTCAGAGTCAGAGCAGTGCGGTACCGCGTGCTGATCAGTATCAGTATCAGATCTGTCAAAACCAAATCCATCCGGACGCTCGCCGCTCGGAGCGAATGTGATTGAAATTGCTGAAGGGCTAACGTGGAGAAATCCAGATGGACTACTGGCAGCGGACGCACGATACTAGGAATGCTGGCCTTGGGTACACGGCAACGTAAGTACGTCTCAGACGGATGCATGCATCAGGCCGGAGAAATCAAAAGTTGGGAACAAATTTGACGATAAATAACAACAACTTCAAGCACGTCATGGTACTGAATGGTCCACAAAATTTGGCGGGTAACGGGATCACAAGAACGAGCCTAAAAATAAATTTTAGGACTCGTAACTCGCCACGGTGGCTCGGTTGCGGATTATCCGTGCCGCGACCGAAATTCTGTCGACCGAGGGCCATCACGATTCACGTTGCCATTACCAGTGATCCATCCTTCTTCAGCCATGTAGGAAGTGAAGAACCGGCCCCGGATGAACAGCACATGCCGTCTGATAAAGGGTTAGTATAAGGCTCCAACCATTTCCGTGTATAAACAGTTTTAAACGGATTTAACCGTTTCCGTTTCCATTTAATTTGCCCAAGTCCACAAACGGTTTACAAACCATTTTAAACGGTTCAAACGGTTCCCAACCGCAGTACCCCCGACCCAGCAGATTTAGCTGGTTCTATGCCGGTTTTTGGGCCGCGCTGAACCTCTGTATCACTGATATTGCCTAGACTGACAGTGTCATGGTGAGCAAGTCTCACGTGCAAATGGTGTTCGAGAACTATCCCGATAATAATCCTGATGACAATGTTCTGCCGGCCCGTTGTACCCTGAAAGGCCGGGTTGAAAGCGACGGCGTGAGTAAAGTCATACCTGAAGGCGGGCATTATTGATCACTCAATATAGGTGAATTCGAAACAAGCTTCAATCACTTCCACGATGCTTGGTGAATTTTCCGCTAGGCTACCGTTGCGTTACTACAGTGCGCAGTGCAACCCAGGCTTTGCCTGTGACGATGTTGTGGTACGGAGCCCCACTACAAGTTAAACACTCACTAGCATGCCAGGGTGTGATAGACTGTTCAGAAAGGGGCCCTAGGCATATGAACGAGGTGAGTTTTCCGTGGCTTCACCGTCCTCCCAGCTTGGTTGATGGTCTCCGCAAAACATACCGTTTTAAACTGTTTTAAACGGTTTAAAACTGTTTTAAACGGTTTAAAACTGTTTTAAACGGTTTAAAACTGTTTTAAAACCGTTTCCGTTTAGTTTGACCGGATCCATACACGAAAACTAAATGGTTGGAGCCTTAGGTTAGTAGTAGCTAGCTTCTCTATGAATCGAACAATTCGAGCGAAGGGCTATCACATATGCCAAATCTGCTTTTTTTGTCTGTGAAGGGAACTAACCAAGTCCTTCAAATGTACACCAAAACAGCACCGGTTGCTGACGTTTCGCACAGAATCAATCACGGTATCCATGCAGTTTATTGCTGGGGATCCTCTTCTGATCTCAGAACTAGGCCTGTAAACCGATTTTTTTTTCACCTTTGGCCCTCGCCCGTTTTAGTTCTCGTTTCGCATCGTGTTCGCACTTATCGCTGAGCCGCGGAAGGTTCTATTGGACTTGATGATTCCATTCAAACCCCACGGGCGATGCAAGACGGTGAAGCACTTTCCCCTCAAATCTCCATGTCTGGGTCAGCTTACGCATGCATTCCTAACCGGCTGAAATTGATTCTTATGACTCAGTTTTTGTCTCCCTCCATGGCATGTCACCATCGTCCAGATCCATCCGGAAGTCGATGATGTACTCCTCGTCCTCCTCCGTGACCCTCACGACCCAGTACTCCTCTTGGTGGGACGTCTCCAGTTTACTGATCAGCATCCGTGTCATAGATGCGGACAAGCCCGCCTGCTCCCCCATCGTCCGGATTTCCTGCTTGACAGCGGCGTCCGTCGCCAGGTGAGCGGCGTATGTCGCTAACTGTGTGAACGTGTCCGTTACAGGCGACGCCATCTGGGCCTCTAACGCGCCAACGAGATTCTGACTGAGGACATGGCAACTGCGCCAGAATTCGGCAACAGCGCTCTGGCGGAAGACCTGACAACGGTAAAGCAAGCTGAAATGAAACTGTGAAAGATAGATTACCCGCATCTCGTACGGCAGGAGGTTGCGAGCCGGCGGCTCCCAATCCGGTTCGTCGTCAGCGTTCTTGAGGGCGGCGCGGTAGGTTGCGGCCGCTTGCGCAGCGATGCGTTGCACGCCCGAAGGGAGCAAGAGTTGCTTCCCAACCACCGGCCAGTTGGATATACTGCGAAATCAGGTTGGTTGGATACAATGGTGGAATCGGCAAAGGACTACCTGTCGTGGAGGCAAGTCATGGCCTTTTCCGCGACGATTTCGGATTCAAGCTCCCACGCCCTCGAAAAATAGGCTACTGAGCGGTACGCGCTGTCTGCCGCGATCCTCCACCCCCGGGTGGAGGGTCGATCAACGGCAGTCATGTCTAGCGCCTCTAGCCGAACTGGCGCGGACACAACTTTTAGGTGCGAGCCCCCAGCCCGTAGCTAACACGGTCACAACTGTTAGAAGTGGAAGATAGACATCAGTATACAACACATACGTCGCCAGATATCCCCCGGGCGATCGAGCGCGAGCCGTACAAGTCGACTGCCTTGGCGTAGCCGTCCAACAAGAGGCCAAACGTGACTCGCGCCACTTGCCTTGGTCGTGAGTTTCCGTTATAGAAGCTCTTCAGAAATCACATACTTTCGAGCGCGGCCTCGATGGTGTTCTCCAAGGTCGACAGAGCCGGGGCTGCGGTCGAAGCCTTTGTGAACTTCTCGCCGTTGAAGCTAACGAAGTGTGAGCGTTTGGCGTCACACAAGCAGGCTCGCACAGGGACCAGGAAGTCGTCCGGGATGTCCTTGTTATAGCGTTTATTATAGTGCCAAGCGGCTGTATCGAGAATCGATGAGCGTCGGGAGGCAGAAACACCGCGAAAAAGGAATCGTACCAAATAATTCACACATCACTTGCGCAACGGCCTTGGCGAACTTGACACCCAGATCGTACTTGAGTTCGCGAACGAACAGAAGTAGTTCCGAGCGACAAAACACCTCACCCTCCACGCGTCCACCACCGCTGAGGTCCGTTTTGGGGCGGTATTTTTCGAGTTTGTCGGTGAGCACCCCACCGAATTGACAGACAATCGTTTGGAATGGCTGAAATTCGATTGGTCAACGACGACTGCGGTAAGGGAAATGAACACTAACGCCTGCCAAGAAAGCTGCAGTTGCAGCCTCGTTTTGGAGGTCTGCTGCCGGCCCCCGACTGACATGGGACTGGACGATACGAAGGGTAACCTCGCCGATCACGGCTGCAGGGAGGAGCACCTGGGGGAGTTCCATTTCGGCCCATCCCTGGAAGGGATCTTTGATATCGATAGGCAAGTCGAAAAAGGCCGCAACGTCCTCGTACTCCACGTCGGAGAACGATTTTCTTGCAGCCGTGAAGGCCTTGTGTGCATCGTCGAAGGTCGGTCCATGCTCATCGCGTAGCTGGTGAAGCAGCTTGACGATATCTCCCTTGGTCGATATTGTCACTTCGGGAGCCGGCCTTTTCAGCCTCGCCGATGATGCTGTGGATTCATATTAGAAAGGTAAGACAGGGGCCACCGGCATACCTGTTGCTGGGCCCTCAGGGGTGGCGACTTCCGCTCCAGCATTAACAGCGGTCCCTTCGGATAAATGAGATCTTGGGGGAAACCGAAGCATTGCGCAGAAACGAACCGCTTCCCGACCGTGGCAGCTTGCTACCCGACCCTCCCGCCGAAGGACCCGCTGCGGGAGCTTTCGCTCGAGCTGTGGATTCATATTAGAAAAGGAAAACCAGGGGTCAGCAGCATACCTGAGCGTGCCGTTGTTTGGGCCCCCGCGGTGGTGGCTGTCGCCCGAGCGCTGGGTGCAGGCCCTTCGCATGAATGAGATCTTAACGGAAACCGATGCATTGCGCAGAGACACACCGCTTGCTGACCGGCCGCGCACGCTGCTCGGCGCTCCAGTTCGAGCTAGAGCCGGCCGCTGAGGATGGAGTCCTGTGGCGGCGACGGGTGCGGCGGACGACGACACAATTTCTTTCTCCTTCCCTGTAAGCGCATTAGAGATGCCAACGTAAATGGGATACCACTCACTTCTGTTTCTGGTGAACATGGTGGGGGAAAAGGAGGCGAGTGTGACGTGACCCGAAAGTGACCCATCACTGGATCCGAAAGGGGAAAGCAAGTAGCTTGAACCGGTTGAACGCGCGGTTTAAAAAAATGTCGATCCGCCAATGATTGCAATCTTCTTCCGTTTTTTTTGTCCTGAATGATTGAGGTGGGTTAATGTAAAAGTGAGTGTCGCCTTCAACCCTCCCCCTCGAATTGTACGGATAGATTCCTGTCTAAGGTCCGAACAGCGGGACGCACATCTTGCTGGTTTCTAATTTGAAGATGCTCTAACCCAAACAGCTGCAGCTGCGCACGGAGAAAGAAGGACAGGGGACACAAGATACACTGACGCAACTAAAACTAAGTAAGGCTGAGAAAAGGCGAGTACGATAAGGTACGATAGGCCATGGCGAGTACAAGAGTGATATGCGATGGCGATGGCGAGTACGAGTGTCGATGGTCGATAGGGAGAGCGAGAGCAGGCTGGGGAAAGAAGTGAGATCTCTGCCGTGGGGGTGCAGTAGCAAAGGCGGTGCTTTTATAGTATTCTAGGGATGATGTGTATGGAATCCGGAGCATGCGGAACAAAGGCACTGCCCGTATAGATCTGTATGGGAAATGTGGAGAAACGGAAGGGCAATGGGGAAAGCCCGTACGAGTATGACTAAACAGGATGACGAACCAATTGAACCGTAGAACCTCCGTTCGTTAGCTCTGTATGTTGTCTCTGTATGCTGAAGGATTCCCGTACACCGTCCGGGATGCATTTCCGTACACAGCGAGAGCTGATACACATCATCCCACCTTTGATGAGCTGTATCACTACATCGGAAGCAATGCACCCCGAGCCAGCATTGGAGCAAGACGTACTGGCGGTCGCGAAATTGGTTCGCGGTGCGATAAGGAGAAAAGCGAAATAGTCCCGCTGCCAGGTTCACTTTCACTGTTGTCGCTGCACGTTTGCGCTTCGCCCCCATCGACGAGAAGTGACTGATTTTCGGGTTGTTAGCGGACGCAATGAAGGGGGCATATACGATTAAGAAGCAGGGATTGTCCTTGCTAAGTGGGAGGCACACATGCAGTGAAGGTCGGAGTTTTGGTTGGTCTAGGTTTAATGATTTAGCAGCTTTCCCAGTACTATGTTACTGTTTGCGTGTTATATCTTGGTGGCACATAGCGTAGGGAAAAGCGATTTGTTGGCCGTTGAGCCAGTGATCAGAAGGCTCCACGGCTTGCCAAAAGTGCCCGGATACACACCGAATCATCGCGGATCGCTAGTTCCCAATGAAGCGCCATACATGTACGTCAAGACTCGAGTTTCGAAATCTCCTTGTCCAGGTCTAGGTTCTTGAAGGCATGTTGGCTTCGTTATTCACCATAAACCTACTGAGACTCGTTCGAGAGGCGAACGCAAACGGGCGATAAATGCGGGCGCTTTTCAGGTAATCGAAATTGAGATCCTTCTCCGCTGCAGGATTTGGGGGCTTGGGCAGACAAGGGATAGCATTTGACACCGAAATATAGCAGTTCTCGCGGGCAAGCCCTGGCTGCACGCCCAGGGGAGCCTCCTGGAGGAAAACCGGTCCACGCCAGCCAGCACAGAAAGCCACACAAGTTTTGAGAATGAGTCAGACGGGTCAGAGTCTGAGTAGACCAGCTTCTTGATACTTTCCCAGAAGTATTCACGCAATGGCGAGCAAAAGAGAGGAAGAAAGATGGACGTCAGAAACAAGAAACAGTTCGCCGACGGCCATCAAACGACGCGTGTACGCATCAAAGTGGCTGTGCACAATGACCGACTCCACGCTCGCTGCCCCGCCTCGCTCCCCGTCGACTACCCAAGAGGCTGGAAGACGCCGAAAATACGGAGGCACTGCACGACACATATGTAGCTGGTTATCTCAATTTTTATTTCATTTAACCCGTCATCGCGGGCGGTGTACAGCGTCGTCGTATGCGTATGCTAACCAGGCAGTATGTATGCAGAATAAAAGTAAAGGTGAACGTGGCGAAGAGGAATAAAGAGCGTAGGATTCGTATCGTAGACTTCCTCCGCATTCAAGTATGGGGAGGGTAAGCATAGGTGGGTACGTGCGAAGGAGCGTTAGCGTGAGGCTAAAAATACAGGATCGTCGAGGACAAGTGCAAGGACATAAAGAAAGAGAATGAAGGAGAAGAGGGGGAAGGGAGGCATCATCAAGACGCCGGGGCATGAGCGGGGGGGAATGTAGGAGGCGGCGGACGGGGGGAGTGTAGCGAGGGCCACGTCATCGGGCGGGGCGTCCGGGGGCTTGGGCTCTCGGCGTCGACGGTGGGCGACGGCGGGTACGCCCCCTCTTCGACGTCGCGCACGTACGGCGGCGCGAAGCCGCGCGCGCTGGAGGACGAGGACGGCGACGGCAGGATGTACTCGCGCTTCTCCATCGAGTGCGCGTCCGTCTCCGCGTCCGTGATGTCGTCGAAGTCATAGTCCGTGCGGCTGTCCGCGAGCGAGGGGCTGAGCGAGTCCGGGCGCTGCTTCACGGGCGTGCGCGGGAGTGATTTGCCGCCCATGCTCGACGAGGCGGCGAGTGAGAACGGCACTGCGGGCTTGGGCTTGTCCTTGCTCCACGGCAGCCGGATGCTCGGGAACGCATTGTCCTTGGGCGGGGTGAAGCCCATGCGCTTGCCCACCGCCCAAAACGCCATCCGGTAGTGCTTGCGCGCCTCCGCCGCAAAGCCAAAGAATGCGAAGAACACAAACGCGCAGAACACCACCGCCCACCGGCTCAGCTCGATGGTGACCACCGTCGACGTGCTCGCGCGCCACACGATCCCCGGGAAGACGTCGATGGTGCCGAAGTCGAAGTGCGTGTTCGCCCAGGAGACCCAGGGGCGGATGCGGTCGTGCGTGATGGTGAGGTAGAGGCCGTAGGCGGAGATGGGGGTGTTGAAGACGAGCTCGATGGTCGCGAGGGACATGAGGCGGAAGTAGCGGCTGAGGCTGAGCGGGGAGGAGGAGGAGGCTGAGCCGGAGAGGAGGAGCGCGAATTGGGCGCGGCGGCGGTTGAATTCGCTGAGGCTGAGGACCACGAGAGGGATAGTGAAGACGGGGGGAGGATGGGGAGAAAAGCGACGTACCACAATAGCAGGCGGAGATGAGGCCGATGATATTCGGCCAGAGGTAGGAGAGCGGGTACGCCAGGGGGTGTTGTATGTGGTGGGGTAGTACCCGACATCCTCCATGGTGTTGTAGCGGTGCCCATGGACGACGTATTCTGTCAAAAAGTCAGCTTCGCCTTCAAAGGAAGTAGGATCGGCTCATACGTAAAATCATCTGCAGAACAGGGATCCCGACGCCGATGGCACAGTCGACCATGACGATGCGACGTTTCTAAAGAGAGGGACGATCAGCGTTAGGGACGTGAAGGATGAGTACCACGGCGTACCTGCGCCTTGGTGATGCTGACAGTCTGACACGCCGCGATCTTGTAAAGTCGGCGATTAGTGCACAAAGACGCAGCGGGGATTGCTACAGACACGCCGACGGTAATTCGCGTCGCTGAAAGAGCGTCTCAGTATCGGATTTCGAGGCAAAAAGACGAGGAGACGCTGCACAGATGTCGCACCACACAGGCGCCCAGTCGGTGATGTTATTGTGCCACACGACAGCGTTGATGAAGTTGTTAAAACACGCCAGGGCGGTCCATATCATTTAAAGACAAAGTTCCGGCAGTCGAGACCTGGAAATGCCAGGGAAGTTGAACGCTCCCACAGAACGAGAACGAAGACTACTCGGACGAAAACGCCGAGTAAAGCCAAGACAGCGACAACATGGAGTGCTCTGAGGGGAGCGCGCAGGGGCTGGGGTGAATAAGGACTGAGGAGGCCGGCCATTTTGCGTTTCCGCTCGTACATGTCAGAAGCAGAGAAAATCGGGGAAAATCGGCGGGGCTCCGAGTCGGCCCCCACGACCCGATAATGGTAACGATCGCCGTCACTGTGACACCCGGAGACAGCCATCAATTTCTCTCTCTCACTCAACTCCCATTGGCAGTACACCGTCAACTTGCTTGGTGTGCCTCCACCGCTCAAGGCGCATCCTTAGCCTTCTGGGCAGCCTTACGCCTGGTCCTCATCGTGCCATCTGACATAAGTAGTGATTCCTATCATTTCCCGGGTTGGTCGCAAATCCCACTGTCTTCGATGGCCCGTTAGACTTCAGTTGATCAAGGAAACCGGAACAACACAAAGGCTGTGAATGCCGCTTCTTCAAGTTCTTGTGTGTACACAGATGCACGTGCGGTACTCTTGTCCTCCGCGACACAATGTACTTCGAAAACTCATGGGTCGGGGATGCGTTGAGGGCGCAGGTTCGTACCGTCTACATTGGTGGGACGAATACTTTGCACTAATGCAAACCCAGTACGCCGCAAATGAAGCAGAAGCAGAAGCTGGAGGGACAGATCCAGAACAACGCTGGCGATTCGAAACGGCGAGGGATGCAGAGAATGCGCCGACTTCATGTGCGTGTGCGGCCCTGCCTCACATTGCTCTGGCTGAGAAGAACGTGACCCAGCTGACCTCTACGCTGACGGTCCCTTCGGCCACTACTGCGCAGATAACGCGCCGATTTGGAAGCTCTACATGGACCAGGCGAAAATCTCTGACGACAATCTCGCCAATACGTTCAATAGCGACCTTGATCCCCTCCTCATTTTTGTAAGAGACCACTTAATCCCGATATAACCGTCTACCTAACCGTTATTGCCTCAGGCTGGTCTCTTCTCAGCGATATTATCCGCCTTCCTGATCGAAATCCGCAAGGGCCTGCAAGAGGATCTCCAAACAATCACGAATACGCTCCTAACAGTCCTAATTGAAAACCAACGCAACGCAACGCCTGCCCTGGCTCCTACCGCACCAGCGTTTGCCCCGAGTTCATCCTCGCGTTGGGTGAACGGCCTCTGGTTCTCGAGCTTGATGTTCAGTCTCATGAGCGCGCTTGGGGCGAGTCTTGCCAAGGGATGGATCACCCAATTCTCGTCCTCTGTTTCCGGCTCCACCTGGGCCGATGCTTCCCTCCACTGCCAACGCTTTGGAGGCCTCCGCCGGTGGCACCTCAAGCTCATCATCGAGTGTCTGCCGATTCTCATCCACATCGCCTTCTTCCTCTTCAGCATCGGGCTCGTTATCCTCTTGGTTCAGGACGACCTCGCCATCGGTATCGTTCTCTGCGCCATGACGGGTGTGATCTTGGTTCTATATGCTGGTAGCAGCGTCCATCCTGCGTTCTCCTCCGACTCGCCGTTCCGCACGCCCGTTTCGGGGATGGTCCGCCGTCTAATGAATGGTCCGTTGCGGCTCGAAGGCTTTGCTCCATTTCCCTCTCGGACGGACGTACAGAAGGCGCGGGCACTCAGCTGGATGCTCACGGAGTCTTCGAATCCCGACATCACCAATAACGTTTTCCGTGCAATCGCAGGTCTTCCTGCCAATCCCGCAGTGCAGGACGAGCTGTATCGCGGCGGATCTTTGCCGCTACTCCTACGACTCATTTTGGTCGAACTGGGAAGAAGCTCGCCGGATACAGATTCTTTGCGCTCCTGGTTATACGCTTTGTTTCATTTCGTTCAGACCGCACCAGTCGATCCGGAGGACTCGGCCGTAACCGCGTCTTTGAAGGACCTTGTCAAACCTGGAGGCGCACTTGGGGATACTTCTGTGCTTCCGCTCAGTATTCTCGCGATTGCGCTCTGCGTGAAAGGCCGCATCATTTTACTCCTCTTCCCCGATATAATGGATGCGACGCTTTTCGAAACAGATATCCCAGTGATGGCCCAGACCTGTGATGATGCGCATCTCCAGCGGCTATTCACCGAAATACATACTCTATGGCGCGTTTTTCCGGAGATGCAGTTGGGCGTGCTCGGGGCCACGAAGGCAATCAACAGAAACGAAGTGCATGTAGAAGTGGTGAAGCAGGCAGGATTAGTGGTGAAGCAGGCAGGATTAGGTTTGACCCTGCAATGAAGTGTATTGTGCTGGACGCGACTGATTTTATTATGCTTAGTGCATTATTTTGCCGACAGTGTTGCGAACTTCGGTGCGGCGGCTCTGCTGAATGGGTTGCTCTCCGAGTCAACCCAACTTCAGCTACAATGCGCAGGCTTATTAGCCGACCTCGCCCGTCACTGTAGAGCCTTTCCTCTGTGTTCACAAAATTATTTTGACACCATCATCAGCGACATTCAGGCGACAGTTTGCGAATATTCTCTCCAGCACGGATTTGTTTGCGATCATCGCAATCGAACATAAGTTGGCCCGGAGTCTTATACTTAGCATCCTCACCATCATGACCCGAGACAGTGCGTTCCCTGTTGAATTATACCCTCATGTGAACTGATTAATCCGTAGATCGATGTCTCGACGCAATTCTGAACTGCCTTCCTGGCGCACTCCAGCTTTTGAACAACGAAAGTGGGGACAAAGTTCACATTGTCTCCGAAATCACTAGCCTTGTAGAAGCAGTCATTTACCGAGGTCAAGATAGAGCACACCACTATGCTTACTGGGACGGAAAAAAAGAAAACCGTATAGGCGTTTTGGGCATTGAATGTTGGGAGACGACCATGGAAATTCTCAGAACGCTCGGGGTAAGGAATTCAATGGTCCGTCGATGGGCACTGGAGACCGCTATCGCTCTTGTGCAACATGGTGAGCTCCGATTTTCCTTGCACCGGTACCACGCTTACTGCTGATTATAATAGATGAGGGGCACACATCCGTCTCTTTTAACGGTATGGTTTCGGGGGTTGTTTCGCTTGTCCGGCACGAAGACCCGCCCGTACAGCAATCGGCACTTGGTGTCATTACCGCTCTTACGCATTACACCCAGCAAATCCCACTCAGTCGTACTGGCAGCGCGCTAATTTCGACTCAAGACGCTCTCTGCGCTTCCATCTCAGACGATATCATTTCTCGCGTTCTGTCCATGTTGGACAATGATGACGGGCAGATGGTCATATGTGCGCTCGATGCCTGTATTGCTCTTGTGCGCTATGGTGAGCTCAAAATCTGCTACACGGCGAACAAACAGGCGGTGGATTGACGTCCGTCAGATGATATCCGACACTCCATTTGCTCGTCCGGGATGGTCTCCAAAATCGTTGCATTACTTGATCCTAGCAAGAGTTACATTAGCAAAAGCCCCGGGCCATGGGGTGAGATCGTGGCACTTGCCACGCCCGTACGATGCAGCGCACTGGATGCTGTCAGGATTTTTTTGAATCATGGTAATAATTCCAGATCCGAAGGCTCGCCTGCACTCACCTCCGTGGATCTAGTCGATGTCCCTGTATCAATCTTCCCCGGCGAGAGTGTCTCAAAACTCCTTTCTATGCTGGAGGATCCATACCTGAAAATACAACAAACTGCATTAGACACCATTGCCAATGTTCTGTCGTTTGGTAAGCTTCATCATTCGAAAATTGCGTGGTCTCATTGCCGACCAGAGCATGTCCGAGAATATGTCGGTGCTAGCCAGACTATCTCTCAGGTTGTTTCAAAATTGCGCTACGCAAGCTGGGATGCCCAAGTATGTCTTCTGGACACTTTGAAGGCCTTGATGGAATATAGTGAGTGACAACTTTAACGTTTACCGTTCACTCGACTTGTAACCAGATGATTTGCGCGCACCCGTCTGCGCAGGAGAAGGCGTAGCTGATGTTCTTTCCATGATGGAGGTTGTAGATTCGGACGTGCGGAGAACAGGGCTTGACGCACTTGTCGTCATTCTTCCGTATGGTACGCTGCATATATACTTTCCTGACGGCTCGGAGCTGACCTGGCTCAGACGATGTTTGCGCCTCCGTCTGGGCCGCCAAAGTCGTCTCCAGACTGATTAATATGTTGGAGGATGAAGCCACGGCTGTATGCGACCGCGCATTCGCCACATTCACTGCCCTCCTTCCCCACGGTGAGATCTGTGTCGCCCCAACCGACGCCCTCATGTTTATTTTGAGCTAGACGAAACCCGTAGGCTCATGTTTGGTGATGATGCGATATACAAGATAATGGCCGGGTTGAAGCACCCTGAGTGGGTCATGCGCCGACAGGCGCTTCGCGCAATTACTGCTATAGGACAGTACAGTGAGCTCCCTGGCGTTCCAGTCAGGCCGATTGTGCTGATATGAATAGCTGACGTCCGCAAGTCCGTCTGCTCTGGCGAGACCTTTTCACGGATCCTGTTTATGCTGGAGAACGATGAAGACTTTGATGATCAAACTGCCCTTTGCGACAGTCAGGATAGTTTGCCGTCTGGTGAGGGTGTCTCACCCCGTTGTCCTTTGCGGTCCTGATTTCACAGATGATGGCCGCCCATGTGCATTTAACGCGGCTATTGCTCTGCTGTGGTCCGGTGAGTATGTCAAATGTTTCCATCTTACGTGCGCTGATGTCGACTCAGACGATGCCCGGACATCCCTGTCTGGAATGGTCGTTTCCAAAATTATCGTGATGCTCGAGGATGAACAGCATATTATCCGCCAACTCGATGCGCTCAGCGCAATTGCCACTTCGGTGCAGTACCGTGAGCAATTCCATATTGAGGGACCAAGTCACCTCAGGCTAACCTACTGGCAGCTGACATCCGCGAAGCCATTTGCTCTCGCTCCAAGTCAGAGAATTCCACTTCCATAATTTACAACACCCTTTCCCTTCTTCGGCATGAAAACGCTGACATACGACGAAATGCATATGATGTTGTTCTTGCTCTCGTGGTCTATGGTCAGTTGAACTTTTCCTCACTTGCTTAGCCGATACTCCTATTCCAAACAGATGATAGCCATGCATTGCTCTTTTCTGGCGAGACCTTCTTCGAAGTTGCTTCCCTGCTGCGTGACGACTCTCTGCCAAGCATGTATGAGCTAAGGTCCCACCACGATTGTGAGTGCCCTGTTTTGCTATTTCTCGCACCTTGTCGACCATCACCGAGGCGATACATTCATCTGCGAGATGATCCCCGCCGTGGTGTCTAAACTACAGGATGGACCGGGAACGAAAACACTAGCCGCCCTTATCCTCATCATGCAAACGGCTCAAGGTGGTGAAGCAATTTCCCCCGACCTGATGTCCCAAATCGGGTCTCTGTTGGCCGATCCAAAGTGGAGGATAGAACGGCATACACTGCGCTGTTTCATCGATCTTATGCAGTATGGTAAGCTCAACATGTTCGCTCACATCTGCGTGTCAGCTGATGAGCATTCAGACAAGCTTCGTCCGTACTTCCCCTTTTCCCAAACTGCGGCCAGGATCCTCCCTCTGCTAAGAAGCGCCCGGTGGACCGAGATAGAAGGCCTGCTCACGTACCTGAGTTACGGTGAAACTCCTTGCACATTGACGGATACTTTTCTCATTTGGTCTGGCAGATGATGATCAAAATGCACCGCTGCGAGTGGAGGAAATAATTCGTTTCATCGGTCGTGTTTGGGAAGGCGATCCTTATGTGCAACTAATGCAAGGGATTATAAGACGAAATGCTCTACATAGCTACCTTGCACTCCTTGGCACTGCTTTGTGTAACAGGCTGTTCCCTCTACTGCAGCACTCGCCCAACCGGGATTCGTACACCGAGCTAATTCTCGCGTTACCTTCGTGAGTATTCGCCAGCGCATCCTTTCTCAGTTGCTGACATGACCTCAGCTCATTCGACATACCAACCGATGACCGAGAAACGCTCATGGACATACTCGCCGATCCGGATAACCACGGTCTCCAGTGCGGCGTAAAGATTGTGACACATTTCGCACCAAATGGTGAGTGTTTTCAGTAAATACGCATTAAACCACGAACACATGTGCAGATCAATTCCGAGGCGAGATTCTCAGGTCAAACATCCTCTCAATATCCCTGGAACTCCTTCGCACCAGGGACACCGCACCGATGGCCGTAGAATTAATCACCGAATTCAGTAGATACGGTCAGTTCAAAAATGACTGCAAGCACCCGGATGGTTGGCTGATCATTCTTCCTCCGGAAGGTGATATGCGCGGTCCTCTGCTGCATCCCACCACCGGTATTGTACAGGAGCTTCTCATGATGATGAAGTCAGATACCGACGATATCGATCGCTGGGGCCCGGGCTTGAAAGGGCTGATGGCTCTGGATCTGTTCGCACATGCACGCGACCGCTTCGCTCCTACCCTTCGCTTTCCCCGGCTCGTGTGTGACCCGGCTGCGCACTACGACTACGATGAGGACACTGATATTCCTTCATTCCGAATCGAATAAAAAGTTGCTTTTCAACGCGAGACACCGTGACGAGGCGGGGATACCCGAGCCATCGTGTAATTGCGGCAGAAGCTGCTCCAGAGTGTCCTACAAGGTGTGCCTCTCGAAATCGGCTTCAAATAAGAACCGTACTCGGATATCTCAATCAAACATCAATTCTCATCCCCTCCATACCCCTAGTCTCTCGTAGACATACCCTAACAAGGAAGCTCGTACCTCGCATGTTGGACCGTAACCCCTGCTTTGTGCATGTCAAGCCACAGAGCTCCCAAAGCGGACCGACACTGCTCAATTCGCACTCCTTGAAACACGCATCCGAAGCCTGAATACCCAATCAAACGTATTCCAACCGATCACGTGACCGTGTTTTTTTCCATCCATTGTCCCTTCGACGTTTTCGCCCGGTCCAGCTCGCATATATTGAAATCTGTCACAATGGGCACGGGACCTCACTAACACACACCGGGGAAAGAATTATATCAAGCTATGTCGAAACGTAAGCGGAAAGTAGATATTTCAGTAGCGGAATCACAGCTTACTGAAAGCAGTGCAATCAGACGAGTTTGAAACCGGCTCAGAAATAACCAGTATCCGAAAGCGTTTCGGGCGCTCCGGAATGTCCCTCTTTCAGCAAGCTACAAAAGAGCTACTGAAAGATCGGCTTTCCGAAGCGTATGATTGGTCAAATGAAAGACCATCTTTATTGAATTTTCTATTGTTCGTCTTTCAGACGGTATTTTGATGTGGACTAAAAGAGCATCAGAAAGAGTATCTGATTTTCTTTCTTTCAGGTCGCCAATCACCAGCTCTTTCACCCCACATCAAAACCTGGCCTGAAAGAAGAAGAAAAGAAAAATCAGGCAAGGCCGTCTTTCATTTGACCAATTGTACACTCCTGAAAGTCGATTTTTCAACAGCTCTATCGGAGTTTGCTGAAAGACCCACATTCCGCGAGGCCGGAAAGGTCTTCTGATATTGACTGATTCAGAGCCGGTTTCAACCTAGGCCAATTGTTCTACTTTCCACAATCTCTGAATTCCGTACTGAAAGCCGTACTTTCCGGTAATGTTTCAATAATGCAGGTATAATTCTTTCTCCGGTGTGACACAGTTCGCAATGTCGAACGCACCGAGCAAGGAGGACGTCAAAAAACAATGAGAAACGGTGCTGAACAGTGCGAAGTTGAACAATGCGCGCTCGCGGTCAATAAACCATTCTCACAATCCAGAGTGTGAACGGGAAATACGCACAATGACCAGCGGAATGGAGGACAGCTACTAATGGTGATGAACAATGCCAACTGGATCGTGAACAATGCGAAGTCGAATACCGCAAAGTTGAATAATGCGAAGTCGAATAATGGGCCGTGAATAATGGGCCGTAAATAATGCGCAGCAGAGAATGCGACCACGCAATCTCAAGCCAGAGAATCTCAAAACTTATTCACCAGACTGGAGCATTTCGCGCAAGCAAGTAGTACAATCAAACACATGCATTGGATGTATTGATAATCGCGAAACAGTAATCGAACAAATAGCGATACGTAGTAGTCGATACAGAAAGCAAGTCGGGAAGGAGCGTGTGCGTTCGTGGGCGCTAGCGTACATATGAAACATTACTGCGTGAAGGACGAAGCGCGTAGGGTAGGATGGTGGGGCACCGGACGAAGATGGGCGGATAAATACGGCGACGAGTAGGTCGCGGGCGCGGTCACGGTGGGCGGGGCGGGTTCGATTGGGGGTGGGGAGGATAGTCTGCGACGAGTGGAGTGAGTGAATCGAACGATAAAGGATGGAGAGGGATACTCACGGGTATGCGTGTGTGTGGTATACATGAATATAGATCGAAAAAGGGTGGGTGGCACGGCCGGCGCATCATGCGACGACGCAGTACCAGTTGGCGTTGCCGGCCTCGCGCACCTCCTGGTCGAGCGGGACGCCCGCGCCGCTGCCGGGGGTCTCCTCCTGGGAGAGCGCCGATGCGGCGGTGGATGGGGACGCGCACGCGCCGGCGAAAGCGGGCGCGGCGAATTCGAGGGTCGCGAAGGAGTCCATTTGTGTTAACGGGGTGGGGTGGTGGTGGGTTGGGTGGTTGGGTGGTAGGTGGGAGTGGTAGTGGAGGAAGTGTGCGAGTGGGTGAGGGCAAAGGCAGATGAGAGCGCGAGTTACGATTTACGAGTTATCGAGTGCAAAGGGGCAGGGGCAAGCGTTCGTTAGCCTCACGACCACCCCCGGCAGCCTTTATACCCCGGCACCAGCACAATGCGCTGCCACCCACCCCCCGGCCCGACCGTTTCCCATTATCCAAATCCATATCGATGGCCGTCGCATTATTTCGAACAATGGAGCGAAATGCAACAAAGAACAAGGACCCGGCCGATCGGCCTGATCGGGTTGACAATGCGGAGTTTGAAATTTGAATCCTTCCTTCCCCGTTCAACTTTGGCAGTTTTTTAAGCTACAATGCGTGGTCGAATGCCACCACGCTGCGTCCTTTGTGTTCTTGTCGCCCTTTGTTTCCGGAGACAGAATAAATGCGGAAGGAAGGAAGGGAACGTGGAATGCTACGAAATGATGCATGATGGCCGAAGTGGGCCGAGGTGTGCCACCGAAGAAAAAGCCCAACTGCCACCGAACGAAGGACGAGAACACCAGTGAGTTTTGGAGAGCTTTCAGTGGCAGCGCGGAGGATACATTCAATGTGATTCCATTCGTTTTATAAAGTACAATGCACGTAAAAGTAATGAAGTATGCGTATCAGTGTAGGTGAGTGAGTCGGAGGGAGTCGTAACGAGCGGCGGGCGTCGGGATAGCGATACAGTGAGGCTGTGATAAACGTGAGACGCGTAAAGTAAAGGACGGTGGGCGTGAAGATGCGAAAGATAATGTCATAGATAGCGATAGACGAGCGGAGAAGAGGAGAGAGAAGGGCGGGGCTATACAGCGTGGGCGACGGGGAGGTCGAGCCCGCGGTGCGATGCGTCGAGCGAGGGGTACGTGAACGGCCGTGTGGGGCTCGCGCTGTCGCCCGTCAGCGTGCGCGTCCGCGAGGGGGGCGTGCTGGGCGCGTAGGTCGACGGCGTCTCGGGTGCGTGCGCGTAGACGTCGTCCGCGGGGTGCGTGTGGTACGACAGCGCGGGCCCCACGCTCGAGGACGCGACGGACTGCGTCTCCGCGTCCCACCGCTCCTCGCGCGCCTCGGCGTACTTGGCCGTCGCGGGCGAGAGGGGGAGGGGCGAGCGCGGGGGGCGCGCGGGTGCCTGCGAGGGCGTGGGCTTGGCGTCGAAGCTCGCAAGGTGGATGCCGCCGGGGAACTTGGGCGCGCTGCCGATGCCGAGGGTGATGGACGGGGGCGGGCGGCGGAAGACGACGCGGCGGACCCAGAGGAAGCCCTTCTTGTACTCCGCGAGCGCCTCGGCACCGAATGCGAAGAACGCGACGAAGATGAAGGTCGAGGCGGGGACGGTCCACCACAGGGCGTAGTATCCGGAGAGGATGATCTCGGGCGTGAAGAGGGTCGGGTACTAGAGAGGGAAGGGGAGTCAGCGTCGAAGACGAGGGAAGGGAGGGGAAGGGAACGACGCACCTGGTCGACACGCGAGAAGTTGGAGTGGACGTCCGCCCAGGTGGTCCAGGGGCGGATGGGGATGGAGATGGTCGTGAACCAGAGCGTGAAGATGGTGAGGCCGATAGACCAGAACATCTGCAGCGTCGACATGAGCATGAGGCGCAGGTAGCGCGAGGTGGTGAGGGCAGAGTGGTTTGCGTCGAGATGCGCGGCGAACGTGATGCGACGCTGAATAAAGTGCCGTAGCGCGAGACCTGGGGAGATGTTAGGGAGGTGGTGGCATAATGGACAAAGACGACATACCTGCAAAGACGAGGGACGCCGTCGCCATGAGCAGGGGCGGGATCCAAATGATGAAGATGGCGGGGATTGAATAGTACGTGGACGGGCGGCAGCCGTAGTCTTCGATAATGTCGAAGCGGTGGCCTTGTACCACGTAGTCTGAAAGAGTCCAGTCAGCGACAAATCGAGTGGAGGGGCACAAAGAGAAACGCACGAAGAGCCATAAATAAGATGGGCAGCCCGAAGCACATGCACGCCTCGAATATCTGGCGACGTTTCTTGTCCGTGGGGGTGACCCGCACGGTCCGCACGGAGGAGACTTGCTCGAGATGGATACATCTGCAAAGGCAGGCGGCGGGAAGCGCGAAATTGCCTCCGATAATGAGTTTCGTGGCTACACGAAGGTCAGATGGGGCGGAGGGCGCAGATGAAGAAGAAAGCCGCACAGATATCACACCACACTAACCCGACAATATTGATGCTGTCCGCCCACACAAGGGCGTCCACGGCGAAGATGATGTTCGTGACAAAGAGCCACGCGATAATAGATAGGGTGGCAACATTGCGGGCTCGCCAATGCCAGGGCAGAGGGAGGAAGAGAGAGAGGGCGGCGATGATGGCGACGGGAGCGAATTCGGGATGCATGGTAGGGACAAGTGGAATCGAATCCAGAAAGACACGCCCGCCTATTTAAACAGAGCCCTTGAGACAATGGAGCCTGCATTTTCGACCAAGAAGGCGCACAATGGGAGTGATCGTGATGTGGCGGACGTGGTTCCCAATGCGGACATTTTTGATGGCACCGTCCAAATGCCACCCATTCGTCACATATTCTAGTCGGTTCCACGCAATAAAATGCAGGGATTGGACGCTCTTTGTGTGTTGTGTCGCTCGATACGGACTGTGCTTGAAATTCGCGTTGAAAAGTGGCCAAAAGTCGTGGCCGATGCACGGGCGATCAAGATTGATCGCAATTCAAACTCCGACCATTGTCCTCAAAGCCCTTTCACCGATTCCGCTTATAAGTCGAACAAAGGCAAAAATGCAGACGCGATTCTCCTCGATTCCCCTTGCCCTACAGCCCACCTTCGCTCTTCCCGCCCCTCCCAATGATTAGCCCGACCGACCCAACGTACCCCGCCTTCCCAATCTTCTCGTTCCTTGGATTCGTCCTCGTTTTGATTCCGCTCTCCTGGCATTTCCAGGCGTGGAACTCGGGGACATGTCTTTTCATGATCTGGACCTCACTCTCCTGCTTCATTGGCTTCGTCAACTCGCTCGTGTGGGCGAATACGATCGACGACGTGGCGCCAGTCTGGTGTGATATCTGTGCGTCGTTTTCTTTTCGTTGCCACTCGAACTTACTTACACGCTGCACAGCGACGCGCCTCATTGTCGGTATTGCAGTGGCCATCCCCGCGGCTTCCCTGTGTATCAACCGCCGGCTGTACAAGATCGCCTCGTCCTCGACCGTCTCTATTTCCAAAGCTGAGAAACGGCGCGCGGTCCTAGTCGATCTCGCGATCGGCCTTGGAATTCCATTCGTTCAAATGCCACTTCGTGCGTTTGCCGTTGTCCCTAAGCCCTTGTCCACCGACTTACCATGCCTTCAGAATTCATCGTACAAGGCCACCGCTACGACATCCTCGAGAACGTGGGCTGCTACCCCACCACCTACAACGTCGTCCCCGCCTACCCGCTCTCCTACCTCTGGCCCAACATCATCAACCTCATCTCCGCCGGCTACGTCGTCCTCACCCTCCGCGCCTTCCTCCAGCGCCGCGCGCAATTCGCCTCCCTCCTCTCCAGCACGCTCCCCGCCCTCACGCCGAACAGGTACTTCCGCCTCATGGCGCTTGCCTCCCTCGAGCTCGTGCTCAACCTCCCCCTCGCGACGTACGGGCTCTACCTCACCGCCTCGCGCTCCCCGATCGCGCCGTGGGTCTCCTGGGCGGACACGCACGCGGACTTCTTCGCAATCAACCAGGTGCCCGCGCTGTTCTGGCGCGCGGACGCGCACACGCAGGCGACGGTCGAGCTGAGCCGCTGGGCGGGCGTCATCTGCGCGCTCGCGTTCTTCGCGTTCTTCGGCTTCGCGGCGGAGGCGCGCAAGCACTACCGGCTGGCGTTCTGGGCCGTGGGCAAGCGGCTCGGCTTTACCCCGCCCAAGGACAACGCGTTCCCGAGCATCCGCCTCCCGTGGAGCAAGGACAAGCCCAAGCCCGCCGCGCCGTTCTCACTCGCCGCCTCATCGAGCACGGGCGGCAAGTCACTTCCGCTCACGCCCGTGAAGCAGCGCCCGGACTCGCTGAGCCCGTCGCTCGCGGACAGCCGCACGGACTACGACTTTGACGACGTCACGGACGGGGAGACAGATGCGCACTCGATGGAGAAGCGCGAGTATATCTTGCCGTCGCCGTCCTCGTCCTCCAGCGCCAGAGGCTTCGCGCCGCCGTACGTGCGTGACGTCGAGGCCTATCCGATGGAGTCGCCTTCCTCGCAGGGGTCTACGTACACCGCCGCCGACAGCCAGCGCTTCTCGCGCCCGATGACGTGGCCCTCGCTCCACTCGCCGCGCCCCCCGCCTCCTGCATTCCCTCCCGCCCATGCCCCGGCGTCTTGATGATGCCTTCCTACGTTCCTCTCTGTTTTCCTTTGCAGCTTACTACGATCCCTGTATTTTTAGCCCCACGCTAACGCTCCTTCGCACGTACCCTCTTACGCCCATACATTTATGTACGGGAAGATACGAATACACTACGCTCCTTTTCCTTCGCTTGATGCTTTTAATTTTACTTTCACTTTTACTTCTATCCGGTAGAATACGACGACGACGACGAGATGTACACCGCCCGCGACGACGGGTTTAAATGAAATAAAAATTGATATAACCAGCTACATCGTAATGTCGTGCAGTATACTCGTGTTTCACGGTGCAGCGAGCTTTTGCGTCGGCGGCCGCAGGCAGGCGGAAAGTCGACGGCGAGCGGGAGAGCGAACGGGCAGTCGGTCATTGTGCACAGCTACATTGATGCGTACGCGTGGCGTTTGATGGCGTCACTGATGGCCGCCCCAGTGCTTCTTGTTTCTTACATCCATTCACTCTCTTCGTCGCCGGTCTTTCTTCCTCGGCTCCCTCCATCCTGTGCTGGCTGGCGTTGTTTTTCCTCAAGAAGGCTTCCATGGGCGTACAGCTCCTGCCAGAGCTTCAAGTTGCGGGCGAGATGCGGCGAGAAGTACTGGTTTTCTGCCTAAAATGTCTCAGCTCTTGCCTGTGCTGGCCCTCAGTCTATCCTCCAGAGGAGAAGGATCTCAATTTCGATTGTCTCAAAAGCGCTGGCCTGTTTCCCTTGGCTTTCAGGAGTCTTGATAGCTCTATGCCGCAGTTCGAGGAGCGGAACCACAATCTGTCCTGAACGGAGTCTCCGCGACACGGCTCGCACTGGCACACCGTTGTTTCCCGGTCTATGTGCAGAGTCTGCAGATGAGGAAACCAAATTTCGCTCTCGAAATGTTTTGACAAGAAAACTCATAGCTCTGACGCCGACTGCGGGGGGTCCTGCTTCCGAAGTTTCGATGTGGGCGCTGTGAACTATATCGATATCGCTACCCTCGAGCGTGCGTGGTGAAGGATATAGCGCTCGTACAGCGTCGGCTGCATTCTGTTCTTTGACGTTCGAAGCCAATGGGCCGTGTAACAATGCAATCATCTGGTACCCGCCGTTCGGCTTGCCCTTCTCCAGTGTTGGGCCGATGCCGCTCAAATACTGGGTCTTCGCACTGTCTGGACGCTGTTTGTTGGATTGCTGAGTGGTTTCGGGCATAGCAGCACTACGCCTTCGAGGAAGTCCATGCCAAATTATATCGTATCTTTGCTAACGGAGAGGTTCAAAGGCATTGGGGGATGCGTATTTGGGAGGGCGATGGATTGGCTAAATCATTTTTTTGATGGAAGGTGTGCCTCCTTCGAGCGACGCGCTTCGAGTTAAATTACGTGCACAGCAGCTGCGTGTGTTCTGCGGCGGGCATCCGAAGCAGAGCGAGATAATCCACCGTAGCAAATCTATCTTGCGCGCGAATGAGCTTCTAAAGTAACTCGATGGTACCTTGTCCCTCGCCACCGAGGCATTGGTTGAAGTTCGATGTCGGCGCCGTGCAACGCCAGTACTCGTGGAATCTTCCGGATGCACTGAAGGAGAGTAGGGGTGCTCATACCTCGACTCGTCGACTCGTCCCGTAGATGACTAGTTTTGTTTCAAGCCAATTTGAATTATTTATCTACGGGACGAGCCCACCGTCACGCTGCCGACGAGCCAAGCATTGAGCACCCCTGGTAGATTGCTATTTTCCCATGTACTCCGACCGGATATTCCTTTCAAGTGCACGCAGCTGGCTGCAGATGCTTGATTGATTGAGGCTTTGGAGCGTATGCGGTCGATGTAATTGCGCATGTATTTATTAGACTTGAAAGGCAGCCTCTTTTTTACCGACACTTTGGGCTACGTCGTCTCGATAGTGCATTTTGGAATGAACCTCAAGTTTATCAACAGGGGGCGGCATGGAGCGTGGCTCACGAATATACTTACATATAAGGCAACGTCTTTTTTGCCGACACTTTGGGCTATCTACGTCGTCTCGACTCTCCATAGTGCATTTTGGAATGAACTTCAAGTTTATCAATAGGGGGAGGCGTTGAGCGTGGCAGACAAATTTGAACGATATACTACGCTGCGATGATGTTTCCTCGATCCATCATCCCTCTCGTTGAAAGGCTGGAACTGGACCTCGACAAACTGGTTGAACTGGAGGAGCTGGATTGCGGCCATGCCGGGATATGTATCGGATCCCATACACCTTGACTGCGGTTTTCGTTCCTGTCAATCGTGGTATCGGAGAACGATTTCGCATCGACTCACCGGCTTTCTGGCGGGTATTCTGTACCAAACAAATTTAGGGCCATCAGGCCTCTCAAACCTACGTACCACCGGTCAATGTCGCTGGTGCCCGCCTTCATCATGGCGAGAAGTTCATGCACCATCCCGGGCGTGTTTATGAGAGGGATGCGAATATCACCTGCAGGGTTTGACAATTTATAAGTCATCGGGATCGGATACTGGCTGCGCGGTTCGGGCTAACCGTATTCACTGAATTGTATGATCATCTGCAGGGCGATGTGCATAGTGTGTGGATCGCGGAGGAATTTAAAGCAGACTGAAAGGAGGTTTGAGCGGAGAAGTTCTCCTCGGAAGTTAACTGCGAACGGTAGGCCCGTTATTTAGAATATGATCTTCTGCAAGATCTTCTGCAAGATCAATTTAACTGACTCACCATTTGGAGCGAAATGCAGCACAATCTTCACAGCGTACTCGATCATCGAGAAATCGGAATCGATGAGGATAGCCATGAGCGTCTTTTGGTTGTCGAATGGGATGTCAAAGGAGCTAGGGTCATGTCAGTGGCCGTAAAGCAGTTCGCTCGGATTTAGTCTTACGAAGGTAACATAAGGATTAACTCCGTGTATGATTCCTCAAGCTGCTTTCCGGGCTTGGCATGCTGTAGCTTGAGAAACACCTCCCGACATACCAGTGGGGCAACGACCGAAGCGGCGCCATCTAAACTGTGAACTCAATCGAAGGGCGAGGTTGATCAAGGAAGGGAGAATACCTAGTTCCATAATGCCTCGCATCAGTCTCAAATAGCTACTGCTCCCAGGGCCGTCAATCTGAGCGAGAATTTGTTCTACCGTTGCCGGTAGATTTTGAACGTCATCTGTGAACATAAGAGCCCAATCCATTGATTTCGAGTGAATGTAACCGAGTAGCCCGCGGATTACGATATCCTCCTCCGAGTGTTTTAGTAGAGGAAGGATCTTCATCGTGGTTTGGGCGAAAGGGAAGTATGGCCGAAACTCGTCTGAATGCAAGTGGGCCGACACAAACATGTGAAAGAGGATACGGAGCTCACCACACTGCATCAGAACAATGTAGCTGTCGAGTGTTTGTTCGTCATCCCACTTGAAATCAGCTAGCAGAGCACCCATTTGGGAGATCAGGTCCGGGGAAATAGATTCACGGGCTTTCTCTGACGCAAGATCAGCACACCAAGGGCATCTGAAAAGAGACGCAGCTGACTGTTTTGCATGATAAGGATGAGGGCGGCCAGTACCTTCGGTGCCTCATGCGGTGGACCATCCTCTAGCCCGGAAACTACCATGGGAATCATCTCGCAGATATATGTGCTAACGTCGTCTGAATGTACGTCGGCAATACCGAAGGTACGATAAGATAGGGTGCTTACAATCCTGCAATAATCGATGAACCGTTCCATGAGGTTCTCCGTGGCGAAACAGAGACGTGTGCAGCAGATAAGCAATTTCGAAGAATGATTGCCCAGAGAAAATTGCTGCTCGGGTGTTATCTACATAGTTGGAATGAGTACATCGCCAACTAAGTGCGGAAATGTTATACTCACCATAGGCCCCGAGAGCCATAACAGCATAATGTGCGCTGTGTCGGATTCCGGAACTAAGATCATTTCCGAGGAGAAGAACAATGTTAATGATGATGGAAGCGGAATCCTCTGTGTTGAATTCGGAGCTCAAACAAATGGCTGCACGGATATCAGCTACCCGACAGTTAGTACAGCGAAATTATCACGGGCATGAAGCTCACTGTACTGTACCAGCTCAGGTATTGCGAGCAGTGCATGTAGACGGATGTCGCTGCTTTGATGCTGGAGCATCACACGAATTTTGGAAACTACCATGCCCTGCATGGCTGCGCGGGCATCGTCTTGAATGAAGTTAACATGATGCGAACGAGAAAATGCGTCATACATACCAGACCACAGAAGAGAGATAACCGCATTGAGTACACATGCGCGGCCATCGTCTAAGTTGAAATTGGCACACTGAGGATTGGAGCAAATGCCATGCGCACCGGACCATAGATCAATGAAACTCCAGTCAAGTGCAGCATGATCGTGTAAGTCTAAATCATTCCCCAGCATACAGAGGATTTCGGCAACGGTTTCACCAGAGCAGATAAGTGAACGAATATCAGCTGTTGAAAATCAACATAGATAAAACCACGTGAACGGCGACTCACCATACTGTCCCAAGGCAGCAATTGCGCGGAGTGCCTGTCTGCGCACAGCTCGTTCCGTGTGCTTCAATGCTGCAACAATTTTAGATATCGCTTCATCACGGCAGATGACATTGCGGGTTCCGTCTATTCAAGTAAGGGCTATGCATGCAGGCCAGCGCAATGCAGAGCTCACCATACGGAAGGAGAGCAATGAGTGTGGCGAACGCGTAGTGACAAACATATGCGTTTTCGCTAGCCAACATACAAATCAGGCGTTGGATGATTTTGCCAGCCCAGTCGGATCCCAGAACATCATCTGCGCCAAAGTCAGCGCAGTCTGAGTAAGTTTGGGGAGTGTATAGCATACCGTACGGCAGAATTGATACAACAGCGTTGAGTCCCTTTATCTGGACATGCCAATCCACATGATCTAGCATGGAGAGAACCTCGGGGATACCCTGTCCAGCGCAAAAAGACGCGCGGAGATCATCTACGCAACTCATCGAATAATTGATGCGAGAAAATGCGGAACTCACCATATTTCATCAAGACAAGCAAGGCGTCCCGGAGACGCAGCTGTGCGCGCCAACTCGCTTTGTGCAGCATAGAAACAACCTGGAAGATAGTGCGCTCAGCACAGATGTATGTTCGGACGTGGTCTGGCTGGAATGAGCCGCAGTCATTGTTTTGGCATGGTCGCCGCTCACCATACGACACGATAACAGCAACGGTGTCAGAAACACTTTGTTGTGTTGTCAGGTCTGGATCCCCCAGCACAGAAATGACGTTAGCGATGGTCTCGCCAGGATAGATGGACAGTGGAACGTCGACTGGATCGAAGTCAGTCTACTGTGAGGCTTGTATGTGTGACGCTCACCATAGTACACAAAAGCAGCGACGGCACCAAGTGCGTGTCGTTTTACATCGCTCGATGTGGGAGTGGCGAGTAAACAAACGATTCTGAGGACCATCTCGGGAGAGCAGATCAACTGGCGCACGTCATCTGACCCAGGTCAGTTCGCAGGCGTGTCTACCATGTTGGGCTCACCATAATGTACCAGCGCAGTGCAGGCGTCGAGCGCACATATGACCACGCTCGAGTCCTCGTTGTCTAGCATAGACAGGACTTGCGAGATCGTCTCGGCTGAGATGGACGCGCGGAGAAGTTCTGATCGCCAATGAGCCCTCTGGGAATATCGATATTGGAGCTGCTCACCGCAATCCGCAAGACTCGTAACGAGATCAACAGCACATCGCTTTACGTCCATATCCTCATCCTCTGCAAGGGAGGTGACCTCCGAAATCATCTCATCAAAAGCGTTCGACGCGTAGAAGAAACCTGACTGGTAGTATGCATGAGACTGGCGTAAGGAAACTCGAAGCTCACTAAGTTCGCGACCAGCCTCCAATGCGCGTCGACAAGCAGCTGAATTCCACTCCCCAAAGGTCGACAAAACTTTCGCGATCGTCTCCCAGCGGCCGATGCGTGTACCGTAATCTGTGCTTGTCTCGTGAGGTTTACCTGGGCGAATCAGTGTGTCCAAAAGGCCTGTGACTCCAGCGAGGAGGGCGAGGAGGTCAGATTCATGCATGCCGTTCCGGGTTCCGAAAAAGAATACGCGAATGAATCTGTCGACAATGGTTTGTTTAATTTGCTCTGCGGGGATCGTTCAGTTGATATCAGGTATCGAAGAATGTGGGACGGCACCATCGCCCGCCATAACCCTTAGAATTTCAACGATCCTCCTGCGTGCCCTGCGATCCCACGTTTTGATTATGTCGCGCAGTTGCGGCGTCGAGAGACTGCTTGCGAAGTGTCGTCTGAATGTGGCTGATGATGTCAAAATGTGGAAACTAGGAAGGAACCAGGTAGGGGCGTACTATGCTGGACGAGATCAGAGAGGACTGCTACCCAGCTTTGCGGCCCGGATTTCTGCACGGTAGCCAGTCCCTTCAGTAGGGTTGACACACCAGATCGTATGATATTGTCGGCAGATTTCTGCGAGGACCCCTGTCGCAATTGCCATCGGGAATGTATCTTGATAAGGAGCCGCTGGAGATGTGTATCACCGCAGACTTTGATCATTACTGGGATCTCCGTGTCGAAAAGCGTCCGGTGGTGTATGTGAGACCAGAAGAGTAAAGTAAGGGTGCCTGCGACACAGGCCGCAATGTCGCGGATACCGAGCGGGAGGACATCGATGTTTCCAAGTGCGCCGTCGGCGCTGAGCAGTTTATTTAATGAGTAGGCTGCGGCTCGGTCCTTGAGATTGACTGGAACAGACTGCACGAAATGAAGTAGGACGTATAACCAGGCGCGCAGCAAATCGGTATCCGGCGAGCTTCTTCCCAGTTCGGTCGAAATGAGTCGTAGAAGTAGCGGCATTGAGCCGCCTCTAAATAGCTCGTCCTGAACTGCGGTATTGGCGGGGAGACCTGCGATTGCACGGAAAACTGCGGTGGTAATGCCGGGATTCGGAGACTCCGAGAGCATCCAGCTTAGCGCGCGTGCCTTCTGGGCGTCGATCTCAGAGGGATATGGAGCAAAGCCGTCAAACGACAACGGACCATGCATCAGACGGCGAACCATCCCTGAGACTGGCGTGCGGAATGGCGAGTCGGAAGAGAATGCGGAATGGACGCTGCTACTAGCATACAGAGCCAATATCACGCCCGTTATCGCACAGATGACGATACCGATGGCGAGGTCGTCCTGGAACAGGAGAATAACGAGCCCGATGCTGAAGAGGAAGAAGCCAATGTGGATGAGAATCGGCAGACACTCGATGATGAGCTTGAGGTGCCATCGGCGGAGGCCTCCGAAGCGTTGGCAGTGGAGGGAAGCGTCGGCCCATGTAGATCCGGACACAGAGGAGGAAAATTGGGTGATCCATCCCTTTGCGAGACTCGCGCCAAGCGCGCTCATGAGGCTGAACATCAAGCTCGAGAACCAGAGACCATTCACCCAACGAGAGGATGAACTTGGGGTAAATGCTGGCGCGGTAGGAGCCAGGGCAGCCGTTGCGTTGCGCTGGTTTTCGATGAGAACAGTTAGGAGCGTGTTCGTGATGGTTTGGAGATCCTCTTGCAGGCCCTTGCGGATTTCGATCAGGAAGGCGGATAAAATCGCCGAGAAAAGGCCAGCCTAAAAACGGCCATTCAGGTGAGCGATTCCATCGAGATTAAGCGCTCTCTTACAAAGATGAGCAGCGGGTCAAGGTCGCTATTAAACGTATTGGCGAGATTGTCGTCGGAGATTTTGGCCTGATCCATGTAGAGCTTCCAGATTGGTGCGTTGTCTGTGCAGTACGGACTGAAGGGACCGTGAGCGTCAAGGTCGGTCGGGTCACCTTGTTCCCAGTCTCAGCATTGTACTCGAGGAAAAAAGACACACGCACTTGAAATCGGCGCAGCCTCTGCATCTCTCGCTGTGGATCGACTTTGCCCTAGCCCCGGCCCTCCGGCTTCGGCTTCGGCTTCGGCTTCGTTTGCAGCATACTATGATTGCGTTGAGGCCAGTCTCGCATCAGAGACAGTACGAACCGGCGCAGTCTGCCCATTCATCCTTCAGACGTCGCAAAGCAAGAGCTTTTCAGCACGTGCGTTTGTGGGTACAAGAACAAGAAACGGCATTCACAGCCGCGAAATCTGATTCGATTCTTGGAGAGACACGAGGCTAGAGATTGATCCAATCCGGAACGGCATATCTTCAATTCGTCCACAATAAGAGCATTCAAGTCAGCGTCCGGTAGTGCAATGAATTCGAAAGAAACCAGCCGGCCCAGTGAAGTTTTGAGGGAGTTGGAATCCAGGACTCGAGTCGCAGCAGAGGAAACACTGCCGACACGGCGACACCGGTCATTTAACTGCATGGATGGATAAAACAGCAGGATAAACCAGCCAGCATTCGCCGGATAAAAAAGAAAAAACGCGGCGACAGCGTTCTGTGGTCGCCGGGTATGGTGGGAAGTGTCGATTTGTGCATAGCCACCTTGCTGATTGATTGATGGCGACCACGCCTTGATGGCGCTTGGTGTCTCCCTCCGACCCTTCCCCTCAACTTCCTCTCGTGCAGGCGAATTCGAGCTGGCGATGGCTTCCACTCCATCTCCCTATCCCTATTATGTCATTGGACCCCAGGTACGTGTCGAGTGCAATATCCCCCCCCCCCCCCCCCACAGTGTCAGTGCGCGCACGTCGCGCAGAATACGATTGGAAGCACTCAACTGATCCGTGCACGACGGTCGCCCAAAAATCTCGCAAAAGAAAAACATCCACGTGCCACCGACTCTCTGCCTCTCGCTCGTACATAACAAACCTCAGCGCCCCTCCGACGAGCCTGCGCAACGACCACGAACTAAATCCCAAAAGTCGCCGTCCGTCTATCTAGAATGTATTGCTCTACGATGCTCTGCGATGCTCTGCGATCTGTGTCCTCGACGCCGCCCACCGTGCTCTACTAGAGTTGTCGATTCCTTGGACAAAAGTCCCCACCGTCGGGACTATTTTCCCGATTTCGAGGCTGATTCGACCTTGCTCCATTTCCCGAGCCGCACCCATACTCGGAGTCTCGGAATGTGTGTGGCGCGCATCGGGGCAAGATGCATGCGCTGGTACAATGAATTTCCCCGGAGGGCCATTCAATGCATGTGTGTGCTTTCCGAATCCCGCGCACTCGTTACAGCGAGCGCTGCGCGCACCGTAGAGCGTGGTCAGACCGAACCCTCGTGCAACTATGGAACAACTACGGACAAACCCATTCGCAGTACCTATACGCGGCGCGATCCACCGCTTTGGTGAGGTCGAAGAACGTATCTCTAACCACGGACGCGTTGCGATCCGCCGGTACTGCTTTGCTAACTTATCAAAGTTCTGCCGTCGCAACGACATGCCCGATGCTTCTCCCAAATACCGATACCAATGGTGGGACGCCGCACCTTCAGCAGAGCTGAAGTTTGGGTTTAATATGGCTGACTGAAAGCTTTTATCGCATTATCTGTAGAGACTGCCACTGGGCACCGGATATCCCAAACACTGTGGCCTATTCTGTGCCCCCATAGATGCCTCGGCTTAACGTCAATGTGCCCTTGCTGGTGGGTGCTTTATCGTCCGCTTTCGTTGATTGACGGCTTACTAACGAATCTTTCACTTCAAAATTGTTATCCACAAATCAAGGGTCGTGGTCGCATTCTGGTCCGACACGCAGTGAGCTATTGTCGTGCCTATGCGATGTCTGCCCGTCTAGCAGACCTGACAGTCTCAAGTGGGCCCTGCTCCCCGAATGAATCGGACTCGGATGGAAGGTGCGTGCTTCCTACTTACCTCTCAGGACCGGAAACGACCGGCTTGTCACAGCTGTTCCATCTGCCCGATACTCATCGTTCGTAGGCCCGAGTCGAGTTACCCACTCGATCTAGGTCTTCAAACCCTCGGCGCGCCAATCGTACGAATGTACACAAAAGCTTAATTTGTCCCGGATTGGCGACTACCAACGATTCGAGTTCTCTAATCCAACCGCGAGATGTGGGGCTTGATTTGTCAAATTAGTTTTATCTGTAGCTCCGGTCCAACGAGTGGGGATCTTGTTCTCAGAAGCCGACAATGGTGTCAAGTCCCGCATCTTCTCTTGCGCGGCATCCTCTCTCCAAGCTCCCAAGCGCCGCCACAATCATGTCTGTGCTTGATATTCTTCCGTCTGCTAACTTCTCCCGCGTCTTCCCAGAACCGTGGCATCTGCTTCGCTGAAATGGATCGGCCCTGTGTTCAAGGATCTCCTGATTCTCCGTCCACTGATAAAGAAGATTGGAGGTAAGTCGATTTTTTACTGTAGAACCGTCACTTAAGATTGACTGTAGGTTTGATTAAGAATCCCGACCTATGCTTTCTGCGATTACGGTAGAAGGTCACTCGCGCGTTGCCCTGTATTGCCTTTAGCCACCCATTCAACCGTCGTGAGGGACTAGTGCTGTTACTCTGCACCTGCAAGCCGTCTCTAGCCGTCTCTGGAAACTAAATCCATTCGACTAACGATCAAGTTATTTATGTGTGCCGAAGCACACACAGCATAGTGATTATAAAGCCTGCGCGGCTTGAAGGGCGTTATTCCTCCCATGCTCTCTCTCCGCGACTCACTGGCTGCCGTCGCGAGTTACAGACTTGGCTACAGTCCCCAACGGCGTCAGTGGCATAGTCAACACCCTGTCTGCACCTTCCGACATTTTCTAGCATATCCATGGCGCTGGACGACACCACTGGCACTCTTCATGCTCCTCGCCATCACCGCTGTTCTCACTTGCCTGAATAGTATGCCCACTGGAACTTGAACCCACGCAATGCTCACCCATTCGTTTAGTTCCGTTATCAGCCTACGAGACCGTACAGGAATTCACCTATTTTCCAAATGCCACGATACCTGCCCTACCCATGAGCAACATGATCCCTTCCTTCCTGCGTTCTCCTGGCGCAACTTTTGCGCCTCAGGCTTTGCATGTTGGCGACACATTTCGACTTAATAACTCCCTCTGGACATATACAATTGTCAACGCATTTGATGGGACGGACAGCAGGAAACCAGTCTCTTCGGTCCCCTATTTCAACAATCCGTTCGACAGCTGTGATGTGGTGCGTGTTCATACATTTTCTCGTGCGTAGGGAAGACTGTGAAGTGATGGCCATGCAGACAAATATTACGGTTGAATTTGGTTTCTCCCCCGAGTTAAGCGATATCGTTAGTACTGAGGTTACAGTCAGTTACACATTTACAAATAGTCCCTTCAACTGATGACATCCAGGGACTTGTGACCTGCACCCAGCCGACTGTCTTTCAAATGACATGGGGTCCCAACACCATAGATCATGGCACATTTGCCTCCCTAGTAGTACCGTGGTTCCTCTCGTTCGACGTCGGGACTGTAAAGTGAATTTCCAAATTGCAATGCTTGAAGAGCTAATTACGACGCAGGCACTGCTGGATCTGTGCGCTAGATGATCCCTTCGCAGGCTGTTATTGACATGCGAATTGTAGAGCGCTCATACCCCTCACAGTCGGAATAACTGTTCGACCTTGTTGCAACTGCACTGAGAACGCCATTGAATCAGAAGCCAATATTGCGGTGGCGTCACAAGCCCTGGAATCAGCCCTTCTGGAACCACCTTGCAGTACCGAGCCCACTCGTTTTGGAGGGCTTGGTGCAACGGTCCAAAACACATCAGTCGTTGGAGAGCCCGGTGTCATCTGGGCTACGAGTCCCAACATCACAGGTACCTTTGCTACAATGCCGGGATCAACGCGGAAAGGCTACATCGGATCTGGTGACCCGTCTCAGTTGAACGTTCCGTTGCAAAATCTGTGCCAGGCATATTACCATCTCGTGCGCCGTGACCTGGGCGTCGTCCTCAAAAATAACATCTACTTATCTCCCGAAATGTTCAACAACAGTATCACTGGCCCAACGGCAACGGATCCCCAAACCATCCTACGTTATGCCGGCGTGTACCGCGCACAGACTTCGAATGAAACAGTGATGGCCCAATGGCGAGAAACTTTTGCAGTGTTCAACGAAACCGACCGTGTCCCTGTCCTGGAATATCTACGACCTGTACCCCGACTGAAACCCATGGGCTCAGCGATAACCAGCGTATTCGTGGCAACATTTGCAATGGTATCGACAGTATGGACGATCTTTTCCGGCATCGCGAGGGCGTTTGTGAACTCCAGTGACGGTACGCCTCCGAGTAATTTATTTCCGTGCGTTATTAATGTCTTCGTGTCTTTGCAGATTCAGAGAGTGTTTTAGAGAAGGAGAGATTTGATGTAGAAGCGAAGCGCAGTTTCGAAGGTAAGAACTAAAACATCGAACCATTCGTACAGCCCCTGAAGTGACCTGGCAATCAGAAATCGAACCAACGGAATCATCCTCTTTTACGGCGCCATACAAGGATCCCACTTACGAGGATCACCGCTGGAACATCCTCGTCGAAGAAGTCGCGAGACTCGCAAACGTTATTGAGCGGATCGAGAATAATCTTCCGGATACGAAGCCCATGATTGAGCGGATGGAGAGCATCGAGAATGACCTCCGGGAGATGCAGCGCAACATAAAGAACCCAGAAAAAGGTGGGGAGTGACGATTATGACATTCCTGTACAAGCCCGTCCGATCTTTGCAAACTCAGTATTAATACTGTCCGAATTCTGCATTCTCTCATTAATCATGAAACCTACATAGGCTCAGAGTCGTCACTCGGAGCTTGGTTCTGTGTCGCCCCGGGCCCGAAACCGAAAGTCAAAATCGCCATGGAGCAAAGGGCGACTAAAATACATCGCCAGCCAGAGAGGGTGTAGCATTGAGTGAGTCGAAGCAAAAAGGACAGACCTCGTCACGTTGATACATCGATGGAGTGGGTAGCGATGTGTGTGCCGAATGTGTGGATCATTGGGGATCACTCGCAGGGCAATGCACGATTTAAACTTCGCACGAAGAGGCATATAATGAGGATGGTGGCCTAATCCGCGCCAGAGCCAAGCACGCTGTTGGTCAGCGTGCTTAGTTGCGGATTTACGATTACGACTGTAGAGCCATTCTATCACGGACTGCATTGGCAGGATCGCGGTTTTTCGTGGGAATGGTCTCTAACCTTCTCTAACCTTCGCGACATCCGTCTTTGGGCTTATTGGCGACTGAGGCGTCAGTGCTGGGGAAGACCAGCGAGGCGAGCGAGGTGCTTGCTGCCGGAGAGTCTGCGCGCACAGCGAGCATTAATATTATGGACCGTACGTAAATCCAGAGAAAATGGTGCCGAAAAATATGGAATGGGGGGACCGAGCGGGCTTCACTTTACCTCGATGGTGCGATGCTGAGATGGCACGATGCCGAATCGATGTCACACCACCGTTAGTGACATGCCGCTGCCGCCGCCTCCACAAGATTCAGACAGCAGCACACGGGTCGGCGCTGGGGGGGCAGGCGACCGCCTTATCTTCGGCTCTTCAGCGTTGATTCAGCTTGAAAAAATCGATTGAGGCTATGTGAAGCAACGCGAATGGCGAGCTCGAGGTAAGTACCCGAGTAACCCGATGGCGACCAAGGCACGTCAAGAATCCAGCGTCGGGCACTTGTCTCGAGTATTCGAGCCAAGTGTAGAGTCTAGCTGACTGCGTGAGGCACGCTTTTGTTTTTTCTTCATCTTTGGCCCTTTTGCGTCCTCGTACCTCACCGTTTCAGGTATTCAAGCCGCAAGCGATGAGATGCCCGCCCCAAGGGGGAACAAAGATTAGAATAAAAGATATCACCTACAAAAGTTTTTTTTCGGGGGGTCGGTCGACCCTCCCCCCCTCTTAGCGTGGGAAATTGCCTTATATAGACGTCAAATTAACCGATTTTCACGATTTGGCCAGGCGCCATCAGAACCGTCGCCCGCGTGCATTGGGTAGTTCAAACCAGCAAAAAGTGAAATGTGGAAGGAGCAGATTTTTGCCGAAGTTGGCCGAAGTCACGCCTCCCGTGAGATATTACCTGATTGGGAGTGGCTGTCCGGTCTTATCAGCTAAATCCGGGCCTGATTGACAGTTTTGATGGGGTACCCTGTGAGGCCCCCGGTCACTACCTTGTAGTCCCGTCCGCTTTTTCAAAAAAATCCGGGCTGATTTATGCTATGAATTTCGCCGCTGGGGAGCTGATTTATGCACTTTCGGACGAACATGTTCGCAAAAATCGCAATTTTTCTTCCCCAGACCGTTTTTTCGCTGTTGGGCCACCACAGGGGCTTCTCGGGACCCTGCTTTCGTTCACTTGACGCTGACCGTGCTTCGTTCCAAGTGCAATTCATGGTACATGGCTATGCTTGGCTCAAAAAAAATTCTCGCGCTCCGCACGATTTATGCTACATAGGACAGACCTCGCTGGTTTGACGGCCGATTTATGCACTTTTACAGACCGACATAACGGTCATTTTGGCCGTTGATTTATGCTCTTGCGGACCGGGTTACATGGTAGTGACCGGGGGCCTACCCTGTGTGCGCCATTCTTATCTTCGTCCCCCCCAGAACTTTTAGCCAGGAAGCAAGGCCCCCCTTTGCCCAGATGGAAATAGGGAAACGTCGGTATATGTAAGACTCCTTGAAGAGCGGGAACCAGCGGCTGGTGGCGAGCGGGACAGAATGATAGATGAAGCCAAGTTGGAAACAACAAACTTGAATTTCCTCGAGTCGGAGGCGTTCGCTAAGGACTAGACCGGCCGTTGACTTGTCATGTTACCGGTGCAATTGATTCCCTAATCTCCGCTTCTTGTGTTTCACTCATCCTCCGTGGTCGCCGCATTTGGTCGAAGATTGATGGTATCCGTAGCATACAATTGACGCCTGTATGTAGTACGGGCCCCGGCTGTTTCTTAACGGGACCGCGCCGGAATATACCTACCTACCTAGCGCGCTTTAGTTGCCATTCTACATGGGGCGCACACGGAAGGCAAAGCCCGGCCGTTGTTTTTTTGTGGCAAGTACAAGGTAAGTCGCTGCACTTCATCTTGTCGGGGTTTGCAATGAAACGCTAACGTTTTGACTCCCACCGGCGCTGATCTTGCGCTGATCTCTCCTTCCTTCAGGCTCTCACGCCTACAAATTGCAAATTTCGTCGCTCATCATCAAGATCTTCTCCAATCAGGGACGCGTCCAGTTGGCCATCTGCGCGTGATTCGGACAATAAATATGGATCTTGCCATCGCTGCGTCGAGATTCGCTTCCCACCTCCTTGCTGTCCCGCTGCCACCACCACCATGGTCCAAATCCGCCGCGCGTCGAAGCAGGACCGCGTTCTGCAATACGGGACCGTCGCTGCGACCCTTCTCAAGGATATTGGCAATGCGTCAAATCAGCCCTACCTTCAGGCTATCGCCAGCGTTTCGCTGCTCATTATGGAGACGGTTCAGGTGCGTCGTCTTACACGTTGCGTCCTTGGGCTTTGACTGACCGTTTTTCTTTTCACTCAGAGAGTGAAAGATAACAAGGATGGTGCGTCTGCCTTGGCGAATGTCGCAGAGGAAAAACGCTAAATTTCGAGCAGCTTGCATGAAGATGACGGAGCGGGCCTACGAGCTCGTCTGTGCTATCATCAATATCTGCCGCGACTCCGAGGCAGACCTGGCACCCGCCATGGTTCGCAGCATTACTCAGTTCGAGGAGTACGTCGCCGTTCCCGATTTAGCATTCCTCCCGCTCACACGCGGCGCAGGACGCTGCAGAAGATCCTGGTCTTCGTACGCAACCAAGTCAAGGGCGGTCTCATGCGGAGGATGTTCCGCTCCATGGAGGATGCGGATCTCATCAAGGAGTGCAATCAGGATCTGAAGCACGCACTGGACGTCTTCGGAGTACGTCGACCTTGACCTGATTCATGTCGTATACACCTAACCGGGATCCTAAGGTCCAGTCTGGCATCATTGCTGCCATGACCATGGCGGAGATGCAGGTGCGCTCCTCCCGCCGTATTGTGATACGGGTCTAATATCTCACGCAGAAAGAAACCAAGCAGCGCCACGAAGAGCTTATTGCCATACTCAAGGAGAGGCGCTCCAAGCCGCGGCGCTCCTCGTCCGGGGGGTCTGACGGTTCGGGCTCATCGCGGAGAAAGCGCCCCTCGAGCGTCAAGACCGACCGAACGTCCGTACTATCTCAGCCCTCATATAACCCTTCCATGCTAACTGCGCGCCACAGCCTGACGGCTGTCTCGATGCTCCCTGCCTCCCCGAAGATCTTCTACGGTCGGGACGAGGAGGTCGCCCACGTCACCAACACCATCATCCGCTCAAAGCCCGCACGTATCACCATCTGCGGGGCCGAGGGCGTGGGCAAGACGGCGGTCGCGCTCGCCGCCAGCCACAACCCCGACATCTCCAAGATGTTCGGCGTCCACCGCTACTTTGTCGAGTGCGGGGAGGCGACGGACGCAAAGCAGCTCGTCGCCGTCCTGGCGCAGTCCCTAGGCCTCGACACCCCGAGCAGAAAGCACGTCATTCGCCACCTGACGACAATTGGGACCGAGGAGACGCCGGTGCTCGTCGTCCTCGACGCGCTGGACCGCGCGTGGAAGCCGTATGAGACCCGCAGCGACGTGGAAGACTTCCTGTCGCTCCTCGCTGACCTGCAGCATCTCACCATCGTCGTATGTGTTGTACCCCCTATTACTCCCTTTATAGCTAATATCTGTCCCCGCAGGTTACTCTGCGCGGTGGCGAGCGTCCGCGTCAAATCAAGTGGACGCGCCCCTTCCTCCCAACGCTCCAGCCCATACCCTCCTCCGCAACACGCGCGACCTTCCTCGACATATCCGACGTCTCCCCCGAGGAGCCGGGCTTTGACCAGGTGCTCGAGATCACGCAGAACAACCCCCACGCCGTCACGGAGATGGCGAAACTCGCGTCCTTCGAAGGCTGCCTCTCCATCATCGCGCGCTGGGAGCAAGAAGGCTCTGCGCTCTTCCTTGACAAGCCTCAGCGCGACGCGCCGCCGCACGGCGTTTACACCGAGGACGGCACGCTCACGGAGGAGCCGGAGCAGATACGATCCGCCGCCGAGGAGAAGGCCCTCCTCGCGCTGCTCGACCCCGACGTGCGGGCGTCGACGCCGGTGCCGACGATCGACACCCTGATGCGCGAGCCCGCGCCGTCGATCGACCAGCTTATGCGTGAGCTGCGGCAGAGCTCGCTCGACAGTGTGGCCCCGGGGAGCTCGTTGGGCAGCGCGTGGGGACGCAGCTCGCGAGATAGCATGTCGCGCCCGGGCTCGCTCGACGGGCTCCTTCGGCCGAGCTCCATCGACACGCTGGTGGAGGTGAAGACGTGACTATGCGCTGCGTAGGGCGCAGCGCCGCCCCGCACAGCGCACGCTATCCACTCACCCCCGCCGACGTGGCACGCCGCGGCGGTGGAGTGGCGGAGAAATTTGACCCTCCGACGAAGACGGGAATCCTCTTTTCCTCAAGTCTATGCATACCATACCACGACGTCGTATGCCTCGCGGTGTCCTCGACCGCGAGCGAGCGCAGCACCGTCAATCGCCAATCGCGCTGCCCCGATTCACCCAACGTCGGGACGAAAAAAATCAGCAAACCCCAAAACCTCTATGCCGCATTCGTCTCCTATCTATCGCATCTATCTAACGCCATCCGCGCCGTCGGCGACGACGCAGATGCATCACTGTACCACCACCACCACTCATCGCATCCTTACCACGCACTGTACTTCTACCATCCCGTCCCACGTACGTTAAAAAGATCCCGCGGATCGCCCTATGCATTTTCGCTTTATCTTAAGTAGCACATTTCCCCTACGTACTTACCTACCTATGCCCTTCACATTTCAAAGCTGCGCTTTACTTACAGTTACCTACCTACGTACGTACCGCCCTCTATGTAGTCCCGCAGCCATTAGGGTCGCGGCGACAAATCTATGCTCTATATCAAATTTGGTATCTACGCCAAGACGCGTAGATGGATGGATAATTGTCAGGTCGGATGATTCGTTGTCGGGGATCTTTTTAGACCGGGTATGTGCTATCATGTCGATGAACTCCGCCCGAAGTTTCACGACACTGTCCGTGTTTGAACGCCGACTCAGCGCTGGTGGTAACCAATCGAGCGCGATACTTGACGCTACTTGACGACAATGCCAAGGGGTAGGAAGTCCGGTCGCAAGTCGCCATCCTTATCTTGTGGACCTGCGATCCCCATCGCCCAGGAGGCTGGTTCGTAACGGCGAGCCGCTCTGCCTAAAGAAAACGACCTCGTTACATATTCAGATTCCGGGGCGATAAAGGATGTCCACGAAGAAAGAAGACAGAATCCGGACAAACATGATTTTCATGAAAAATGAGACCTGAGCGGATTGAGCTCAAGCCTAGCCTGGACGCTGGGGGGCTTCGACGTCAAAGCAAGCAAAGACCTCCGCATCCTGCCTCTATCAATTCCAGCTGTTTACTGGCACAGAAAACTGCAAAAAAAAGTCGTGAAATTCTTGGAATTCTCGAAAATAGATAGTATGGCCCAGCGTTCTCGATATCACACATACTGAGGAAACTGGAGACTGAACGTCCTTTCCTGAGGGTGTTGACTGCGCCTTCGGTGGCCGTGTCGTGGCCACCGCAGCTGGAAGAAGGTGAATGGGCGGAGTTTGAATGATGTGACTTGTGTGACTTCTGTGTGACGGTGGCATTTGGACAATGCGCGTCCTCCAAGAAATCCTCATTTGGACACAATGGCATTTTTTCTGACTATAAAGGCATGTGCGGCACTGTCGCTCTTCACTTACCCACCACCACCATCTTCGGAACGCTAGCCTTCGCTCCGCTCTCCTTCTCACTCATCACTCACAGTTGCTCTCGCTCGCCTCTTGCTCTCAACGTCGCTCTCGCACAACTACCCAACCCATATCCCCCTTCCCATATCAATCATATCCGCAGCAATGGACTCATTTACATCCCTGCCCTGCCTTGCCACCGAGTCCACTGCCCACGAGCAGTTTGCCGGTTCTTTCTCGCCATCTTCGGACGTGCTCAGCACCTCCCTCGACGGGCCCATGGTCGACGAGGACACTGTTTCGCACAGCTACGGTAGCTTCTGCACCATCGCATGAGTAGCGATTCGCAGGTATGTCTGTTTCACCACAGTTACAGCGACGATGCTCACCCATGCCACCCAGTATTTCCCTCGTCCCTGGGCCTCCCTGCAATCTTCAGTCGCGGTGCTTGCACCTGGATCATCCATCATCCCACTCTTCGCTTCGACCTCCCCTTGCGGCCTAGTGCCCCTCTCCCATCTCCCAATTCGCGCCCGCGGCGCTTATGCTTCCGCCCGCCGGCGTAAATTTATCACCCACCGGGACGCCCACACACTCTCTCATACCCTGTTCTCTTCCCCCATCTGCCCCTCATCCTGTAATCATCGCATCTCGTCTGTATCTCATGTCTGTAGCACGTACCTGCTTTGTCCCCTGCCGCCCCCACATCGTCTACTTTTTATTCATCAGCATAAAGCACAGTAGTAGAAATACCAAATACAAGATCTTGATAATGGTTGTAATGTTTTGCGCGTGTCGTCGGAGACTTCAAACTCCAGGTCGCAGGCTCATGTTCGAACTTCGAACCGTTGTCCGCCCTCAATGAACGCAATCGTTGTTTGCGACGCGGGGATTTCGGGGGTCAGCGATCTGCGCCGCAAACTTCGTAGCCGACCTATCACGGACGGGTATAGGTTGTGGTGGACTCTGGAGCGATACTCGGAGGCGTTTCAGGCTTGCGACTCTACAGGGTAAAAGTAAAATTGTAGAATATCCAAGCTCCAATACGGCTCAACACGAAGATAAGTTCGTAGTAGTTTGACTAAGGGAAATAGAACGAACTAGAAAACGACGGAAGAGCGAAGATGGTGAATCATAGAACCTAAGTTCAGTATGCAAAGCTTTCCGGGTTTGTGCGCCCGATATAAGCTGCGGTGAGAATAGCCCTACACAGTGCGAGTAGTTGAATACGGAGGTCCAACACGGATGAATCCCTACCAATGAGCAGCTCCCAAGACATGTATTTTCAACGACGCCCAAAAAATCTTTCCTCCTCGCGAGCCATCACGAATTCGGGGAGTTGAACCTCAACTTCGTTCCAAATCCGATATTCATGCTGTTCCGTCCCGTGTTCGCTTTCGATGAAAGCCAGGTTCGGGAAGAAGCCCGACAGGTATCGGGCCACACCAGGAGAGTGCGATATGTTGGAATATTCGACGTTCATCGCTGTGAGCTTTCGCTGGACCGTACGGGTAACACAAAGGGGTACATAAGTAGCATCCAAAGTCATATGGACCAATTGGAGGTGCGGGCAGTAGTGGGCGAAGAATGACAGGCATCGGAGTGTTGGGAGCGCCACCCTATCTATCTTGAATGGGGTGCGCATTTCCAGCACCTCGAGGTGGGGGCAGTGTTTAGCAAGTGTCTCGAGATGGGCATCCTCGATATCGAAGCTCGATGCCCTCAGCGACATGTAAACCATATTCGTGAAGCGCTGGAGGACAAGCAGTGATTGCGCGGAAAGGGGGTCAGGGCTGCTAAGCCTCAGCGAGTTGAGTGAGGAAGGCGAGCATAAAGTTGCCAATGCATTGTCGAAGGCCGACCTTGCTTGTTGCGAGAAATTCGAGCGAAATGTCATCTGCAGCGAAGCCAAGGGCGCCTCCCTGCACATCGCTAGGAATCTAGCGGCTACTTCAAACTCGATGGCGGCGACTGCGACCTCCTCTAGATGGGGAAAATGAAGAGTGGTCGCGGTGAGGCCAACATCGACAGGCTGTATACAGTGCACGCGAAGAACCCTGAAATTCCGCTGCCGCGCGAGATGTGGAAGGGAAGTGAAATGTATGACACTTGTCGTGAGGGATTCGAGGTTCTTCAATTCACAGGCAACGGCGGATATGGTCTGGTAGGATTCGGAAAAATACCGACCGAGAGACTGCGAATGGGATATCGACAAGGATCTCAATTCCGGACATCTGTAGGCGAGAGTGGTGAGGTAGGACACGTTGGTGGCAGTTGCATCGCACAAGATGGCGAGCCCCGACAACTTGGGCGAGATGAGCATGCCCATGTGAATGAGTTCCAACATCCAATTGTTCCAGGAGAGCTGCTCGAGTTGGGGAAATAGGCAGCCCTGCGGGGCGCAAGCACTGAGGAGCGGCAGGATAGTGACCAGCGGGGAGCTGCCCTGATTTCCCAGCGTAAGAGTCTTGACGCGGGGAGCATAGACAAGTGGGCGCAGCCAATCTTCGGCCAGAATTGGGCGCTCAAGTTTCTGGCGAATTGTTAGTGACCACCAGGCTCCCGCCTGTTAGTCGATGACGCACCCAATTCTTCTTGTTAGATACTGTGAATAGTGTGTTAGGCATGCAGCGCAGAATGGGAATCAACGAGTCCTGGTCCCGCCAAAGGCAATCCAAGGCAGGGCCGCTGAACGTCCGGCATGTTATAGCCAGAGCGGCGAGGGTGCGTCGAGTCTGGGGAGGAAGGACATAGATGGGTGCAGATGATCGCTACGATTTCAACGATGTTCAGGCATCTATGCATAGGGATGGTAATGTACTGGGGGCGAAAGCTAGATGGTGGCCTATGGTGGGCGGGAAGAAGGAGAAGGAAGGGACATAACAATTGGCAACACTTCGCGCACAGCCGTCGTGGGCGCCAACGGTGCGCGCTTAAGTCTTTTCAAACGAAACTCTGCAGTTCAACTGCGACGGATTAAGGTCTGACAATATCGACCAATATAAGGAATAGGTGTATGAATCTCAACAAACATTCGTGCAAGCTTGTAAGGCACGTACACGGACCCGAAAACTGAACGACGAAGTGGAATAGAAAATAGGACGTCCGTCGCCACGAGGGAGAAACTGGCCTGTGTCGACCACTCAACAGGACGCCAGAACGCACAAAAGAAAAGAAAAGAGGAAACACAAGCTCGAGGATGAGCGTCTTTACAAAACACGATCACATCATCACACAAGTCAAGAAAATCGAGCCCAAAATCGTTGAGATGAAGGCCAGCATCATATTCGGTATTCGGTATCCATATTACAGTATAATCATCACGGTACACCCATCTAATAAGGAATACGGGGCTCGAGCAAGCGCTGCAGCAATGCGTCAGTCACCTGTCGCACGAGAAGAAGAGGAAAGGGACACACCATCGAGGCGGGGTGGCAGAACGGTAGCGAGGAAGACGAACGGGCTACATGCGAAGGATGACAGATGGACTGTAAAAGGAATGGTGAGCGGGTGTCGTAGAAAGCAGAGAGGCGCGACATACGCAAGAAAGAAACAAAGACTGTAGTGAAGAGGATTGCATAGAAAAGAGTGCGAAGATGTGGTTGATTGAAGCTACGTGTACATCTGCGCGTGCGATATCGTCAGCAACAGGCTCACAAACGCGGTGGCAAAGAAATGAGAAAGACGTACTGGAATGGGAACGGAGAGGGTGTGGATGGGGCGGCGCCTTGCGCTCCGCCCCATCGCTTGTGCGCCGCGCCTATGCGACGACGCAGAAGCTGCCGTACGCGCCGTTTGCGCTGTCGGCGTCGACGGGGACGCCTGACACGTCCGCCGCGGCGTCGTTGGTGGGCTGCATAGGCATGGTGGAGAGGGGCTCGGATGCGGAGGCGGACGCGAGCAGGGCGAGGTCGAGGAATTGGTCCATTGCAAGTGGGATTAGAGGTGTGGATGGGTGGTGGGTGCGAGTGCGAATGTGAGTGCGGGTGAGTGCGGATGAGGGTGCGTAGAAACGAAGGGGTTCGCAAGGGTGGGTGGCAGGCAAGTGGTACTAGCTCGGGGTAAAAGCAGGTAGGGAGAGAGAGTCTCCCGCGCCAGCCTTTATACCCCTCCCGAATCGGCGGACAAAGGGAGAAATGGGCCCATATCCCAAAGCAGCGGACAATGCAACAAGGTGGCTTTGTTGTCCTACGGCGCCGGGCTAGCCGAGGAATGGACAAAGGATGGTCAAAGAGCCATTGTTTTCCATATGCGGCTCGATCGTGGTGTGGCAATTGATGCTTCCTGGCGAGCTGGTCCCAGCGAATCGGCAGTCGTCAAGAGGAGAGGAAGAAAGGGAGATGGATGGTGCAAGATAGATGATTACGGATTATCGACACAGACAAACGCGAAAGTAATTCAGCCAGCGCAGTCGGAGTCCAGGGAGAGTCGACGCCGATTTGGCCGTCTGGATTTTGCCATTGTCTGGAGTATAATGTCTGGTCGGAGTGCCATTGTTGCGGAAAGACGGAGAATGGAGAGGCGGATCCGGAATGTACAGCAACAGGGAAACCGACAATGGCTTGTGGCAAGATGCAGAAAATCGATTGTGCCCACGTCATTGTCCCCCACACCTAACAATGACAAACTCACACATCCGACTTTTTTCGTTTACAGCGTGTAAAAAATACTGGAACAGAGGACACAATGGGCATAACTAATGGGTGCGGACGCCTCATGTCGGTGCCATGATGCGTCAGACAGGACAAAAGAATCTGAATAATGGGCACGCAATGAGGCAAGAGAAGGAATGCAGAATGAGCTACACGAGAGTGGGCTGGAGAAGCGCGGACGCGGGGACGTCGAGGGAGCGCACGCGGGGTGAGGCTACGGAGAGCCGCCGGGTGGAGCAAGCTGCGTGCAGAAGACACAGAAGAGACCCGAGAACACCAGCGGTACGTTGGCGATATGCGTCCCAGACAACGGGACGAACGACGAGGAAGAGGGCAAGGATGACGGCGAGTCTTGACGGGGCTGGTGGTGCAGGGAGGACGCCGCCGCCGGAGTTGGCGCGCAAGGGGCGCGGTACGTTGTGTCTTCCTCTTGCGGAGGCGAGTGGGTGTCGGCGTGTAGGAGCCGGAGCCGGAAGTCTTGGGGAAGAAGGAGACACGGTGGGAGTACGATGCGTAGGGAGGTCTCCATAGAGCCCAAAGGAGCGCATGCCGATGGCAGGTGGAAGACAGTGCGTTGAGCCCGCATGGGGTGGGCCAGTCGGGCGGTGGGATCTGCTCAAGCGCGAGTAGGGTGCAGAAAGGAAGGTAGTGAAGACGCACGCATGGGAGCCGATCCACTTGAGCGACTCCACGGGCGCCCGGGGCGCGGCGGACCAGATGGGCGGCGAGAGGGGATCGTGGGTGCGATTTCCTTGATGTGGGCGCCAGGAGCGAGCGACAGAGTTTGCAGTAGGCAACGACGATTTGTGGGCCAGAGGAAGCTTGGCGAGCGTACACACCAGTGACGTGGCGGGCCAGCGACGGGACGATGAGCAAGCGACGAGGATGTCGATGGTCGATGACGGTCACGGTGGTGCAGAGTTGCGGCCCACGAGGAACTGCTTGAGGTGGACTTGTTCCAGGAAGAGCGAGAGAAGAGCGAGAGCCGTGGCGACGCAGTCGAGAAAAGACGGTTTGGTGTCGACGCCATTGTCTCCCCACCCAAACAACGGCAAGCTCGCACACCACGGCATTTCTGCGAGGGACGTTGGCCAAGGAGGACAGGGATTGTGAGAGAAGGCGACCTATTCGTCTCCGACTCCGAACCTATTTCTTCTCCTCAAAGGTGAGCGGACGCATCAGCCGCCATCAGCGCCATCAGTGGCGGTGTATTACGGCACGTCCCGTCACTTGGCTACGTCCTCCATCTTCTCCACCACAAGCCTTTCGCATAGTGGTGAAGGCAAAGATCAAGCCCAGCGCCTCGCCTTGGAATCTGTTTGAACGCTGGAGAAGATAAGCTTACCGGGCAGGCTCAGGCTGCTACGGCTCGGCTCCCGCGACAGTGTCTCGGGCTCTTCTGGCACTCATTGACTCATCCAATCGTCTCAATCCCCCGACGAAAGGACTGTTTCTGCGGCGTAAAATTTTGACACACAAGGCTTTCACGGCCTAGGAAGACAACCACGACTGGTAGCACTTTGTATACGATCTTCTCTGTGCCGGCGCTTGATCCTCAAACTTGTCGACCAGGAAGCTCCCCACCACCCTCATACACTTTTCCCGCTCCTCGAAATGCGGCATATGGTTCGATTCCATAAATTTCACTCTTCCAGCCTAGACGCTATCCTCAGCTTGGTCGTACAACCAGTTCACGAGCAAGGTGGGGGTCTTGATCCGATGAGCGTCGGCGGCCATTGACCAGTGTTTCAGCGTGCCAGTGGCCTCAAACGGGGACGTACCGATCCTTGAGCGTGGGCTCGTCTCATAATCCATTCGGACATGTGCGATTGGGCTCACATTGTTTCGTTCGAGGTCGAGTCTTTTTCCGATGCACTCGAAGCCCTCGGGGATTGGCGCCGAGATGGGGGGTTAGCCAGCCCAGGTGCAGCGCGTAGAATCTGGGTACGTGGGCGGCAAATTCTTTATCTTTGTCGGTGGCCAGAAGCGCGTTTTGCGCCTCCATTCACAAGTTCATGGAAGCTGCAGTGCTGGCAAGCACAAGGTGCTTGAGGCCCGTCCATGACGCGAACCGAACATCCCACCCCAGCTAATAACTTCCTTTATCAGAACTGGAACGTTATCCACAGAACGGAGTCCTCACGAATGGCCCAAAATATCATAATCGTTCTATTGTTCAGCTCGTTCAGGAATCATTGTTCCGTCCAGAACGACATGTCGCCCTTCTTCTCTGGCAGATGCGCCGACTTCCCCGTGCCGATCTGGCCGTACACAACGTAGGTGCTAAAAGAGATCTTGACTACAACCACGGATCCACCGCAACCGCAGGTTTGTACTCCTGGTCACGACTCGGAGCCCCAATAAGGCTGCGGGATATATCCGCGCTCTGGTAAGACGGTCGAAATTTCTATCTTGTCTACTCACTTTTGCCGACTCTTGCGAGTGAATTTCTGGACCGATAGCGAAATCCAAATACGCGCGTCTGTTGTGACTGCATCTCGGCTTCAAGCTTGGATGCACTTGTACGTTCACAGGCCAAGCCATACAAGCTGCCGAGGACAACTACAACTGGTACCAAACTCCAGAATGTAAATGTCCGTACATCGCTGCTGGCCGCCGACGTCGTAGCCGCAAGGGTAGAAAATGGGACGACACTCCCCGAGTACGTGACTGTCACAGTCTGCGACAGCCTCGCGATCCTTTCCACGCATGTACCCCCGCCATCTCCGCCAAGTCCGCACGAGTTCACGACGTCTCCCGCCACGATCGTGTAGCCCGTCGCGTCGGCCACGAGCGTCTCTGCCGAGGCGAACATCAGTGTGCGCCGAAAGATTCAGAGAGATCCAGGGGGTAGCAACACAATCGACGCACGAGTGAAAGTGGCGGGAGCGCTGAGCAGAGTGCGGGTTGTACTGGGCTCGATGATGACTTCCGAAGTTACGACGGCAACCTCGACATATGTTGTCGCGCCCTCTGCATTTGTTTTGCCCGCAGAGATAGTGAGGCCTTCCGCCTCGATAGGGATCCCCACCGTATCCGTAATTACGGTGTACGGTTACGATTTTACGACCACCGTAACCGTACCGTAAGGGCCTCGGACGAGCAGTTTACGGTTACGGTTACGGCTGGATATACCACCGTAATAACCGTAAATATACGGCCGTATACGGTCCTCTTACGACCGTAAATCAACCGTAAATGGGGGCCATCCGGATCGTTCTGAGGATAGCTGTCGGGGAGCCCAGATGTCCGAGTGGGCTGCTAAGTGTCCGGCAGCTGCTAAGTAATGAAAGTTACACAAAGTTGGGAAGCTAGGTCTGACTTACTGCCAGCGAGAAACGTATGTATTGGCGAGGGAAAGTCAACGAATAATCCTGGAAGTGAGTACGCAAAACGCAAATGTTGATGTACAAATGACAGAAGTCTCAAACTAATCTTCAGTGAACAGAGGATTAGCCTTCAAGATACCTCGTCGACAAAATCAATTCCGATTCGGGTTGCAAGTTGAACTTGCAACCTCGACTTCGAGGTGAGGGCGCACCTGAATTTAAATACACGGCCACCAACTACGATGGGCCTATGAGACGAGAATACAAGTGCAAAATCCTGCATAAGGGAGAAAGTACCGCTGGTTTAATAGGCATGGCCGAGATGCCCGAAATAGCGAAAAACTCGACAAAAGTGGGCAGCTCCCGCGACGACGGGCTCCCAGGCAACCCAGGTAATAAACGGATAATCAAAATAGCTTAGCTTCTCAGTGTGCGTGTAGTTCCGAATTTATTCGGGTTTTTACGGTCGTAATGACCGTAAAGTACCGTAAAATTAACCGTACCGTACCGTAAGGCCCTCTGGAAGAGAGCTTACGGTTACGGTTACGGCCAAAATGTCGCCGTAAAGACCGTAATTCTTACGGTCGTAACCGTATACAGTACGGTGGGGATCCCTACGCCTCGACTACGGACACCCCCGGTACGGCGTTCGCGGAAACATAATAGAGTGTCTGCGCTGAGGCTGCACCAGCCAAGCAAGATATGCAGCGCTACAACAATTGAGCGTCACGCGGGCTTACCATGTATCGAGGCTAGGACGAGGCTCCCAAGAGCAATAAGGGGGGTCATCATGACGGGCAGTCAAGCTAGTCAAGGCGCACGACCACGGCTAAGGGTTTATATCAGGCTGATCATAACAGTTCGCTCAACAAAGCTCCCGCATTTGAATTGGTGGACCACGCGAGGCTTCCAGCACCGATGTAAATCCTGACAGTTGATATCAAGGCACTCGGCGAGAAGCGCTATTTTGGGCCTTGTCCGCCGTGGAGAAACAACGCTGCAGCGGGCGTTGCGACTTGGAAGAATAAGCGTCAATGCGTGCGACATCTATCATACCATAAGTGTATTATAATGCATGTGTAAAATAATCCGCTGGCCCTACTCATACTTCATTTCACCGGCTTGGCCATACATAGCGTGGACGTATCCACTCGCTAGTCGCGAAGCAGCGATGGCAAAAGCAACCTGTGGAGGCCGTATCCGCGACGCTGTTGCGCGTCGTACCGGAAGATGGCGTGCGACCTGTGTTCAACGATCAGAAGAATATACGCTGAGTCAATGAAACTTACAACTTACTCGGCGCGCCTCTCAAATATATATATACCCGCTCCCAAAGAGGATCTATCAGCTGTGGCTCCGAGCAGGCGTCGTCTTAGCACGGTGCATGCGCGGGAGTGACGCGAGCGGGGGCAAATGCGCTAGGCTGGAGTCTGTGTGATATCGAATCCGAGGTCACATACTCGGGGATGGGGAGGGCACATACGCGTGGGGTCGTCGAGGCTCACACTCCGCGGTAGGAGTGTCGGCGGCGAAGGCGGCTCCCTCTGCTCTTCCGCGCTTGCGCTTTGTGCGTGAAGTAGCCGATCGACGCCGGAGAAGCCAGTCGTGGTATCGCGCAGGTCTATCGCGGCGACGAGTCTCTGTGGATTTGGTTCAGGGTGTCTTGAAGGGAGCAGGGAAGCAGACTCACAGCCTCGCCCATGTAGTCCTTGCTCGCCGCGTTGGCCAATTTCTTCTCGGACGGGCGGTAACATATTCCACGCGGCTGCGTGTCAAGAGTGAGTGGGGTCGAGTTTAGGGTAAGGAACGAAAGACGCACGATGCTGAACACTGTGTATCCCTCCCCGCGCCTACGAATGGCCTTGGCAATAATCTCATGGTCCCCCGTTTCCTTCAATTCCATCGCAGCCTCGAGGTCCGTAAGTCCTTTGTCCACTTGCCCCATCCGAATTAAGCACAAGCCCTGGTTGAACAGCGCCTCCGCGGCATAAAGCTTGAAGTTGAGTCCAATCTGCTCATAGTCGCTGCGCACGAATCGCATTAGATATGGCTTTGAGGTATGGAGCACAACGCGCACATAGTCTGCGTCCCGCGCAAGTGGCGCACTGTCTCGCGAAAGTCGCGGTAGGCAAGGTCGTAACGCGCCAGCAGAAAATTGGATACCCCGCACTGGAAGTATCTGCGCAGCTGGGGGATATGGCGACGGCATCACAAGCGAGATAACGACGCAGACGTACGCAACGGCCAAGTAGGGATCGCGCAGCGTCGCCTCGATGAACCGTTCGACGGCAGCCTCGTGCTCCCCGAGGGCGGCGTGGATTAGGCCAATATTCGTCAAGATAGTGGACGACTTCGGCACACGCTGAGTGGACGCCGCGTGAGTTATTGAATCAGACCGGGGAGGAAGAGTCGTACCGAGAAGAGCTCAAGGGCCGTCTCGAAGTCTTCTTCGTCGTAGGCCCTGAGCGCGGCAGCCCATGCCTCAAGCTTGGCCTTGAACGTCAAGTGCATACAGATTCAGGGAAGCCCGAAAGAAGCCCGCGCCGCAGTGGCAACGTATAAATGAGCTATCAAGCCGTTGTCACGGACAGTCCTGCCGAAATCACCGTTGTATCAGACGGATTCAGCCCGAAGATAGAGCCGGAATGGGTAGTGAGCGGAGTGGACATTGCTTGTGAATCTAGAGTTCCGGTAGACCTGCGAAAACGAGAGAGATAAAACAAGAGTGAAACGCCAACAATTGAGGATCCCTGATGGTCATCACTTTCAAAACACCGACACACAACGCGTCGCGTACCGCACCGGATTGGCGTCGGACTCTTTATCTCTCGTCAGGGCGACCCGAATAAGAGCCAATGACTCATGACGCCGGTCTGGGTAACTTTTAGGAAGCTCAGATCTGTGTATAAGAGACTAACATCTAATCCTACTACTACCTACCGTTAAATTCACTAGATACGGCATACAGCCATGGTAAAGGCTCAAGGGGTCCAAGTGGGAACATCGAACCTTTCCTGCAGAACCAAAAAGCTCAAGGCATACATCAAAATTTGAGCGCGGGTGTCCAGAGACCCATCGGCGGGAAAGACAGGGTCCGCTAGGTAAGTGGTGAGTAGATCCTTCAAGTACGGCCAATCGAGGAAACCGAGGCGCTCAATATTTTCCTGGGTGATGCGCTCCTTGAGATGTATCTGGAGGGGAACCAGGGTCGAGTCGCCATCAGCCCGACGAGATGGAGGAGCATTGTAGCTAAGTTTTTTGCGCAGAAATAGTTCTTCGGTGACGTATGGTTTGACCGCCTCTCTGAGTATCCACTTATCCGTGAATGTCCAAACCCCGGCTCCATCCCTTTGGACTGGGCGAACTTTCAAAGATCTAAGGGAACAACATTGTCGGTCATTGAATTATTTTGGTAATAGGACCAGGCTCACGGAGGCAAGGTGTTGACGTACTCGACCAAGTGATGGTCCAGGATCGGTGGGCGGGCCTCAACTGAATGAGCCATCTCCATGCGTTCTCCCATGGAGTTGAGAATAATTTGCTGGAGTATAGTTTTCGCCGTCACATACTAGTCGCTGCCAAATTACATGAAAAGTCGGAGGAAAACAATGGTAAGACTGACCGAAGCGACATTCAAGGAGTGCCACTGGCCCGAGATGGCCTTGTTGCGGACACGAGGGTCAGTTGACTCCGCAATGGCCCTGGTTGCGTCGGGCGCGCCCGCCTCATTCAGGGCGGCAGGGTTGTATACCTCCGCTGGAGCGGTAGACGAAGCAGCATATGCGCGATGAGCGCTTATGCCCCCGAGCATCTTTCGCCCAAGCTGCGCGTCCGTGTACGAGTTTTTGCTGAGAGATAAAACAGGCACGGAGGATAATTGGATTCGACTCAGGACAGTTACTCGGTCTGAGTCCGAGGGAAGGACGAGACCGAGCGCGGCGCCGGCAGTGTCAGGCTGGCGAAGATAGTCGACGGGCAGCCTTGCATATCCGCCGAAAAATTCGTCGGCCCCCTCGCCGGACAAGACAACCTGATCGAACGTTAGATCCCAGTTCTTCAAGCAGAGCAATTCTCCATACCTTGTATCCCTTTTCGCGCACAAATTCTGAGAGCAAGTATTTACCGGAAGCGTGGAATGTGTTGATAGGATGCTCAGCATGCCAGATAGCGTCTTCGAGTACCCTTACAAGATCCACCTCCGTAACCTGAACCATATGCTCCTCGGCTCCAATGAATTCGGCCGTGCGACTTGCAACGGGTCCTTCGTCATTATTGCCGGCATCTAGAAATATGTTACTCCTATGCTTTTCTCTGACAACAAAAAAACACCAACCACGAAAGGCGAGCGTAAATGTCGCCAGCTTCGCGTTCGGATCCTTCTCCCTCAGTACCTTCGCCGCCATTCCCGCAACCGCAGCGCTATCGATGCCGCCGCTCAGATATATCCCAAGCGGCACGTCGGAGCGTAGACGGAGCCTGATCGCCTCGAAGATGTGCGAACGAACGTTGAAAATCATCTCGTCGACGGTTGATGTCTGTGGGGTATCTGGAGAGGAATAATCTATGTCCCAATATACCTCGGTTTTGAGGTAGCCACTGGGACGATATAGCAGCGAATGTCCGGCCGGAAGCTGGTCGTAGACAATTCAGTAGCATTCGCCCCCGACGTTGAAGCTGCACGATACCTTTTGAACTCCTTTAAAAATGGTGCGATCACTGGTGAGTTCACCGTTCTGAACGATACTGCCAATGTCCCAGGTTGGTTTCCATCCAAATGGAACCAGCGCCTTCATCTCACTAGCCACGAGAAGGCGCCCGTCAACCACGGTGTAATACAACGGTTTGATCCCAAAACGATCACGGGCAGCAAACATTATCTGGCGCTTGGAATCATACAGCACAAATGCAAACTCTCCACGCAGCGATGAGAGCAGATTGAAGTTGTGGTGTTTATAACTGATCAGAGCCGACATATCAAAGAGTTAGCCAATATCGTGCGATAGAAAACTGCGTACAGGTGGACCACAAGCTCTGAGTCCGAGTGGGTTCTAAAGACAGATCCTAGCGCTTGAAGCTCTGCTCGAATCCTTTCGTGATCGTAGATCTCCCCAGTCACGACACAGTGAATGGCGTTGTCCTCGTCTGACAAAGGTTGCTGACCAGTCTGTAGATCGATGATAGCTAGTCGGACATGCCCGAGAGCTACAGGTAATGAGAGGATGGAGGGAACAGCAGAAAGCTCGACCCACCCACGCGTGCATTCGGAGAGACGTAGATGCCAGATGAATCGGGACCGCGGTGCTGGATGTTGTTCAGCGATGTTCTTACTTGCGTAGCAACCTCTTCGCGAGAAAGCGGAGGGCCGCTGGTTGCATAAACTGCGCTGATTCCGCACATAGGTCGAGAGTTGCGGGGATGGTGAGATAGTGGTCGCAATCTGGGACCCACAGAGAATATGAGCCGGTTGAGCGCTTCTTGTGATGCATCAGATTTAGCCATGGCCGTGGATGTTGAGCGCGCGCGATGGCCACCGTGCCCATTTTTCAACGATAGCCATAACACCCGCTCCAGTTCAGCGGGTCGCTAGGACGTGGTGGTAAGGCAGGAAGAGCATGCCATCAACCATCATTTACAGCTAATGACAGTACCGAGGGCGCGAATCGAAAATTGCCGTTTTGGGCAGATTTTGATCCCCGCGAAAGAATTGCCCGTATCTCGCTGAGTTTGGCACGTATGGACCTAAAAACTAGCCAGATAATTCGGGCTAATTGCGCAATTAGTGATAGAGTCAGATGGGTCAAAATATCATATTTTCAAGTTACCTATGAGCTCAGGGTCCCGAGGCCAAAGCTCGGTATTGAAAGCCCAGTTGCTGTCCGATGGGGCTGGTTTTTTCTGAGGGGCAATATAGGGTCATTACAAAGCTTTTTCCTAGAGCCGCATCCATCACTGGATGTATCTGAGTGTGGGCTATCGAGTTTCTCCTATCCCGGTTGAACTCGCTCTAGATACTCCAGTTTTGCACCAAATAATATGGTGAAACGACCCATGCGATCGTGCTTCATCGTCTTACCTTCAGTATGTCTGCCCGGACACGGGGGGCGCTGATGTGATGCCGGTAACTAATATGATGATAGCCGATTTGGGACGCGACACGTTCCATGAAATGAAGCGGTCTCATTCGATGCAGAATTGAAAACTATCCATCTTTCACTATATGACTTTTGACCCTTTTTTTCAAGGTCCTGGAGCTTCCGAATGCTGGAAAAACACAAGTCCAAAACCTCGTTTGGCGGCATCAGCCAAAATGGCAACGAAAGATCCCAGCCGCTTCGCCACGTGAATAGCGCAGCCACGTGAAGAAGCGGTTGGTCACGAGCCTACTATATTGCCCCTCAGAAAAAACCAGCCCCATCGGACAGCAACTGGGCTTTCAATACCGAGCTTTGGCCTCGGGACCCTGAGCTCATAGGTAACTTGAAAATAGGATATTTTGACCCATCTGACTCTATCACTAATTGCGCACGAATTAGCCCAAATTATCTGGCTAGTTTTTAGGTCCATACGTGCCAAACTCAGCGAGATACGGGCAATTCTTTCGCGGGGATCAAAATCTGCCCAAAACGGCAATTTTCGATTCGCGCCCTCGGTACTGTCATTAGCTGTAAGTGGATCACACCGCTGCTGCATCAGGCGCATCAGTTCCGACGTGCCGCCCCAGCCCCGGACTCGTCCGTTCCCCAGCAGAATTGCTCCAGCACCATTCTATCCGCAATAAAGAGGCCGAATTGCACAGCATTAATGGGGTAGTGGTAACCTGGGTCGTTGCCATTAAGAGTCACTTCCGGTGATTCGACCCGCCGGGGGTTCGATTCCCTCTTAATGCATTCATGTACGGGCAAGTTTTTGTCCGTTTGACAATCATTTTATCCAGCAGTGCGCTTCTTCTATGTATATCTCCGCACTGTAAGCCGAAGAACAAAGAAACAAACAAGACCAAGGATTCGATTCAGAAAGTGGTATTGACAGAGACCGGCAATTGAGAAGCGAGGTGAAGGAGGCTGATTTAACGGAGGATAGGGGTGGGATGGATGAATGGATAGATGCATGGACGGATGCATGGATGGATGTGAAGGATGTACGGGAAAACCCGCCAGAAGATAGGTCTCGGTAAAGAAAATGCACGCCACCAGGGCGCGTGAGCCATCGCACTCGTCGGATAGACGCGCAGCCAACGTCTCGTTCATGGCCAGCGAAGATTCGAACGGACCGATGTCTGTCTGCGGAAGATTGTCGACAAGCCCTGCTCTTCAGCCGACGCTCGCTCTTGCGGAGAATCGCCGAAGATGAGGCTTAGCAGGTCCGGGAGAGAGTGAGGACGCGCGACCCGTTAAGGACTCCTGGCACTCTCCGTATGCGACGACCGCGCGGCGGCACCTGCTTTCCTCTCCATCTTTCCACTTTGCACCATCCTCATCACCCTTCCATTGATCGCCTCCTGGCGCATCATTTGCTCCTCGCCATGCCCCACGGCATCCTGGGCGGTGCCAACGCCAGGATTCCCACCTCGACGAGCGTCCCCACCCGCTACGCAATCTGGCGGCGGCGGCTGTGGGCGTGCGTATGCCTCGAGCACGCCGCCCCACCTCGACATCATCCCAGCCACACACCAGCACCGTCGACGCACGCATCCTCAGGGCGTCTATTGCACTGTCGGGCGCGCGTGCCTCGAGCATGGTGTAGTAAGCATACACCTCCACACCGCCCCGCTTCCCCACACGGCGTCGACGCCCGGCTGCGCATTCCCTCGGCGACGGCGGCGGCCCGAGCACCAGATGGCACGCATCCGCATCCTCGTCGCCCGCTCGCCCACCGAGGTCGGGATCCTCGGCTCGACGCACCCCCAAACGAAGGTCGTCGTTCCCGCACAACCACCCGCCGCGTCTTCTCTCGGTCTTGCCGATGCTGCCACCACACCCGTATCCCGCTTAGGAAGGTGCATGCATCTCGTCGCGGCGGGATGAACGCTGAGGAACAACGAAACCAATCAAGATGGGAGGGGGTGAAGACGAGAGGGTGCGCATACCGTAAAGGGGGCTAAGGCTGCGTAGGCTCTTCACAAACGTGTATCGAAAATACCAGCCGCTGCTGCTCCTACGCTGGCTGGGCCGTCGGGACGCTCGCGCTGGAAGCTGCGGCCGAAGAAGTCGATCATTGAGTACAGGCAAAGGACGAGACGGCGCACGCACCCGAAAAGAATTGCAATTCTGCGGTAAGCACGGTGGTATCGACGTGTGTTTCCTTCGGGGGACTGGGAAGCTATGGAGGAGGAAGTCCGTTAGCAGGTGGCAGGGAACGGGAAGCGACGCGCATACCACATGCGCATCAAGCCATGCGCGGCCGCATCGACACCTCCCCAGGCATACTACCGACACCGCGGCGCATCCTGGCCGCGGTGGTGCTGCCGACGTGAAGACTGAAGCTGCGCAGCAAGTCAATGAGTACGGGCTGGAAAGGAAGAAGGCGCGCGTACCTCCCATGCCGCACGTATCACACGTCACCGACATCACCCACCAGCCGCATTCCACGCTCGGCGGTGCTGTCGGGCTTGACCCTGCAGAGGAAGAGGGGATAAATCAAGCAATAAGTGCGGGCAACAAAAAACAAAGAAGCGGTGCACGTACCACATCAAGCGCCAAGAACGTCTACCGAAGCCGTCAGCGCGCATAAGCAGTCGCTGCGTATTCCCTACGCGGCGGTGATTGTGTGAGGCGCGGGTGCGTCACACGGTGCGAGGGCCGCACATTCACTTCTGAGTCTTCGACGACGGCAGCGGTCTTCGAAGGTTGCGGGGCGGAGCTACAAAGAAGAAACTCGAAGAATGAGGGGCAGAAGGCGAGGGCAGAAAGGCGCACGTACCATCGATCTAAGGGAGAACAAGAAGCCGCTGAGCAGACCGTATAACGGACGAAGAAGCCACGTACCTCGCACCGCAAGCCCGCGTCAAGGACGGTAAGCATCCGCGCCCTCACCATGAGCGCGCCGCGTACCACCATCGAAAATGTCGATCCTCCGCGCATCGCCCGGTACGGCGCTACCGGATGTAGGCCCGCGCGTCAAGCAAGTCCTCGCTCTTCTGCTCGTCAGCAGGCGGGGTGGAAGCTGTGCACGAAAGACTCGGACGTCAGTTTGTGGCACAGAGGACAGCGGGAGATACCCGCGTACCTCTGATTTAGGTAGGTGGGAAGCACGGAAATCGAAGAGGGCGAGTCAACCGAAGGAAGAAACCCGCGTTCGTGGCAACGGAAGTGATAGGCCAGTCCGACAGAGCCAAGTCAAATCCCCGTTGTCATGTCGCTCGCGGTCGTACATAGCGCTGAAGAGGGCAAAGAGTGGCGCCCGCATTGCTGATCGCGTGGGTAGCATGTCTTCCCTATTGTCGTGGCGTCACTTGTGGCCACATAGAACACCCTCAGAGCGAGCTAGGGGCATAGCGTTAGGCATCTGCGTCGATCGAAAAAGTGGAAATGGTTAGCGACTCACCGCCGCATTCCCACCGCTCCCAAAACTCATGTCGGCGAGCATCCTCCACCCTCGTGTGGAGTCTTCATGCATGCATGCACGTAAGCCGGGACCCCGGCGCGATGCTGAATGTGTCGAATCTTCACCACTGAGCGCTAAGCAACGACTTTTGAGTACATAGCGCTGACAGCATTCGATGGTTTGGGTTAAGGAGCGACGCCTATCGATTCCAGATCCAAGGCAGTGGTGGTACACGGCAGGGTCGTCGATTAAAGAAATCCTGCCACGGACGTTTGGGACAACGACGTTTCGGCAACCAAGCCGTCTCAAGTCACAATCACGATTTGACCGTGACTGTCACACGCGTCTTCCTCTTCCCATCCACATGCACCAAATATTCACTGAGCCTCGTGGGCTCTTCTCCTCTACTGCCCTTCACGGACGCCGGAAACCTCTAGCTGATCCCCTCAATGCATTAACCAAGCCTCAACCTCACCAGTACACTTTTTGAAGACTTTGAGCGCTTCTCTTCGCTAGCGGGGTTTCTCCGGACGAGAAGCTTTTGTCAACGTGGGCTACGTGTATCGCCATGAAAGCGTTACATCCATACGAGATCCCGACCCCGATATACTTGTCGGCGTACACTGGGAGATCAAAGGTTCGTCGTATCTTCTACTTGAGCTCGTCTTACACCTCCTCTGTTTGTTCACAGTGACACAATGACGGCACAAACGCTTGGTAGTCTCAATAAAGCTGTCAGAAAGCGCTATAACACCGCTTCAATAAAGCTGTTGAGCTAATGAGGCTTTCCCCGCCAGTCAATTTCACGCAAAGGTTTTTGTTGTGGGTGGACGCCCTCTGTCTTCTTATGACTCCGAGCTTTTATCAACATTTCGACAGAAAACAACCGCTTACTTTGGTAGGAAGCTGCTCTGCCAGTGTCCATCATAGCCTCTATGATTTTGAATGAATGCACAGCCCTGATAGCGGTCGATCGCTTCTTGTCTTGGTTAAATGGTGACGTCTGGTAAGTAGCATCTGACACCACACCATGTCCGACCCCCCACCCTCCTACAACTCTGCTGGATCCCACCTGGAGCGCTCGGCTGACAAGAAATCCACCAACTCAGACTTGGCGCCCGGAGGGCCCTCGATAGCCGCCAGCTCTAAATCCCCCCTTCTCCTCCAACACCACGGCAGTCGTTCACTGCGCAACTCCGCGTCCATCACCGGTCTATTCGATGTCTTCCGCAGGAACCGGCACGCGACAGGACCTGTCGCTGCCCTCGACGTCAAAGCAGCGGTACTCGACGACATACGCCTGATCATACAACCCAATGCCGGATCCGTCGCTGAACGCCTGGCCCTTTTGGAGAGCTGCGCAGAGCTTTGCGGACGCCACAAGCTCGATTTATCTGCGCTCTTGCAGAGCTCATCATCAGCTTTACACGATCACACCGCCCTTTATTGGGCAATCGTCAACGAGTTGGACTCGCCGCCAGCGCCGTTCGAGCTTGTCGCGGCCCTGCTGGCGCACTCGCAGCCTTTGAATAAGGAGACCATCAAAGATGTGCGCCGCGCGTGCATCGCGGCTCGCAGCCAGGGGATGTTCCACTTCCTCAGAATGTGCCCCGAGTTTGGCGCGCTTTCTGAGGCGAATCGCTTCATCATGGGTTTAGTGGTACCGCCCGAGGATATCCGTGTCGAAATAATTGAGAGCCCTGAACAGGCGTTCAGCGTCAACTTCCGAATCCCGATGTTCTTGAAACGCATGATGCTCTCGAAAATCATCGAGGTGGAGTTCATTGCCCGCGGTTCGTCGTTTATTTTCGTCCTGTTTGTTCCATTATTAATATTGGTACTGTAATTCTAGAACGCTTGTGGCGTCTTTCGTTCTACAAGGCGGGAAGTCATCCAGGACTGATTCCAAGGCAATCCCAGGAATGGATCGACAACAAACGGTGGGGCGGGCACCTGAAACTGTGCGAGAACAGCCCAGCCACACAGCTAGAGATCGGGGTAGTCATTCTGGATGCACGGACAACAGCGCAGCCTGCGCATATATGGACTCACATCCAGCCCTCGTTACCCTTCCGCAACGAGGACGATTCGCCGAGCGATTCGACAATAACTGGTTGGATGTGGCCGGCATTCGATGATCAAGGGCCTCAGGCGTGAGTGATGCCTAACCCTTTCCACAATGACCTCGCAGCTGATATGATTGCTTTTATCACAGTGATAATGTCTGTATTGCGTCGGATGGTTCGATCACCGGAATTCTCGGCGTCAAACTTCAAAAGGCGAAACAGGCCGATGGAGCTGGAACGGAGGCCAGGTCTAAGATATGGCCACCCACGGAGATTCCTACGAAACCCGATGACGAATGTGTCGTTTGCTAAGACAAATTTATTTGATTCAAGTTGCTGCAGTCCGTAAAATCCTAACTTCAATGTTGAAGTGCCGCAATCGACCTGTTTGTTAGCCTTTGGTTAGCCTCTCATCTTGTCGACCTCAGCTTTCTCAACCAAATCACTCAAAATTGAAGCTATAGTTTTTACCGTTAGTAGTACACGTTCACGGTTCTCATGTGTTGAGTCGCACTGCATCACGTCAGCCATCATTCTCCTCTTTCTCTCCTCTACAACCATGCGGCTCCTCACTCGGCTCACCCGTAATCTCACCAGACTCCGTCGCGCGAACACTCCCCTCGCTGATGCTGGTGCTGGCCCCGACGATAGTCTCCCCAGCGAAATCTGGGAGCGCATATCCAATCTCTTGGACGATAATACCTTGCTCACCACCGCGGCGGTGTGCACGAACTTCAATGAGCTCTGTAGCATTGTCAAGTTCCCCCTAAACCGCCTCCGTGGAGTCGGGATGGATATCAGCTCCTTTACCATCCAGGCCAAATCACTTCCATTCCTCCAGCGTTCAGTCCGCATTCCTCCCATCTCACGTCTCTCGTGCACATTCGGACCAACCGACAATATTCTCCACGGGCTCGGCCTTCTCCTCGATATCGTTCGGCGATCCAAGGAGCTTACTGAGTTGGACCTCGAGTTCCCGAACAAGGCATTCGGCCCACAGGGCGTTGACCGTATAGACCAGAAACTGTGGAACTTACACAACGCATTTTACGATGTGCTGCATGCCATGTCCGCAAAAGCTGGCGGACAGGTTCTGTGTTACGATTCATTTGTCTTCTCCATATGTGAGGCCCCAACGCTCTCGTGGCACTACCTCGAGCCCCGATATCTTCCCGTAAACTCGGGGTCGATGTCGAAGCTCGGAGTCTCTCGCGAACAACTAGAGCCGCGATATTGGAGTCTCTCGAAGCCACGGCCGAAGTCTCGTGAAGAGTCCGGCAGGATGACTCGCCTTCGTATGGCTCCCGATAACCGTAATTTCAGGTCCCACATCTCCTCCATCTCCTCTGTGAAATTGCGATCCCACCCCAGCGCTTCTAAATCTGCCCGTTATACGGTGATTTTTGCCCAAAAGAATCCTCCATTCCCTCTCCGTCTAACGGATACCCGTCAAATCCGGGAGCAAGAATTCGATACACTCCTCCAGCATGTGGCTATCTGCAACCTTGCGGAGCTGGAGCTTAGCAGGACGATCCCATCTGCAACGTTGGATCAGTTGCTACATCGACACCAAACGTTGAAACGTATCATCGTCAATCAATGCGTCGACTACTCACAATTAACGGCGACGCTCAAGGCTGTTATATTCATTCGGTCGAGCAAGGTAGCGGCTCTTGGGCCTCTCATCGACTATGCATGGTTCACCGTTGAAAACCGCTGCGTTTCCGTTTCCCGGCGGGGACCCGGAAACAGAGAGATCCCTGTTGGAGAAAATATCCAAACGTGCCAGCATTACCGCCCTCGAGATAGGGCCCATCCAGCGAATGGCAATAGTGGGCTCCAAAGTCCAGATCTGGGATACCGATCCAGTCCAGTTCTCGGATACCGATCTGGATATCGCACGCTCTCTTGAGAATATAGTTCGCATTCGGATTCAGCGCCTGGAGCCCCAGATGGCGTCTATGCTTCCCTGGTTCCGCGCGCTACCCTCCCTGGGCTTGATCGAACTATACAAATCCCCGGGGATTCTGCGCGAAGTCCAGGAAGCTCTCCCGGGGATATCGATCACAAATGTGGATCGCCCGTGAGGGCGAGGTACTACTCAAAGTAATAACTTGTGTTTACGTCCAATAAATGCGTCCATCTGACTCGCCAACTCCATTTTCCGTCCAACATGCCCAGCAATGTGTTGCAATGCAGTAAATTCAATTTGAAAAGTGACATGAAATGGATGTAAGCAACGAGCACAGTTTCAAAAAAGCAGCATCAACACTCCCCGCATATGGTTCCAAAGGTAACTAAGGAAAGCAATATCGCGAACCGTGAAGTATCTCATCCGATTTCCCTGGCATGGCCAGGACGACACGGGAGGAACAGGTCGGGCACTCCACAGACATGCTCCGTGCTTCACAGGACGCGACTGCGAGAACGAGAAGTGAGGAAACAACTTGAAGGACTCTGGGCGCTAATTACGTAAGCGTAGGCGCTTGAAGACACGGTCCACAGAAAAATGTGAATGGCAGGGAAGGAGGGGCAGGTAGAGAGTGGGATGATGAATTACATTCAGAGGGAGGAATGGATGGATGGATAGGAAGGAACGATATCCCCTGAGATATCCTGCTTGAGCCGGCAGAATCCGCAGGGACCAGCTAGGGCACTCCCCATGCGCCGCGCGCTTCGGTAAGCACCATGTGGCATACATTTTCGAGAACAAGAAAATCAAAAAGAGAGGGAAGGAGGACGAGGCAGAGGCGGGCAGCGGAGGAGGAAGTATAAATGAGAATGAAGTGGAGGGATTGGAGGGATTGGGAGGTGGAATAAAGGCGGATATAAAGAATCGCACTTGAAAAGAAGATAATGCGCGTCGTAGGGAAAAATAACGTCCGAAACGCCTCGCAGCCGTCGCAGCCGTCGACGCGCCAGCGTCCCATGCCAGCGAGGAGGAATCTGCGTGCGAGTGTACTGGAAAGCCCAGACAGTGACACGCGCACCCCGAATTTTCCTCTTCCCCCGTGGCCGGCATAGTCGTCCTTCTCGCAGGCAGAGCGCGCTGCCGGAGGGTATGCCCCGTCGCCCGACTTGGCGTCCTTTCACAAGAACGCCCGTCGTCGCATGGGGCGAAGAACCGGGGGCACGTACCGCATTGCGTTCTCCCCCGGACAGCAGTAGGTCATGCGAAGATGCGGCGGATCAGAGGGACGAGACTGATCGAGGGAACGCGCTCTGCAGGAGTCCTCGTTGCCCTCCCGCTGTTCCCTCCCCAGATGGCGTCCCCCCTCACACCCATCGTCAGCGCACCACACCCTCAAGCACTCATACGCAAGATACGCGAGCGAAACACCCACACATGCAGCGCCGTGGTCGTGGTCACGTCGCTTCCACGCCTTCGCCCTGCCATGTACACCGCAGCCACTCTCAGCACCCGCAGTGCAAACGCCTCCGCAAGGTGCGCAGCCGCTGCCGCCTCGCGTGCGGCCCTGCACGAGTGGTACGTAGGTACGCACGTCTTGCTTCACCCGCGCGCCGCCGTCGACGACCACGACGTGTACCGCTGCTGCTTCTTGGCGGGGTCGGGCGTGAGGCACGCCGACGTAGCGAGCACCGTGTGTATAGTACCGATCCGCGTCCGTGGAGCCGCGCGTGCACACGTACTACGCGCATAGCAATCGTGGATGCCCTCAGCACCATTGCCGGGCGTAAGGCGGGCAGCGTAGCGAGCACCGTGCGCATGGTCTCATCCGCGTCCTTGAGGCCGCGTGCGCGCCGCACCGCGCGCAGACCAGGAGGGGAACAATCGCGCATGCCCTTATCGGCGCCGGCGGTCACCGTCGCGGGGGCGTCGGGATAGACGCTGCAAAAGATGAGGTCCGTCAACGAGAGGCAGAGGACGAGGACCGGCGCACGTACGGATATGAATGCCATTCCCCCGCTGCAGAGCAGGAAGACATTGATTAACGAGCTGTGGTAGGAAACGGGAACTGGCGCACGTACCCCGTGTCGCATACGCATATATGCCCATCCCGGGCGAGAGCCATCAACGCGTCGACGCCGACGCGCCGACGCCGATATGCCAGGCACTCGGTGACGGCGAGGCTGTCGAGTCTGGCGCGCGGTAAGTGTGCACCTTCGCGTCACCCTGTTTCCGTTTCCGTTTCCGTTTCCGCACCCGCCCTCTGTCCCCAGCAATGGCCGTCCCGTCGGATGCAGGAGATGACGTGTCGTCCGTTCGTGTACGCGTGCTAGCGGGTGTGGAAGCGCAGAAAATGAATTAAAATTTGCGGGCATGGGACCGCCGGCGCACGTACCTCATCGCACGTCCGCGTCGAGCACGGTGCGAAAGATGCAGACTAACGTGTACCACGAAGAGCGCTGGTGCTCGCGGTGAATACTGCAGAGGAAGAAGATCGTTAACAAGTGCTGCTAGTACGGAATATGAGGGCGCACGTACCCTACATGGATACCCAAGGTCCGCGGTCCGTAGGTCGTCGATAAATGCACCCTCACACGGCGGCGTGTCGGGTGTGGAGCGCGCGCCCGCCGAGCACGGTGCGGTGCGTGTACAGATCCACGTTCACGGCCTACTCGCTCCACCGACGCGGGCAGGGTCACCTCGACGCGCGGCTTGGGCAGGAGATCGATGTGCAAGCTACCCGCCAAGCTGGAGAGGGGAAAGTCGACGGATAAGCGAGCGGCTAGGTCAAACACGCGCACGTACCTCGTATCGCAATGCACGTCCCCCCAAGCACCGTCCTCTCTACGCTCCTGCACCCAGCGGCTGCAATCGTCCCGTCTCATCAGTCGAGGTGGGAGCTAGAGAGCAGCAACATACATCAGTCGGCGCTGGCAAAGACGGAGAGGCGACGCACCTGTAATACGCGATACCGCAGGTCTACGTCAAGCACCGTGCGGTACACGCCTGGCCCAAGCACGCATCGAAATCCTCCTCTCCGCGCTACGAGTGTGCACCCAGCCGCCGCGCGTTACCCTTGTCATCGGTGTTGCTGACCCTCGGGTGGCGCAGTCGGGGGTGGAAGCTGAAGCGGAAGCCGACCGCTATCAAGTGCAGACAGCACCTGCTATCATCAGCACGGCGAGATACCCCCCAACCAACACTCTCCGCGCGTGCCCGGTAAACGCCTCCCGTCAGCGGTCGCGGTCGGTGTGGAGCTAAGGAGAAAGAGAAAGAGTATCAACTTGGGAGTGGCGGAAAGCAACGACACGTACATACCTGCGATACCGTATCTGCGTCAAGCACCGCGGGACTGTCGATGGATACGCCTTCGAAAGGAAGCCAGCTGGCGGATTATCTATTGACAATGCGGGCGGTCGGCGTGGACGCTACGAAAAGATCAATGGATGACAGGGTTTCCAATGACGAGAACCGGCGCACATACCTGCGATACAGGATGTCCGCGTCGGCACGGTAAGGGCACCCATGGCACGTCCCGTCGGTGTCATGCTTCCGGTCGGGGTGGGTGGAAGCTAAGGTCGGTGAATAAGGATCTCGGGCAGGGACGTGAAGGCGCGAGGACCGGGAAGCGGCGCACGTACCTCGCACGGTATGCCTTATACCTCCCCACGGGCGAGGAACGCAGAGGGTGCGCGTCATGAGAATCGCCGGCAGCGCGCCTCCACTGCATGCAGCACACGGAAGATGTTAGCACGGGAAAACGGAAGGATGGAAACGCACGTACCTTATGATCCTGCCCCATACATGTCGGCGTCAAACGCTCTCGACGTCGCGCCTGCCTGTCGACGTCACAGCAGTACTCAGTGGTTGTAAGAAGGGCCAGCGCGACGTAAGTAGTAGACATTCTTCAAGGCGCGGAGCAGGAGTATGTAGGCTCTGCAGAATTCGAAGTTGGGGGGCGGGACAAGGCGGGAGACTAGTCGTTGCCGGTCGTGCCATCAGGTGGCATCATTTGTTGCCAGGCACCGGGCCGCACCCTGTCCCGAACGTTCTCGAGACCTTCAGTTTGGACCACTGCCTGTCTCGTTCCCTCGGCCTTGACTCTCATCTGCTGGTTTCGACATCGCACACCGCCATTGGTATGTTTAACATTCAAAGCCCCGATGGCCCCCGTTATCGCTTCGGATTAAAGTTGGTTAAAAGCCGCCAGGGATTTTGCTTACAAGTTACACCGGTATTCTGGAAATACGAGGCGAGCCCTTGAGCAAGCCTCTGGTCAAGATTTCCAATATCCGGCCCGCGTGTGGTGTTGCAGCACATGCGAGCCCTAGACATTGTCTTGTTATCTGCTTCAATATCTGGGCGAACTCGAACTTTCAGTGAATGGAACATGTCTAAACCCTCAACTCCCCCTGCTCTTTAAGTCTAGGCTTCTCGACGTTCTAATCTTATCAAGCCTTCGATTGAGGATTCGCTAAATCTGGGTTTCTGCTACTCGATGTCTCTCGGTATTTTCATGTAGCCTCTGCCCTTAACATCGGAATTCGGAGCTGAACACTAATCTTGGAATTTGGCGTCCGGTGCCTGGGCTGCAATTATACGGCTCCGCCTTCTCAAACGCTCCACGGACGATGGCTCTTCCCTGAATGTAGATTTTGGCGTGGATTTCCACTAATATTGGTTTCAACACAGTCCAATGGTCCGCTCCTCGGATACTCCCTTCAATGCGGCTCGTAATCGCACTCCTGTTCTAAGGACGCCGAAACCGTAGGGTCGAGGGGTAGGCGTGGAAGTCTGCCACTCGCATCGTTGGGCATCAATGCGCTGCAGTTCTGGTAAGCCGTGAGATTGCAGGCATGTTGCTCGTCCGTTAGCCACCGAATCGAATTCGGAGTAACAAACCGTTTCGTCGGACTTGACCCTCGTGGCACAGCAAAGTCTCGCTACTGGCCAAATCTCGCCGGACGGTGAAGAAGCACAGAATAATAGTAAAACGTCTGGGCACGCACGTATCTTGCTACGAGTGCAATTGTGGTGCGCTGATGGCTAATAGCTTGTAGAAAGGAGGTGCTATTAAGTCCTGCCATCCTCTGTTGCAGCGCTGAAAATTTCTGAAATTTCTCCGTGAACATGGCGCGCATATTCAGAACTGGAATTCGCCTCATTGAAAGCAGTATACAGGCCCGGGTACAGAAGAGCCTCTCAATGCCTTTCCATTTTTACTGTGCTCAAGTGATTACTAAATGCCGCAGTTCAAGAGGGATCGATCCCGCCGCTGGAGGTTTGTCCTTTTGTGGCTCACTTGTATTTTGGGTGGCTCCCGTCGCCCGACGCCCATGTAACAACTAAAGTTTGTGAATCCACGCTGTTACCAGTGCAATGCTAGTTGATGCTCTCGGGGGTGAGGTTCTCGATCTCGGTGGAAGGGGAAAGGGCACTCAAATGGACAGACGCTGCTGTCAAACAGTCAAACAGATCTCCAAACCATATGTACGTAGTCATGCTTCATCTTCCTCCTCCTCCTCCTCCCACCCCGTCTCCCACCCGTACTCTGGGTCCTCCCCGAACGCAATGATCATCCAAGACCTTCTTTGTCCTACTCCAGAGCTCCTCTGAGTCATCGTATCCACCTTCATGAATCTTTCGGCTCTTTTGCAAATACACTTGCCACTGTGCAACCACGTCTGATGGTGCATCTGGGAGGTCCTGCAGAATTTAGAATTAGTTTTTAACACTGTCTCCAGCCTCTCGCGCACCTGAAGCCACCGGACAACAAAGTAGAACTGGCTCGGACAGAACCACTCCTTTGGACAATCCCAGAGTGGAACGAAGTCTCGTAGCACCCGCACAAGGTCCGGGTTCGGGTATGGTGAGTGTCCGATGAGCGAACCCCAGCTGTCGAAAAAATCATCCCGGCCTTGGAAATGACCACTGGCGAATGAGGATTTGAATCGGCCGACCGCAGTTGGGTAATTGAACTCACAGATGTTTATTAGTAAATGACGGCAAATATCCGGTAGCATATTGCTGCATGAGACGGAAAATTCCGCCGGTCAGCGCAACAATTAGCCCAGGTATGCTGTCATAGTAGAGTTCCACCGAAAGCACGAGCATGGTGCATAATGCCGCCCCGAGTTGTTTCCGGGTTCCTCCGCTGATGAGTGACCTTAGCGCAGAAAGATCGGCCCCAAGATTGTCCCATGATAGATCGAGGAGAAGTTGCACGAAGGGTGTTGTTTTGAAATCCCGTGGATATGCACTGGCATGTAACAACCACATAGCCTGAAGCATCCGGATTAATGTGGGAGATTGAGCCACCAAGTGACGCAACGCGGCCAATGAAACCGATGATAGACTAGCCATCTTGTGCTGGAGCACACCAAGCGCTTCTGGGGATAGGGAGGCGACTTGGATGATATCTAATGTGCCACCCCAAGGTTTCACGATGGTGCAAAAGTGGCAAATTTCCAACGAAAGCATTAAATCATAAGCTTCCCAGCGCTGAATCAAGTCTTCAGGGATGGGTTCAATTGCCTATGTCACGGATCGTGTTGGTGGTCGGCTGCTTATTGTTGAAAATTGCACGCTCACTTTTAACCAACATATAAGGTCTTGTATACCAGAGGCTTCATAAGGGCCTTCGAAACCAGCCCACGGAGACCACACATATTTAACATTGACTTGTTCGATCAGGGGTATGAGATCCTTCGAGGGGGGGAGAGTGGAAATGATCCAGGTGAAATCCCCTTCGTCTAATCGCCTACATAAAGGATCAGAACGAGGCGACGAAAAAGAAACTTGCGTACCATGCGAGGGGGTCGCCTTCAAACCATTGATGGTCATCGGACAGGGCCTTGAAAATTGCTCTCGCTACATTCTTCCGATTCTTCAGAGTAGGATGAAAAGTAGATGAACGATGTTGGTCCCCTAAGAAATCCAGAAATGACGCATGGTGTGTACAAATTCCACCATCACGCTCGTCTATATAGAGAACAGAGTGCAGGCAATGAAGGATCAATTCAGTATTCCCGGACGGCATTTCAAAAAGCCGGTCGAGTTGGGGACGTGTGAGCTGACAGGGAAGAATTACGAGGATATCGCGAAGCCGGGAGTGGAATTGGGCCGGAACGGCTGATAATATCTGGATGTACAATTGGTCGAGAGTTGCGAAGGGTGCTTCAGAATCAGAGGAGACGTTCTGAACTGCCGCCAGCCGCTCTGTCGGGCGGAAACGTTTGTCGTCGATAAACCTAATGACTGTTGATGCATAGACGAAATACCCTGACGATTTCCAAACTAGGTCGTCCACAACCTCCGCCGATGGCCACGGAGTAGGAATTCCACTCATAGTAGCCCGATGTTCGCGATGAATGCGAGAGAATTCCTCGAGAAAGTACTTTTCAACGTCCGTGAATGACTGTTCGACATTCTGCAAATCCAGAATTCCGTTGAACAACGTGTCCTCAAAGATATCGCGGATGTGTGCTTCCGGTCGGCTGGCGACGAGAAATCGAAATTTGTCGGGATGCTGGCGGACGGCGCTTGCTATCATCCGCAATAGTTCGACTTGGGCCGTAGGCAGATCACACTCGTCCAGACCATCAATAATAAGTACTGGAGGCGCAGAAGCTCCCGCGGCATTACATGGCTCCACAATGAGTTTTCGAAGCTGCACATCCATCTGTCTCCCAACAACGGATGGATCGGCCTCTGCACTCCGAGCGATCAGAGGTTTGAAATGGCGACTGTTCAGTGCGAGCTGATAAGCGAGGGTTGCGAATAGTACTCTGGCATTGCCTCGAGTCGGGTGCTCCCGCTTGAAAAAGAAGGCTCCACCGTGTTGTGATTCCCACGGTTGAACCGTCTCGGACGAGACGAGTCAAGGCCACGTAGGAATCATACGTGGCGGTTGCGTGCGCAGGCGCATCGCCTTGTGTTGTCATGGAGCTGGACTCCTTGAAACATGTATCAAGACGTGCTGTGCGCGTCTACCATTGTCTTTCTTGGATACCGCAGGCTCCGCAGCGTTTCAACTACTTACATTGTTCCCTCTATCTATTGTTCTCTCAAAGGTATAAATACTGGTAGTTTATTCTCCTTGGAATATACAACTTCTACCCCATCTTTTCACAATAGGTTATGGGCCTCCGCCGTAACTGATTTCTCTCCCATATATTAGCCATTTCTTGCTTTTACTCTACCTCCTCTTTGCGACGCGCCGGCCGCCTCTCGCACCTGCACGTTGATATCCGCGACGCCCACTCTACGCCTCTCGCACTTCATTAGTGACGCCCACTCGACGCCTCTCACTATTTCCCACTCCTGCGAAGCCCACTCCACGCCTCTCGCATTCCATTAGCGACGCACAACCCGCCTCTCGCACGACATCCACGCCATGTCTGACTCGACTATCACCTCTGCGTATCGGATCCAGCATCTCCTCGGCGAAGACAATTATCGTACCTGGTCCGTCAAGTTGATGGATATCCTTACGGACCAGGGCCTTGTCGACTACGTCACGGGCAGTATCCCGCGCCCCCAGCACACGATTAACGCCGCCGGCACTATTGTCGATCCCAACGGCACTCAGGCCACCGCCATCTCGGAATGGGATCGCAAGGACCGTCAGGCCCTCTCCCAAATTCGTCTCCGGGTTTCGGACGATCCCTTGGTGTACATCACCGACGCCCTCACGTCGAAGCTCGCGTGGGATACGCTAGCCGACACATACGCACCGAAAGGAGTCATCACCGTCGTCCTCCTCCGCCGCCAACTTGCGCGTCTGCACTGTGAGGAGGGAGCAAATATTGAGGAACACATTCGCACCCTCACCAACCTGCGCTCGAAACTTGCGGCGCAGGGCACCAAGCTCGAAGAAGAGGAGTATTCCATCACGCTCCTCACGTCACTGCCAGATTCCTGGGACACATTCATCTCCGGGATCGACACGGCATCGTTGACTGAATCAACTAAGCTCGTTGCTCGCATTCTCGAGCAAGACCGCCGTCGCCAAGCTAAACCCTCCTCCGACGAGGTAGCGCTTCCGGCCAACTTTCACAAACAGCAGCGCGGCAAACAGTTCCAGTTCAACCCGAAAGTCGTCTGCTACGGATGTGGCCGGATGGGGCACATGATCGGGGACTGCCGCGATGTGAAGGCAGGAAAAACATTTTCCAACGCCCAGAAGGAGCAGAACACTCGCGAGTCACAGGAGCGCTATGCAAACAAGCATCACGCACACCTCGCGCAATCATCCAACTCTGATACCACCGACACCACCGATTTTGCGTTCACGGCACAAGCCGGCGCGCCACTCCTTCCCCACGGCTCCTGGATTGCCGACTCGGGTGCTAGCAAGCACATCATCATGTCGAAAGATTTTTTCCAGTCGTACGCCACTGCCGAGAACCACACCGTGTCTGGCTTCGGAAGTGTCCGGTGCCACGGAACTGGCACCGCCGCCGTTGCCTCACATGTTAAAAGTTCTGCATACAATATTACTTTAAAGGATGCACTTCATGTTCCTGAGGCACCCTACAACCTTATTTCCATCGGACGCATGACCGACGCCGGATTCTCCGTCCAATTCGACGGTGATCTCATGCATGTCTTCACCAAAGGCTCTAAACGCCAGGAAATTATGCGCGGTAAAAAGGCTGGCAACCTTTACCACGTCATAATCACCCGCGCTGCCAACCGATCCACTTCCGCTGCGTTCCCAGCAACGCCAGCCCCGACGTCGCCGTCGCCCACGCTCGTATCACCTTCGTCCCCGGCCATCACGCTGTCGGCTATCCCACCGGCATCTCCGGCTACACCACACTGCACTTTCACTCCCGCCTTCGCCGCCGTTGCCCCTGCTCATTCCTGGGACAAATGGCACCGCATTTTCGGGCATATTGGTCCAGCATCCATCAAGTTGCTGAAGAATAATAACTTGGTTGAAGGGATGAACATTGATTCAACCAGTGCTCCTTCTGTCCAATGTGTGACCTGCATCAAAGCCAAGTCCCACGTTACTCCATTTCCAGCTCAGGCTGAGCGCGAGTACACCGAAATTGGCGATATGACATTCACGGATGTCTGGGGACCATCGCGTGTCACCGGCATTCGCGGCGAGCGGTACTACATCAGCTTCACTGATGGCGCGAAACGACGCACCGTCATCTACCTCATGAAGAAGAAGACAGAGGTCCTGGACCGCATCAAAAACTATGATGCGTATATCGCCAACCAAATCGGAAAACGTGTCAAGGCTTTTCATTGCGACAACGGCAGCGAGTACATTTCCAGAGAAGTCCGCGACTATCTCGGCTCCCGAGGCATTCACCTCGAGCTTACTGCACCTTATTCCCCTCAGCAGAACGGTGTCGCGGAACGCCTCAATCGAACCTTGATTGAGCATGCTCGAGCCATGCTTATTGCCCACAATATTCCCCAGTTCCTTTGGCCCGAGGCCGTTGCCTACGCCACTTACCTCAAAAACCGATCTCCGACGCGCGCTCTGGGTGATCAGATCACGCCGGACGAGGCCTTCTGGGGAAAGAAGCCGAACGTCGCGGCACTACAGGAATTTGGGGTCCCATGCGAGGTTCTACAGCAGGACGGGAAGAACTCTAAAATTGGAGCAAAAACCCGCTCGTGCATTTTTGTTGGAATTTCGGACGAGTCGCGAGCGTGGAGATACTATAATCCCGCCATTCGCCAGGTCCTTACATCACGGAACATCAGGTTCCTCGCCAATACGACCACACCCGATGTCTCGCCTCCGCCTCAGCTCAAGGGGGAGAGTGTTTTGGAACCCGTACAGGAGCCACAGGTTGAGCTCGAAGCTTCGTCCGAGCCATCGGCTGCCCCGGCGCCAACCTCGCGTGCTTCAACTTTGAGCAATCTAACCCCCAGTCCATCGCCGCCTCCGTCACCGCCGCACAAGGCGTTACACAATATCAACTGCGACATCAGTGATGAAAACATTGTACACGGCCCCCGCATACGCAGGAGCGCGTTTGCAGGCTACGCGCTAGCCGCCATCATCGATCCCATCTCGAATGACCCCCTCACGGTTGCCGAGGCAAAATCGCGCCCGGACTGGTCTGAGTGGAACAAAGCCATGGATGCTGAGATAGACCAGCTCCATCAACTCGGCACTTTCTCCCTCACACCGCTTCCCAAAGACAGGACAGCTATTGGCTGTAAATGGGTCTTCCGCGTCAAACGAGACGCGAACGGCACGATCACACGCTACAAAGCCCGGCTTGTTGCCAAAGGGTTTTCTCAGATTCCCGGCATCGACTACGACGAGACTTTCGCACCCGTTGTTCGGCTGGAAACCGTCCGCCTGTTGTTTGCCCTAGCCGCGCGCTACAATCTTGACATTCACGTTGTCGACGTGATTGGCGCATACCTTAACGGCAAACTTGACGAGGAAATTTATATGCAACAGCCAGAGCTGTATCGCGACGGTACCACCCATGTTTGGAAATTGAACAAGGCACTCTACGGTCTCAAACAATCTGGCCGCGTTTGGAACCTGGAATTGAACACATCATTCCTTTCCCGCGGCTTCACCCGGCTTCTCTCAGACCAATGTGTCTATATCAAACGCAACGGTGCCGACATCACGATCGTTGCAGTCCATGTCGACGATATGACAATCCTCGCCTCCTCCCCGGCTCTAATGGCCGCCGCCGAAACTGAGCTCGAGACCATGTTCAGCGTCAAAAAGCTTGGCGCCATTCACCAGCTTTTAGGCATGGAAATCACTCGGGATAGTGATGGTTCGATTGTACTCAGCCAATCTCAGTACATCGCCAAGATCCTCGAGCGATTCCAGATGCATAATTCCACCCCAGTCGCGACACCCATGGACGCCCACGTCAAACTGGTCAAGACACCCGACTCGGAATCTTACCCCGAGATCGAGTCTGTTTATCAGCACATGGTCGGCTCACTTATGTATGCCGCCATCTGTTCTCGGCCGGACATTGCCTACGCCGTCCAGACACTTTCCCAATTCAACTTGAGACCTGGACCCACACACTTCACTGCCGTGAAGCGCGTCTTTCGCTACCTCCGCGGCACCCTTACTCTCGGCATCAAATACACTGCGGATCGCCGTTCCATCATCGAGTTATTCTCCGATGCTGACTGGGCCAACTCCCCAGATGATCGCAGATCTATCACTGGGTACCTCTCCATCCTTGCAGGGGGAGTTGTTACTTGGAGCTCAAAGAAGCAGCCAACGACGGCTCTTTCGAGCATGGAGGCCGAATATATGGCACTGGCTTCCGCCGTCCGTGAAGCTCTCTGGCTTCGCAGCATGTTTACGGAACTCGGCTCACCTCCCAACCTTCCCACTCACATCTCCGTCGACAACCACGGCACCATTTCGTTCGCACAGAACTCTGGTTTCCACGCCCGCTCTAAACACATTGACGTCCGACACCACTTCATTCGGGAGAGAATTACTTCTCACGAAGTGTCAGTTTCCTACTGCCCCACCTCGGAAAACACTGCGGACTTGTTCACTAAACCCCTCGACAAATCCAAGCACGAGTACTTCGTCGCCCGCCTCGGTATGACTCGCGCTTGAGGGGGAGTGTTGTGATTCCCACGGTTGAACCGTCTCGGACGAGACGAGTCAAGGCCACGTAGGAATCATACGTGGCGGTTGCGTGCGCAGGCGCATCGCCTTGTGTTGTCATGGAGCTGGACTCCTTGAAACATGTATCAAGACGTGCTGTGCGCGTCTACCATTGTCTTTCTTGGATACTGCAGGCTCCGCAGCGTTTCAACTACTTACATTGTTCCCTCTATCTATTGTTCTCTCAAAGGTATAAATACTGGTAGTTTATTCTCCTTGGAATATACAACTTCTACCCCATCTTTTCACAATACACCGAGTTTGCCGGCGCTCTGCAATCGCTGACACAGCGACTGCATGATCGCAGATTTTCCCGCCCCAGCCGGCCCATGGAGCCAGCGAATCCCACGGGCAGACTCGTCTTGGATCGCCCAATTGTACAGGCCGTCCAGGATCTCGATGCGCGTCTCCGGATGACATTTTGGTTGAGGAAAGCTTTCGGCAGAGTCAAATAGTGCCTCGATGGCGACGGCGTGGTGCAGTATGCTCATCCCAGATTCCCCGTGATTGTTAATGTTCTGCCCATTGATGATGTTTTGGGCGGAGAAAATATTGCCGTGGAGGGACTGCGCAGGATATGGGTGAAATGGTTGGAGACCTGGGAGCACGCGTTCCCCGTGTAGGGTCCCGCCACTGCTCAAGAAATGGGCCGCGGAGTAAGAAGCTGCATCCGCGGGCTGAGATCCAGTGGGATACGCTGACGTATTAGCCTCGCCTGCGACCTCAGCATTGTTTCCCTCTCCCTGATGTGAACTCGCACGGCGGGAGTTGGGATACATGAAAGGCAGGGCATAGTCGAAATTGGGGTAAGATTGGAGCAAGGGACGCTCGAACGAGGGGTAACTGAACTGCAACTGCTGAACATGTCCAGTAAAGCCGTGGGTGTGAACTAACGAGTTTGAGCTCGAGGACGATGGGTTTGGGGTCTCCTCGTCATTGAAAGAATACTCCGGTTGCGGATAGAGACTGAGATTTGGGTACTCGAGACGGGAGTGAGTTTGGGGCAATGGGACATTGGGCAAAGGGTAGCCGAGGTGAGGCGTTTGCTTAGATCCAGCAAACGCATGCGACGAAGATAATGCGTTCGAGCTCGAGGACGGTGAGACATCAATCTCCTCGTTGTGTCGAATGGGGTGAGAAGTTGAGTCTACAAGGGATCCGTGAGCGAGCGAAATATCCTTAGGATCCTCGACGTACTGTATGGCGATGGCCTCTCCACCCTAATCCGACGCGCATTCCGGACCACTCCAGTCCCTTCCCGCTCCAAGCCTTGGAATGTGTGAAAAGCGGCTTCTGCCACAGGCTGAGAAGCGGCATCGGGCGACTCGCGGCTTTGGATCGCAAGCCTTGGTTGTAATCCAACCTCACCCTGGCCGCTCATGGAAAGTGCCGGTGGGTGAGCTGTCGCATCAGCGCCCCGGACCGTCAGGGGACTATTCTGTATGACCATGTCGCCGCCAGCATTGCACACGTTGCCGTATATCTGGAACCCCGAGCTATTGTTGAGCATTCTGTGTCTCGGATGGGCGGACGAGAGAGGAAGGAGAGAGAGTGGGACAAGGCGGTAATTCTCACGAATGCTGTGGAAGAACACGCGATTGCAAGGCTGTATATGTTGAAGGCTGCCGCAAGGCTGCCGTTGATCCACTGTCAGTTCGTTCAAAAGGGGAACAAGCCATGGGCAGAATGTATATTCCCTGGTCGTTGGTGCTATGGGTCGACCACACCCACGCATGAAACGCCGTGCACATCTGCGCGCCTCCGCACTGTGGTGTACCCCACAGCCACTCAGCCACTCAAACACCCCGCAAGACACGCAGCAGCCGGCGTCCGTCTCTCACGAGACGTATGTATACACGTCCTCCCTCACTCGTCCGCCGACGTCGACACCCTTGACGCATACCACTACCTTTGCGGCGCTGTCGGGTGTGATGGGCGCCCAAGTAACGAGCACCCTGTGCAAGGCACCTGCCACCAATCCCCCGCGCTCCGGCAGCCACCGCCCGTACCGCGCATACCGCGAGAGCTCCCGAATCAGCGCCGGGTAGAGGCTGCAATGGAAGCCTTCTGTCAGTATGCTGGCGATAAAGAGATGAAAAACGCACGTACCCAATACGGCATGGCCGTATCAGGCGCGGTGAGCTCTACATGGGCGTGAGCGCATTGCCACCCGCGGTCACGGTCGCCGGTTCGTCAGGATGAACGCTGCAGAGGAAGGGGTCCGTGAACGAGTGGAAAATGACGAGAGCGGGGCCACGGACCTCGATGCCCGGAGAACGCTGCGGATGAGGAAGACCTTGATCAACGATTAACAAGCTGTGGTAGGAAACGGGAAGTGGCGCACGTAGCCAGTAGCGCATGTCCGTGTCGACCCGGCACGACATGAGCTCTACGTCCCTGACTGAGAGCCACAACGCGCCGACGCCAATATACCAGGCGCTGGGGCGTGGGTGTACGCGTGCGATCGGGTGTGAAAGCTGCAGAGGGAAAAGCAGTCTACCCCCACCACGATGCGATGCGCGTACACACGGCACAGATCCGCGTCCTCCCCGCTCCACCGACGCGGGCAGCGTCACCTCGACGTGCGTCCATGGCAGGAGGTACATGTGGAAGCCAAACTGGAGATAGACGTATCCTCCTGGCGGCCAGGTTGTCGATCGAAGTAGCAGCTGAGGAGCGGGAGCATCAATCAGTCGGCGCTGGCAAGGACGGGGACATTCCGGTGGCGCGCGTACCTCACATCGTCCGCGTCAAGCACGGCGCAAGAGAGGCACATCCCTCGACACGGCCCGCGGTGCGGATGCGTTCAGAAGAAGATCGTCAACAAGTACTGGTAGTAGGGAATGCACGTACCTCATATCGCATAACGCGACGCAGTGGCGGCGCCCGTGCGCAGATCCACGTCTTGGCCCATTCCGCGCCGTTGCCGAGCGTCGGAGGTGAAAATTATCCTGAAAAAGAGGAAAGGCATAAGCGAGTGGCTGGGCCAAAAAAGGCGCACGTACATACTTCGTGTCAGCCTTAAGCCCCCTCCTCTCCACGCTCCCATGCCCAGCGACTACACATCCTCGTGTCGTCGCTCCGGGTGTCGATCGGTCGAAGTGAAAGCTGAAGAGCAAATATATCAATCAGTAAGCGCCGGCAAGCACGGAGAGGGGACGCACATACCTCAAGTCCGCCTCAAGCGCTGCTCGGTACGCGGCTGGCGCGCGCGCCGACGTCGACCTCATCCCCTTCGTCGCTGATGAACGCAGCGCCTGCGCGTGCAAAACCTGGGCGCGGTCGGGTGGACACTGAACAGAAAGAGCTCGTTGACCGGGGTAGAGGAAGGGCAAAAGGGCGACGTACCTCGTACCTCATTCGCGTCAAGGACGGCACGGCGAGATGGGGGCAGAGGTAGATGTAAATGTGGATGTGGATATCGCAGCCGACACGTTTCCTCGGCGATCGGGGCCGTCACAGTAGAAGCTGACACGCAGAAGAGGAAATGAGCAAGTGCTGATAAGGGAGAAGCCCCGGGGCACGTACCTCAGATCGCATATCCGGGGACGTGTGGAGCGCGGTGAGATGGCACCTCGACGCGCATCCCGCACATAGCGCGTCCTGTTGGCGGTCGGGTGGAGCTAAGGAAAAGAAGAGGTCCATTAACTTGAGAGGGGTGGGAAGGAGCGACAGGCGGCGCACGTACCTCGCACGGTATGGCTGCGGCGAGCACGGCGCACGGCGAGATGGGGGCAGATGCAGATGTGGAAGGGTCTCAAGCTGACGCCGTCGGGGTGGAAGCTGAGATGAGCAGAGGAATCTGATTGACAATCAGTCAGTGCTGACAAGGGAGGAGGAAGGATAGCGCACGTGCCCCAGTCGAGCGCGTTATGACGGCGCCGCGCGCCCCAAGTGGGCGCTATCGCGCGTCCCGTCGGGATCGGCGATCGGTTTGGCGAGCGGGGTGAAGGCTGGAGAGGAAGGCTCATAACGGGAGGAGAGAAGGGCCGAAACGGTAGCACGTACCTTATATCAGGTACGCCTCCACCTTGATGCGCATCCCGTTCCCGCTTGCTTCCAAGCGACGAAGCTAAGAAAAAAGAGGTCGGCGAACACAGAGGCACGCGAAGCACACGTACACCATATCGCACATTCGAAGATGTCCATCGAAGTCGGCGCGCGACGTCCCGGCCCATCGCGTGTCTTCCTCAGCCGACGCTACGAATTCCCGACTGACACTGTCAACGAGCGCGTAGCAAGCTCGAGCGCGGTGCTGGCAGGTGTACGGTCCGCGCGCGGCGTGGTACATCCGCATCCTCGGCTACACGGGAGGGAGACGCTGTAGAGCGACGTCAGTGACGGGATAACGGTGATGGACACGAAACACAGACGTGCCTCCAACGGCGGCGTCCGCGGAGGCAGCGCGCGATTGAGAGCGGCCCGAGCGTGTATATCTGCTGGAGGCGTTAGCCCTAACGAGGATAGGAAGGGGGGAAGAGGGATAGCGCAACAAAAAAGAGGAGGAGAGGACGGGAGGGATATATGGCTGATAGAGCGAGATTTGGAAGAATAGGATGGAGGAGGATAGGTACAGAGGTGATGTGCAGTCAGAGGGCATCGAGGGTAAGGCAGTGGAGGAGATTTGGGACGCCGAGCGAGTGAGGAGTGGATAGAGGGGGGGCTCAAGGCGTATATGGTGCCCCGGAAGACGAGACAGCGAAGACAGGGAGAGGAGTGCGTATCCGGATTGGAGGCTGAATGAAGACGAGAGGAAAGCAAAGGAGTATGAGAAGACGGTGGAAGCAAGGGAGATATGGAAGCACGGATGGAGGAGGGATGGAGAGATTGACTTCAGACACACACCAGCAGCGCCCGATCCGCGCCGTCCTTCCTGCCAATGCGATTCCGACTGTAATTGCAGTATGGAGCTCGATATACGGAGTTCGAGTCGGTGTCTGTGTCCGACTTTGCTGCGCAGAACGAATTGGTCCTGGCGAGCTGCACGGCCGGCCTCCTGCGAACGGTCTACCAAGAGCGCCAAAAGAGGCCAAAAGAGCGCGCTAAGAAGACGCCGTCGAAGCCTAAAGTTGACGGTCTGTCGAGTCTTCGTAGCACTTCAGGCTCTTGTGGCTCTCAGAAGTAAAGATTATGATGCTGCAGCCGTAGAGCGGACACGGTCCCAGAAACTCGAGTTGTGACAATGTCGTTGTGAGGTGGGAAAGTGTGTCACGGAAATCGTGATTGTGACACAACATGATTGCCGAGCACCCGCTGGTCCTGCATCCATGGCTCGAACCGAGCGCATACTTTTTAGGCCCCGTTTTGGCCTGTGTTTTTGTCTGACAAATTAGCGTTGAGCCAGTTCAATTTTGTTGCAATGCAATGTGGGTTTTCTGTCACACACTGACCTCACACTGCACCACGTCAGCCTTCAAGAGTGTGGCCACACTTAACCAGCACAGCCATCACTATTGTTCTTTCTCCCCTCCACCATGCAGTTCCTCACTCGCCTTACCCGCAAGGGACCCCTCCCTGCGAACGCCTCCCTCACTGGTGCTCGCGCCGACCCCGATGGCCGTCTCCCCCGCGAAGTCTGGGAGCGCGTATCCAATCTCCTGGATGATAATACCTTGCTCACCGCCGCGGCGGTGTGCACTACCTTCAATGAACTCTGCAGCATTGTAAAGTTCCCCCTGAACCGCCTGCGTGGAGTCGGGACGGATATCCGCTCGTTTACCATTGAGGCCACTTCGCTTCCATTCCTCCAGCGCTCGGTCCGCATCCCTCCCATCTCCCGTCTCTCGTGTACATTCGGACCAACGGACAATATTCTGCTCGGGCTCGGCATTCTACTCAATATCGTTCGGCGTTCCAAGGATCTTACGGAGCTGGACCTCGAGTTCCCGGACAAGGCATTCGGCCCAAAGGAGGATGATGATAACGACAGGAATCTGTGGAACTTGCACAACGCATTTTACGATGTGCTGCATGCCATGTCCGCGAAAGCTGGCGGACAGGTTCTGTGCTACGATTCATTTGCCTTCTCCGTGTGTGCGGCCCCAACGCTATCGTGGCAGTACCTCGAGCCGCGATATCTTCCCGTAAACTCGCAGTCGATGTCGAAGCTCGGAGTCTCCCGTAAACAACTCCAGCCACGGTATCACTCGAGACCACAGTCGAAGTCTCGTGAAGATTCCGGCAGGATGATTCGCGTCCGTATGGCTCCCGATATCCATCGATTCATGTCCTCCATCTCCTCCATCTCCTCAGTGAAGTTGCGATCCCACCCCAGCGCTTCGAAATCTGCCTGTTACACGGTGATTTTTGCCCAAGGGAATCCTCCACCCTCCCTGTGTCTAGACAATACCGGTAAAATCCTGGACCAACAACTGGACACACTTCTTAAACATCTAACCATCCGCGACCTCGAGGATCTGGAGCTCTGCAGAAGCATCCCATATGCGACCTTAGATCAGTTGCTGCATCGACACCAAGCATTGAAAAGTATCATCGTCGATCGATGCCTCGACTACTCACAATTAACAGCGACGCTCACGGCTGTTATATTCGTTCAGTCAAGCGATTCAGCGGCTCTCGGGCCACTCATGGACTATCTGCATAGTTCACCGTTAAAAACCGCCGCGTTTCCCTTTCCCGGCGGGGACCCTGAAACAGAGAGGACCCTGTTGGAGAAGATTTCCAACCATGCCAGCATTACCGCCCTCGAGATAGGGAAGCTCCCACTGGGCTTCAAACCCCAGTTCTCGGATACTGACCTAGAGATCGCACGCTCTCTTCAGAATATAGTCCGCGTTCGGATTCGGTGCTGGGACTACCAGATGGCGTCTATACTTCCGTGGGTCCGCGCGCTACCCTCCCTAAGTACGGTGGTACTATCTGAATTCGCGGCGGGAGAATTACATGCAGTGCAGGAAGCTCTCCCAGGGGTATTGATCACGGTTAGAGCCTTGTGAAAGGCTGCTATAATAGTACTCGAGTGTCGACTTATATTCATGTCAAATAAAAGTGTCCGCCCAGAAAAAGCGTCCGCCATGACTCACCGACTCCATCTCATGCCCAACATGCCCATCATCCAAGCACTGCACACGAGCCTGGGCGTGTTACAATCCAATCTAACATGGCAGTCAGTATAATAAACGATTCGATTCAAGAAGTGGTATCGGAGGACATATGTAAGCAAGGGACACGCGTGTGCGTCCAACGTCACAAACCTGGGCGAAATATATAGCCAGGAGAAGTAAACTACGTCTCTAACCGCCAAGTGCGATAGCTCCTCAGATTTCCTGAGCCTGGCCAGAGCGACCAGCTCGGACACTCCAAGAACATGCTCCGCGCTTCACAGACTCCTCCTGAATATGAATGCGAAGTGATTAAAACGAGGTCGGTGGGCGCTAATCATGTAAGCATAGGCGCTTAAAGACAAGGTCCAGAGAACAGTGCTGGAAAGTGGAAGTGGGGAAAGGGAGGGACGTCCTCTCCCGCCACGTCCATGTCCTCGGCCTGCTTACACGCCGACACCCCCACATCGACACTCCACACCCACGCCGTCGACGCGGACGCTCATCAAGAGTCAACGGCGGCGGCGATGCTGTCGGGCATGCGCACGTCGAGCACCCTGCAGTAAACACCCTTCCGCCCCGCCCAGCTTCCCCACCGAGAGCTACATCCCTCTGCTCGAGGAGCCCACCAATGCGTCGACCGGTGTACCCAGCCGATGCCCGTCCTCTGTGTACTTCCACACCACCCCGCTTCAGCCTCAGCGCGAACGTCGACATCGTACTGCGCCGCGCCCCAACAACGCTATTGTCATTGACGCCCGTACCCGCTGCGCAATCCCTCCGCATCGAGCATGGTGCCGTACGCCATCGTCTCCCCACGCCGCACCTCGTTTCCGCCTCTGGGTCGACCCACGTGCGCAATCCATCCTCGGCGGCGGCGGCGGTGTAGGGTGCGGGGCACGCACGTCGAGTACCACATCGATGCGCACTTCTACCACCCGTCCTTCTCCTCCCCGGCTCCCTCTCCCACCGACACGCATCTACGTCCTCCTCACCGTGCGTCCGCTGGAGCATCAGACAAACGCCGTCGCCGCGTGTACCCAGACGCTGTCTTAATAGCAGCGCTTCCAGGCGCGCGCGCTTCGACCGCCGCTTCGACCACGCGTCCGCCTCCTCATCGTCGCCCGCTCGCCCACCAACGCCGAAACCCTCACCGCCACTCTCCCCACTAACACCGCCGAAATGCGTGCCGTGGCGGCGCTACCACCACGCGCATAGGTACCCCGCCGCTGCACGTTCCCTGTCGACGATCGCGGCGCGCGGGGTGGAGACTGGAGAGCGCTACAGTCGATCAATATAGGAGGGGTGAGGATAAGAGGGTGCGCGTACCTCTCACACAATCTGCCCGGGGTGTCTGCGCATCGAGGTCTCCCGACGCGTATTCCATCCCAGTGTCAGCGATCAGTGGGTCGAGACCGTCGAGGTGAAAGCTGAAGACGTCCATGAATAAGGGGCAAAGAACGAGAAGTGGCGCACGTACCTCCAATGCATGTCCATGTCGAGCACGGGCGGTACCAACGTGTGTTCTCTCTCAGGGCGCCTGAAGAAGAGACAAGCTGATGAGGAAGTGTGGGCGAGGAACGAGAAGCGGCGCATGTACTTACCATATGCGCATCAAGCCCCAAGCACCGAACGGCGTACGTCCCCCAACGCCGTCGACGCGCATTCCGTCGGCGATCGGGGGTAGTCGGCGCTATCGACCAAGCTGAGGAAGTGCGGCAAAGGACGAGAAGGCGCACGTACCCCAATGCCGGGCAGCGGGTGCGCGTCAATGACCGCATAGCGGGAGAGACGCACATCCAGAACGCCTTCGAGCAGCCTCACATCCCCTCGAGGCCGTCGGGGTGGAAGCTGAAACAAAGCGAAATCAATCAATAAGTGCTGGCAAAGGAAAACAATCAATAGATGCTGGCAAGGGAAACCTAAATCGCGCACGTACCACATGCGCATTGAATACCAAGTACAGTGGGAGAGTTGCACATCCACCAACGTCGTCGGCCGGCCGCTGTGCATTGCCTCTACGTAGCGCGGCGGACACTGAGGCGCAGAAAAACCAATCAATGTCAGGTGAATCAAGACAAGAAAGCGCACGCACATCGCAGACGATATGCGCCTTTGTGGGAATCATCCACATCGCCAACGGCGTCGACAAGCCATGCAGCTGCTGGGCATTCCACCAACGCTGTCGACCAGGCGCTGCGAAGCTGCAATCGGAGCTTGAGCCGAAGCGGGAGCTGCACATGGAATACATCCATGTCAATATGAGGCAAAGCGGACGAGGAGTGCGCGCGTACGGATGCAGGTCAAGTACGGTATACCTCGACACATCAGACGCCGTCGATGCGTGCGCCCAGCGTCGGGAGCGGGAGGCGGGGCGAAAGCTGAAGACGAGGGAAATGAATCGCTCAGTGGTGGTAATGACCGGGAGGTGGGCACGTACCTCATACAGCACGTCCGCGGCATTGACGGTGAGCAGCGTATCGTAAGCGTCCACGTCCCTAGTCCCGAAGACACGAGTCCGACCAAAGCCCCCGACGCCACACATCCCTCGCGGGAGTATTCTTGGTCGCGCGGAGGACGTTCGTGAGCCGCAAAACGGACGCGAAAACGTCCAATGGTGTCATGCGCAACGCCGCGAGCAGAAAGCGCGAGGCGGCCCGTGCGGCGGCTCGGGGAGGGATCAATCTGCGGGAGCGTCAGCGTTGGGACCATAGGAAGAGGGTATGCGCAAGGGAACGGAACAGAGGAAGCGGAGAGGACGGAAGATGGAGCGCGGTGGCGGGGACGACGATAAGAGATGTAGTCGGCAGCTTAATCGCTCGAGGGAACGGCGAAGATGGGGTACAGTGAAAGTAAAGGCAGAGTGAGGGTAGGAAGGACGATAGGGTGGGAGAGCAAGGGAGGCTCACCAGCATATGCGCATCGTCTCCGCCGCATACATATGCCTTCTGCACCTGTTCCCCTCCATCTAGCTGCTACGCCCCCCGGCGACTCGGAACAGCCAACGTGGTGTATCGCAAGCGATCTCATCTTGTCGGCTTGCTGAGTTCGAGGACGACGAGGAGCGGCGTCGAGCGCGCCGGAAGGCGAGGCCCGAATTGGATGGTGCAATGCTGGTCCAATTTGAATGCCACAGCTGGAGAGGCTGAGACCAAACGCGCGACCCCGCGTCGACTTCGCGCTTGCGCTCGTGTTGTTTATCGAATTTGGCTCTCCCTCATCTTCCATGTGGTCTTGGCTACCGACGTTGGGCCTCCCACACCAAGTGCTCCCTCAAAGACAGTAAGGCTAGGTAAACGAAACCGTATCGGCGCCTGCGTTCATTGATAGCGCTGATGTGCTCACCTCTTCACCAGTACACCTCTTTTTTTCAAGTTCGCGAACCCGGTCCGGCGAGCATCCTCAATGACGGTTCCCCTTGATGACTTCCGGCGGGAAGGATGTTGTATAGATGTCGATTCTTGAATCTTAAAAATCAGGAATCTCCAGTACTGGAGCCGCCGGGCGACGGTAACGACGAGTTGGTACCAAAAGGCGTCATAATTCACGGGACGTCGCCAGGGTTCCATTTGCCAGCTGCGAGAACAGTCTTGTCGCGTTGTCGTGGCAGGAAGACGGCTGTGACCGTCAAATCGTGATTGTGACACGGCTTGATCGCCGAAAACGCTGCTTGTCCTGAACGCTCATCAACAATCCGCTCGAGCTGGCCGTTGCCGCGCCTCCCTCCCATATTTCAAGCAACTTGATTTAGATCCCTTCCACAAACCACAACCTCAAAAGTGAGATAGCCGAAAGACTCAGAAGTCACTGGCAAGTGCCAACTGCCTTCGCTCCTCCTAGTTTGTTCAATAACTTGAGCTGAGTTATTCCCTAAAGTCATCATGACCCGTCGCGGATGATCCGCACCTGCGATTCGTTGTGTCTCACCGCTTGGACATAGCAGGTAGCCTGTTCGATTCGGGCCCGGGTCGTAAATCCTCGATTAGTGAACTTTTTAAAAGGCTGCTTCAATTATCTGAATGGTCCAACATAGAACGATACCCGTGGCGGATGGTTCGCGCCTGCTCAGCCTTCTATATCTCCTTCCCATCGCAGCAGGGGGCCATTGCCTAGTTCCAGGACTATTTTTTACTCTTCCTTCTGTTTCTGATTCCACTCGCCGACTTGAGCTGATTATCTATCTATCTGTAGGGTTGCAATTGAGGAAGACCTGTCGCGGATGGTCCGCGCCCGCGCCCAATAGTCCTGGTCGCCACAAGAGTGCAGCAGGAGGCCCGTTCGATTCGGGCACGGGTCATGAATATGCGCCTTGAGATGCATTTATTTTTCGCTCCTTCCAATTTCACCGTCTTGGTTCACCACATTCCTAAAAAGAAACGCTTTCCATTCGATTCCGGGTTGGGACTATCCGCCCCATTGACCAAAGTAGGATTATCCACCCCATTGACCAAAGCTGTTACTCCAGCTTCATTTACTCAACCCGTCGGTAGGTTCAAGAAGACCCCTGGCGATGGCCTGACACTTCTGCGCTCCGTTCATTTCTAGTTGGTGAACCTCGGTCGTCGGAGTAATCCCGTTCGATTCGGGCATGGGTCGTAGCCGTGAGGCATGTTCCCCTTTTTGCTTCCTCTTTCTTCTCTTGATTCCACCCCGTTGTTGTCAAGAAAACTACTGTACATCCAGAGGCTTGTAGCTTCAAGGGAAAAAATGAGACGAAATCGGGGGAAACTGATTGAAGCCTCGACTGTACAATTACCTTTCGCTCCTCGTCTTCACTCGAGCTGAATTATTCCCAGGGAAATCAAGACCCATCACGGATATTGGCCCCTGTGCTTTGTTACGTCTTTCTGCTTTTGGAGCAGGTACTGTAGCCTGTTCGATAATCATTTTTTTCCATCAAAATTGAAATGAGCTCTCGTTCAGCTCAGTAGACTAATTTTTCTTCAGAGAATGAGACCCGTGGGCCATACTTCAGCGGTTCCGGCTCTTCTTCGCACCGCCGTAGGAGGCCAGCCGTTAAAAAACCTTAGGGGATCTACACAACTATTCCAGTTTGCCGAGTTTCAGACTCCTTCGTCTCTGTCTCACCAACTTGCGCTGATTATTCATTTATGATTTAATCGTTCGTAGTGTTGATCAAGACCCATCGTAAAAAGTTCTCATTCGCGCCCAGTGAGCCTCATTTTGATAAGAGTGCAGCAGGAGGCCCGTTCGATTCGGGCACGGGTCATGCGTAAGGCTTGACAGATCTCTTTTTTATGCAACTTCGGCTGAATCATGTGTGGGTTTGGGAAGGTGTGTTCCACACCCGCACTCCATCCTAGTTCACCGCATTCCTAAAAAGGAACGCTTCCTGTTTAGTTTTCTACCTCTCCTTCCCATCGCAGCAGGAGGCCATTGCCGAGTTAAGAGTACGTCTCTGTCTGTGGTTCCACTCACCAACCTGCTGATCCGATTATCTATTTATTTGTAGGGTTAAGCAAGACCACGGAAAAGCAACAGGAGGATCTGCACAACGCCTTCTACGACGTGCTGCGTGCCTTGCTTGCCAAAGCTTGGCCAAAGCCCAATTCGGTTGTTTTCTCCCAGACGCGGTCGTGGAATCTGTTAAACAGTATGACGGTCATTGTGCACTTTTATTATTTGCCGAAAAAACGAGTGTTTGTTCACAAAAATCTGCTTGATTCCCAAAAAAGTCCAATGTTCAAGTTCACAAATCTCAAGTCCGCGTTTTTCAAACTTTCAGTTGGAACAACTTTCCAAAAAACTTCACTGAACTTTTTTCCAAAAATGTTCAAGTTCAAAACTTCAAAAAATCGCGGTCGTCGTTCAACAGAAAATCTCCCTCGGAGATAGATCCTGATGGACGGCTGTGCTAACCCTAGTGCCGAATGCGGTTTGTTTGGGCTCGCTGTGACAGCTGTCGACGGTCGGACGACGACGCTTGCCGCCAACTCATCCACTGGCTAACCGCTGGCTCCCAATTGCTACCACCAACTCAATGCGCAACCCGCGGCTCTGGTTCCTCCCTCCCAACAGATACCAGCGTCCGCCTGCCACAAACAACGACTTGTGTGTCGACAAGCTCCGCTAGACGCTGCGCTATCGTCGCTCCGCCGTTCCCACTGTGGCACCGTCAATGTCTTCATTTGCTTCCGCATCGCCCAGTGTCTTGACGCGCTGCTTTTGACTCAGGTGCGTGAATCATCTCCATCCTTCTTCCTGTTTTTGGCTAATCTTCTTGTTGCAACTCGGTGTACTAGATCGACCTTCGCGTCCCCAGATCCAATCCTAGCTCGCCACGATATTTCTGCTCTGCAGTGCATGGAGCACCCCACACTCACCTCTCCACCTTTGCCGCCTCAAGTGCTGACCCGGATGGTGACGGCATAAGTTCTCAGTTTGTCACCCCGTCGACAACTACCGTCCGCTGGTACAGTGTTCGTCTCCACTCAACATGACGTTCTCATGCATCCAGCAGTTTGTAATTAATTGTTTTTATGTCGGCAATGAACCACCGTGAATGACGAGCAGTGAACGAATGATAAGCCACACCTAATGTTGCCGCTTCCGCTTCACCGACCCTTGCCATCACTTGCGGATATTGAGGGAACGCATTGATCAACTCGGCTTCAAATCCTTCGTTTTGGCACGCCTTCTTTCTTTCTTTCTTTCTTCCTCCCCCCACACCGTCCTTACTTTCCGTCTGTTTCTCCCATTTACCCATCCCCACTCTCATTTGCCTCGACATCAGCATCCTCTCATTTCGATCAGCCTCATTCGCCTCGACATCACGCCCCCTCCCCTCTAGAGTATGGATTCCAGGGATTCCCGGTACTGCTCAGGAGACACAGGCAGCTCGCAATGTCGCTGCCATCGTTTCGTCCAGAGACCCGGGACGGACAATTGCACATGCGAGCATCCTGAAGGGTACCACCCAGACCCAATGCCTCATGCTGCCGCTGGCACCACCACTGGCGCACCTACTGTCGCTAATCCCAACACAGCCTCAATTTTGGCCTCGTATTTAACTCCTAGCACGATATTGAAATCGAAGACACGGCCCATCCCCTCATCATCCTCCACCAGGCCCCCCGTTGCATCGTCCTCGAAGACCAGGCCCAAACCGCCGAAGCCTTCAGTTTCCAATGCTGACGCACTAGCAGAAACCCACGCCGGTATGAAGAGAAAAGCCGACAAGCTGGAGAACGCCGAAGCCAAGCCCCCAAAGGTATGACCGTAGCCTGTATCGCTTCGAATGCCGCTTATTTATAGTCAGCGTTCCAAAAAGGAAAAGCAGGTAGCCATGGGCGAGGTCATCCTCATCGTGACCGCCGTAAGTGTATACGAGAAAGTTGTTCTGCGTCCATTGATGTTTGGAATCCAGGGAGACAAAGAACGCAAACACTTTGTAACCCCCACAACGCATATGATTGCCTACTACGAGAGCCGGCGTCTTTCCGTCAACGGTATTCGCGCCGCCATGTCCTTCAACCTGGATTGGGATGACTACCAGATGGACAACTGGTTTCGGGATTTATTCCCGGACTATTTCACTTACGCTGACCTGTACTACCCGGTCGATCCGAAGGCGTATCCACCCCAATTCCACTGGCGGCAACTGATTAGAGAGAACAAAAAGCTCAGTGCTTCCCCCAATCCTGCCGATGGTCACGAATTCAAGCGTTACCTTGGCTCCACTCCCGACCAGCGTAAAATTTTCATCGGTGTGTGTTACTATCGTGCGCGAGTTGTGACAATGTATCTGATTAGCTCCTGCAGCCTCCCCTTGGGAAATCCCCGGCTCGGTCTGGGACCACAAGACCGGCTGGGTCTTCGATATTCCCCCGGAGGTCGCCGAGGAATCGGAATCGGACGTCTACGCCATGGAAGAAGATTCAGATGAAGAGTCATGGAGTGCATCTGGGAATGACAGTAGTATGTATACCACACCTTTCCTCATCGTATACTCATCTCTTGACAGATTCTCTCCCAACTCGGCCTTCGGCAAAATCACTTGGCAAGGCCAAGGCGAAATCTCGTCAGTATGGTCATCTCAGGTCTTGCTGCCCACTGACTCTTCTTCATAGCTTCTCCTGCTCCTAGCTTCGTTGTGGTTTCGGACGCGGAGGACGACTTCCCCAACTTAAACCCTGATGATGACAGCGACTATTTCCCCATGGTCACCTTACCCCCTGCTATTGCCCCCGCTGTCGCCCCGGTCGCCCTCCCGATCGCCTCCACACTTCCGACAGGGGGAGCTGTGACGGCGCCTGCCCCAGCTGTAGTACAGACACCTGCCACAGCTATCGCTCCTCAACCGGCAGCAGTGGCAACGACCGGACCTCAACCTCACCCCAGCCTGTCGAGCCCGCCGTCGTCACCCAGAGCCTCGAGGTACTCCAACTACTCCATGTACAGCACATTCACATCAAAGCACTTCATGATGTGGGACTCGGGCGACTTTGAAGTCGACCCGCACTTCTGGACTCGACCGCACGAGATCGACAGCGTCATGGACACGTAGTATCCATCGTCTTAACTCAGCCCTTCATCAACTCGCTGTCTAATGTCTGTCTACATAGTACATCTCCCTCTGCCCATCCTCCATCATCCAGATATTCCCTTCCTGCTTCCGTCTTTTTACTTACTCCCACCTAATCTCTCACCTATCGGCGGCCGCGCTATCACTGATATATTGTCGTACTCTTATCCCCCTTGATGGAGCTGTCCTTATCCGTCCTCTGCAAGGACTCCCATACCCTCTTCTTGTTCAGTTATCATCACACACACATGAATTCGGACTCTCACTACCACTTCAGGACCCTTCCTACTCTTATTCGTATACCCACCATTTAATCCAATTAATTGCTTCGTGTAATCTGGGTTGAGGTTCTTTCTAACTGACGCCGAAGGCTTCAACTTAACCTTCCTTTGTGGTTTCGCTCTCCTCCCTCGTAGCGTGAAGAACATCGATATATTGCTCTTCAAAGAATGGACAATGATAAGATGAGCGGGTGTGAGGAATATCAGGGATGAGTAGCTTGATACAGGAGTGGTGTGTTGGCGGTTCGACGGAAACAAAGGGAAAAACAAAAGGAAACTGGTAAGGAGGCAGAGTGTCAAAAAGTGAGTGGCCGGCTCGGCATGTCTAGAAAGACAAATACAATGTGAAGTACGATTTATGCCTCCTTGCGATGGCTTGGGATATAGAGTGTATACGCGCGAAGAGAGAGGTCGAGGTGTAAGTAGAGCGCTCATCTGATGAGTGCAGGGAAATGTCTATTGCGTAGTTGGCTTCACGTCAGAAAGGCGTCTTTATGGCAGAAACTTGACGAACCTCTCACGCCCATTGTCGAGTCTTGTTGGTCTCCTGCGGCATCCGATGCTTCATCCGCAACTCCAAAGCATCCATGGCTCAACTGAGAACTGCCCTGGAGCGCCTCGCCAAATCGCCAATGAAACCATAAGACAGCTGGTTGATCAAGTTCAGGAGATATGCGGAAGCAGAACAGAAACTGCTAAGAGCAGATTAGCCGCAGCGAGTAAGTAAAGGGTTTGCACAAATCCTTCTCGGTGGCCTTGAAGCCACCGACAAGTCGGATATGCATACGCCTCTAGGATCTCCTCCCGGAGCTGTCGAACGTAATGCTGCATGAGATCGTAGTCAAGCTGGAAACACAAAGGAGTGAGTCGCCGTCCAACATAGGAAAGAGGAAGAAATTTACAGGATTCGGTTGCAAAGCGCAGCCGTGCCGCAGCACGCTCATAGCGGTGTCCAGGAAAGGTACAAAGGACGGCGCAATCACAATCAAGATGTAGCTGAAGGATGGTTATCTTCAGATTGTGGTTCTCCGATACATTGACGCTGAGATAGCTTCATAAGCGGCCGTTCTGGCTCGCTGTCGAAGTTACCGAGCTGTTCCGCCAAATTCATAAGCGTGTAAGATGCACATCGGGCTTGATGGTCTGGATAAGAAGATCGCATATCCGACCCAGTGTCCAGGCGACGGTGTCTTTGACGTCGGCATTGGTGTCCGACATCATGTCGATGAGGAGAGGGAGTGCCTGAGTGACGAAGGGTGTGAGGACAATTGGGTCGGGGCCCTCGAGGATAGAGCCGAAAGTTATGACGGCGGCTTCACGGTGGTGCCAGTCGGTGGACTTAATGTGAGCCTCGATGAAGGGAATCACAGCCGGGACAATGGCATCTTGTACAGCACCAGCTAGGAGGGAAAGACAAGTGCCGGCGGCCATTGAGACGTTCCATTCATCTTCCTCGGCAAGTTCTTCTTGCTTGGTTAGCAGCAGGAGAAGAACGGGACAATCTCCGGTAAAGTGACTTTGGCCGACTCGGATATTCATGCGCCTTTGATGCAAGTTAGATTCACTTCGACGAACAACGCGAAAAACACCGACCTCTTGCGCCTCGATGGCGAGATCTGTCTCCGCCTCACAGTCGACAGTCTGTCGACAAAAATTTGACCGCCTGCAACGGCCCGTTTGTCAGGGTGCTTCATCCCCACCACAGTCAGCTGTCTCGAATTTTAGGCCCCGATCGGAAACAAGTAAAAATCAAAACTGGCCCCGAACAGTGCTTGCTCCATATAAAAGCTCATTTTATCGTAGTACAAACCCGTGATTCGCACTAGACACTCAAATGCTCCCACCTGAACGGTGACTGCTGAATTTTGGGTTGCTTCGTATACAACCTGCAAAACATACCCTGACAGCACTGTCAGTACAAGTCCATATCAACGACGAGTGGGACAAACCTCGCGCTCAAAGTTGTCGCGCACGAACTCAAGGGAGTTATAAAGGGTATGGATCACAGCCAATTGAACCTCTTGGGATGGTTCGTCCTTCCGCGCAGCGTGAATGACGGCAGTGAGAATTTCATCCAGGGTGAGAATTTCGGGTTTCTGGCGACGGAAACGACAGTGTTGCAGCAGAAGCTTGTACTGGCACTCACTATCGATCCGCAGGTGAAGCCGATCGTCTGAAGGGTAGCAATGCGCAGATTGACATTAGTCCCGGTGTTGATGAATCCCAACGAGATTTCAGTGAGATCTCCCCGATGGCCGACAGGGAGCTCTACAGAGGTGATGGCGGCAACGGCCCGAGACGTGAACGCACCGGCCTTTTGGGAGGAGGAGCCCAATGTCAGATGGGCGTCGTTCTTGATCTTTGTCTTGGCCTCGTTGCTCAGATTCATCCGTCGGTTGGCATACTCTGTTGACCTTCCGGATTCCTGGAGAATGACGCGGATAGGCAAAAAATCATAAATGGAAAGAAAAGGCGTACGCGGCAGTCCAGGTGTTTTTCAGAGCCAAACCTGCCGCATTTCGGACGTGTGGAGGCGAGTTTTCATCCACCGGGGCCGATGAGAGCAGGAGCGGCTACATGGTCGCGGGTTGCATGAGCAAGGGACAAGGGGATGGATGGGTGAAGAACGTACGTAGGTGTCCCGTACGTAGTTGTCCCGGAAAGCATTCTCTGTCCGAGAATGAGTGAGGTCCAGCGGAGGAAACGCGCGAATGGAGAGTGGCACGCACCTACAGAGACTGTGTTTGCGAGGAGCCTGAGGTCAGTCGCGACTCGCAGTCGTGGCAGCAACCTTACCAAGCGTGAGGAGTTCCTGTCGGCATCTTCAAGTTGTCGGCATCTTGGGTTAGGGTGCAGCAGGATGGGTCGGTCCCGGCTGTTGACAGCGGCAGCGCCAGGGAGAAATTGCGAGGTCAACAACATCTTTGCAGCGACTTGGTGAGGTTGAGGGCCGGGGGTCACAACAGCGAAGGAGGCGCGTGAGTCGGGCCAGCGGGGCCGAATTAGCCGGGTTTCGCCTCTAGGGGCGAAAACCAGACGCGACGTGACTGGGGCGTGCGGGGTGACCAAGACCGAGAGTGACTAGGAGCGCGACGCGTCTTGGCGAGACGGAGTTGAGGGTGCAGCCAAATCGAAGCAAACTACCCAAAAAGGAATCGCGCCTCTTCCGACATTCTGACCACGACTACAACAGCTATATCCGGAGAGTACCCCTGGCTCTTCCCCGTGTCCCTAGGCTCTCGATGGGACGTCCATCCTGGGGTAATCGGGGAGGAGCAGCGGGAGTGTGCGATTAGGAATCAATGCATCGCAAGGGGACTCCTGCCGCCTTGTGCAGGACGGGCCTTCATCTTTTCTCGGTACTCGACCACGCTGCTGTTTCTCCTGCTCGACAACTGTGCCTGCCCTTGGGTTGAAGTCAAATAAATGGCACAAGCCTACCCGCACAGTCACGACCGGTCCCCAGCTCACGAGCTCCCCAAGCCGTCTATGTATCGTGCACGCGAGTCCGCGCTGCACGCTTCATTGGCGGCTACCTCAGTAGTGAGCTTGTGGTGAAGGAACTGTCGACGAAAGCAACACCGCTGTCCACAAGGTGCGCTAGGACACTCCGCGTCGCGATGCTACACTCGAACACATTCTAGATTAACTACCACACGCTTGAAGTCGTGCTCGAGACCGAAATCTACGTGTACGATATCAGCAACATGCAGCTGCTGCATGTCAGCGAGACGCCGGCAAATCCAGACGGTGGGTCCTCGTCTTCACGCTCCATTGAATATATCGCTAAAATGGGATACAGTCATCTGCGCGCTCTCACCATCCGCCGACGTGCCGTACCTCGCCTACCCCGCGCCGCTCCCTTCTCCCTCACTTGCCGACACCGCGTCATCGACATTAACATCCAGCCCGGCGAGCGCCACCGGCTGTGGCGACGTCTTCCTCTTCAGCACGTGCGCCCTCGTCCCCGCAAACGTTGTCCGCGCGGACCGTAGCCCGCTCGCGATCCTCGCTCTCAGTCCGAACGGCGGTCTCCTGGCAACCGTGAGTGTCAAGGGGGCGCTGCTCCTCAACCCCATGACTTCCTTCGACGTACATGGCTCTAGGGACAGTGATCCCCGTCTTCGATGCCCTTGCTCGACAAGCTGTACGAGTTCCGCCGGGGGACGCGCGAGACACGCATCTACTCGCTCGCGTTCAATGGCGCGGGCACGCTGCTTGCGGCCAGGATCGTACAGCATCGACGTTGAGCGCGGCGGGGAGTGCATCCTTGTGAAGCAGTACTCGTACGTATACTCCCTTCTTTTCCCATCCCCTTCCCCTTCCATCTTTTATCTTTTTTGTCATGCCCTTCTTCCCTTTTCCATTCTTTGCTTGGTCTCCACTGCGTTCCTGCTAACTCGCTCTTCCCAGATCACTCGAGTCGGGCGAGGACGCGGGGATGTAGCCTGATCCTTTTCTGGTGAGTTTTTCTCCACTCCGCTGAATCCCTGTGTCCTTAGCGTGATGCAGGTCTTTGTCTTATCTATGTAATGATTTTTTTTGGATTGTATTCACCTGCCCAGGACACCTTCTCCGACTCACTCGACTGCGAGCTCCGCGCCGCCGCCGCAGACACTCGTTCTCTTTGCTGCGTAACCGACTCATGTTCATGTCCCCACCCCACAGCGCATGCCGCTGCACTTCCCTGTCAATCCCCAAGCCCGCAGTCGTCCTCCCGGCGGCGCGCGCTCGTCTATGGGCTTCAGATGCACGTGGCCGGCGCTCACGTCGCCATCTTATTTCGCTCACTTTATTCACAGCCCGAACATCGGGACTCGCAAGCCTCAAAATTTCGAGCAATCAGCGAGTTCGGAGCAATCTTCGTCGAATGAGCGAGGTGAAGGCGTGGAGGGCAGTAATGCGGGTGGTGGACGTTGACCGTAAGCACTTCGAGATGGCATGCGCGAGAGTTTTTCAGCAACGTTTCGAACACTTCTGTAATTATCACTGTGTTTCGAATACAGCGCTGTTGCTCTTCTGTAGATCACACTCTGGGTACCAGAAAGAATTCATAGTGATAAATGAGCAAGAGTAAGTATCGGTAAACGAGTGTGGGCTGAACTCAAGGTAAAATGTCCAACGAGTGTGCTAGTAGCGAACGGCAATGAGTGTACAGTACGTGAGGCAAAATCAAAACTTCTTCATCTCCCTGATCGCGGCCGCGATGAATGCCTCCTCTCTCAACAGTACACTGGGTTTGTCCGCCAGGGCCTTGATGGTGAGTTTCCGACAGTCCGGCTTCATATGGTAGCTCGTGATGAGGTTGGGAAGGGAGGAGAGGATTTTCTTCGCGGGCATTCCTGCAGGATGGATCAACGCGACCGCGATTCCATGCTTTACCGACTCTCCCCACCACGCGTGGGACCAGGACTTGCCGCAAGCTTTGTGATCAGTGCAGGAAGAACCGTGGGTGACCGGAGGCACTGTCAGCGCGCACAGCGTTCGATGCTGGAGGATCTTCGCTTGGGTTTCGGCAAGGATAATGTATGGACTGAAACCAATCTCGCGGATCTGAGTGACGGTCAAGTCTTGTAGAGGGGTACGGACGAGGGCCCGGAAGGCGGGCTCTATCCATTTCGGAATCTGGTATTCGATGGCCAAGTAGAGACACCACACTGGCGGCAGTTCCTTGCACGCGTGCAAGCGAGCAACTGCCCTCTCGATGACCGTTTGGGCATGGAACATGTCGGCTACCTCCAGCGCCATCCTATAGAATTCGGAAGGACGCGCCTGAAGGCTCTCCGGTCCATGCCTATGGAATCATCAAAATTAGGATGAGCAAGTAATCTGAGACGTACGTCATGAAGATGCACTCGATGAAGGCTTCGAACTGGGCTTCGGTGCTTTGCAGCTCCAGAGGCGAGTGCTCTGTTCTGCCGTTGCCAGCATCCCAGGATTTGCGGGCATCCTCGAGTGCTTTGGCTTTGGCCTTTTTTCTGTCTGGACTGCCGGGTGGGACCTCCACAACTGTTGGTGCGGGCAAGACACTGAGGTCACCGAAAAACGCCGCACGCTTGGCGAGAATCGAGGCAAACAAACAGTAAACGACCGAAGAGCCGGTGAGCTGTGTAGAAAATTAGAATTATAATTCTTGCTCCAAATCCCAGCATGGCGTACGCGGATGTACAGTGAACCTTCTTCGAAGAAGTAGTGAAGACTGTGGTTGCTATTCTCCTTGCAGAGACCTGGTTCAGGGAAAGCGGGGGCTGTCGGTGTTGTCTGGTCGGCCATTGTGGGAGGATAGAGCAAGAGGAAGAAAAAAAGTTGTGGTGGTTTTGTTTGTCGAATTGTTCCGGTACGGCCACCGAGAGGCTCTCTGCTTCAAACTCCGTTTTCAGGTCGAGCACGACATGGACATCCCGGAGCTTCCCATCCTACCTGAGACCCTGGACGGCCGTGGATGGTCTGCAAATGTTCTCACCGCGTACCACCAGTTAAAAACTGCATTCGCGCATGGTTCTGTCTTGCTGCGCCAAGAAGATGGCGATCCTTTGCGCCTCAATCTGGCGTCTGAAGCACTGTTGAACGACATGGTACCCATCTTGCAGCAGATGGAAAGGGAAGGTGTTCCCGAGACTTTCACCCATGGATGCGCACATGCTCTCGGTCCACTGGTTTGCGAACTCAAAGCGTCGTCGCTGGCGGCAGAGGGAATGTAAGCGTCACTTTGCACTGGCACCTGAGCAATCAGCTCACCATGGAATTCAGTGAACGTGACAACATTACCTTTTTAGCGCCTGTGGAGGTGGTTCGCTCTGGCAAACCAGGACGTCCCGAGAAGAAGATCAACCCCGATCTCTTGAAAGAGGCATTCAGCGCAAACCGTAATATAACCCAGAAGGCGCTAGCAGCTGCCATTGGTGTTCACCGGAACGTCTTGAGGAAGAAGATGAAGCAAGCAGGAATCACGAGGAAGTTCGATGCGATGACGGACGAGGATCTTGATGCGCTCGTCCGTGCATTCAAGGTCGGCAAACCAGACTCCGGAAGGAGATACATGGTCGGTGCTTTGCGCAGCAAAGGAATCCGAGTACAGAAGGAGCGCGTAAGAAAATCGTTGGCCAGGGTGGATGGCCTTGGGCAGCTACTTCGGAAGAAGAAAATCGAACGACGGGTCTACTCGGTCCCAAGGCCCAATTATCTTTGGCACTGTGACGGGCACCATAAACTAATCTGGTGGGGTATTGTCATTCACGGGTTCATTGACGGTTATTGCCGGACAGTACGTATTTGTGTTTTCTTCCTTGCAGCATTCACAGTGTGCCCAGATAACGGGTCTGCGAGCAAGCACAAACAATCGCGCATCCACCGTGTTGGACGTTTTCAAGCGGGCAATGGAAGAATATGGAACCCCGTCCCGGCTGCGAGGCGATCGTGGGGGTGAAAATGTCAAAGTGTCGGTTTGGATGATCATTAATCGCGGAACGAACAGAGCTTCGTTCATGTGGGGCTCGTGAGCCTCTTCTTTTTGGTCCAATCGTCACTGCTTAATTTATTTATTGTCCAAGATCTACTCACAACACTCGTATAGAACGGTTGTGGGTGGAGGTAGGCACCCAGTTCGCCCGCCGATGGCGGGCATTCTTCACGCGCTTGGGATATCTCCACCGCCTGGATCGGAAAAACCCCGGCCATGTCTGGTTGCTACACCGCTTATTTTTGGGCGATGTGAACGAAGACTGCGCTGAGTTCCAAGCACAATGGAACGCCCATCCCATCTCGGGCCCGGGAGCACACGACCAAAGTCCTGCGGTATGCGTGCAAAGGTTTTGAGCTGTATGCATATTGATATTCCCCAGGACTTACGTTTTTTGGGACAACTGACCAACGGTGTCAACACTACCGATCCGATGGACAAGGCACATCCGGACACAATCAACCGTTACTATGGCGTGGAGGGCGCCCCCCGCGCTCGCCGTCCCGGACAAACAGGGGCCGGCCATCCAGGCGATGAAGATTCGGACGACGGCCTGGACTGGATGGACGAGAATGGCGAAGATCTTGCAGATGCCGTCGAGGACGATTTGGCGCATAACATACGTCATCCCGCTATTGAGGTAGCGCGCCATCGGAACCCTTTTCATTCGAAGGCAATTGAAGAAAAGTTCTTCGCGGCGCTGCAAGAAATCATCCACCACGATCTCGTTCCCCAGGGCTACGGGGTTCTTGAAACCGAGTGGGAGGACGGGACATATCCAGCAATGGAGACCATCAATCCTGGAACGCGCGGAAAGGGGATTGTTGTCGCACTCCCGCGAGAGGTATGGCTCCCTCGGGCCATCTTGTTCGCGCAGGCGCTCGATGCGATGACAAGGTGTCTTGAATTCCAGGAGGCAGAATTTGGCGCAGATTTCGAGGGACAGGGCGAGGATGACTCCGATTCAGGCAGTAGTAGCTCACAAGAGGATGTTGATTGATGGAATTGAAGGAGCTCGCAGCGTTCATAGCAATGGATAAGTAGAGGGGACAGTCCAAAACAGGAAGACGCGGATGTTGCCGAACACCTCATCAACAGTCCCATTATGCCAATGCCACGACTTTGGCTGTGAACGCGGCGCCTGCACCAATACAATACTCAATGCACCCTGGATGTTCTTGAGAGAGTGCACCCAACCACAGCTTCGAAGCGTCAAGCACTACCGGCGGCGGGATGTCTCTGTTCTTGAATCTCGGTGTTGTGTCGACGATGCAGTGCGAGTGAAAGTGAGCCTTTCTTGGCATCCTTCTCTAGACCCAGACCTGCTCCGTCTTACAGAAGTCTGAGTGGGAAACGCATGCGCAAACCTCTCTTGACTTGCCGCGTCAAAGAGACTCGGAAAGCCGAGCTCGATTACTCGTCCCTCTCCTACGGAGGGGCCGAGCCTCCGCGCCAAACCACTGTCCCTCCCGCAAGCCCAAGTCACCCGCAGCAAAGTCAGACACCTCATCTCTGTGTTTCATATGCTTTGACGACGTGCTGGAGCTCACGCTCGCGCGCGGCTGTCGGCACGCAGCTTGGTCGGGCTACTGGTCCACGTACAAGATCCGCAACGAGGTGGAGCGCACGCGTCGCTGCATGGCGAAGCCTGAGAGGTGCTCTAGCTGCACCCGATGTGTTTGTTAGCGCCGCAGTCGACGAGGATACAAGCACTTCCAGGTGCTGCTTGAGCGCCACTTTGTGAGCTGCACGCCGCACCTAGAGTTCTACCCTTCGTACATGAACACCGTCTCCTGCCCCGCGGCCGCGTCAAAGTCGTCGGCGCTCCCCGGCCATCCAGATTGTGTCCTGCGGTGCACGAGGGATGAGCTCAGCGTCCGCAGTGGTGCTGACACAAAGCCAGGAGCTCGCCCCGCAAGAAGCACGAGTCCTGCTTCGGGTGCAGCGACCACTGGCCCGTCCTGAGGCTGTGCAGCATGGCGCTGCTCTGGCTGAAGGAATGCCGCGACGACAGCAAGACGGCGAATGCAAGAATAACATATCCACGTACGCCTTTGCCTCCCTCACTGCGGTGTTGTACTCACGACGCAGTCCTACAACCGATGCACGAGCAGCGCGCCGAGCTCGTACTGGATCTCTTCACCAAGACGAAGGAACGATGGAGGAGATGAGGAGATGCAGATAACACCGGCGCTGACTTGGATTGATGTACATCTCGTCTCTTGTTTCACGATTGGGTCCGGATACTAAACTATACTTGCAGGTGTAATTTGTGAAGAAGGCCGTGGAGAAAGTCGACAAGTCAGTGATTGACACTGGTGTATGCACTGTGTTTTTGTGTTGTGCCCGCTCTCCTTCCTGCCCGTGCCGTACCTGTTTTTTCATCCCCCCGCTCATTCATCCTCCTCCGATTCCTCTTCGCTCTTGCCCCCTGTTCCTCCTTTCCCTTTGCGCTCCCTCTCCCTTAGTTTAGCATATCTCCCCTCTTCCCTCATATCTCATATTCCCCTCCCTCCTGCCTACTCTTTTATATCATAGCCGTTTCCCTCTTTCTTTCACATCATTGTTCTCCCAGTCGTCTACTTAGCAGATCTCTAATCAGACGATGTTCTTTTTTATCTCAATTAATCCTGTTTGAATCGCCAGAGAATCAGATTGAAAGATCAAGGCAAGCGGCAGCCAGACCACATTCGGTCGACTGTGCCCTAGGGTTAGCACAGCCGTCCATCAGGATCTATCTCCGAGAGAGATTTTCTGTTGAACGACGACCGAGATTTTGTGAAGTTTTGAAGTTTTGATTTTTTTTGGAAAAAGTTCGAGTCAAGTTTTTTTTGGAAAGTTGTCCGGTGGAAAGTTTGAAAACACGGACGTGAAAGTTGTGAACTTGAACATTGGACTTTTTTGGGAATCAAGCAGATTTTTGTGAACAAACACTCGTTTTTTCGGCAAATAATAAAAGTGCACAATGACCGTCATAAAACAGTGCCTTCGGGTTTGAAAATTGAAAATTGAGACAGTCACTTGAATCAATCGAGGACGGCGGCCGACTTGCCTCCAAATTTAAGGGAAGTAATCTTCCGCAGCAAGGAGGGGTGAGGCTTGTCATCAACCGATAATTATCAGTGGAAGATGAGTACTAAATTCGGCGACGCGACTTTCGGTTTACATAAATTTAAATTGCTTTGTCACTGTTTGAATGATGACTGACACGCGTTTGATCACGTTGCTGACACGCGATCAGTCCTTCCGAGATTCTGCATTCTTCCTACCTTCAACTCAGACGACCCTCGGGCCTCAAGATGTCATGATATCGAGATTTCGGATGACCTTGGCCTACCAAATCATCTAACACTGTGCTTTAACCGATTGGCGACTCCTCTGATTGCCTCTTGTCGCCAACTTGGCAGCAACTCAAGTATCGTACAGTAATATCGTGCAGGCTTCAAGGCTTCACCTTCCATCCCACGGCCATCTGCCCACTTTTGCAAAATTTGCTCCTGGTCGCCTCTGGCCTCCGCCGATTTCAACTCCCGACCGGAAGGTTCCGGCAAATTGGGCTGTACCGAATCCCCGACCCCTATAGTTTTGAGGTGTTTGTCCCAGTTCCTCAATGCCAACACTTGACCTCGTCCTCTTGCATTTTTGGCGCTAGTCGGTGCGTCATTGCACGAAAATATACAGCCGGCTTTCGTTTGTTCAATCCCTGCATTAGGGGCCGCTTGGGGGCACAGATCACCCTCCATTCAAATGCTCGTAATCAGTCCAATTTGTCTCAGATTTGACTGAATGCACAGCACTGATCGCTTCCTGTCTTATTTAAACGGCGACGTCTGGTAGTATCTTCAATCCGCAATATGACCGACTCCCCACCCTCCTATAATCTTGCTGGCTCCAACTTGGGGCGCTGCACCGACGACAAATCGACTAGCCCTCACTTTGCGCCGGTTCCCTCCATAGCCCACGGCTCTAAATCGCCCCATCTCCTCCTACTGCACGGCAGTGACGAAGGTCCTTCGCTGCGGAAGTCCGGATGCATCAGCGGTATATTCGACTTTTTCCGAGGGAACCGGCACACCAATGAACCCGTTGCACCTTCCATCGACATCGAAACAGCTCTCACAGTGCAGACGGCTGTAATTGAAGATGCACGCCTGGTGGTACAGCCCAACACGGGATCCATCGCTGAGCGCCTGGCGCTTTTGAAGAGTTGCTCAGATCTCTGCGGCCGCCACGAGTGCGATTTGTCTGCCCTCCTGCGGCGCAAAACATTATTCCACGCTCACACGGCGCTTTATTGGGCAATCGTCAACCAGTTGGACTCTCCATCAGCACCGTTTGAGCTTGTCACGGCTTTGCTCGCGCGGTCTCAACCTCTGGATGCGGCAACCCTCACGGACGTCCGTCGCGCGTGCATCGTCGCTCGCAGCCAGGAGATGTTCCACTTTCTCACAATGTCCCCCGCGGTTGGCGCGCTTTCTGAGGAGAATCGCTTCATTTTGGGCTGTGTGGTGCCGCCCGAGGAAATTCATGTCGACATCATGGAAAGCCCTGAGCAGGCGTTCAGTGTCAACTTCCGCATCCCTATGTTTCAGAAACGCATGATGCTCTCGAAGCTTATCGAGGTGGAGTTTGTTGCCCGAGGTTCGTCCTCGGTTTTCTGTGTCTTGTTCCATGATTGATCTTCATACCATGATTTCAGATCGCCTGTGGCGGCTTTCCTTCTACACCGCAGAAACTGAACCAAAATTTGTTCCAACAGATACCCAGGCATGGTTTGAGGCCAAACGGTGGGGTGCGGACCTGCGACTGTGCGAGAACAGCCCAGGTACACACTTAGAGTTTGGGCTCGTCCTTCTGGATGCACGAACGCCGGCGCAGCCTGTGCGTGCATGGAGTCACCAGCCCCAAGTACCATTCCGCAACGAGGATGATTCCCCGAGTGATTCCACAATTGCCGCCTGGATGTGGCCCGTGTTTGGTGACTATAAAGGGCCCCAGGCGTCAGTCTAATTCTTTCTACAATGAATAACATCTGACATATTTGCCTTCACTCCAGTGACAGTGTGTCTATTGCATCGGACGGTTCAATCACAGGAATTCTTGGCGTTAAGCTTCGGAAGGCGGAAAAGCCAGTGGGAACAGAGGCGAAGTCCAAGATATGGGCACCCACGGGGATACCTACGAAACCGGAAGACGAATGTGTCGTTTGCTAGGCCAATTTTATCCGATTGCAGTGTTTTTGGCAAGCAAAATCCCGCTTGAATGTCAGTACATGTAGTGCGGTATGTAAGTCAAAATGTGTTGGAAAGCCTGAAAGATGATATTTCATTCATTTTTTGACAAACCTGGCGATTCCACCCGCTCACAACCGAGGAACGTAATGAGACCTGGCGTAAACGCTCTGCCAGTGGTACTTCCTCAATCCCGACATGCTACAATTTCTGCCAGATTTGGACGCCACAAATTCGCATCGTAGATTGTCGCGGGCCCGGCAAATGTGAATCAATTTTATTCGGAAAGAGAGTCAGTCTACAGGACTAGTGGATACAACAAAGAGTGTAATAAAAGAACAGTGATGCTACCGACGCGTAGTCGGATGAGATGCTGGGTTCGTGAATCAGGACGACACAGTCGCCTGATGAATACATGATTGGATGCACGGCTCCTAGGCAATAGTGCGCCCGCGGGAAGCCTGTGTTACCGGCTGCTCCACCTCCGAATTGAAATCGCCGACACGACCCTCAGCGTCGGAAGGGAGCGGCGGGAGGGAGTACTGGCTGTAGATCGACTCGAGGACCCATGTTCCTGGCTCTTCGGGCGAGGGGCTGGCACCGAAGTACGAGTGGGCGGAGGGCGGCGACGGGGACGGCGGTGAGAACGTCGTCAGCATCGTGTCGTTTGGGCTCGCCTTACTCTCCGCCTCGGGCAAAGACACGGCAAGGTCTGCGAACGAGCCTGTGCCAGAGACACCGCGGATGGGATACGAGATGGCGTACTTCCGCGCGCGCGTCGAAAGGTCACGGCCGAAAGGACGACGCCGGGGAGGCGCCTGGGCGTTGGGGAGGGGAGGAAGGGGGCGCACGTATCCCATACGCGCCAGCGAGTTCCAGAACGCGTTGGACACGGTGGTGAACGCGCGCATGTAGGACTCCCGCGCCTCCTTGGCGAACCCGAGGAACGCAAAGAGGATGATTGCGCACACGGGAGCGATCCAGCGAGTGAGTTCTATAGCAAGGTGGGTGGTGCCGCTCGCCGCCCAGAGCGCGCGAGGAATCTCTGCGACGACGCCAAAATTGAAAGGCGCTGTGTCGCCGGAGACCTGCATGGATACAGCAGCGATGGTGGCATTGCCGGCGAGGTTAAGCAGGCCAAGAGGGAGGGTAAGGAAGAGTGTTGTGAGCGCGAGGCCGGTTAGGCGGAGCAGACGACTAGGCGTGAGGTTCGTGTGCGGTGCGAGGACCTCTGGGAGGTTTGCCCGAGTGGCGGAGACCGCGCACAATAAGGGCACGGCATACACGAAAGAGCCGAAGCTGAGTAGGATCGGCGTGGAGTACGAGATGAGGTAGGTAGGGAGGGAGTCGTAGAAATCGGCGGAGCAGCCAACGTCCTCGAGGATATTGAAGCGGTGCCTCTGCACAACGAGTTGGAGGAGGATGTAGAGTGCGGGGAATAGTCCACTGATGAACGAGTCGACTAAGATGGCGCGCCGTTTCTGGTGGCGCGAAAGTTAGGGTGGCACATTTCGCAGAAAGATGCGACGCACATTGGACTTGCTAACGGCAGCGTCGGACGGTGGCATGCGGGCAATTGTGTATAGACGACGATTGATGCACAGTGAAGCAGCGGGGAGGCCCACCGAGACGGCCATCGTGATGCGAATGGCTGGAGATTTCAGCCTCATCGACGACTCATGGATAACTGAAACGACTCACAGATTTCGCACCACGCAGGCGCGAGATTGGTGGCATTCCCTGCCCACACAATCGCGTTGAAGTATTGACTGAAGCAGGATAGGGCGATCCAGAATATGTACCAGAGCGTCCCGACGTTCCATGCCTCGAATTGCCAGTAGAGTGGCACGAAGGAGAGCATGAAGCCCAGGAAGGAGAAAATAGCAAACAAAGGGACTGTAGGGAGCATTTTGCTCGAGATGCTGCGATAAAGATCGGACTGAGCGGAGAGGACGGGGCGGACTCAAAAAGTGGAGGGGAGGATGATCGTCCGAGGTGGCCTGTATGTTGCTTTTGTAGGCCCCGTGGAATGTACGGCAGTCGGCGTTGTGGACAGAAAGGGTAATTGGTCAACAATGGGTCGAAGCAGGACCAAAGTCCAAAGCGCAAATGGGTGGCCTTCGGCACAACGTTACGCATGGATGGCCTAAGGGACGTCTCATTATGAAGGCTTGCATCATAATGGGTTTCCCTTCGATCTGAGAGGTTGAGCAGCCGCCGGTCTGTGCTTGAAGCAGATCAAAGCCTTTTTCAAAGATTTTTGAATGGAAAATTGGCGTTGACCCAGGCAGTGCGCAGGAAAAAAAGCCGTGGTCAAGATCTTGCTGCAGGTATATCTTCAAACGGTCGATGACCGTTGCATGGCGGAGAGATAGAACACCCGAGAATTCACGCAGATGAAAATGGGTCTGAATTGCCGGTCGAATTTGGGTGAGCGGGAACCTGGCCAGAAACCCGGGGGAGATTGGGAAATGCATCGAACGTAAGTGGGATAGTGTCGCCGTCTTGAATTCAGGGTGGATCCAATCCGGCTGTGGACGTTACGAGCTGGTCAAGAGCTATTGGTCAATGACGATTATTGACGGGAGGAGGCAAGACTGATCAGATGGTAGATCGTGGCCCGGTGATTGCCGATCCTTCTTGCTCCGAACGTTGTCACAGTTGTGCTGCTCTTGGGCGCTTCATCCTTCCAGCCGTTCCAAGATGTTCGAGACTCCAAGAAAAAGCGGCGCATGGATGCAGCCTTCCTCAAATTTCAATACCACCATGACGACGGACAGTCCGAAACAAATCCGCTTCGACATCAGCAAAAAACGCCATGGCCGAGTAGCGCTACGTAGACCTGGTAGCTGTGGTAGACCAGGGGCCAAGTCCCCTGATACGGGAGCCTGGTAGCGCCTGGTAGCTGGTGCTACCACAGCTACCAGAGCTACCATGCTGCCGGGATTGCAAGGAGTCGTATTAAAATGTATTCGGGGATTCAATAGGAAAAATCTGCTTCACCTTTCTCGTCAGTTCTGCGCATCTGACGACTTGTTGATATGTTTCTAAGGTTAAAGGCTGTTGCGGAAATATGGTATCTTTCAGGAATCGAACTGAGGACCTTGCGTGAATGAAAATATATTCTATGGAATTACATGTTATAAGTAGACTAAAGAGCTGTTGAGGTGACATCAATTCTGGCGGGCATATGACCTTGGACTGGCTCGATCCGAATGCACTGCGTTGGTTACGTCTGTAGCGTTGCTATTTCTTAATGCTAAACTGACATAGATACACATACCTTACTGAGTTGCACAGAACTGATGCAGTGTCTTCAAGTCTGAGGAAAAGCTATGTCACCTCGTTGTAGAAGCCGGCACAAAATATTGCCTGGTAAAATTCAAGTAAGTGGAGTGAATTGGGTTGAGGTTACAGTCCTTAGTGCAGTACTGTAGTCATGTGGGAAAATGTGAATTTGATTCATTGCTACATGCTGTTAAGTGCTATCTGAGTGCTACTGGGTTGCCTGCCAAAGCTACTAGGTGCTACCAGGTTGCCTGTGAATGCTACCAGACGCTACTAGGCTACCTGTGAAATCTACCAGGCGCTACTGGGCTACCTGCCACAGCTACCAGCGCTACCAAGCCCAATCCCAATGCTACCAGCGCTACCAGTCGCTACCGGGTTGTATGCAGCTGCTACCAGCGCTACCGGGAGACTGTAGCGTAGACCCAATTCTACCAGGCAAAACAGTGTTTGCTGATGGATCCCCGTCGCGCTATACGTCTGCCAGGCTCAATCGCTTGGAACATGCGCCCCGGACGCGCAAACGCTTGGGCATCGGTCAGGCTCGTCGCCATCCTCGTCTCCGCCCGTCTCGTTCTTCGCTTCCTTGAAGAATCACTACACAGTTTCTGCTCAGCACACTTCTTAAGCTCCCTCTGTGCGAACCTCCACCAGTCGACCTCAAAACTATTTCGGCCCAAGTACTTCCAAAGTAAAGCGAGACTGGACGCAAGGGGTGCAAGTCCGCTCATGATGGCGCCTCGACCCAGTCCTACGGGTCTCCGCGCGGTGAATGAAACTCCGCACCTGTGTCCGCTCATTTTCTGCCTCAGCCCACGAGACCAATACGCATTTCTCCACTTTCTCGCCATCCCTATTTTCATGCACATCCCATGCTTTCCACTGAACTGGGAAACTTGAACTGCTTTACAAGGTTTGCCACACCTCGACCACAGCCTCAGCCTTATCCCGTTTTCTGGGTCTCCGCGCGGCGAATGAGGCTCCGCCCGTCGCCTTTACTCCCGTGTCCGTTGGTCTTTTTCTTCCACCGCGAGGGACGAATAGATGTCAACCAGGCTCTTCAATGTTTGCACTCTTGCCGCTCGAAATCACGCGCCCACCATGGGTTCAACCCGAACAACGCAGGATATGCTTCATCGCGCCTTCATGTTTGCCACAAGTCGACCACAGCCTCGGGGAGCTTTACCAATCGCACACCATTCATGCTGAAAAACTCCGATATGACCATGGTTGGCCACACTTCCAACGAAACACGTCCGCGAAGCCCCGCAGGCTGTGGGCGCGAGTTCTATATAGCTGAGTCCTTCATGAGGAATATTCTCATTACCAACTGGAGTCCGTTCTTCAGCAGCTCCTCTTGACATCCCCCCACCGCACTCGCTACCTACTATGGAAGAAACAATCCCTGAACCAAATTACGCGCCGGTCGTGGTTGACGAATCTTCACCCTACATGGTAATCGCGGACAAACCATATGTCCCTGAGATCTTCGAGCGAACTGAAGATGGGATTAAATGCCAATTCAAATCCGACAATAACGTATATGTTGCTTCGCCAGCGCCAGCGATAGAGGAATTGGAGTGGGAATATTGGCAGGAAGAGAGAACCAGTTTCCTAAAGTACGTCTGTGCATGATGGTATCGATTAGCTCTTACTTCTCCAAGCAGATGCTGGACTGTTAAGGCGCACCCACCACCGTCTGAATCTACAGCTGTTACATCCGGAGCCTCGAATGTGCAAATCGCAATGATGCGAAAAGAACGAATCTCTGAGGCCAGTCCCGCAGTCAGATGGGTTGACACGCAAGAAAATATGATTGTTGTGGTGCGATGCCTTTACTTATGTTGATCCCACACACTGACGCAACTTTTAGATATGTAATGATCACAAGAACGCGTATGCAGTACCGATCGACGGAAAGTGGTATATCCGCAAAGGTCTGACGATAGCCGGATTTAACTTGGTCACAACGGCAGTCCTGGCGATTCCATTCCTTCTCCGGTGGCCCAGGCCCAAGTGGGTAAGGCTCACCCTTTCCCAGGAACCCTGGGTGGAAATTCACGGGTTACAATACGCGCCTACGGAGGGCTCCAAGCTGACTGCCGAGAATGGGATCGAGTGCCAATTCATAGAGGACGAAACCGTCATATATACCGCTCCTCCCTTCAAGAAGTAAGAATTCAGTCGACTATCTCGCATATAAACCTCAACCTTTTGGTGGCAGGTATGGCACTACCACTGTTAGGGCGACTGCCACGACGCAGCGGCCCCGCCAGACTCACTTCGGGTTCTTGGGTTTCAGGAAGCCAATTGCGAGTACTGCTGTGGCGACTGCCACGGTGACGCGACCTCGGCTAAATCGACTTCGCGCCATCTTTTGCCTCAGACTCAAGCCTATCGACTCAGTCAACATTGTGCGGTGGCTATTTAATCCACCTCGAGCGATACCGCAAACTGATCCGCACATGAAATTCAGAAGTATCGTGGTGCAGTTCGTGCCAAATTCGAGCAAGGGCGATGGTATATCGACGGGAGCTTGCCAAGTGGAGCAGAAGACTATAGGTCACTGGCATCGGCAATCCTGGTCACTAATCTATTGGGGCCGGACACCATCGAGCACAGGTTGATCGCTGCGTCTTTGAGAACGGACACGCAAGAAGTTGAAGCTCGAGTTCGAAAAGATCAGGAGGTGGTAAAGGATGTTGTGACTCTGTCCAGTTTTGTTGCTAAGCAGCAGGCCAAACTTGTTGACGAGCAGGACGCGAGGCCCTTGGAGACGCAGGAACGGCGGCCCCAAGATAGTGGAAGTAGATTCGTCAAAGGTTTTCCCAAAGTGGAGGACGCGCCGGAGGCGAGACCCGAGAAACGACAGATTCCATCGCATGGAAGCAAATTCAGAGAAATTTTTCCGCCCGAGGACGCGGAGGCGATTCCGGTCAAAGTAATTCCCAAGTGACTTGAGCCTCGTCGAATATCCTGTGATGATAGTACTTGGACAGAGCCTCGTCGAAATATCCTGTGATAATAGCACTTGGACACATAGCGACACGAGACAGTCCCGCCGCGGCGAGGGTACACAGCCACTTTCCCGGCGCTTATAGGGCGCTTACACAATGTCATGTAACGTCGCTTTGGGAAGAACGAATCCAAAGAAGATGTGTTAAGTACCACGAAAGGCAATGTGGCGGAGCATACGGCGCCGGCGGGCCACGAATCGGTCTTTTCCAGATAGCGCGGAAGGAGCGCGAAGGTCGAAGGCCCTAAAGCGCACGGAGCGTACTTCGTACCTCAGGACCTTCCCCGTGACGTCTAAGCTGGCGGGGGCCACACGCAGCTTGAGGAGAAGCGTGCGCCTGCTGCCTTCAGCCACCATGCTGCACGAAAGCAGAAGGGCCGAGCCCAAGTCCTCTCCTTCTCCCACTCGCGCGCTTTCCATTTCTGGCTGTGCGACGGCGCCAACTCGCACCACGTCCACTTGCATTAGCGAGATGCGGAGCAGCGCTGCCAAGCAAGGACAAGTTTGGGCTTCGGCGCGCGGAATACACGCGGAGCAGAAGGGCGTCGACTCCCCCCCCCCCCCCCCCCCCCAGCGCCTCCCAGCATCCCGAACGAATTGCCTCCGTGCGGGGTCCGAGCCTCGCATCGGACAGCACATCAATTGTCCCGACGTGGAATAACTCGCGACACGGCGGCGCCTCCCTTCATCGCTCATCCTCCCGTCCTTCATTGCGCATCGTACCCCTTGCTGGTGCGTTTACGTGCGGAGGGTGAAGGCCCGTGTCTGTGGCAGGACAGATTTGGGAGGAGGGCACGAATACGTCCCGGCGCCTCATGCACGCCCTTGTCCTGCGCCGACCATCCCCCACATGCCCTCTTCGCCACCAGCACCACGAAGCGCTCGACGAGCTTGCTGCGCGGCTGGCGTGCGTCTACGTGCGGAGGGTGCGGCAAGACGGAATCGAGAGGAGAAAAATCCCATTTCCCCCCTCCCGATCTCAATCTTCCTCCTTCATCGCATACCCAACGCGCACCATTAAGGCGCGCTCGAGGAGCCTCAGGCGCGGCGGGCGCGCGTACGTGCGGTGCGAAAAGGGCCGTGTGCGACAAGACGGAATCGACACGAGGACACAAATCCCTCCTCCGCCCGACGCACGGCCCATTCCCTGCATGCACCCATCCTTCAGCCCCACCGGTACCACGACGAGGTCGACCGACATTCAAGTACGAGTGCAGATGTAGTGCTCGGCAGCGAGGAGGACAGAGCTGCGATGTCCACGCGCCCCTTCCCGCATCCTTCTCGCATCGACCCATCCCCAAGCGCTCGACGAGCCCCCTGCGCGACAGGCGGGCTTCCAAGTGCGGGGCGCGTAGAGCTGTGCATTTCGGTGCAAGGAGGACACGAATGCTATCTCATCCTCGCGCCCGCCGTACCCATGCCCGCCCCATTACCTCCCCACCTCCCGCAGACAACCTCATGCGAACGAGCGCCAGGGCGGGCGTCGACCCTGGATGTTGTTCGCGCGGGGGCCGCCGCCGACCCCAAACACGACACCCGCCGCCATCCAGACGCGGAGCGGCGAGCGGGGGATAGAGAGGTCGACGTCGAGCGCTCAGCACACTGCGTGTTCCTGCACTTCCCCCCGTTGTGCGACAGCGCGGAGGCGGATGCGACGATTCCCGGAACATAAGGTATGTGATCTGGATCTTGGGCGGAAGAGAGTCGTGCAGATGGATGGATGCGGATGCGGAGGGTGCGGAAGGGGAGGACGGTGTGGGTAGCAATCGAGCGAGGAGCACGGCGCACGGTGAGCGATGTCGAGGTAGGAGTCGGAGGCGCGGCCGACGGAGAGGGCGGTGTGTGCATGTTTATATTTAGGCAGATCGAGAGACCAGCGCCGTGCGCGGTGGGAGAGAGAGGGTGATCCGACATCGGTGATGGTACACTTTGAAGGCATCTGGAAAGCGCCACGTCAGCGCGCGCAAGGACAGATCAGCGGGGACTCGGGAGACGATACGTACCAAGGGCGGGAAAGGAGACGCAAGGCAGCACCGCGCTGGCGTAAGCACACGCAAAGGCGTCATACGCGACGGGGAACGCGTACTTGAGACCTCTTGCGGATCCTCCATCCGAAAAGCAGGAGCGTCGACAAGCCCCGATCTCTTCTTATGCGCGCATCCACGGTCCACTGTCCCGCGCACGTGGCGGGGAGCAAGACTGCGCTTGCGTACGTCGCGTGGAATCATACGCTCGGTGGGTATGTGCCCAGAAGATAAGGGGTTAGGGCGTAGCGGTGAAGACGAGGTCGTGGGGCGTGCCGATGAGCGCCAGGTGCATCCACAGACGCTCAGTGCGGATCGTGGGCTGGCGACGGGCACCGGCACTGACTAGCGGAATGGGCATGAGCGCCGCGAGGGGCAGAGTAACAGTCAAGTCGAATTCGGAATCCAGGTGCCGTTGGTGAGATCGACATTTTATGGAGGCGTGCACTGGGACGTCGGGCGGGTCGAACAAGGAGCCGAGGAGCGAGAGGAGGGTCGGGATCAAAGGGCGTAGGCGGATCTTGGGGCGTCGAAAGCGTGAGGGACGCGGATCTTGTATGTATCTTGCATGTCGTCTCCTGCCTCCACGCGGATTTTTGAGATCGCACCGCAAGAACGACAAGGTGGATAATCTGGGTCTCGCGCGGATCGTGAGCTAGCGCGGCGGGTACATGAACATGAGCTGTGGCGGAAGACTGCTCGCGAGTCATGAGGATGAGAGGTGCCGGCCAGAAAAACGCTGACTCGGGAGCGAAGCAACATGGAGCGAGAGACGCCGTCGATCTGGGGTCCGGGTGGGCAGGGGGTCGTAGTCGTAGCGTGGGAGGAACATCGGGTGTGCGGTGACGCTGCGGGGCGGATAGCGCTGCGCGCCGTTGCTGTACGTCCGGGCTGGGAAGCGTCTGTCGCAGCTTGGCGACGCTGTACAAGTAATCAGATGGGCGCATGAGGATGGAGAAGAGCGAGCGAGAAGAAGGGGAGAAGTGGCGATGACACAGGCAGTACTAGTGGAGGTAATGTGGCGAAGAGAGAAAGGATAGAGAAAGCAGAAACGCACCTAAGGCTCGATATAGAGATCGTGTTGTGGTTTCGAGTGCCGAGTCCAACACGCCATTGGGAGGCCTGCGGGACACGACGGGCGTCCTAGATGTCGCCGGGGGAAAAGGAGTCGGCGAAGACGCTGGCTTCCGCGAAAGAGATCGATATCGGTGGGTTATGGCATGGTATATCTAAATTGCAACAATGCAACGGTTGGGCGTTAGCAACCGACGTAGCCGCACGTAGGACTTGACAGCCAGGAGTACCAAGATTGAAGCCGTTGGACGTCCGAGACGACTGAGACGAGACCATGAAGACGTTGACGCGCTGGCGAGCTTAGAGTACTGCTCATGTTTGGTCCCTTCGCGGATACGCTAGCAGTTTGGACGCTCTAGAGGACCCTTGACTTGGCTTGAATCCGGGACCTTCCAAGAGATCGTTGAGTCGTGGTTTGGTCGTGGTGGATGAAAAGGAAGACGATGCAGGATCAATGATCCGTCACCGGTCCGCGCAGCGGCCCGGATCGACGCTGGGTTCAAACTTAGTTTTTGGTTTGCACTTTCGCTTCTACCTTCTGGATCCGAGTCCACCATCCGGGCCCCTTCAAATGCAGGAATGATGCTGAAAAAGGCGTTCACAAGTCGTTGAGTTTAATGATGTGCGCCCCGTGTTTCAATTCTTTTGGTGGGCTGCAAAATTAACACCGCCCAAGACACGAGATGACTTCGTTTGCGTCTCGTAGATCTTTCATCGCCAAAAGGCGCTGAAGACTGGAGACCACAAAAAAAAAATTTAAACGAAGATTCCAACGCCACATGCCTCCGGTGGGAGTCGAACCCCGTCTCCTCGAAATACTTTCGTACCGATGATCGAGAGATATGCGAGGGAACTAGAGGCGTTGACGGCTCTGTCTGGAGTTGGTTGTACATCAAAGAAAGCAAAATCATGTTCGAATGCCTCGCTGAAATTTGTGCAGTGGTTGTAAACATGAACGCAGGCTGAGATTGAAGCAACAACACACATACGACACCTTATGCCGACCCGCATCTTCTCGATATCACTATTGTACTGGGGTGGGTGCGATAACAAATACGAGGCAACTTCCATAGTCAACGCTTTTAGATGGCATGTCGCTCAGCCGCTCATAGCTCCTTGGAACATCAACACACTGCTGCCCGGAAAAATTCTGGCGTCGACTTGGAACCATCGCCGGTAGAGGTTCTCTGAACAACCGCCAAGAAAAAAACCATTGCCTCGCCGAGCAAGCCTCCGGAGGGACTTGAACCCTCGTCACCTCGTATATTCGCATCTCAATTCCACTGTCACGGATACGAGGTAACTGCCGTAGTCGACAGAGGCGTTCACAGCGCTGTTCAGAGTTGGCTGTGATTCTGGTAGTGTTTGAGCTCCCGGAGCAGGTGGTTCAACTTGGTTGAAAAAATAAACACAGCCTGAGAATACGCGATTTCCTGGTTCGTTGCTCAAAAATATTGGATCCCGCTGCATGAAAGGCTCAGAACAGCCAAAACACGCCGCTAGAGTAGGAAAACGAATGAAGCGACAGGGTCTGACATATGTATGCATCCGGCGGGAGTCGAGCCCTCGTCTCGTCGAGAAATCTTGTTCTCAAGATCCCCAAATTCTGAATTCAGCGGGACTTGCGTAGTCAACAAAGACGTTATTGGCTCTACTTCACGGTTGGATCCATGGACGTAATGGATCTTAGACTGTTTGAATGCCTAGATTAACATTCGCGCAGTGGATGAAGACATGAAAACACCGCCGGGTCTTGAACAAGACTACATACCTGGTCCGCTGGTTATAATATTTCCGCTGGCGATGTATCAACCTCGAGCATTCAAAACATTGTCAACAATCGCAGCGGAAGCAAAAGTGGAACTGCTTCTTTACATGCTTCAGGGGGGATTCGTCTGTTCTTTTTTGTCCACGACATTGAACTCACCAGAGGATCCATTACGCACCGCCCCAGGGTCTCCAACATTTCAACCCATTTTTTTTGGATCTTTTTTCGTTGATCGGCGATCAATCGAGTCACTGTGAGTCGTCTCAGTCGTTTGTCTCTTACCACCATCACCGCCATGGAAGGACTCGTCTATGACCTTGGGCGCCTCGATATCGTGGAGGGGCCTTCTCCGGCTAGTATCCCTCTTGCTGCCGAACTGTGGCTCGAAATACTCTCCAATCTGTGCATTGCCGATCTGTCGACGATGAGATTGGCGGCACGAGAGTTTGGGGAACTCGTGAACCCCTTTCTCTTCAACTCTTGTATTCTGCGCATTCCCAAGCGTAAATCTTCAGGGCTACTACCGAAGATAGCGTTCTACACTTCCTCTGCCATCGCAAGTGCGGTCCGAGACTGCACTGTGCTTGGGTGCGCTCACAATACTCCATCCATCGTGGCAGAAATTTGCGCCGCGCTTCCGCACTTCAAGAATATGCGCCAACTCACAATCCAATATATGCGCATGACTACTACCGTGATAGGGACGATCCGCCGCGCCGCGCTGCCCAAGGGCGATTCGTTGTCCCTCGAATCGTTGTCATTGATCTCGTGCATCACAGATTTCCCCGCGTCGGCCGATCCTGTGGAGGGCACCATCCCTCTGAAATCTTTCCTCATACACAACGAGCTTCATCCGACCTTCCCTGACGATAACCGCTGGCTATCGCTTCTTAATTTGGACCTTCTCCAAAGGTTGGACCTGGCGCAGCCGCAGATGACCCATATGTTTGTCGAGTGGCTTGCCCAAACCCCCAATATCCGGCTGCCCATGCTGGAGTCGCTCCAGCTGGATCTGAGCGGGCTGGAAGATGTGATGGATAAATTCCTCTCTGTCTTGACCCCATTTTCCGCCCTACGGGTTTTGGGTGTCACGGCGGGTTACTGGGATGGTCCTTCCCAAATCGCCCGCATACCGGACGACAAGCTACCCCTCCTAACGTCATTCCACGGGCCTCTCTCACATGCTACTGCATACTGCGCCGGCCGCACCCTAGTGCGCCACCTCAAACTCTATGGCAGCGATCATCAGCAGACGGCAGATTACCCAACTCTTCTAGCCACGCTGCAGGAAATAGCGAGGGTGGTCCCACATCTTCGGTGCCTTGAGCTCCGCATCGCGTGTAGTCTTGAGGAACTTACCCGGGTCGCGCTTGCAGGAAGCCTTCCTGCTTTGCGCTCCCTCCGCGTCGTCGCCCCCAACTACTCAGGCACTATTCCTGAACTACTCAGTACCTTGAAGATCCTCCTCGTTCCGAACGCTCTCGAGGTATTGTTTGTTCTATACCGCTTCACTAGGCATATACCATGGCCCACCAGCGGCACTCAGGTGGGCTCCGCCATCCGGCGCCTCGCCCGACGTATCCCGACGCTGCAGAAAATCTGTATCTGCTGTGACATGCCTAACGCGCAGGGAGGGGACGACGATTATTCCCACTATTCGCGCAGGTCCGACAGCATGATGGTCTGGGTGTGGAATAGCCATGCAAGCGAGACGGTTTCGGAACAAACCGTCGTTGGGGTCGAGTGTATCGACGGGCGCAAAATTAATTTGGGGATACGTAGCAAGGATTTCGAGAAGTACAACGCGGCTGATGCGCTGGAGGACGAGTGGCTCGAAGCCACTGCGGCACATCGAATTGCGTAGCTACCGCTCTGCATGAGGCAGAGTGGTACATTTACATTTCTCTTCGCATGCTTTTTTCCCCACAAATTCGATTCACCTTGCGCGTGTAAATATCAGCTGTAGGAGCGCTTTGGGCGCCAATCTTTGATTTACAGTCGGGTGGACCTAAGCAGCACCATAACCTTGAGTGAAGGCAGTGTTCCATTTCGCAGCTCTGTTTAGCCGAAAGCCGTTTCGTACGCCCAAATTTGTACAGTGGTTGAAAAAACACAGCCTGGCATTTATGTAACAAACATTACCTTGAAAAGTGGGTGGAGCTCTGCTGCGACGGCGAGAGATGGGTCAGCTATGTACGCTTACATGAAATGGCTCCCTGCGCTCTCAAGCGGAAGGAAAGCGGATCCAACAAGAACACAAGAGCGCGAGCGTTAGACCGTCGGATACACGCATGTGTGGACTTCCATAATCAGCAGAGGCAAACCATTTCTTCTGTGCTGCGTTGGATTTCAGTTCTCAAGGTCTTTGGATGGAGAATTCGTGGGTTGAAATCAAGGTTGTTGAAATACAAATTTGAACACCTACGAGCAGTGGTTGAGCAATATTACCTAGCAATCCCCATAATGATCATGTTAAATATGGTAAGGAGCTCGCAGGACTGCCCTCGAACGATGCAAATGCAAGGGGACAAAGTCGCTCAAGAGAGCAAGTTTACGATCAATTTCTGTCACCATCTGATGATCAAGTCATGATGTGAATGTCACATTGCCACCTTTGCCAGCGCTTGTTTGCAAGCGCCAGCACTTCCAAGGCGGTTCACTCTTTCCGCTCTGCCAAAAAGGCGATTTCGTTCCCGGCTCTAAGGACAAGCTACGCATGAAAATCCAGGCAGGGCGAGCAGCGAGACAAGAGTTGGACAAGATGCGACGACTCAGAGTCGAGGCCGCGACGGAGCTTGGACGGAGCCTCGAGGAGATGCGAAGTTCATGCGAAGCACACAAGAAAAGCAACGTCACGGGATGTGTGCCGCTCCTACAGCCCTAGACCCGCGGGATAACCGATACGCTCCATAACGTCGTGGTGTTTCCCCTTCCTCCCTCGGTTTCTTCCACCTCCAAATCCCCGGGGGCTCGCTTTACAAAACGCGCCAGTAAACTGTCGAAACTCGCGACGCTTGGGACCCCCAGTCTTCTCGGTTGCCATTCCCGTCTCCCGCATCCAGCATCCCCGGCTCGTCCCTCGTACCCGCTCATATTGCCTCGAAGTCGGCGAGTCCCCGCTCTTAAAAATTCCTCTCTGTACGAATCAGCAAGCCGAAAATGTTACGGTCAAAACTCTTCTGAAGCAGGTCGGGACCTCTCTGGAGCAAGCTGAGTCCGCTCTTGATAGTTCCCCAGTTCAAATCGCCGATCATTTCTTGGATAAGACAAAATCCTGGCTCCGGGACTCAGCACTCACCGGCTGAAGCATCCGAGCCGGAAAACAGTGTGCGAGAGACCCAAGGGTAAGTGCTTTCACTCCATTCTCACCTAGGTTTATGCGAACCGGCCACGAACATAACATCGTCGACATGATGCTGTGTGCGGACTGACCCGTTCCGTGCGCATCAGCGTTTGGGGCCAAAAACCGCCGTTGGGCAGACAAACGCCTCGTCCCAATCCACTGGGTCTCCGCGCGGAGAATGATGCTCCGCTTCGCATTTGTTTCGATGCCCGTCGCTTTCCCTAGCCCAACAGAGGATCTTGAATGTCCCCAGCTCTTGTTTCGTGCAATATCCCGCATATCCCTCGTATTGATCTCAACTGGGAAAGCCCTGAATTGCTTACAAGACGGGGCCATGTTTGCCACAACTTGACCACAGCCTCAGCCCTATCCCAGTTCTCTGTAGCTCCGCGCGGCGAATGAGGCTGACATTGATTGCCGTTCCCGCCCATTTCTACTCCAGCCCAACAAAGGAATAAAGCATGTAAGGCCGACGAGCGGCAGAGCCCGTTACCGGGGTCTAAATACGCCTTCCGTAAACCGTACACTGATTGTTCATCGAGAAGTAGACCATCATTGGGAGGGACATACTTTGAATTACATGATGCGTAAGTCAAGGCACGGTTGAAATCCGTAACGGAAATATACCGCAGCTCGATCCTGAGAGTTTCAACACCGCCGTAATCCACAGAGCCCCGAGAGCAAGGGAACGAGTGAATGCAATATTCGGAAAGCAGATTCGACATTTTCAGTTGTACTCAACATCCCAGAAGTGCATAGAAGAGGTGCTGCGAAGATTTACCCCTGCATAGACCGTGTTCAGCATCTGAACCACAATCTCGAGATCTGTCCATTTGGGAAGTAACAAAGTGAGATGCAGCTTGCCCAAAGCAGGATAACTGTAGCCTAAGCTGGTAATACCGAACTTGAAAGATTCAACACAGCCCGCCGTGCTTTCCGTAGGCCGAAGTGAGACAGAGAAGTCCAAGAATCAAATGCACGGATCTGCACAGGTGCTTCCACAGCGGGGTTGACAAAGGCAGAGGTCGCAGCTGACGGATTTGCGTGGTTGGTAACTTGTTCGCAGTACACCGCTGCGGCTTCAATGCACGGGCACCTGACAGGTATTGTGGGTAGAGGTTTGGCAGGAAGTAAGAGACTGAGCAAAGATGCAAAGATGCAAAGATGCAAAGATGCAAAGATGCACGGGAATATTGGACAGCTTACGAGGCATCTCATTACAGAATGGTCCACTCAGTCGACGTTCGCAGGTTGACCAGCGCTGGTGCGCCCAATTTCCACAGAGAAAGCCAGTAGGCAAACACCTTTATTTTGAAATGGCCCGAAATTCGCTCGGTCGACACTCGCGTGTCAAACAGCTCGCATTGGGCCACGGAAATCGTCGAAATTCCAGGGACCATAAATTCTGCTGTGCCTCATGGCCAGAAGCTGGTCTATCGAGGGGTCAGACGGCCGATAGTCCCGGTATCCAGATGGAGTTCAGCTGCTTGTTTCTTACCACCACGGCACACTTCCCGCATCGACTCCAGCACGATTTGTGTCCTGAAATGAATGAAAGTTGTTCGATAAATGTTTGTCCTTCTCCATTGAGCGCAGCTTTCCTCACCCGAGTTTTTTGCAACCTGCCCGAGATGCCCGGGGCAATGTTGAACCAGTTGAACCTGTTCAATTTGTCCTCAGTTGACAAGGGGTACTTACCTAGATAAACTCAAATATAGACAAAGGCACAAAACACATACTGGTACGAGGCTCCGAGCGATTCGAACACTTTGATCCAGACCGACCAAAGACCGACGGAATCGGGTTATAGCCTAAGCAAAATTATGCATTTTCTTTGCGGCAATCATCGCCGGCTGCACGGCGGCAACGAGATGGCCGCAGAATCTTGGCGGGAAGATCAAGTTTGCGATCACTTTACGCAAAAACTGCTGACGAAAATGTGATTTACTCTCAAAACTAAAAATCAGGCGCCCTATAGAAACCCTTACCTAACGGTAACGGGAATTCTGGGCGCTTGGACCTTCGCAGCGCATTGTCCCTTCCACACCGCGCACATCCATTGCGTTGAGCTCGACTAGGGAAAAAAACTGGACAGGCTACAAGACACCTTCATGTTTGCCACAACTGGACCACAGCCTCCGTCAGCCTCACCAATTGTACCGGGCCGTGCTGGAAACCCCGATATAACCATGGTTGGCCACACCTACGTCGAAACACGTCCGTGAAGGCCATGGGCTGTGAGCGCGAGCTCTATATCACGGGCGGTAACTAATATACGCGCTGCCCTGCCAGCTCGAAGCCCGTTTTATAGCAGCTCCCGTCAACATCCCCCGACTCTCTACCCCTCATGGCGCCAGCGCCTGTTATCTCTGAGCCCTCTGTGCGGGTAACCGTGTCCGATGGAGGCTATATTGTCCGGGATGGCGGGACGTACAGCTCGTGCTTTCCTATAATCAAGCAAACATCTTCCGGAACCAAGTGTACATTCGACGACGATGTGTACACCGCCTCCGCATTGACTCCGTTACAACATGAGGAGGAGCTTCTTGACTCTGGCGAGCGGGTGAAAATCACAACTCTGTATGTCTGCACATCGCGTTCCTGACGAGTTCTCATTTTCTTTTGTGAGCAGGTGGAGCCAGGTTACCCAGATATCGCCAGGTTATCCTAAGATGTGCATGATCGTTATGGTGAGGAGAAAGTCGACAAACCGGTCTAAATCCGATGACACATCGGAATGGGTTGATTGCCCGGACCAAGTTGAAGCCGATGTTGTGCGGTGCCTTTTGCTTCGATGGACACCAAAGACTGACGAAGTACTCAGACGTACAATGCTATCTATGCAAGATTCAGGAATGGGGAATGGCGCCTCCATGCAAGCCTCTTCAACGCTCGAATCATAGGCACCTATATGTACAACTCGGTGACAACAGCAATCCTCGCCTCCAAACTGGGAAGAAGAGCGATACCCGACCCAAGATATTGGGTGAAGAGCTTAGTCTCCGAAGAGCCATATGTGATGACCTGGGATCAGGACAATTGTGTGCCTCACGATTTTGAGCGAACCATCGACGGGTGCATCGAGTGCCGATTCGCAGGCGACGACAATACATACACTACTTCTCCCTTTCCTGTGGGGTGGAAGTACAGCCAGTGGATTGCTAATGGCACCCAGAATGTACAAGTTACGCGCAAGTACGTTCTGTGCATCGAGCTCCTGATAAGTTCTGATTTTTTTGTGAGCAGGTGCTACATTGTGGAGGCTGTCTCCTCGCCCTCCCCCGCCCCTTCTCCTTCTCCGTCTCCGTCTCCGTCTCCGTCTGCTTCGCCTTCTTCTTCTCCGTCGCCTTCCCCACCTCCACCGGTTTCCTCGCGTCCGTCCCCGCCTCCCCCGCCTCCGCCTGCATATCCCCCTTCTCCTTCATCTAGACAGAGGCTAAATCATTTTTGGCGCAGCGTCGTACCTCGTTCAGTACCATCTCGACCACTACCACCAACGCCAGCACCGTCGCCAGTACCTCCACCGCCGCCGTTAAAACCGCAACCATTGCTCATGCTACTCGCTCTTCCTTCTTCGTCCGCCACAGCGACGGTATATAGGATGACCACAGCCGTCAACGGCAGATGGGTCCATTGGGAAGAAGTCTACATTGTACGGCGACATCTACCTCAATTGATACCAGACTGACACCCATCAGACTCAGACGCGTAGTGGTCTCCTTTGTGCGAAATTCGTGGATGGAAGTTGGTACACGACAAGAACACTCCTGGCAAACGAAGAGCTGTATAAATCGGTCATGACGGCAATCATGGCTGCTGATGCCATAGGGGGGACGTACGAGGCGAAGCTTCGTTATATTTTATTCACCGACAGAAGCCCAGGGGAAGTCTGGCATACCCATATCAGAGAGGAAGAGTATCGGAGGAACACCGAGATTCGGCAGCTACTGTTGTCAGATCTGGCGAAGACTCGGTACGGTGTTCACGCAAAAGCCCACCCGAGGCGAGCCGGAGAGAAATCGATCAGCTGCCCCTCAAGCCGGATGAATGCGAGAGAAAGTTCAGCGACGGAAACAGATGTTCAGTTTATGCCATGGAGAATGGCTTTACAGGACGCATTTTGGAGCGAAATCCGAAATAAACATCCATGATAGTCTCTTAAACTAATAAAGAGACGCTATGTAAACTCGTACCACGTTTGTTGTACATCCACCAGCCATCTGTGTTGTACTTGCGGTAATTTCAGGGCATTGACAGGAGAAGGGTCAGCGGCGAGACCACCTACTAAATTTGAGTAATCATACTGCAATGTAGGATCAGCGACTCGAGGGAACTTGATCGTAAGCGGCAGCCGGAGATATAGATTGGCGGTAAATGTGACCAAAATGAAACGGGACTGAGGTTGGGTCGTCGTGGGAAAAGGCGGTGCGCAGCCACCTCGAGCCACTTTCGGACAACGAACTTCCAATCCTCCAACCATATGCTCCGATGCTCTCCGATGCTTCTTGTTTCCTCTCCCCCAGCCCTTCTCTTCAAGTTCTCGTCGATTCTCTCCCACATCGACCGTTTTCCTCGGCCTGAAATGGCTCGCCGAGCGGAAGTTTCTTCATGGCACGAGGGAATGCATGTAAAGTAAATCAAGTGGGACTTGAGTAGAGCACCATAAAGATGGGCTACAGTTACATGCAGGCGCCGCGGAGGAACGTACGCCTCACTCCTTCTAATCTATGCTCCCCACAGCTTGTTATTCTTGCACATCGAATTCCATCGTTCTCGTCCTCTCTAGGCGATGCTCACCGTCCCGCGCCAGTCGAGTCCTCGCGGAAACACCGCATACGCAGGACCGTGTGTATGTGTGCTACGTGCTTCCGTCTTACTCCACTTCCCCCTCGCCGCTCCAAAATACTCAAACTCGCGAAACTCAAGGCCGCGCAGTGCCTGTACCCATTTCCACCCAGTCTCCGTCTCCGTCTCCGTCTCCGTCTCCGCCCCGCCCTGTGCTCCCACCACCTCTCCGCCTCCATCCACCGGTTCAAGGCCGAACTCCCGTGCGCTACGATTCTCTCCCAGGTCGAGTGTTCGTCGAGCGTCGAAACTCGCTCGACGATCGTCCCCTCCCATATCAGCCCCCATCCAAGAGCTCATGAACGAAGTCATTCCACGCGGACGAATGGCGGTCGGGGAAGGCTGAAGCGGTTTCAAAGGAATCGGTCCGCGTGCTCTCTGCCTCGAAATCAGGCAGATGCCGTGCCGGTGGTCTAACGCCTGTGCATACGTAGTGCTCCAAGGGCGTCGCAGCACTCGAGTTCCGTCTTGAATCTATCTCCGCGGCTTTCTGGAGCGTCCAGGACCGCGCGTGAATGGCAGAGAAATATCAAAGTACGAAAACGCGGTCTCCTTTCGGAGCAAATTGAAGGTGAAAGACTGGTCTGGGGACTTGCCAACGAATTAAACCACCTGTTACAGAGACCATGCGTGCTCTAGGAATAGAGTTCCATCCTGTTCGTTGACTTCCATTTCCCGTTGTGATCGCCGCTAAACCGCCATTTGAAATACAGCGTGCATTCGCTGCGACTTGGAAATATTGCACCTTACGTCTTGAGCGAAGGATACCGAGATGTGGTACATCAATCCGAAATGCGAAAATGGATGGATTCAGGACGAGAAGTTTTTGAAAACGATGTCTGGCAGTATGATGGTTCCACAGTTCAAATAGCCGATCATTGTTTTGTCGGTCAGGGACTAATCCCCTAAAGAGTTCGAGAACGGCCTGAAGCGGAAACACTGAAGGTGCTGAACCTCCACTTCCATCGAGAATCGCTGAACCAAAGTAGGAGTTACGTGCAAATTCAGACTTCGCAAGAACGGTTCGATGCGGCGCGCTTACGCGTCCAATGCACATCAGCGTTTGTGGCCAATTTCCTCCGTCGGACAGTTAAACGCCTTGTCCCAGTTCTCTGGGCCTCCGCGCGGTGAATGACGCTCCGCGTTTCGTATTTATTGAGGTGTCCGCTCAATTTTGATTCGAATCCTATGGGTGATCCAATCTTCTCACCTTTTTTCCCTCCCACATCTCACGCATCCCTGCGTCGACCTGGATGTTGAAAGCCATGAATGCGTTCCAAGACACCTCTCTGGTTGCCACAACTCGACCACAGCCTCCGCCATGTCCAGTTATCTGGTCTCCGCGCGGCGAATGAAGCTCCGCACTTCGCATTTGTTGGGCCGTGTCCCCCGTTTTTTCTCCAACCCGACAGATGAATACGTGAATACGGGGTCTTCAATGTTCGTACCTCTTTTTCCTCTCGAAACTACGCTCAACCCTTGTCTTGGACTGGAATAGGAGATTGTTGGATGGTCTACAAGGCGGCTTCATGGTTGCCACAACTCGATCACAGCCTCAGCCAATTTTATCCATCGCACGCCCTTCATGCTGAATACCCCGATATGACCATGGTTGGCCACACATTCAGCGAAACGCATCCGCGAAGCCCACGGGCTGTGAAGAAGAGCTCTATAAGCTGCGGTGAATATCATACAACTCAAAACAACCTGAAGAAGTTGTCTCCCTCACCCCCTCGGCCGCCCAGCTTGCGATCCTTTCAGTCCTTCCTTTCACGATGCCCTTTGTGCCATTTGCCTTAAAACGCGACGGAACTACGCCTGTGGCAGATGGCTCGACAGTCCTCCTTCGCGATGAACTATATGTTGTAATAGATGGGGTATCCTGGCGATCCCCGGACGATGATACTGCATACGCTGTTCTTCAGCTTCAAGCCCGAAATCTGAAGGCCAGAGAGACGGTCAATGAACCGCCCAGGTGAGCCGGCGTAATCGTCGTCTCTCCGGGTCCTAATTGTGTGCGCAGGCGTTACGGGGTTTTCAAGTTTGCGCCAGATATGCACAGGGATATTATGCACAGGCGCCGCAGTGACTTTCCCAAGTTCACAGGGATTACTGTCACGGTCAACACAACGAAGCGCCTTCTTCGTGACGGTGTATCCGAATCAGCCTTGATTGTACGATGCATTATACTTGGATCGGTACCAGAGACTGACCTGACGATCAGACACGGACAGGTCGTAATTGGATCGGGTGCCGCCGTTCCAAGTCACGGCTATGTGCACAATGCTTCGAGAAAGAGAATACTGACCTTTGGTATATCGATGACGCCTTGCCTACGAAGTCTGAAAAGCTTGATGGATTGGTTAAAATGACAATCCAAGCCGTTCAGCTGGCGGAGTCGAAGCTCTCAGAGGCGAAGCGCCGAGAGCTGGAGCGCCGAGAGCTAGAGCGGCGAGAGCTGGAGCGGCAAGAGCTAGAGCGCCGAGAGCTGGAGCGACGCCAAGAACTGGAGCGACGCCAAGAGCTGGATTGCCGAGAACTGGATCGCCGAGAACTGGAGCGTCAAAGGCTGGTACGCCGACTGGAAGAGCAGGATCGCCGATTCGGAGAGATGAAGCCCCGAGAGCAAGAGCTACAGCGCCGACTCGGAGAGATGAAGTCCCGAGAGCAAGAGCTACAGCGCCGAGAAGAAGAGCTGAAGCGTCTAACCCCCGGAGAGCTGAAGCGTCGAGAGCAGGAGCTGAAGCGTCGAGCGCAGGAGCTGAAGGGCCTAGAGCAGGAGCTGAGGGATCGAGAGATGGTATTAGATGAGAAGGAGCCGGATTCCCCAGGACCTTTAGGTTCAGGTTTCGACTCAACCAGGATGGCTATGCCTCGTGCGCCATACCAGCGCGCAGCGGAAAAGAGTAAACGACTAGCGGAAACTTCAAGCCGAACTTGAGGGAGAGCAGTGGCACAAACTATGATGGCGTATTACAAGCTTGTAGTTGTTGCTATCCCGCGAGCCGCAAGATGGGCGGTACCCATCCAACAGATACACCGTTCGCCTCAGAGTGTCCATGGGTAGAGGCCTATTCCAGTTGAATGTGAGATACAACCGCCAATCAATCCTCCAGTTAGAAATGGTCCAACGCGAATTAAATCGGCGGTAAGACCAAGTCAACCTTCTTGTCGTGGGGGCTGAGCGCTGAACAGCGACATGGGAGTCGAGAGCAGAAGGTACACTGAACGCGCTTTTTCGGATTTATTCGAAATTTATGCAAATTTCAAATGCACTTAGTTGCGTATGGACACGAACCATCTAGTACCGATCAGACAGCCAGAGAAGGATGGGTAGTATTGCGTGGAGGAAGAGTCAGACTTTACTCGTCCAACGCGCCGGCCCGCAGATCGACCAACGATGCAGGTTATCGGCAAGGGTCACGCAGGCGTTGCTCACGTCCTTCCCGCTATGTCCCGCTTTCCACGCGTAAACGGTGTCCTCGTCCAGTAGTACTAGAGTCGGCTAGCAATGAGAATACGGGGAAAACGTCGCGCTGGGCCGTATGCTGCGTAGCTGGGCTTGCACGTCGCCGCGGAAGGTCGCTGGTATGGACACGAGCCTGAACCGCGTGTATGTATACGAAGTACTATTATGCAGCTCGCCCGGCACGAAAGTCCACCGGCATTGACTGTGGGTGAATAAAAGGGCGGGGTGCGAATAGCTAAAGGAGATTATATGCGGGAAGGAGAGGCGAAAGATCCAACGCTTTGCGGCTCCTTCTCCACCCCGCAGATCTGCTTTCGGCGCTCCACCTCTCAAGCTGCACCGCAAAACATCCTCCCGGATCCTCGCAGCCCCGCACCCGCACAATCCCCTGGAACAAACGAGACGCGCATTCGCTGCGGCGCAATGGGAGTACGAGCACGACCCTTGCTAGCGTCGATGCAAATGCCATCCCCTCCGCTCGTATAAGAGAGACGAGGAAGCCGAGCAAGGATGTGCTTGGCCTTCGAATGCGAGATAGATGGGGAGGAAAGACGGCGCCGTCGTCCCCGGCCTGCAGCTCACCATCCTCCCCTGGGCGTGCGTACGTTTCCGCTCATCCCCTCACGTAGGGCCGCGCGCGAGAAAACCCAACGTGTACGTGCGGAGCCTCTCCTTCTTATCTCTCCCGCCAACGTCGCAATCCTAGCCCGACGAAGAAGTACGCGGGCCAGCGTGCGGATTCTGTGCGTCCTTCTGCTGCTGCTGCTCCCAGACTCTCCGGCCTCTGTCTTCGATGGAGCGCCGACGTTACACTTTAAACAAATGGATATCAGCAACGCTCAACCGCGCATGTGCGATCTTCCATCGCCCGGCCCTCAGCGGCATCGCCCAGCACCTGCTCATCTCCTTTGACCGCGACGGTGTTGTAGACCAAATACTCTCCCATAGACACCGGGCCTCCACCTCCACGCCGCACCCGCAATAGTCGCGAATGCGCATCCAAGCGGATAAGAGGAGCGGCGGCCGGGGGCGGGGGCGGGGGCGCAAGGGAGGCGGCAACATGCACTAACCGTTCCGCCCCATTATCATTTCCCGCGTCTACCCATCCCTTCCTCGAGCGCTCGACGAGCCCCCTGCACGGCTGGCGGGCAGGCGGGCGTCCACGGCCTGGTGCAAGAACCATCGGAGGTCCGAGGGCGGCAGTCTACGTGTCCCATTCCCGCACCCGCACGCGCCCTCCCTTTCACCCTTCCCGCATCCACTCTTCCCCCAGCGCTCGACGAATCTCTGGCGCGGTAGACGGGCGTGGAAGGAGGGTACACCGCTCGAATGTATTCATAGACAAAAGGACCGGAGGGAGGGAGGGCACGCATCCCATCCCAACACCCGCAGCAAACTGTTCTCCACCCTCATCACCCTTCCCCAGGCGGGCGACAAGCTTCCTGCACAACAGACGGACTTCCAAGCCAAGGGCGGGGCGCGTCAGGTCCTCGTTCTGGAGCGGCGTTGTGGTGCCAGTGCATGAACGATCGGAGGAGACGGGAGTACACGAGTGTGCGCCCGCCGCACACACGCCCGCCGCAACCTCCCTCCGCAGACTTCCCCACGCGCACGACGAACGTCAAGCACAGCGGGCGCCGGGACGTCGACCCTGCATGTAAGCGCGGCGCTGCTGCCAGCTTCCGAAGACAGAAGGATCGGAGGGAGGGAGGACACGGATCCCATCCGCGGTCGACGCCTGCTGCACCAGCCCATCCCGATCACTCCCCCGCCTCCCCACCGCCCATTCCCGGAAACAGAAGGATCGGAGGGAGGGAGGAAAGGAATCCCATCCTACTCCCGCGTCTGCTACAGCTCGGCCCTCGCAATCACTTCCCCCCCTCCCCGCCTCCCGACTCTCACGTCCACCGCTCCCCAAGTGCGGGGTTCGACCCCGGATGCAAGCGCACCGCCGGTCCAAGTCTCGATATCCACCTTATATTCGCGCTGAAACCCCCAGGCACGCAGAGACGATGGATCAGCCACTCGAAGCGCATCCATCCTGAACCCCGCCTTGCGTATCCTGCGGTATCCTGCAATTCCGCCTTCGTGTAATCCTACATCCCGTTCGCCCTCTGCGCGGGGACGGCCGACAATTCCGGGATATTTGATCTCGATCTCGGATGGCGATGGCGGAAGGCGGGGAGGCGCGGAGGGCTGGTGCAGAGGTGGAGGAAGACGTCGAAGGGTGGTGTGGATGCTGACGCGGGCGAAGGGAGGACCGTTGTGGGTACGCAATCGGGTATGTAAGACGTGCGGCGCGGTGGGCGCCTCAGGGTAGGCTTCGAGCCCACAGCCCGCCGAAGCGATGAATGGTAGTATAAAGAGTGCCGCATGCGGCCAGAGATCGAAAACACGATGGCGATGGCGATGAAAAGCGCGGAGCACGGCGTCTCGCATTGGCATCGATACGTCGCAAAGGCATCTGGAGACAAGAGAGCGCGACATCAGCGGCGCGAACGGACAAAGCAGCGGGGACGTGATACGCACCATGCATCATACGCGGGTGACGAGATGAGACGAGCGTGGTATTGCAAGATGGCGGTCGTGGCGAGCGCCGGCGACGTGCGCTTCTGAGCCTCCGAGGCGGTCATTCGCCTTGCATTGCCCATCCGGAGAGACAAAGCACACACGCGGGCGTGTAAGGGTAGTGGCGACGAGTCTTTCCCCCTTCTCCTTGTCGTCCACCGTCCGCCAGCCCGCGCCCGCGCCCGCACCGCCGGCGAAGATGTGCTTGCGTACGTCGTGAGGAATGATGCGCGTACCGTACCGGTCGCTTGCAAAACAGCGCATCGATACGATCGGCGCTCTAAATCCGCCTTTCAGCCCCAGCGCCGTGCTGGACGGACAGGAGACAGCGACGCGCAGATCGGGGGATCGGGGGGATCGGCGTGGCGGGCGAGACGATGTGCTGTGCTGATGAGCGGCGATAAGCGGCGTAGACGCTGAGCGCCAATCGTGAGCGCGCGGGCTGGCGAGGCGTACGGCGCGAGGAACGGAACGACACGTCGCAGACCGGTGAATCGCGAACATAAGCCGGCGAGGAGGAGCGGGCTAACGTTCGTGGAGACCGATGCGTGTGGATCATAGGCCAATCGCGAGTGTGAGCCAGCACGGCGCTGGTGTCGATTTCAGAGGTAGAGCGTCGATTGGGTGTACGGTGGCAAGAAAGGACGCAGATGCCAGAAACGGTTCCGCACCCTCACTGTAAACTTCTGTGGTCGGGAGGCGTATGGGGTTGCCGAATGTGGACGAGGATGACGCTGTGCGGGTTTTGGACAATATTCGTGCGGGGAGACTGAAAGAGAAAAGGGAAGCGTGAGGGAAGGGACGCAGTAGATAACGCAGAAACTCACCTATAATCTCAAGCTGTCCAGGCTCCCATGTAGATGGTCTTTGTGCTGTCGAGCAACGGCTCGAATATGCGAGGGTGGAACCTGCGGTGTAAAAGACGGCATCAGCAAGAGCGCTAAGGGGGTAGAGAGAACGCGAAGACGCGCATGGGGAGAAGAGAAAGCGAAGGAATAAGCAGGGCTCACCTATAGAACGTTCGTCGAATGCAAGAGCCCGCTCGGGAGTCGGGGAAGACGTGGCACGGTGCATGCGTTTGACATCGGATGCGACATCGCCTGCGGCCTGGGGGCTAGGAGCCAGCGACAGCAACGTTCACGAGTCGCGGCAGTTTGCACTTGTGGCTCCCGACATAATCGTATTCATTGATTGCTCCCAACTGTCCTTTACGACGCGAGGCGGAATCGGACAGCGAGCGCGGTGAAGTGTTCGTCGGTATTTGGGAGACTGAGTTTCCAATACTATCGAGGACTCAGGACGATGGCCAAGTGAAGCGTTGGTGGCGATGCATCATCAAATGTCGGTCCGCAATCTTCCGCTATCCGGTCCCTTCCGCTCTCACTCAACTTCTGTAATCCCCAGGGAAATAATTTGCGGCTCTCGCCTGCGTCTCACAGGCCATGCCTGGGGGAAGCAATGTCTCCGCATTCCTGGATTTGTAAACAAAACCAGAAGAAAAAAACATTGTGTTCGAAGCGGATTCCTCATGCTCTGGTGGGAGTCGAACCTGGCAGGCCAACTCCTCCTCTATACTGTACATTACGCGGGGATGTACAGATACGACGCAGCTCTCGTAGTCAACAAAGCCTTGCTGGGTAAGTATTCCTTAGGCGAAACAACGTGAGATTATTAGGTTTAAGGCTCCAACCATTTAGTTTTCGTGCAAGGATCCCCTCAAATTAAACGGAAACAGTTTTAAAACTGTTTAAAACTGTTTAAAACCGTTTAAAACTGTTTAAAACCGTTTAAAATTGTATTTTTCAGGGGGGGCAATCAAACCAGGTACGGGCTACCGCACACTCCCCTGTGTTACCTTCCACCGGCTCTTTTCGCAGTTCTGTGTGCTCGGGGTACATTCTGAGCAATGTTCCACGTGTAATCGAGCCCAAAGGCAGCCGTCAATCGTCGATCGTGATATAAGCCCGAAGCCAGCTGTGGCCCCACGCCGAGTCCAGGCTGAGCATGGTTGGGGCATATTGGTCATGTTTGAACCATCTTTGAAAGACTGGTGAGTATCTACATCTTGCTTTATAACTTTCCACATTCAAGTTGAACTCACTTTTGGTCAACTCTCTGACGTTCCAGTCAGGCTGCCGGTCAGTTTCAAGACATTTTAAGGTGCACTGATTGCTGGACTGGATTTTCAACATCAGCCCACAGGCCTTTCGCTTGCTCCTCAGATATGAATCTATATTACAATTGAGCACTTCCTGTCTCCGCCAGACAAGACCATTTGACAATGGGATAACCGGATTGGCTGGCGGGACACGGCATGATGTCACTTGCTCCACGGTTCAACCGAAAACCGCGTAGACGTTGATTTTTTCACTGGCGCCCCACCGAGCTTCCCCAAAAAATGTCAAGATGTTGAAATCTCCCCTACGTACCGTAGTATTTCGATCAAATCGATAGTCACGCGTCACGCACCCGGCTATCGATATCGAAATTTGGTCCGTGTCACGCGTCACCCGGGCCATTATCGAATTGGTCTAGCGGTTCGGAAAATCCCCTTAAAATGCGAGTAAATTCATGCACATATTGGTGAGTCTTCACAGGCATAAAAGACATAAAATCTGGCCTATTTTGATCCAGGAACGGCCCATGGGTCCCAAAGTCCCATTTTCTGGTGCCAAATCGTTGAAAGAAAACACGGGATAAAAAAATTCCGAAGGTATGGTAGCATTCCCCCGGATATTCTAGGACTGTGCCAGGAGTGATTTCTACTCAAGCAGTGCGAATTGCACCAATTATCGAAATTTTTCTCCGTGTCACGCACCTTTCAGCCCCGTATCGAAAGATTCGAAAGCTCGAATTGGTTGAAGAAGTCACGCGTCACGCATGGGTTCGATTTGATCGAAATACTACGGTATTCTCCAGTTCAACTGGTCGTCGGATATCCAACGGATATCCTGATCATTTGCACCGTTTTGCTAGCTACACCGAACGAGTCGACAAGTCGACGGAAAGAATAAAGGATTGACGACACTGAATCCAGGCAAATTCGGGAAAGCAACGCCGACGATGGGCAACGGATAATCAAGGCAGATATTCAATGTACTTGGCGGCCAAACAACCGGGTTATGATTAACTTACAATGGGCCAGCATGGATAGTTACTCAACTCCGCCAGCGGAGTATTCAATTGTTGCATTAAGAGGCACTGTGTCTGGATACACCCGCAGTCTAGTCACCAGCAGTGTCTGCACCCCCTCGCCGCAGGAGCCAATATACATCCTGGCCTATTGGGAGGAGAGGCCGGCAATTGAATCAACAAAAAAATTAATGCTGGGGAAGACTGTTGAACTTGTCGTGGCAAATGGCAAGACGTGTCGGCAGTTGAGTCCAACATGTCCGAGGTATTCGATGCATCGGTGTAACTTGAAGTAATTGGCGAATGATATGGGCTCTTATATCCGAATGATAGATGCTTGATATCCGATGATAAGGTCAACACTGAACCTCTTTGACGCGGCGAGCGACAACGAAGATCGAGAGGATGATCAAAAGGCTACTCACCTCCGTAATGATTGATCTTTTTCAGATCCAGAGCTCCTGGTGCCATTAATGCGAAACCAAATTGAAACCAGAACACAAGGCGGCTAGGGATGAACCGCGAAGGTTCACGACGAGCGCCGTTCAGGTAGCACCGTCACGGGCTAACTTGGCAAGGCTAACTGCCATCTTGCCTGCTATAGAATTATTCAATCGACTGGCACCCTTGAAGTATATCTGTGAACAGATCCCGTAGCGAAGCACGGGTCAACTGCTAGTTACTCATAAAAGCAATATCAGCGGCAACCACCAAAGGCATATATTGTCCGGAATTGTGTCAGACATCCCGGTTCGGCGATGCCGCGGCAAGTAACCCTTTAAACCGTTTGAAACAGTTTACAAACAGTTTGCTGCCCAGGTCAAATTAAATGGAAACGGAAACGGTTAAAACCGTTTAAAACTGTTTATACACGGAAATGGTTGGAGCCTTAATTAGGTTATTGACCGAAACTCAGGCTGTTGAAGGATGCTCATGGCGCTGACTAAGTCGCTAGGTTTATCCAATAAATAAATTTGTTGGGAAGAGGAGCCCCGGAAACTGTGTTTCTGGGTTCTCTGTGAGTGAGGCTTCTGGATGAGCACTAACCCGTAGAGCTCATCCGAAAACCAAGACTCGAGGGTTGTAATGATCGGCACGGGTGTCCCGCGGGTGAGGTTCGTGCAACCCGTACCCGTACCCGTCGTTGACCCGACCCGTGGGCGCGGGTACGGGTACCCGTCACTTGGGGGCGGGTCGGCGGGTACCCGTAGCCCCACCATAACCCGTCACCTACATCGGCCAGTTTTATCGTTGATACACTGGTGGGGACTGTGTTTTGGCAACCAACCGTGTTCTAACACTGCTGTGAGAACCAACATTGGCTTTTGAAGCCTTGTGCACGCTAGAAACAAGGCAAAAAAAAACCCACGGGCCTGCCGCGGGTCGAACGGGTTGGCACGGGTGGACAAAGTCCAACCCGTACCCGTACCCGCAGTCACCCGTACCCGTGACCCGCCACGGGTGACCCAACCCGTGCCGATCACTAGAGGGTTGTGGTGGGTGGGTAGCGAGAGGCTTGAGGACTTGAGGACTTGAGGAGTCGAGAGAGCGGAAGCAAGAGAGACGATCACTGAATACTTGGAGTGGCCTACTGATGGACGAAGAGTCACTGCCGGATGACTGGACAAAAGAGGGGGTTTTAATGGGTATGCGACCAATGAGTAGCAGACATGGAATAGGATAACCTTTCGGGTCGGAGTCCCACACTGGTTAAAAATGTGCGTAACGGCATTTCCTCCTGAGCAAATTTCCCCGGCAAGATCTGGTTTTCAACCAGCAACGATAGTAGTCAAAGTTTTACGCACTGTAAGCGCGCCGCCACCGTCGTGCTGTCCGTAACAGCCGTCGCGTCGCCCGTCCCGTCCCGTGGAGGTTTTCGGAAGGACCATGACGGGACGGAAACGGGACGGTGTGATGGCCCGACGGGCGTCGAAATGACGGCCGTCCCCGTCGCCGTGACCGTGTGCAGCCCTAGAGTGCGGCTTGAATCGGGCGAGCTTCTCTTTGCTCTACATTAGTTACTAAATCCGGCTCCATTGTCTCTCGGCGGCTAACGGAGGAGACGCACAGGATACCCTGACTCCAACACTGACCAGGTAACCTTCACCGAACACCGTGTTGTCGACTGGATGACACCGAACACCGTTTGGCTTCGACTAGTGCGGTTCCACATGTGTGGTATAACTGAATCGGGCCATTAGCCAGGACCGATAATCGCGGTTGACGTGGCCGGAATCTGGGGCATAGAGCTGCCAGTGTCCCTCCCCGCAAGTGGGTGGATAATGGACTATCATAACCGGTGTGCTTTGAACAAACCTCAAATACTGCACAAGCTCGCTTTGTGTTCTCACTTCCTCAACTGTCTAGGAAACGCAGGGCTTACATGCAACCTTATCCGACCAGTCAATGAGCCTGGCAATTCCGGAACTATGTGACGGGCGGTGTTTAGGGACGGTCTGCGGTCATGGAGTTCGGCCCGTCTTGTCATGTTGCGTCTCGCAATGGGCTGTACTTTCACTGGTTATCTTCTTCCGGCACTGCCTTTCCTCGCGGTCCGCGGTGTGAATATCGACTCATTTCTTCTGTCTGTTGACCGCTAATTCTTTTTTGTGTGGTGTTGGCTTGGGCTGGTGGTTCCGCACCTAAACTGGTGCTCCCCGATTCGGTAACTCTGGGAACCGGTCGTTCATCTGCTCACAAGGTACCAGTTTATACACAATCAGGACGAGGACTCGGCGGCCAGCCACTACCGACCGGGATGCCTGGCCTACCCCATTCAACTTGCAGCCGAGGTTAACGCAGGACGCAGCTGTCGCAAAGTACGTATACGTAGAAACAGAGAGTCCTCCACATGTCTGATAACTTCGTTTAGCTCCCTGGAGCATTGAGAACAGTGCTTTCCGCCGTGCCATGGGCGCCCAAGCGTACTGTATTCTCTCATTCGAGTCGACATGGCGGTCAAGCATTTCGACACGTCGCCAATGGTTGCCGATTTGAATGAAGACTACGGTAGTGTTCTGCTGAAATACGCATTGGGGTGCGGTCCTTATCTTGGATCGGGGAATGATTCCTAATTTTACAACTAGTCCATTGACATGCGGGCCGGACTAGGTAGCTCCGGGAGTTCCTTTGACATGCACGGCGTCCAGGGTTGCCGTTCTCCTGGAATCATTCTAGCCGCGCAATATGGACTAGGCACTGCTGGAGTTGAGCGCGTAGCTCACCCCCTTGCATGATAGTTGCTGATAACTCTGCGGCGTTTGCTGTCTACGTCGTGCTCCACGGAAAAGTGGACCGCTATAGGCCCAGTGAATGTGTTTCCATCAAGGATAGACGGCGTTCTAGTTTAGTCTGAAGTTAACCGCGCCACTGATGGTTGGAGGTCGACATTGTTATGTAAACATTGTGGCTGTGCTCACCTTTTGATTTCTCTTTCCTCTGTTCCAGCCCTCATGGCACCAGAACGCTAACCTCTAAGAGGCAAAAATGGCCAACTACTCCGTCCAGGTGTTTCTGCCTGTTCAGATTTTCCTTCCCCTCTGTGTTTTGGGTAAGGAACGAAACCGACTCTTCGGCGCCAGCCGGCTCATCAAATTTCGGCATCTCGATTCCGACCTGTTGCGCCCCAAACTCTGCTGGGCAAGTGGGACCTATTGGGAAGGTAGAACTGATTTCGGGCCAAAATTGGGGAAGGACGCGTCGTGGACACACCTTCGAGACGCGACAAAATTTCGCTTATATAACACATTCGACCTCCGATCAAGCGGCTCGGCAAAACGACAGACTACAACAAGCGAGGTACGAGCTCATTTTTGTTGTAGCGTCTGTTTATAAGAGACTAGTTCTAGTTGTCGGCATTCCTCCTGCCCGGCTGGCCCACATTTACTTAAAATGCCTCCCAGAAACGATACTGTACCTATCCGCGGTATGGAAGCACCGAAACTCCCCAACCTGAGCGACAAAGACTTTCCCGACGGGGCCGAGCATTCTCACTCGCTCAGTGATGAGAAAGCCAACGAGAACAACGAGAAGGAATCCTCGGTTCAGACTGCCGAAGTGGTCCTCGAGGTATACGACGACGTTCGGGCAATCGACCTCGACGATAGTGGGAAAGAACGGCCAATTGGTAGCTATCCTGTGTCCTCGATAGCGCGTCACTTACTCATTGAAGAACACAGTAACGGACGTCGACGTTGCTACCCGGCTCATTTCTCTCGAGGATGACCCTACTCTGCCCGCGTTCACGTTTCGTATGTGGTTTCTCGGCCTAGGTAGCTGCTCGTCACTCAGGTCCCTCGTGTGTGCTAACCTTGGCCCAGGCCTCAGCTGCTTTGGTGCTGTCCTTGGCCAAATCTTCTACTTTCGTCCCCAAACCATCTCGGTGTCCCAGCTCTTCCTCCAAATTCTCGCCTACATCCTCGGGGTCCTCATGCAGGAGATTATCCCCGGCCCTGGAAATACTCGATACGGCTTCAAGACGCCCGATAACGCATTCTGGCGGTTCATGAATCCAGGGCCATTTAGTACGATCGCCCACACCTTTTTATCCCATGTAACGGACCTAAGTCATTCCAGATTTGAAGGAGCACGTCGCCATAACGATCTTTGCTTCAACCGCGGCGGGCTCTGCTCTCGCCATCAGCGTCTTTGCGGCGGACGACTTGTATTACGGGATCCAGCCCAATGCCGGAGTGGGAATATTCACGCTCATCGGTAGCCAACTCATGGGCTACGGCCTCGGCGGTATACATCCTCAACAAAGTAATACACCCAGCTAACGGCGTACAGGCATAATGAGGGCATTCCTCGTGTATCCAACATATATGGTGTTCCCAAGCTTATTACCCACCGTGCAACTCTTCGACGCCCTGCACCGTGGGAAGCGGATATTCCTACAGAAAAAGCGCGTCAAGTTCTTCTGGGCGTGCTTCATCGCCATTTTCTGTTGGGAGTGGTTCCCGGAATTCATAGCACCGTGAGTCCCATTAACGCATCCGTCGTTTCATTTCTGACTAGAAATAGGACACTCACCGGAATCAGTATATTCTGCTTGGCGAACCGGAAATCAGCGTGGTTCACCCGGATCTTTGGTAAGCGCCACGGATTGTTGACTCCCACGAGTAGTAATTTGGCATAGGCGGCGCGGCGGGTAATGAGGGACTCGGTGTCTTTGCGTTCTGTTTCGACTGGAACTACGTTGGTGAGAAGGATGCTGCCGCTTCAAGCCCTTTCAGTCGCTGATTCGAACTTTACTTAGGAAGTGGCGGTGAACAGATTTCTCCTCGTTTTGGCTGAGCTCACCGCCGTTCCCAGGCGGCTCCCTCGGTGCTCTCTTCACCCCCTTGTCAACACAGCTGTCGCTCTATTTTGGGACCCTTATCTGCATGTGTGTTCGGTTCCATTTTATTTTATTCACATCCTATCCGCAGTCATCCGTCCACGAACTCACGGATTCTTTATAGTATCGCGTTCTGCGGTCTCTATGCGAACAATGTCTGGAGTGGGCAGAACTTCCCGTGGCTCTCGCAAGAGTTGTTCTACGAAAACGGGACGCAGTACGACCAGCTCGCAGTCCTGGATGACAATTTCCGCCTCGACAAAGCCGCGCTGGACATTCAGGTGTCGATGATATGTCGCTGCACCTCACAATCACTGACCAAACACTAAGGGTGTCCCGTGGTTTTCAAGTTCACAGGTGCTCAACAAAATCGGGACAAATCTTTCCATTGGTGCAACAATCACCCATGTCGTCCTCTGGTATGGAAAAGATATCATCCAGGTAATCAAGCAGTATCGGGTATGTGTTCGTGTTCCAAATCTCCCCCATACACTAATCTTGCGGATTGTCAGGCCGGTGACGCGTATGACCCGCATCTGGCCAAGATGAAGGTCTACCCTGAGGTACCCATGTGGTACGTATCCTTGTATTTCGTTGCGCTCGACGATGAAACAGGCCTTGCAGGTGGTATATTGCAATCTTCATCGGCAGTTTTGCGATGGCAATGGCCACGATTTACACGGGTGGTTCCGGATTGCCTTGGTTAGTTGGCGTTTTTTACTGCTCTCTTCGGTCAGCTAAATTACCAGGTGGGGTCTCATTGTTGGAATCCTGATATCGGCAATATTCCTCCCCTTCGTGGTGACCATCTACGCCATCACCGGGTTCACCACGAGCATGCAGAACCTTGTGCAGGTAATGTCTCGTAGGCATAAGCCATAACCTTCGGACTGAATGATTTTAAGATCATCGGCGCGTCTCTCATGCCTGGATCTCCCCAGACAAACATGTAACGCCTTCTCCCCCGGGTCGCCAAGCTGCAAACTCACTGGTTTTAGGTATTTCACGCTCTATGGGTTTAACACCCTGGAACAGGCTCTTGCACTTGTCCAGGACTTGAAAATGGTCCGTCTCTCCTCCACATAATGCATGTCCGCTTTCTGATGTCCGCTGTAGGGTGTATGTATCGTACCATGCTTCGCAGTCAAGAGCTCATGCCAGCTCCGTAGCAATACACCAAGTTGCCTCCGCGCGTAACCTTTGCCGTTCAGGCGCTCGGCTCCATCGTCGTACGTGTCCTGCCAGTACTAGTCATGAGCTCCATTGGTTCGAAGTCCGACATGTGATTATCTCCAGGGCGGCTTGTTGAACTACGTGATCATGAAGGTCATTATCAGTACTCACCGCGAAATTCTCCTTGATGTGCAGGGTTCCAATATTGTGCGGTTTCATCATGACGTCCTCGATTTCCATGCTCACGATCTTGCAGTGGTCTGGCCAACAAGTTCAGGTGCAGCAGTTTCCTTCAATCTTTACCCTCCTTGAGCTTGACAGCCATCAAGTCGTTTAATGCTGATGCTGTGTCCTGGGGTGCGCTCGGAAATATTCTATACGCTCCCTCTGGGCGATATGCGGTGAGTCGCGGCACTGTTGTTGGAGCTGGGCTTATCTGTGGTACCCCAGATTGTCCCATTCTCCATCCTGATTGGTTTAGCCGCTCCTATTCCGTTCTGGGTTGTGCACTGTTTCTTCCCCAAACTCGGAGCCAACCACGTCGTCACACCAGTTCTCTGTTGTGCGCTCTTTTCCTATATATACATTGACCCCGAACCCCAACTTAATATTTTGGCCTGAAAGGGACCCTCGGCTACCTCTCCGTCGGAATCAACTCATCCGTATTCACGACCTTCCTCCTCGCCGTCTTTTCGCAGTTCTATCTTCGGCGCTACCGACCGCGCTGGTTCCGCAAGTACAACTTCCTCCTGTCCGCGGCGCTTGATGGCGGCACGCAGGTACGTCTCTCTGACATTTTTGCACATAGCTAAATTGTGAGTCGGCAGGTCATGGTCTTCGTATTCACTTTCGCCGTCGGCGGCGGGAGTGGAACGGTTGCCAACATGCCAAATTGGGCCTTGGTGAGCGCATACGACTTCCGAACCCGGTAGTGTTTGATTTTCTATAGAATCCAGTCGGGAATCCGGACTACTGCCTGAGACTTACTTGAGCTCGATGTAACCCTCACGTCGGTGTTTACGAGTCCAATTCAAGTTCCATTATATATTGTTCCGACTCTCTAGGTAATGGTTCCGTAGGTAGCATAAGTCACCTTGGGGTTTCGAGGATAGCAACACTCCTAGTAGTGGGTGTTCAAGTTGTTGAAGAGAATGATTGATAGCTACGGCAGGTCGTCATGCACTAGAGTTATGCAAGCATCCCGGAATTCCAAGCATGAAGTTGCAGGCACTGAAAGGTGCAAGCATCAAGTTCACGCAAGGAAAGTTGTCTTTGTTCGCCATTTTCACCCCAAGTTGTCGAAATTTGAAATCTGAGGTGAACCGTAGTATTTTGTTCAAATCGAACCCAAGCGGGTGACCTTAGAATGCTTCTGCAGACTGAGTGTCATGAGGGTGTTTCATAATAGGATTTGGGGCCCAACTTGGGCTCCAACTCGAGCTCCAACTTTGCGAAGTTGGAGATGAAGTTGGGACCAAAGTTGGAGCCAAAAATCGAAGTTGGATGTCAAGTCGTGCATAGGACCACGACTTGACATCCAACTTTTGTCCAACTTCGTCCCCAACTTCGGTCTCCAACTTCGTCTATTTCGCAACTTGGCTTGTCAGATTCGGATCACCCGCTCGATGACCAAGTTGACTCCACTCGACACTGAAAAGGGCGTTCACGATAGACTGTCCAACTTATGGCCCAACTTTCCTCAAGTTGAGACCCAAGTTGGAGCTCGAGTTGGAGCCCGAGTTGGGCCCCATATCCTATTATGAAACACCCTATTATCCCAAACGCTCCAAAAAAAAAAAAAAAGAAGAACTAGGGTGTGACTTCTTCAACGGGCAGGGTGAAATTGACGCAACGTGACGCAGTTGACGTTGCGGTGACGCATGTGACGCATGTCACTGACGCATACAGGCGCACGATTGACGCATGAATGTCACACCTGCGCTGTGTCACGCCTACATTGACGCGCGCAAGTGCAGATATATGTTCCCACTGGCACAGACCATTGCCCCGACTGCTATAACGACAGAGCATCCCAATATATGTGATGTTTGTTCTGGTTTGGTTCTGGTTCAACTTTGTCATTACCGCTGAGCGCAACAAGGCTCAACCCAAGGTTCCAACTTTGATTCACCTTTGGATGCTAAGTCTTCGTGTCCCCCTCGGTACCTTGCTGGCTCTTGCCAGCAAAATTTCAGATCCTGCGAGTCCTTTGAAGATCCATCGTCGTTCACGTGGTTGAAATCCAGGTTCAAAGTCGTGCTGTACTAACCGGGATGTTTCTAAGGGGTGTTGTGAAGTCCATTTGTGTTCTATGGGCTGTGTGGCTGGAGATTACACCATAAATGAAGACTGCTCGTCCCGCTCTGTCTAACTTGGTCTCAACTCCGTGCTACGTGAGCCTCTGCCTCTTCTTCAATCCTAGGACCGCTGGTACGGAAACCGGCGTACATCGATGGATTTACCTCCCGTAGTGCTGTTAGTTCTCCGGTGCCGAAGATTTGACCACGGTGCATTTCCACCGCTTGGGCCTGATCATTTTGAATCTTCAACTTGAACACTATTAATATTGTGCGGACCGTTCGGGAAGGATTCCAGAGAGCCGGATTTGACGCACGCTGAGAAAGGGGCGACGTTACGAGGTGAGAATGGCCCAAAATCCCGACAAGTGTGCATGTGTCAGTTTCAAAATCCAAGATCGATCCATGGTGGCTGGGCGCATGCGCATCGAAGCACAGTGACGCAGATCGGGGAATATCTATGGCTGTAACCCTCATCAGCGTCTCAAATACTTCATATTAATCACTGGCATGCATCAGTGGTTTGTCGCAATGTGCAGAAACTGCAGTTAGCGGTCATTCGTTGGACATTCCGCCGATGTCAAAAAGTCACAGGCAAATCCTTTGCCATTGTACTCAAATATGATTCAAAAGACATCTCCATAATATCAGTCATTCCGACGCAGAGTGGTTGTGCGTTGACGCAGATTGGGACTTCGCTACCTCGATCTTTGTTGGTGAAGTCGGAGTCATAATGTATGGGGCATGATATTGAGGGGGGGTTTTGTGTGTAGGTTTTTATTCGATGTTGAATTCACCAAATTGACCATCTTCTTTCAACCCTTATGGGAGATTTCTTTGGACTGATTGTGTTCAAAGATGATTGAAGAGACTCCTTGTCCAACACGTTCCACAGAGATGTTCATCCTGAGGTCTTGTCGGGTCGAAATTGAATCCCGTCGTGTAACTGTTTCGGACATAATTTAAACTGAGTAACGGTGACAGATATCGAGTTCCGGTGTCCACCATGGGTAATCTAGCATGTATTAGGGTGTTTTCAATCAATAATCTCGAAATTCATCTCTGCATACGTCACTTTCACCATCGGCGCACGGGTACACGTCGATGTTCTCATCGCAGCCATCGCCAGGGGCTCTCACAGACCTCGCATGTGAATTCAAACTCATTGGAACTACGTTGGGATACTTCAGAGGATACAACAGCGCAGCTAGTATGCGGTGTGAGATTTGAGATAGACAGTCAGTTTCAACATCGGTGACACTGACACATAGTGGCCGTGCACTGACGCAAAGCAACGCGCAGAACGCTCACCCCTACGTATCGCTGTCCGGGGGAGTATTTCACTTTCTGTGATGATTGCACTGCTAAAGGTCATGTTGAAGCCTGAGGAAAATGTTTCTGAACCTGCGGAACCAATTTGAACCAAACTTCCGATTTCCCGGCATAGACATTGCTGAGGTATTGCAGTTAAATTTGTTCTCATCCACTGGTACTTAGCTAGTCCCCGTAGACCATCAGAAGCACCACCAGGCACTACGTCATTACATCAAGGGGGGCTCAACTTTAAAAAATCGGATATACAGTCGAAAAGTTTTTTTAACCAAGTTCCCAGACCCCCGAACCCCCTATATGAGGCAATATGTTCCCACGGCTCCGACGGCGATCAATTGTTTGGGCTTGTTATTTTGGGCGAGAATTTCTGCTGTTCTACTTGAATCCAACTAAAAATGTTCCAATTGGGACAAAAGGCATCCACAGTACTTCAGCTGCAATGGAGCTTGACCGGGAATTTTCCCGCCGAATCTAAACGTCCATGTCCGTTCTGTCCCAATTAGGTAGTTGCGATCAAAATTCGGGTTGAATATCTTAAAAAGTGTTTATGACTGTCCTATGCTGTTTTTAGGGTTTTCAGCGAGATTGAAAACTCATTTGAAATGTAGGTCAAAAAGTTTTTTTAACTCTTCCTGGGGGGGACCCCCCTCCGACCCGGTGTCGGCAATTCGGCTGTTGAACCCCCCTTGCATTACATAGTAGATTTTTCATTGCAGTACCGGTCTCCGGAATATGTGGGCCCACTATGTCGACGTGCACATCGATAAAGCATGTTGAAGCATTGCTGCGACGATTGTTGGGTTAGTGCATCTGGATTTCAAGAAATTCCAGACTCTGTGCTATCTCAGCAACAAATTTGATGTAATTCGCAGCGAGTTATCGGACCGGTCTCCGGAATATGTGGGCCCACTATGTCGACGTGCACATCGATAAAGCATGTTGAAGCATTGCTGCGACGATTGTTGGGTTAGTGCATCTGGATTTCAAGAAATTCCAGACTCTGTGCTATCTCAGCAACAAATTTGATGTAATTCGCAGCGAGTTATCGGACCGGTCTCCGGAATATGTGGGCCCACTATGTCGACGTGCACATCGATAAAGCATGTTGAAGCATTGCTGCGACGATTGTTGGGTTAGTGCATCTGGATTTCAAGAAATTCCAGACTCTGTGCTATCTCAGCAACAAATTTGATGTAATTCGCAGCGAGTTATCGGGCTCACTCGTTCACTGTTATATTTGTTGCCAAGAAGTCAGCCGAAGAAGGAAAGACAAATTATTTGCTCTCAGTTGATGCTAATGCGCTTCAGTTTACTTCCGGTCCAATCCCAGTGGGAAGAGGGGTTGATTTCGACTGTCGAAAGTGAATCCCCCTTGGTACCGGTACTGTTTTGTACATCACCGAATTGGGGTCACAGATAGCATCGTTTGGCGCTCTCCATGGGGTATGGAGCATGTGAAAGAGTCATTCTATGCATGAACCTCAAAACTCATATTTGCATGCGTCAGTTTCAACATCGACGCAACGGAGGGACGGTGGCTGTGCACTGACGCAGACCGACGCGAGCGTTGACGCAACCTACTATTAGACTCGTTACCAGCCTGCCTACGCCGTTCTAACAAGACGAGCTTGTTGGCGTAGGCAGACTGGTACTTCTCGGATCTGTCAAAAAGGCTGAGGCAGAGTTTGAAATTTAAGTTACCTTTTCAAAATTCTATTCCGTTTGCGCTCAATCTTTACGATTATATCCCAGTTAAAACTGGGTAATCAATGGGAGACCTATACCCTTTATTTGGCCTCTTCACATTTCCTCTTTGTGGCACAGAACAACACAAAGAATGAGGGTAGTTTTAATAGAAATCCACGTCGGACCGATATCTCCGGAGTTGTCGCACGTCACTACGTCATCGATTTCGCCAAGCGAAAGACTTAAATTTCAAACTCCGTGACAGCCCTTTTGACATTCCCGAGAAGTACCAGTCTGCCTACGCCAACAAGCTCGCCTTGTCAGAATGGCGTAGGCAGGCTGGTAACGAGTCTAACCTACTATAACCCATTACAAAGAGGCTATAAACCCTCTGAGTACTGTTCCTCCCTCGATATCTGCGTATTGGGTCAGTTCGAGTCCCACGAAATTACATGGTCTCTCACTAGCCAATTATGGTCCAAAAAATATCCCTCTTGGCCATCACTGAATCGGGGCTTAATATTGGGCTGTAATCTTGTACAATTTCACACAACGAAGAAGATAAGACCCGAGAAAGGAAGATTATTTGTGGCATTGGTTTCCGTCGCATGGCAATGTATCTGGAATCTCCGCTGAATCGGTGAAACGGGGCGCTTGACTATGGGGTATACGAATGCTAACTAGTTTGGCTTCGTGTGTTATATCCGTGCCTCGGAACTCGGGACTCGGCCTCGGAGCCGCCGATCTCTCGGAGATCGGCCGACGGAGCTCCTCCGCCGACTCACAATCCACGACAGACTCCATCGGACCTCGTGTTCGAACCGGGTTTTTACGCAATGAAGGATTACTGAGCGTTTCCCGTTTATCCGCCTTCTTTCTTATTGTTTCATCCTCATGTTCTAACTTCCATTTCCTTTTTGGTCCGTCGCTATTGTTGCGCTTAGACCATCATGATATTTCCTTTTATAGATACATAATAACCTTTAGTAGTTTAAATACGCCTCCGGGTCATCGTGTATCTTTAGTTTGTTAATTAACGTTGTCTACGCTGCACCCCCTCTATACGCGACTTGTCTTGGCAATCCCGAGCTTGTCCGTTCTCGATCACGTCCGTCCGAAAGGATTCCTGCCACAGGCTCTCACCCTGCTGTTTGTGGTGTTGAGTGAAAACCTCCGCACGGTCCGGTCGATCACCTCCGACTCCGATCTCCGATCTCCGACCCGACGCCTCGGCGTATCGCCTCGCCCGAGTACCTCCGGTCACCCGGTCGGCCGAATCACTCCCTTCCTAGTCCCCTCCGCCGCGTATATAACATCGTGAATGAACACAAAACCAACCAACCAACACACACACACACACACACACACACAACACACACACTTATACTATTAGCGCACACCAAAGTTGCGGGGACGGGGTTCGTTCCGTAGTATGCGGACAGCTGGAATCGAACTAAACACAACAAAGTCTCGTTGGGGTGGGGTCTACAATCTTGTACTGAACTTCCAGTAGTATAAACTGACTGAAATGCCTTGCCTAGGCAATGAACCAAATGTTTTATATGTGTTTTTCCAGGACGGGTTGAACGCTAGGAGCTTACTTTAAAGCCCTAGGAACGATGCCAAGGTCCAAGGCATCAACTTTATGACCCAGGGAACAGAGGACTTTATGAAACCAACACTGCAAGACCTTCTTAACAGTGGACTTTAGCGTCTGGCCAAAGAACATTTGTTTGGGAATCCTACAACCAATGCAAAAGACAACAGAAAGAATCCGGGGGCAAGGCAGTATGTCTGGTACTCAGAACCCAACGGCAATCCTCTTGGAGCTTATGCCAGTGCTGCAGCGACTCGTTTGTACGTGAATGCCTTCTTACAGGTTAGACAATGTGGAATTTATATCACAACTCAAATCAATTATCACACAAACACCAATTTATAGAACAACTACAAACAGAATTTGAACGAATCTCTGCGAAGCCAACCTGAAGACACCAAAGACTTTATTGAAACCTTCGACCTAAGTCTGGGGGATCTCGTCAAGATGAACTGGGTTTCTGCGGTGCTCCTAGGCGGCTTTATATACATTTACAGGAGATATATGGAGATAAACGGAAAATGAGCGAGCTAGATAATGTCCTGTGTCATACAGCAGCCACGGAAACGGCTGCCGTGTCGAGTTGTCGTTAAGTCTGGCCGGCCGATCGCTTTTGGTGCGATCGGTTTGCTGGATTGGGTATATTTCCAAATGCCCTAGGAACCCGACACTCGGCCCTAGAGCATGCCTGGATCGGCATGCTTGCTAATATCCACTTCCCACGGGTAAACTCGCGATGACCCGCGGGTGACCCGCACTCGTGCTATGTCTTAGCCTTGCATGCACAAGTTTTTACATTCTCATGCCGCGCAGCGCCGAATTTTCAAAATTACGACCTGATTCTTTTCAGGATTTTAGGCCGGAGAAGAGGCCTGAATTCTCTCTTTCTTCCTCTTTCTTTCCTTTTCCTCTTTCCTTTTTGGGCGCATTTTGTGATTCCATTTGGCTCCCACAAACACCGTCACCGAGCCCATTGACCGGAGATGCTATTTGAAAAGAATTGGTTTGGACGTTGATTGAGGGGTGACACATCAGGAAAACCTGGAATGCTATGAAGTGCCAAGGGTCATTATATGGGTCTTTGGTGGTCTATGATGGTCTATCGAGTTTCTAGGGGTGCTATCTGTGTCTATCCGGAACTTTGATGGTCTATACAGTCTGGGGGGGGGGGGGGGGGGCTGCTATCTGTGTCTTGAATGGTCTATTCATTTTAACGTGACGGCTATGAGATTCAATAAGTTTCGTGCAGAACTATGTTCGTCTATTACCACCTTCATACTTGCGAACCCCTACTAAATTTTTAGTTCTGGTCGAGGCATTTACATGTAAGTAATAACTTGCTGAGTACCACACTTGCTGAAACAATTGAAAGTCCGCGGAGTCTCTGAATCTCTCACAGCAGTCCACAAAGAATGCCAACTGTCATACCCGTGCTCGTCACGATCATTGGGTGTGAATCTGCACCCTTTAATTGGCATCATTTGGTGGAGAGCGTGCGAAAGAATTCTAATCCCGAAGGGTCATAATTTCGGGCAAGGGAAGTAAGTAAGGGAAATGGATCTCATGCTATCTCGAACCGGAGAGCAAAAACAAAACAGGTTTCTGTGTACGCCCCGGCTCAACCAAAGGAAGGCGGGCAGCTGCGAAATTTTGCGATATCAATCTCGAAGGATCAGATGTTTTACACGGACCTATTACCGCAACTTGGGCCACCAATCACAATTCCTTGGAAGCTACCCCACATCACGCAACATTTTGATTGTCTGACCGTGTGAGTGACATTTCAGGACGGGATATAAGCAGCTCAGCTGTTTGACAAGAAGCATCTTTCTTTCCCGCATTGCAAAGGTGAATTGGAGGCCGTCGTGCAGTGTCTGGAACACTTTTAGTCCCGATTTGGACTAACAGTGCCATAAGCTTTCCCAGCATCATTTTTAGTCCCAATTCGGTACTAAGGCCTGGGATGCATTATTTCAGCGCCCGATTGAGCGATAGGGGCGCGATCAATTCTCTGTAGCGACCTGGAAGTGTTCGTATAGGCCCCAATAAATTGTGAAAGACATGCTGCTATTCTGGACAGGTATATATGTGCCTACTAGACATTGGAAATTTGTGGTAGACTTGCTCATTTGCGAGGCTTTTCATCAAACAAGTTCCAGTGAACTTTTTTCCGGCACAGATGAACCTCTAAGAATTACAAACAGTCCTTTTTTTCGTTCCCTCGCACTGAATTTGTTTCTCACAGGGCGGCTGTGTTAGAGACTTTGGATGAAAACAATGGTGTGACAATGTACTTCCCCAAAATTGAGAGGAAAACAGATACACGGAACTCAAAATGGGCTGCACAAACATTCTACAATTCCCATTTGGATACATCAGACATTGTGCATCAGCTTCAACCAGCTATACTAATAGTCCACTCCATAAATGGCCACGCAGCGGCGGAAAAAACAAATCAAGACCGGGAGTCATTGAAATTCACATTGCATTAAACAGGCACATACATACACGCCCCGCGCAGCGGCCAGAAAATTTCGCGGTATTTTGTGGGATGTTAATTTGAAATCTTAGGACCTGAGTGTTGAACATCAAACAGTGGAACAGGCCAACTTTTGAAAATTACAAGATTGAAAATGTAGCAAAAGAGAACGAAATGCAAGTTCCCTTGGTAGCTAAACCTCCGGTTCAGCCAATGAGTTCCGCCTCACGCCTGAGGTTAAACCCTTGAAGACTGAAGCCATCTCCTCGAAATTTGATCCAGTCACCCAACCACGTATACTTGGCGTATATGTTCACATATACCGGGATCCGGATCGGTTCAAACTCGGAACTCCCGTAAGGCACTCATCACAGCTGGGACCCCGTGCAAGGAGCGTGGACACAAAAATGGGCACTGCAAAGTCAGATGTTATCGCCTCAACGACATAGCGGCAGCGGTACAGATATGAGAGACCTTTCCCCCGTGAATTATGAAGAAGGTGGGCTTGTCTTTGTTTCACATGCGCATTGGTTGAAAATCATTATAGCGTCTAAACTCTAGCTCTTCAATAAATCCTGAAATTGTAGCCTTTCTATTATTTCCGTGGTCCATAGACTTATCTGATAGATAGGCATTGCCCTTCCACACTAGGCAACCGGCCATTCGTTCTCCAGCCCAAGTATTTGCCTCAAATGAAACTACGGCAGCGCATACCAACAAAATACATATTATTACCGGCCTCCAGAAGTAAGGCTGGCTAAAAATATGATTATAACAGAATATAATCGATTATAATCCTAGAATTACGATTAAGTATGGCGCCGCCATAATTTCAGCCCTTAAAATTATGGAGGATTAGATTAGATTACAATATGATTACATTACGGTACGGGGCCCATATTTAATCATAATACTAAGAATCAAACCAGTGGAGGGAGCCACCCAAATTGTTCTAATATGAAGCCACAATGTCATCGGTGCTCCATAGGGTGGTATACAAATTCTGCAGCCAAGTAAGAGGTGTACTGAAAGTATATTTGAACACTATTTGGTCTTGTTTATCCCCGAATTTTGACGCGATGCTAGCATGTGACTTGCTTCCGGAAGTTTCCGATATCTGATGGCTGGTTCAAAGTTAGTTAAGAGTTGATTGTGGACATACAGGCACTTCGGAAACTTACACAGACATTGGTACTGTGTCATCCGAGGCCTGGAGACCCGTGGATTGGAGGCAGCAGGCAGTGTTCTGAACATTCTGAGCAGAACTGCTCTTGTGGTAACAGTGGGGTTCAATACAAGTTCAATAAGCACACTCTTTCAACCTCCGGAAGAGGCTCAGTGGAGGGATCATCCCGGGGAGCTACTGGGGGAAATTTATTCTGAAAATGTCGATTAAATACGATTAAATTTGATTATCTTACCATTACAATACATTACGATACGGGTACGATTAAATATCTGGTCAAACCTTAAGAATATATTATGATTACAGTACATTATGGCTGGAGACGATATTTAATCATAATGTTCCAGCCTTATCCAGAAGGGTCAAATCCAGCATCTGCTGTAGTATGACGTTCCAAACGTTGCAAAACCCAAACACAAAAAAAAAAAACATTTGAGCGAGAAAACTTTTTTCTTCAAGTCTTGAATTACCACTGCGTAGCACTCTGGCATTGTATATGAAGGTATCAGATGTGTCTTCAGAGACAATGGGCTACAACCTGGGAGAAAACAGCCAAGCCAGCAAGGATCGGGTGATTTGATGGGTGTCGGCATTTCCCGGCATGTTCAGAATATGTGCATGCAGGTCGGCTACATCCAATGGTTCTGCACCTCTTTGAATTCCAATGGGCCAGTCTTCGGAATGAATTGAGCAGACCACCAAATTCCAAGACGAGGTTTGGCCCAGAAAAGGAGCGAAATTGTAATTCTCCGAACAAAAGAATGTGCGCACCAAGGGTCGAACACACGATCTTAAGAAGCCACAGAAAATGAAAGTCACATGGCGAAATCGCTAGGGCATTCTCCTGACGAAGGGCTAATATCCTGAACGCGTCCACTACCGGAGGCGCAACACTTAAGGCCTTATCACAGCAAGTTACTAATACAAGGAACAACTTTTACTCACCGCTGATTGAGCACGCAAATTGAAGACTCAGGATAAGCACCATCACAACTAATGCATTGAAATTTGCTTCAACTGCCAGTGCGTGCCGCAACCGAGAGTCCCACCTCAGAGTCCCAACCAAGTCCCAATCAAGACTCGAGTTGTACAAACTTCCCCGATGTTGTCGGTGGCGGCCAGTGGGATCAAGAATTATCATGACAGGCCAGGACCAGTGCAAGGCAATCTGGAGAGGAAGCATTGAGTTCAGCAACAAACTGTGTATTATAGCTACTTGGCTGAGAGGTGGCTCATGAATCTCACAAAAGGTGGTCTTTGGAATTTGGTAGAGAAATGCTGCGCTGATGGGCGGACTTAAGGAATCCATAGAAACGGCCATTGGAATCCACTAATCTGACTTTCCAAATGATTCCACTAATCTTTGATTAGAAGCCGGCGATCAGATCATTGGATTCCAATGATCCATCAATTCTACCAAATTCCGAAGTCTCCCGGACTAGCCGTGTAGGGTTGGATGAACAGTGAATATGGTACATCACGCAAGTAGGTCAGTGCCGGGTTCAGGATGCCCGCACTTGTCCCAATGATTTGTTCCACAAATTTGTGGATGCGATAGAAAAAATATTTTTACTTCTAAGCCTCTCAATTACTGTAGTATTTCATTCAATTCGGCACCCGGTGTGACGTGTGACATTTTGAACCAATTCGTCACTTCTTCAACCGTCCGGGGTGACCGTGACAGAGCTGAAAATTTCGTCAGCCTCCTGGATTCGTCCCAAATGCCAGGAGATCCATACAGGGCAATTGAAACCATAGGTGAAGAGAGGAAACATTAAATTAAATAAATGTTGCAAAAACCTACAGATCTTCGTTGAATCCCCACCGTTTTACGTCTGTGAGCATGTTCAAAGCGTCGTTTGCGCATTTTGAGCCCCAAACACGCTCAAGTGTGATGCAAAAGCGCCTGTGGCGAGGAAAATTTGAAAATTTTCGGTTCCAGGGCCAAAATTTGAACCTACCGTGACCAAAACCCAATTCGTCAATGCCGCCAGTGACCCGTGACAACGACCAAAGTTCGGCGCCGTCAGCGCCCTCCGTGACGCGTGACTGCCGAATTGAATGAAATACTACAGTATGACGGATGGAACGTTGCAAAAATCGAATCAAGATAACTTTTGTCAGTCACAAATTATTATTATGCTCAAATGCCTGTTTGATGTTGTAATGCATTCCAACCAGTCTGTATCATTGCTAGCGAAGGAATTGGCCTCCGGAATCGAGCGCAAGCGATCCAAACGGCAACATCAGAAGGATTTGATCTGGTCCGGAAATTTCCGGCAGGAGCAAAAGAGCTCAAACCGGTGCCGTTGGGTGAGCAAACCTCAATTTCGAGATCAGTTAGTGGTGGGTCTTTGGTGCCGCAATGGGTGGCAGCAAAGACTTCGGAATTTTGGGAATGTAAACAAAAGAAACTTGTGTCTACCCGCAAAAAAAGTGAACAGTATCCCGTACACAGATGCAAGTCCCGGTTGGATTGACGCTTCGTGAGCTCTGCATGCATTGCCATTCCCAATCAACTGCAATACTTCGAGTGCACCAGTTTGAACATTTCTTGCACACACCGGAAGATCCCGGCCACCATCAAATGTGTGTGATCTTGCTGGCTTGACCCGTATTCTTCACGCTGGAGCTGAAAATAGGCATAACACACCCATGCAGTGTGTAGGGGTTGAATACAGAGAAGATATGGGATTTGAACCCAAAAAAAAACTTCCTGACCCCGAAACCTTTCTTGCTTTGAATTATGCATCGTTTCGTCCGTCATACTCAATCACCATACATGGATGAGACAGTTCATCAGTGAGTGAGTGTAAGTCAAGATTGGAGCACTTGTGGCTGAGCTTGAAAGCCTTCAACTCGACTCTGGTTGATTTTTTTGCGTGTGCCGGAAAATTCCGGCATCCATCAATTGCTTATTCTTGGTCGCTTTGGCCGTTGCTCGTGATAACGGAGCCTGTTTCCCCTCAAGGCACATCTAATTAACTTGGATACCATGCTGGGATGACATATAGAGGTTCTTGAGTACTTGAGAAAAAAGTTTTTTCTGTGGAACAGTTTTTTTTTTCGTCGTTCGAGTTTTGCAACGTTTGGAACGTCATACTGCAGTCTTCGTCGTAGACTGACTTTTATCTGTCTGAAGTTTTTTTTTTTTACTCAATGGGATTCATTCGGTAATCACCGACTCATCACATGATCTAAATCCCCTTTGTCTCTGACTCTCTCGCCACCAACTCGCCACCATCTCGACATGGAACGACTCGTCCACAGCTTCGGCCGCTTGGATATCGTGGAGGATCATGTCCCCGCTGGCGTCCCCTTTCCTCCCGAACTGTGGCTCGAGATCCTTTCCGATCTGGCGAGCCCGGATTTGTCGACGATGAGACGGGTTGCGACAACTCGTGAACCCCTTCCTCTTCAAATCTTTTGTTCTACGCATTCAGACTGCTGGCCCTGCAGGGCTTCGGCCGAAGGTAGCCTTCTACACTTCTCCCGCCATTGCAACTACCGTGCGAGATTGTACTGTGCTGGGTTGCCGCCACAATACTCCCGCTACCATAACAGACATCTGTGCTGTGCTTCCCCAGCTGAAGAATTTGCGCCAGTTGACATTCCAATATGTGCGCATGTCAGCCACCATGATAACAATGATCCGCCGGGCAGCGCTGTCCACGAGCGATTCGTTGTCCCTTGTATCGTTGTCATTGGTTTCTTGTGCCACAGATTTTCCTGCCTCGTCCACACATGGAGCAGGCGCTATCACTCTCAAGTCGGTCCTCATACATAACGAAATTCATCCGAGTCCCTCACGATGACCGTTGGTTTTCGCTTCTTAACCTGGATCTGCTTCAGAGCTTGGACGTCGCACAACCGCACATGACCCGTGTTTTTGTCGAATGGCTCGCCCGCACTCTGAATATCCAACTACCCGTGTTGGAGTCCCTCCAGTTACATGTCAGCGGGCTGCCAGTGGACGATGTGATGGACAAATTCCTTTCCGTCTTGACACTATTTGCCGCCCTCCGGGTTCTGGGAGTCAGAGCGGGCCCCCCTTACAACATCGCGTCTTACTGGGATGGCTATCCACAAATCACCTCCGTACCGGATGCCCTGCCACTCCTAACGTCATTCCATGGCCCTGCCACACACGCTGCCGTATACTGCGCCGGCCGCACACTCGTGCGTCACCTCAAACTCTATGCACACCGAGATCTAACGAGCTTTGGTGCAGCCGTAGTTCAGGCCAAAACCTGTCCGGGAAATTTCCCATTCGTCCGGAAGATGCCGGCCCAATGGGAAAATCCCTGGACAGGTTTTGGTACCAACTTCGGCTTGACCAAAACTCAACCGATCTCGGTGTGATGGCATTCACCTCAATCAGGCGATCAGTCACCCGAGCCTTCTAGTTGTCAACTTTAAAATTTTAGACACCGGGTCGATTTAGGTGCTAAACAGGATGGGGAATCGATATCCGAAGGTTTTAGGTCCATCCGACGTGTGGTTGTCGAGATATGGTGACTTTTGATGGGAAAATTGAATATTTCTTTCGATTTTTTTTCGATTTTTTCCAAAACGTACGCATTCATGGGAACATTTTTGGCCAAAATTTCGCCGGACCCCCCCTACCCCCCACCGTGGGAAAGTTTTTCGAAAAAAATCGGGAAAAATCTGAAAAAATCTAAACGCGATTGCCAGCCATCATATTAAGCATAATTCGACCCGGTGTCAAAAATTTTAAAGTTGAACCCCCCTTGATAGAGGACATAGCCCGGGCGGCCCCCCATCTTCAGTCCCTCGAGCTCCGCGTTGCGCATAGTCTCGAGCGAGTCACCATCGCGCTTGCCGAAAGCCTTCCCGCCCTGCGCTCGCTCCGCGTCGCCATGCCCAACTATTCACAAGAGATGATTCCGGCACTGCTGAAACCCTTGGAGAGGCTCGTTGTTCCGCGAGCTCTCGAGGTGTTATTCATCATGTTCAGCGTCACGGACCGCGTACCATGGCCGGTCATCGACACTAGCGACGCGGACATGGTCTCCGCCATCCTGACCCTTACCCAACGCGCTCCGACTCTGCAGAAAGTCTGCATCCGTTGTGGTCTGCCTCGCACGGTGGAGGATGCCGGGTATCCCCGACATACGCCCCAGCCCGAAAGCATTGTGGTCTGGCTTTGGAATAGCTACGCCAGCGGGACTGTGTCCCAACGGACTGTTCCGGGCAAGTGTGTCGACGGGCGCAAGAACAATGTGGGGATACTAAGGCTCCAACCATTTTCATTTACAACCGTTTGTAAACGGTATAACCGTTTATATTTACCGTTTAGTTTACGAGCCCCTGCAAACGGTAAACAAACGGTTTAAAAACGGTTTAAATGGTTGATTATTCCTACCAAGCCTGACCTCCCCTGCAGGGAAAATCCTGACATCACTTGAAGACCAGTGACTCACAACTATGCAATGTGGCCCAGGGGAACAGTATCTTGAAAGTAATTGGGTCAGCTGCCCGCCAACCGCCGGCCACCAGGCGGGATCTTCCTAATGGGGCAGTGTTGATGCGCTCGGCTGCGCGTGGCGGGCTCGATTCGAACCGCGTAATATTGGTATATGCACAGTTAGGCTTTCATTTGAATGGTATGCTCATGGAATCTGGTGGTAGACTGCGTACTCATCCAAAATGCACTCACCAATGGTAGGCAATTATTTCCTCCCAAAGAACCATTTATAAACGTTTATAACCGGTTAAGAACTGTTTACGAACCGTTTTCGTTTAGTTTACGAGAATCCGTAAACGAAAACTAAATGGTTGGAGCCTTAGGGGATACGTAGCGAGGATTTCGAGAAGTACACCGCAGCTGATGCGTTGGACGACGAGTGGCTCGTAGCCACTGCGGCACATCCAATTGCGTAGCTACAACCAAATGTTAACAGACTTGGATGTGTTAATATCACTATCACCACCACTGTAGTGCGAAAGCACCGCCGCGCATACTTGTAACGACCCTCCCCGAGCCACTTCACCAACTGTTGGGATGAAAGAAATTACGGGAAATAGCATTGACATGCGGGCGCGTCCTCACCAGTGGCACGTAATTAAATAAACAAGAGTGGTCTCGGAGGACCCATAATGATACAATACGATTGCCCCAATCAGACTTCCAGCTTCCCCGAATTCGATCTGTCCAACTGTCGAGAACGTTGCGAAGCCGTGAAAGGTATGACATACGGCTCATCAGTTTGCTGCGTCGTCGAAATCGAGATCGACACGGTGTTCGTCATGACATGGGGATTGGCCTCGAAAACCGGGAGGGAAAGATGTTGCACGATCATGCCTTCCGCGCCTCCTACGTTAACTGCATATCGGCGGGTGTTGAGCCTGGCCGAAAGCATATGTAGATCATGTCAGGGAATCCGTTTGCGCTCAGTTGCAACTCACATCGCGAGCATGCTGTTCATGTAGACTTCAAGAGCAGACGTGAGTACAGGTCTAACACGTAGATTTGCATGGCCCCTCACATTTATCGCTTATGAAGATAACGAGCATGAAGTCAAAGGTTCCAGGACGGCTGAAGAACTGAGGCAAGTAAATGAGCTGTAGCTTTCATCTAAGAACATTTGGACATACCAAGATAATATTGAGTGCGGCGAATATGATCGTGCATCCTCCCCGATTGACCGCAGTCATGATGAGGAAATTAAGCATCTTGTTCGTTCTGTGGTGGATCCATTACAGCACGCGAATTCAAGTCCACACAATCAGACGAACGATTGAATCCCGCCACGGCCTTGGTTCAGCCGCCAGCAGAGTCCGAAAGTTATCAGGCCATCCGCCGCGAGTGCCGCCGCAGCTTGAAGATTATCGGTGACCTACCGAAGGGTTTCAATTAGTCCGACATAACGGTGGAAATAAATTGTGCATTCTGACCTTGGTAGCCCCTATCTTGGAGTATTCTCCGAGTCGGATGCTGGAGGGCTAGTTAGCTAATGCAGTTCCGCTGGGACAAATTTATCTACCATAGGACAACTTGACCTATGTGGCGGGCTTTTCGGTCAGCAACCTATGAATCAGAAGTTGAGTTGAGGCTTGCCGAGTCCGCCACCTGTTCGAAGTCAAAACAGCTGGTGTGAGCAAAATCTGAAAGCCACCGACCTAGAGCAACCAGGGCCAATATAGCGATCATCGCAGGAAGGATAATGTTCTCCTTCTGCACTGGATCCGATGATGAACACCGCTCGAGTTAGAGGCGGGCGTAGCTCACAGTGGTAGATACAGCGGGCGAAATGCCTGCCACTTAGATACCTTTCTCTGTAGGAGCTAAAGGTACCTAAGAGGACCCCTCCATCGGAGGCTGCCCGGCCAGCTATTTTTGGGTTATCCCTTTGCTACCTTTTCCGGCCTCCATGGCGCTGACAATACATCACGGCGCGCGGCGGAGCGGCTCTGTCAGATTTGTGGTGGCCTCCTGTGTGGTGTTCAAACACTCATTATTGCAGAGGGGATACATAGAAACTTTCTACATGCTACAACGAGATGCTCTGCAACCCTATCATGGTAGCAGTTCAAGAAACATGCTAAAGAAATGTCTTGAAAGTCAACCGAGGCCACCGCACGCCGTTGCACGCCGCATTATTGACCACGCCGGGGCCGTAAGCCGCTGCTGAAACATTTCTGGTGGGAAAAGCGCTCGTTAATGACCACCAGACTTCTTGTCACTGCGCACACTACGTCTGGGGCACTATGCAGCCCGGGCGGAGGCCTTCTCGCCTCGCAATAAAATAATGACCAGTGGAGGCGATGGTTTCAAACGAGACACATACCGAGGCAGAATTCTTGTATTCAAAACCATATTGGATGCACCCGGCATCGATATCGACCAACCAAATTGACCCGGTGGTCACCGGGCAGTACACTATTCAGTTTCCAATGGCGGTGGTTCCAGCAATTGAGGGCGTATTCACCGAACCAGTAGATAACAGGCTCGAGGTGGCCCTCAGTCGTTCTGAACGGCGGGAATGCCAGTACGAGAGGCCACCATGTCGATGGTCAGAATGGCGGATAAGTGGACGCTGGTTCTTCAAATCAAAGCCATTGTTGCAAAGCGTGCCGTTCAAGAGGCACCCGTGCTTAAAATTTGCCACACAGGGTCGGAAAAGTGCAGCAAGAGCTCCAGACCCATCCTTCCCTATTAGCCGAGCACCGCCACCGCCAAATCGGGTAATTTACGGCAGAAAGCCGGTGGGAAAATGCGATTTTCCCTCCACAATTGGACACAATCGCTGGGATTTGATCTCAATTTGAGCTATTTGTGGTGTCTCAGTTGCAACTTCGATCCGTTGAGAAACATTTTTGGTGGGTCATGTCGTTCAAAAAATCCACGTTTTTCAAAGACCCTTCTAAAAGCATTTTCAGAGTGGTCTAATCAAAGTCCAAAAAGTGCGTTAAGGGTCCCAGACCCATCCTACCCTATGAGGCTGTGTCTCGGGTTCTTCTGGTGGGTGCCTCTTGGTGCCGTTGGTTGAAGTGCGAATATTTTCGTTCCTTTGTTCACTATCAACTTGGCATGTCGGGTGTTCGGAGGCCATCGGCTTGATCAGTTGAGGGCAGCAGTAAAGCAAGAATGGTTTGTGAACCCCCGATTCAAACAGGGAATGGCCACTTATCACGACGATAGTGATACAACTTGATCAGGATTAAGATTTGTCGGTTGAAGCATAATTATGGAGGCCACCTTTCAGAGGTTGTTAGTGTCAAGTCCGCATGCAACCAAATATTTCTGGGGCAGAAAAACAGTCTGGGAGATAGCAAGACATTGTTGGATCATCAGAAGGTAAAACACAAGCGGTGCATAGCGGATGTATGAAGCAAGTGGGTGCTAAAGTCAAACTTGTAACGGAACCGAGCGTGTCTTCTGGTTCGAATTGTTCACTCACCAAATACCAATCGGTACAGGCTTCCGATAATTGGGAACTGAAATCAGGAGGCATGCAATGGTGAAGTCTAATTTCTGTATTTTATCCTAGGGTTGAAGCTAAGGTTCGGGTGAAACAGAAAATAAACAGATTCCACCAACGTTTATTCGCGATCCGATTGGTTGATCGCCGTTACGTGAATGCCCAAGACTTGGTGGGATGGCGGCGCGGAGGCCTTGGAGACGGAGGGAGGTGAGGCATAAAAATGGAAGCCTGAGAAGTGGAGGCACGGAGGACGAGCACAAGGTAGGCCCGTTGCAATCGTATGTTTCCTACGCTGCAACATAACATTTAAACATAATCTTGGTGGTGTTCCTCTGCTCCGGCGGTGCGTGCTGCTGAAACAGCACGTTGGTTGCCTGCTCTCAGCTTCATCCGGAAGCAGTCGCAAGCTGTCTGAATAAATTCTCAATCGAGGGCATGCCCACCAAGGGTCGCATCCGTTCCGGTGCTTCTCCTTTGGTCAAAAAGCAATCCAGCGTTCCAACGGTGCCTCCGTCCAATTATAGCCAGATTCCTGAAGCTCATCTCTGTGCCTGCTGGTCGAAAATTGGATCTTTCCGAGGACTTGACAGGGAATTCTCACGGTTCAACTTATCACGACGTCAACCTGTGTCCATTTTTTGTGTCGGTGGCCTCCAGTGTTATTCCGGATTGGCTGTATCTGTTTCAGTTGCCACATCTGTCAAACCAATGAGGCAGGTAACTATCTCATGCTCCTGCGCTAGGCCGCAGCGTGGCTAGAGGCCCTTGGAGAGTCAACAGCGCGACACACGGTGGCCTCCGTGGAACTTCGGATATTTTGTTACGCGTACTATGGCTATTTTCTTCGAATTCTATTACCTGGTGTGGGACAGAGTCTTTTTGACAGTCTTCAAAGGGCTTTCTGTGCCGCAATCAGTGTTTTGACCACTATAGGCGGCCACCACAAATGGAAAAGAGCGGCACAACAGCATGCCGTGACATATCATTAGCGCCAGGGAGGGCGGGAAAGATGGGTGACACGCAGACCAAAAATAAACATTTTTGCGGGCTCCATGGAGGGGTACCTCTTAGGTACCTTTAGCTCCTACAGAGAAAGGCAAGGGGGTCCGGGCCGGTCAAGCCGTGACCAAGGGTAGGGTGGTTTGGCCGCCAGGCCGGGAAAGAAAAAATAATGCCTTATTTTTTTGTTGGTCAGGGGAGGTCCTGGTGCCTCTGTGCATTCGTTTTGGAGCATATTTTGAGCTTCCGACCTACTTTTGAGGTTCAAAATAGACTGTGAGCGTGGTTTTGGTTGGATTTGGGCCGGTGCAACCCAAGTGACAGCTAAAGTGAATGGAAGGATGAGTGAGATACATCGAATTGCTCAGTTAAACCCAGGGTCAGAACTGGTTCACAGCCAACACAGGTTTGCTCTCGCTGGGTAGTAGTATTTGGCGGAAGTACGAGTAGGAGCCGAGCGGCTGAGGTTAATGGAGCTGGAAAACTACTGTGAGCATAGGTGAGACCTACATAGGGTCAATGGACTCAAACTGCATCTTATGTAGCGTAGTAGGAGCGCCCAAGATGTTCGCAGGTGTTTTGCGGGCACGACGGCACTTCCCGGACGTTGTCCAGATGGGTCGACGTGGGAAATTACCGGATTTGGACGTCACGTGGTAGGGTGGGTCCCGGCGAGGTGCCGGTTTGAAAAAAAAAGACCCTAGGTATGTTTTCTTCTTTCGGTACCCCCTTGGAGAAAGGTACCTAAGAGGTCCGACACGTGACCAAAGTGGAGGCTACTTAGCTGTTCTGGCGAGTCGAGAGAAAATAAGGACCGACTGATTACAACTCACGAAAACCAAAGAGCAAACCGGTCCAACCACTCTAGGTTGTCTGGCATGGTAATCATTATATCTCGTCGCTTAACCCACTGCTCGGTCGTCCACAGTCGAAATCTCCCGAATTTGGTGTGCTCTCTCCAGCCAGACCACCACTCGTAACCTCATCATTGCTGCGACATCACCAACACCCACAGGCTTTTTGTTTCTCAAGAACATCTCTGTTGTCGGTTCAACCGACTCACTGTGTATACTGCAGCTGAGTATTCTGTGAAATGTCGTGTTGTTATATGAACCCGTGGAATTTCAACTGTTGTGAGGCTGAAGACATTTTTGGTGGCCGGTGCCGGACAAAATAGAACTTTACCTTGACATCACTGGCTATCATAGCGGATCACCATCAATCCTAGCGGATCCCTACCGATCCTTGACCATCCTAGTCAATCACAACTAATCCTTGACAATCCTCGACAATCATCGTGATCTTCACTTGATATCACAGCTAATCCTCAGGTTCGCAGTCATTACTGGTCACTGGTCTTCACAGGGAATCACAGTTTGCGGCCGAATCAACTTGACACTTCGTTCACAGTCAATCCTTGCCAGTCACAGGCAATCCTCAAGTGAAAGCCCCATGGGATTAATTATCGGGCCGTCGCTTGGCATACTCCATTAGGAGGCTCGGTCATTAGACTCGTAACCAGCCTGCCTACGCCGTTCTAACAAGGCGAGCTTGTTGGCGTTCTTTCTAAGGATAGAAAAGTAACTAAGTAATATGGACTGTCCTCCAACACTCGGTCCGTCGGGCATACCTCGGTGCTCAGCGTCGGGCATCTCGCGACCTGGGATGTTCACCGCCATTGTTGATCTCATGTTGCGGGGCTTGTCTTATAATCCGTATATATGTGCCGCATTAGTGCGCGGCGTCCCTGGCGTCGCCATGTGTTCAAGATGGGTTACACTACTGTTATCCTGAAGCTATCGCACTGGATAATCAATTTTTTTGGATACCCCTGCGGCTCTTCGGAGTCGCTATCTGGCGCGTGACGTGTCTTGCTCCCGAAACAAATCATTCGTTAGATGTACACCCTGCCTAAATTTCGCTAGGTTTTAAACAGTGCGTTCAAGGCACAGTAGATGTTTTGTTCTTTACTTGTCGTTTTATTCTTTACTTGGCGGTAAGCCTCCTGAATCCATTCTACAACCTCCCTGAATTTCGGCAGATTTTGAACGGCGGGTTCAAGGTGCAGTGCGATCGTTTTGTATGATTGTAAGGTGAAAAGAAGTACAAAACACCCCGCCGTGGATCCCGGTGGTCGCCCTCTATGTAGATATCTACCGTTGGGAATATGCAGAGGAGGCGTAGGGTTGCCTCCTCCCTGCCGCTTGCTACTCCATACGGGGTGGATTCTTTTCTATCTAGGGTTCTGTTCAGTTATCATACGACTATTCTTTTCCGGGACGTGGTTCGAAAGTGTGACAGATTATTGGTGCGGCCCTGGGGGATCCCCTTGTTTTGTGGGGTTCTCGCTCAGCTGAGGCACTTGAATATCGAGCTGCTGTGTACACCAAGCCAAGGATAAAGAAATAGCCACATAACAATTGATCAGGCTCCGCTGCCTGTTAGTGCAGGTGCGCAACATAAATTCCGTGAAATGATTGTACGACTGAGAATGTTCGCAGTTCAGCCGGCCACGATGCGAAGCTACTGCTTCTCAAAGATTTAGATCCCCATATCCTTCACTGTTTTCGACTTAACTTCATTCCCGCTAAGCCACACGGTAGCTAATCTCGATTTCAACCATGCCTCAGGCATCTCGGCGATGTTGAATTGCCTCGCTACATCTTGCTTCCGTCGATTCCTTGAATTCAGACCCTCTTTGCCAGCCACTGACGAGTCCTTGTATATTTTGCATCCGTCTCTGACTACGACAGAAGGTGCTCATCACATAATTCTTCAATGGCGGCTTGAAAACTGATCAATTTGAACCACACTTCGAGAGAGTAAATATCAGAGCACAATGAGTCCTAGTTTCTTCTAAACAGACACTACAACAATATTGTGGTCGTACCTCGCATAAATGAGTCCTGTCACTGATACCCGACAATGAGCGGCAGACGGAAAGCGGCGGGAGGATTATTGTGGGTGGCAAGGGGCCGTTGGTACCGCGCAGCTTATGGTGTGGAATTTAAAGTCGGGAGCCTGCGTGAACTTCAAGCATAATTTGGTGTCCATTCAAGGTCCCGAAGCTGCACACACGCTGGGCCGAGCTAGTGGCGCAGCCAGCTCAAGCGGAAGCGAAAGCTGCCTGGTTTGCGATGGACTGCTACTTCGGCATCAATCTGCCGCCTTTGTCGAGAGAAAATGAGATTGCTCGTGCCGGTGACTAGGGCCGGGAACAGACGGCGGGAGGTAAACATTTTTGATTTGCAGCTGTAAACTTGTACGCGCCAATCGGTCATGTGCAACAACTGGCACTGAATTCGCTGCTCTTATCTCCGCCCACCCACTGTATCTCGAACGTGTTCTTGGTGGGAACGAGCTTCTGTTCCTTGTTGCAAGACCAGGTGAATCCCCGTCTGTCTATCGATCGAGGTGTTCGAAACCAACTTCTCACCGTGTGATGGAAAAGCAGTGATCGTGTGATGACCCTTGCGTAGTTGCACCAACCCGCAAAGAATCAGAGCCAGCGGTGCGGAAGAAAATAAAACTGAGTCTTCAAGATCTCTAATGCCCTCGCGTCGGATCAAGCCACAGATTGGAGTTGCTACATACCGTGGACTGTTTTGGGCCCTTTCCGTGGACTTGGACGGGCTATGTGTGAGACTCACAGTCGGATCTTGCCACCGGCCCGCTCACTTCACAGGTAAATTCCTCTTTCACGGCTGCATCGTGGAGCGTTAACTGCCCTCTCTTTGCCACTCAGTCGCCCTCTATCCGAAACCTTACCAACATTTTGCAGATGGCAGTGGCATGGTGCTGAATGGCGCGCTATCCCTCTTTCTGTGAATCCGATCCTGAAAACTAAATCATGCCTGAAGTATATCAAGGAAACGACTGTAAACGGCTATGACCCTCTATCCATTACATCACACCAAAGATCGATAAAGAGGAAGGCAGATGTTCGACTCCGCCCAGCGGCATGGCAAGGTATCGGTCACTGTGCAGATGTTTTGGTCAGATACTGGGTACATCACGGGAATTCGATCGTTAACCACGATCGAATCTTGTTTGAGCGACGACGGATCTGTGCAAAAAATGAAATGAAACAAAAGCAAATGCAGCGCATGAGGGGAAAGGTTGAGTATACGGAGACAGAATCAAAAGATATAATCGCACGGTACACAATACGTCAGGGCGTGGTGAAACGCATCCTATATTTGGATTGAATGACGCTACTAAGACTACTAAGTAAGAAGTTGAACCGTGGGAGTTTCGGGCCCCGATTACACCCCACAACTCAACCTTCCGCTCGGGGGAAGTCCAAAACTCTGCTGGATAAGCAACTCATACACCGGCCCGTGTACGGCACTGACGCGGCATTGGCGCGCACTCCCTCATTTTCGCCTATGCCACTTTGTCATCTGTTTCCCTTTGTCTCGCTGTCAGTGTTGCTTTTGCGTGTACGGTGTCCCCATCAACAATGAGATCAGCAGGTAGAAACCTGATGTTTCTTACTCACGGAGCAAAAACCCGCCCACTGGCCATTGCCGGCGCCGCACAGCTCATAACGGACGTCTTTGATGGGGGGCGAATCAACCAGATATGTTCGCAGAGAAGACAGGCCACATAAATTCTGGACATGATTAGTTTGCGCACTGCAAAGTTCAGAACATCGCACCGTGTAACTTGTGTGGGTAACTACTAGTAGCAGATCCCTTGGCAGTCTCGGTGGCACATGCCTGCGGACAATTCTCGCGGGTGCCGGCTCGGCGAGGCTCAATAAGACGCATAGGGGACTGAGAGACGGAGAGGTGGAGAGGCGGAGATTGGAGATGACACTCTACGAGTCTCTACCTACAGCTATTTGCGGAACTTAGGGCGCGGATCAATTTTTTCTCAAAAATGTTGATTTTGGCATAACAGCTGTATAAGGCTCAAATCTCAAGCAATCTCTTGGGTGTTTTGAATAATTCCAATCTCCTGTGCATTCCGCACCTGCATGCACCCGACGATCGGCGATAATTACATAATATAGACCATATGCAGGAGTTGGTCTGTTTTCATGCATAACACTTCCTGTGTGAGCTAAAGTGGTGTGAATCTTCCAATATCCTAGCATATAACATTGGAGATGATTATACAGATGCAAGGATGCCTAGAATAACCATCCCATGTCTGATTCCCTCATATTCCTGCCATCAGATGTTGAGCAATTTTACCTGACCGTGCCGCAAAGGCACCGGGCGGAGTATCCAAAACCTGGGCTGCCATGCATGTGCGGAATACATGTCGGTTGGCCATGTTAAATTATTAGAACATTACAGGCCCTACCCGGAACATGGTAGGCAAAATACGTGAAAACACCGTATCCCAAACAGCGGACATGGCGGTGCCGCAAATGGAAAATCCAAAGCACCTTGCATCCGTAGAATTTCAAGGGGAAGAGGATGCGCTAATAATATCTGCATTCCGCTGAGAATTGAGGGCACAGTGAGCAAAATGGTGAAAACGATCAAAAACATCCCTTTTTGGAAAAAAAAACTGGCCGCGCCCTAAGTTCCGCAAATAGCTGTAAGGGGGGAACATTGAACAACGATCTAATCGAGCCCGGGGATCAGCGGTGGGTCAGCACCAGGTACTAATGCAGTCTCAATGAGGAGCGATGAGTGGTGAGGATTGGTGAGGATTACTGATGACCAAAACATCATAGATTTTGCCCACCGACATTTGCCCGGGCTGTCACGGTGATTTCACTGTGATTTGATCACTGAGAGTCATTGGCATTCACAATGAGAGGCGAGGATTGGCGAGGATTGGCAGTGACGAGTGCAAGGATTGCCTAGGATTGCCTAGGATTCATAGTGATTCGTGATGATTGGCAATGACTGTCAAGGACAGCCGATGATTGTCTGTGATCATTGATGATCGGTCAAGGCATTTTATTTTTGTCCGATGGCGGCCTTCATAGACATTTCATCAGAGAGAAGGAACCACGAAGCTAGTCAGGAAGCCGTCAACCCTTAGCATCTGGGGTCAAATCACAGCAGTGACTTGAGAGGGACTAGTGACCACCGAACTACCGTAGTATTTCGATCAAATCGAACCCCAGCGTGACGCGTGACTTATTTGAGCAATTCGATCTTTCGATAGACGCCCCTCAGATGCGTGACAGGCTGAAAAAGTTCGATAATCCTCGGAAATGAGGCGCCTTCCATAGCAAGAGGTGCGAGAACAATCCCTGAACTCACATCTTTGTGCAACGAATCTTTGAATAATTTTTGTTCTATTTTTCTTGGTGCATGGATTGGAGGCAAGAAATGATTGGGAAATCGGTCTGCAAGGCTCCGTTACAGTGAGAATTGGAGGAATAGCGCAAATTTTGTGCTCGATGCCTGAAAAGACTTACAAATATCTTACCGGATCTCCTGGCAGTCTATGAGCAATTTTCGAACCGTGAGACCAATTCGATAATCGCTTGGGTGACGCGTGACACCGACCAAATTTCGATATCGATAGGGGTCCGCGTGATGCGTGACTATCGATTTGAACGAAATACTACGGTAAAGGGAACTGTCAATAACCACACTGTGCAGAGGCGTAGATATCTGCGGAGAATGAAAGGCTGAGTTTCCTCACACCAGCTTGCCAGTCTACCACCATGCATCCGTGGAACAACGGGACGGGAGGGACATAGACACGAGGAGACACAGAGCCAAAAAATTCCTTATGAACTTGCCCACAACAACCGAAGAGATATGCCGGGACCCATGAATATTGGGGGTGAAACAGTGCAAGCCCTTGAAGCGGACCCACGGTAGAGTCTAGACCGAGAAGCAAGGGGCAACACTTTTGCGAAATCCGCACTACACCTCGAAACTTTATTTTCAGCGGGTTGAGCGGACCCCTCCCCCCCCCTTATGACGTAATTTGCCTTTTTAGGACGTGATCCGGTCTTCCCACGCCCTCGGCAGCGCTCCATCCTGGTCAAAACACCATTGAAAAATCTCTTGTGTGCTTAAAGACTCTGTCTGCAGGCTCCGCTGACGTTTCAGACCAGTTGTAATTTTTTTTGTGGAAGACAATTGTTGGGAACCACGACACCACGTGATGGGTTACTGCGTTTGGAGCGGCTGTGCTCAAATGATTGACCAAATACAGTAATAATGTACACCGCTCGAACTCAACCACCACTTCACTTCTCAACCTCGGATGAGTATATTCTGTCTCAGAATCACAAACAGTTTCACAATTTGAGGTGACTTGAATTTCGGGGAATCCGAAGCCCCTTGCCGAGAAGACTTGGAGAAGAGAGGCAGACAAAATTGAGACAATGGGAGACTGATTCACTGAACTCTAAAGACCGGCGAAGAGGATGGCGGTGGTTCAATGATGGTCGTAAAGCGAGACCCGGACAGCCAAGTCCTTGGGTTTTGGTTCAGAAGTTTCACGCGGAATCAGCAAATTGCAGATGCGAACAGATGTGAGCGATGATCGGTCAACGAGGTTGGCGGGCAAATCGACGGAAGATCAGATGATCAATCAAAATGAATCATTGCAGCCAAAAGTTGTGGCGAGGGGCGTTTTTCGGCCAGGGCACCACAAGACCCACTAACTACAGTCAGTGGGCATCAGATTCCGCCGTCAGCGACTCAGCGCTGCGTTTCATATTTTCGACCCTACCGAAACCTGAGTGTATCAGAAGGGCGGCCAGCCCCAGAATACAGCTAAACGACGTCATCTCTCTGTTACAGCTTGCAACCTGCGAGAGGATTATTACGTGTAATTGACGAACCAACAAGTGAACATCGCGATTCTTCGATCTAATTTAAAATTCGCAATTAACCCATTTGTACCAAAAGATAGAAGCCCGAGAATACGAAAGGACACACGAATTTTACCCCTTATAAATATGGAAGAACGGTAGTTTCGTTACCAGAACCGAATGGTATTTGGATGACGGAGAGCGCCCAGCCGCAGCTGCACGACGTTGGAGCTCATGCTCGAAAACTGGAAAAAAGTAAGGTTAATATTATCCAGCAAGATAACGCGTGCAGCTCACCCCCACGCCAATGAATGACTCAGCGCTCACCAGTACCGCAGAATCAATTGCTTGCCCCACGGCGAGCTCGTCCTTTGCAAGCGCCAACTCCAAAGACGTGCTCACCATCTCCCATGCGTCCTCACGCAGAAGCCCAACGATCCCCGCGACCCAGTCGGGATCTCCGTTCGTCGCGATGTACACTGCCCACAATTCCTGCGCGGGGAAACCATACCCCGACGCCGCCGTCTTGCGCACCTCACGCACCTTCGCCACTATCTGCGCCGGTGTCGGCCAGCAATGTTCATGCGCCGCGTCCCGGCGCGACATGCCTTCGGGCACATTGAGATAGTCCGGTAGCTGCGGATACGCCCCGGTACTGCGAATCTCGGGGCGCCCGAACTGGTTCCACGCGTTGTAATCTGCGCCTATATCTGCAAGAAAGTTGCAGTGTCCCTCATAGTCCCCGCGGCGAATATGGATGCCGAGGAGGCCTGGAATAGGCATGGCGGATGCGTGGTAGGGGCGGAATGCGATTAGTGGGTACGGGGCGGAGACGGTATCAGGCCAGGAGGGCTGAGCGTTTGGGAATCTGATCCATCCCTTTCTTTGCGGTGCGAGATCTGAGCGCAGGGGAGAAGAGGAAAACAGGGCGTAGTTGCGTGCAAGAGCCCGAGTGATGAGCGGTGACCAGGCGAATTCTTTGAGGGTGGGGGAGCTTCCATAGGATGGCCACATTGACAAGACCGTGTGGGAGCCGATAATCCTGGGATAGAGTTTCTCGTGAATGATGATTTGCACTGCTGAGGATAATATACGCACCAATACTCAAATACCGGTCCACCAACAACTTCGACGCACGGGGCGTCTATCTTGAGTAGCGTATTGGCCCACCCTGCGAGACGCTCGTGGCCGGGTGTTTCATCGGTGAAGTTAAATTCCCTGGCCATGGCGCCGGTATCCACCTGCACCACGTCGCTTGCTGGACATATGGTGTGCCACCAGTCGAGCGACGCCGCCATTGGGACCGCGGGATCGACGTATGCGCCTAAAGATCCGCCACCCGTTGGACCCGCCGTGAACGCATTCATGGGGATGTGGAGCATTTGCCGGGTGCCGTCGGGTAGAGTATCCGGAAAAGGTGGGTGGTCGCGCGGGATGTAGTCGACGAAAATATATCCCCGATCCGCGAGATACGCGAGGTGCGTGTTCAAGAGTCTATAACATAAGCTTTAGCCAAGAACTAACATTAGAACGATCGCCACGCACTGTTCTTGGAAGACATTGTTCCATCTGTACAAAGCGGTGTATGCGTGAGTCAACTTCGCCAATTACAATCGGTATCGAAGACTGACCCAGTTCCCCACGACTCCCGCGGGAAGTAGACGTATCGTCTAGGTGGTAATAAGAGAGCTGCACAATAGTCTCTTTGTTTCAGAACGCACTTTGAACGGGGGCCTTTCTTATCCATGCCTTGGCGCTGCGGCAGCGTGCGTTCATATTCTCTGATATCAGCGAAGGTCGGATGTCCGAGAATTTCTGGCGCCGGGGGGATAGGTGCGTGGTTTCCAGCGTTTGGCCAGGGTAGCGTCGACCACTCCGAATGCAGCTTGTATGCAAAAGCCCACAGCAACACCACGGTCAGGAGGAGGACACCGGCAACTTTGTAGCTAATCCTGCGAGAGAAAAGGAAGACAGACATGCGTGCGCAGAAAGAGGCCCTGGACCCACAGTATGTGCTGGCATCGTCAAGTCAAGGATTTACTACAAGACACCGTTGTCCGTGATGGACATCAGCACGGAGACAAGTCGACGGCATACGGAGCAAGCTTGGGACAAAGCCGTGGGATGTAGGTACAGAATCCAGGATTCCCCGTGTATTTTCGGGTGCGGGCAGCTCAGCGTAACCTTGGCATGAACCGACTTTTTTTTCAGCCCTGCCAGTTACAGTGCTGTACGTGCGACGTCAAACTTGGTGGCATTGTGCGCGGAATGGAATATGGATAGGCGAAGCACCAGTAGAAAGGCCAAGTGCCGGATAAGGGCCTCGGAGGCGCTTTCTTGACGAACGAGGAGGAAACGGAGGACGGTGTGGCGATGCACCACGCATCAACAAACAATCGGCACGCGGATCCGGTAACGGCCCGTGCGCGCGCCGCGTTGAACATCTATGATCTAGAAACGGCAAGGTAACAGACATTTTCGATACGAAGAGGTATTTGCTTACAGTAGAGACAGGAGCCCCTAAGTTCCGGTGTCGAGACTCAAGTTGACCACTGACGTCGACGACCAGGGGGAACTCCGAACAAACTCCGAACGAGTTGAGCACTGCAGTGTTGAATGTTCCGAGGCCAGAAGGGCGAAAGCCCCAAGGCTTTGGGGAACACGTTCGTTTGCCAAGGGACCGCTTGAGGGCAGGTCGGGAGGCACACATGTGGAGATCTTGAGCTGGATTGCATGCTGAGGGGGTAGGTGTGCCTTGTGTGGTTTGATACTGAACTCCGAGCTCTATACAACCTCCACAGCATTGGCTCACTTGTGGCCAAACGGGGTCCGCCAGAACAACCAAATAGACCGAACGCCGTCCGTGGCTGATATTGCAAAGACACCCAGTGAATTGAAAAGTGTTGGGATTGACCCACTACCCGTGCATGAAAAAAGACGGCGACAAACGACAAAAAAACCGAACACTGAGAACGGGAAGAAGACAAAAAAGGACTTGTAGTTTTACTGGTGTGCAGCCAACCCACCGGATTCGACAAGAGCGGATCGCGGAGGGTTTCTGGCTGTCACATCAACTAATTGAATTGGAAGATGTTTGAACGCATTTGGTTCTCTGCGCGGAAATTCTTTCCCCCTACCGGGAAGGTCTCGACGTGGATTCCGATTGTGATTGGACCAATAAAATCACACCGTGAAGCCCACACAACGGTATATGGCTGTCGCGTCAACGCATTGAATTCGACAGGATCTCATGACAATATCTTCCGTGCTACCCGGGACATGTCGATGTGAATTTGGATTGGGATTGGAGCTCCAAGGCCGTGCCGTTAAGCTCATACAGCGGTGTTGGCTGTGAGTTGTTAACATGGGGTGCTCGATCAGCGACACCATCTAGAGTCTAGACTCATGACGAGTGCGGCGATTCTTTATTGGGAACGGCCGCCCGCACTATGGGCATAGAAAAACTAGGTCAGAGCGCGTACAGGTAGCAACCACAAAGCTCGGTAGTACTCGTACAAGAACAGTGCCTGAATGCCACGTCCACCAAGTGGATTTAACAGCATTTGAAGTTGTAACCAACTGTACTGGCCCGTCCGGGACTATTTGGCCACAAACCATGATTGAAACTCCTGTCACGGTGTATAGTATCCCAGAAAACCTCCGGAATCGTACCCACTGCTCGGTGTGATTGTGAGGACGACGAACCAACTTTGAAGTGCGGAACAGCGGCATCAAATTCAACAAGAGCCCATACTTATTGTAGACCTGGGGACAACCTGGGAAATCCTGAAAGCGAAAGATTAGGAAAGCTTCAGGAGCATCCGTGCCCACTTGCTGACAAGTTGCTGTATCCTCAGAAATCAAAGTGCAGTCGCTCCGCACACAATCACCCCACGGACCGCTAATCGCACGGTCAACCCCCTAGTTGACGAGGCAGTCAGACACCGGTGTCTGAGCATCGCGGGGAGGTCTTCGAGATCCAATCCCATTCCCCAAGGCAATTTGAAACGCATACGCGAAAAATTGCGATGCACAGACCCAGACACTAGGCTCGTGTCCAGCCGTTCTAGGACGAACAATGACGAGCAAGCAGAGTATTGTTGACTAGAACGGAGCATTGAAATCTGCGTGATCCTGCGTCGGAGGTACTTCCAAATAAGGGATAGTCGGAGTTTGAAATTTCCATGTGTCAATCTACGGCTAAGTGCTTCCAGCCGTTCTAGTACACAATACTTTGCTTGCTCGTCATTGTGCACCCTAGAACGGCTGGACATGAGCCTACCCAGACACTTTCCAATTTATTTGGTTGACGCGACAGTCAGTCACCGATGTATGAGCTTACGCGGCCTGCTTTTACAGCTGTTTCCGAAAACAATGAGACGCGTAGTTTTTTTTACGTTGCTGAACTTTTTTTGGGTACAGCACTTTTTTCTTCGACGGAATGTTCACCAGGGCAATCCAAAGGGCACCCTAGCTCACTTGCGAGTCAAGTCATCACTTTCAATGTGCTTTCTGGACCTTCCAATTCCCCTGCAGCTTTTACAAGATTTTAGCGAAAAGGCCTGGACCGTCGAGCCCAACCTAATTAGGAAATCCTTATCACTCGAACAAAAGTTGAGCAACAGAAAAAAAATGATGCGTCTCATTGTTTTCGGAAACAGCTGTAAGACCGCCAATTCACATTTATACGTCCCGAGAGCCATGGAAAAAAAATGGCCGCGCACAGGTGGTTGCTGATCCAGGTGCTGATCCAGGTGCTGATCCAGGTGCTTTCTAATTTACTGTTACTCGCGACAGCTAGACACCGGTGTATGGTCCGCCCCCCTTGGCCCGGTGTTCGGTACAATCGGTCGTTCCAACGGACGCCGTTTGGCCACAAGGTGAGGCAGGGCTGTGGACCTTGGGTTATAAAAAGTGCCCGGAGAGCTCAGCATTCAGTATCAAATTCCTCTCAAACTACGACTACGACTACCCCCTCCTCGACATCCACTCACATTACAACTAAGTACCTCAATATGAAAATCCAGCTCAAGCTCTCTGCCATTTTGCTCGCTCTGGCTATGCAAGTTGCGTCCGCCGCCGTAGCCTCCGATGGCGCTGCGAATGTGTGAGTCCCAGCAGTCGCTCGTTGACCAGGTTGCTCATATTTCTGCAGCTCGAAAAGACAGTCATACGATGACTGCTTTCGGCTAGGGTACTACACGGGAGAGGCCGCTGGATGTACCAATGCACGGAAGCGCGAATTTGTTGATGTGTAAGTTGATAGCTCTAGCGATAACTCAAGAGGCACCCGTGCTTCTCGCCTCGCAATAAAATAATGACCAGTGGAGGCGATGGTTTCAAACGAGACACATACCGAGGCAGAATTCTTGTATTCAAAACCATATTGGATGCACCCGGCATCGATATCGACCAACCAAATTGACCCGGTGGTCACCGGGCAGTACACTATTCAGTTTCCAATGGCGGTGGTTCCAGCAATTGAGGGCGTATTCACCGAACCAGTAGATAACAGGCTCGAGGTGGCCCTCAGTCGTTCTGAACGGCGGGAATGCCAGTACGAGAGGCCACCATGTCGATGGTCAGAATGGCGGATAAGTGGACGCTGGTTCTTCAAATCAAAGCCATTGTTGCAAAGCGTGCCGTTCAAGAGGCACCCGTGCTTAAAATTTGCCACACAGGGTCGGAAAAGTGCAGCAAGAGCTCCAGACCCATCCTTCCCTATTAGCCGAGCACCGCCACCGCCAAATCGGGTAATTTACGGCAGAAAGCCGGTGGGAAAATGCGATTTTCCCTCCACAATTGGACACAATCGCTGGGATTTGATCTCAATTTGAGCTATTTGTGGTGTCTCAGTTGCAACTTCGATCCGTTGAGAAACATTTTTGGTGGGTCATGTCGTTCAAAAAATCCACGTTTTTCAAAGACCCTTCTAAAAGCATTTTCAGAGTGGTCTAATCAAAGTCCAAAAAGTGCGTTAAGGGTCCCAGACCCATCCTACCCTATGAGGCTGTGTCTCGGGTTCTCTTTGCGCATGTGTCGCTGATCTCCCGATTTTCTAACTGCGCTCAAGCCCTGTTGAATACGGCAACATACCGATGTATTTCATTACTGAATGTGGTGGAATGAGGCAACTGTGGCTTTCTCCCTTCCTGTTTTGCAACTTGCTGAGCCGAGCCACATGTCTGCCAGTGTCGGCAGGACACCGCTGCATGTACCCCGAATTCGCCCCCAGAGAGGCGGGCAGTCACGAAAACAATTTCATAGCAGAGGCTGGGTGCTGATGATTCCCCTCAGAGGTTTCTGGCTGTCCACATAGCCAGGAGATACGGTCTGTAATCCGAACTTATCCCGGCAGTTTGGCAAGCACAACCAAACAATAATGTTGGGAAGCCCGCAGCTGCCACTACCGCACATATGTACCCACTAAATTTGTGGATGCCCGCCCATGACACCTAAGATTCATAAATTATTGGTTTCCCCCTCCGCTGCCGGGCACTCGGGAAAACCTTCAACAATTGAACCGCCGCCCAGATAGACTACGCCCGGAATTCTTGTGATCACAGCAGAATGACAAATATTGAGGGACATCATATAGTGCATGGTATCATATTCAGCATAGGCATAGTACATATTGCATGTGAGATCCGTCTACTCCGTCCCAACCCGGTCGAGCGCGGGAAGTTCAAACCACCGACAAAAGTGATTGCAAACATGCTGCTCGGGAAATGCTTTGAACGCCTCCGGCACATTCCCATTGCCGAAAATTTCAAGACCATTTCCAATGTTGCTAGAGACATGGATTAGAATACGCGACAGAACAGCCGGTCAAGACTTACGGCGTCATCATTATTTGGGGATCTGTCAAGAGTGTTGTACTCTCTGCAGATTTCATTGGCCAAGATGCACACCAATTAATTAAAATGCTTACCTTGCAGATCAGAGAGGTACACCATGCCCTTAGTCTTGTAGTATTGAACATGCTGTGTAAAAGACAGAAATTCTGCCACAGCAGCGACAGATTTCCCAGCAGTGGAAGGAAGTGGGAGAGGGACGGCACTGGCAATGTTGATGAACTTGTGGAAGCCGTCGCGCTGCTGATCAATGAGCTCCTCGACGAGATAAGAACACGAGATGGCCGATTTAGAAGAGTTCAGCTGTCGTCCCTGCTCATGTAAGATTGCAACTCCGGCGTGAACAAACCGGATCTCGGGAATTTCGAAGGGTGGAGGATGAGGGGAGTTTTTGACGAAATGCCAAATGAAAGAATAAGTGAACACCATGATCGATGTAGCCCACAGCAGAACATTAGCCTCCATGATGATTTTGCGATGTTCATCCAGGGGCATGAGACGATTAATCACCCAGGCGTCGGGGTTTTCGGCCGTGGGCTGCGAACGACGAACGTACATGATCTTGAGAGCAACAGCCTCGTTAGGCTTGCTCCCAAGGCCCTCGGCAGCCAGGTGGATAAGAGTTAGATATGCCGGATGCGCCGTTTTGAAGGTGCCGATACCGAGGTACTCTCCTTTCTCCATTCCCAGAGAGCCCTGCGACGCTTCCGCTGGATCACAGGTGAATCCCTGGAACTCCTTCGAATACAGAAGGTCTTTCAGGGGACGCTCCAGGATATGAAAAAATTCGATGCGTTCGAAAGTACTCCGGGCTATACTCTGATAAGTTAAAGTTGTTTAGACCTTCGAGGATCACATACCTAGGTTGGAAACCTGCGAAAACGAGGAGCCACCTTCGAGCAGGGCTTCCCGCAGGTCATCACGATTTGGTGACTCGTACGGCACGATTGCCCGGTGTTTTGACGGTGGCGGAGTTCGGGGGAGGGACTGTGAGATCTTGAGTAGGACAGAGCATCAGTTTGGCGCGCGCGAAAAGATCAACGCAGTACGTACAGTTCTTCCGCGTTTAAAAGACGCCGCGATTGAGGCAGACTACGACCGTTGAAGTCAGAGTTTAACTCGGAATGGCAGGATTTATTTACCTCAGTTCCTGGGTCCGTTCGAATGGTACTAAACGCGGTGGGATTGAGCTCATAGTCCGCTTCGCTTGGAGATCCTGAGCCAGAATCATCGGAATACAGCTCCTCCGAGTTCCCCTGCTGAGAAGTAGTCGACAATCTCTTTGAACGAACAGAAGACTGAGAGGTCTAAGGCAGCTGTCGTCAGAAATTGAACACAAGTAAGTCAACGGACTCTTACCTTGGAATTGGGCTAGATGATTTGTTGACTCAGTACATGCAATTACAGCTGTTTGCAGAAGTAATGACACTCATCAAAACTTGATGAATAAGAACAAGTTTGATCGCCTGGATTGCCAGGTCGATTCTAAGCTCATTTCCCGACCGATTTTGTTGAAAATAGAAGCGCTGGAAAGCGGGGAAACAGGGCTTCCAGAAGATACCATACCCAACTGCTTCTTGTATATTCTCCGTGTCCCAAAAAATCCGGCTGCATGGTCTGAACCATATGCGGTAACAGCAATATCTTTGTCGTTTGTGGACCGATTTGCATGAATCCAAATGGTTCTGAAAGCCAGGATTGCGGCAAATGCCCCCGCTATTATACCTTTTGCTTTGACCTCAATACAACCCAGCAGGAATGCATATTCACTGCAGATCTGTATTTCCATTATTACGGGCGGAAGTCGTGTGTGTTTCATTTCGCGCATAGGCACACATGATTGCCTCTCCTCCGGATTTCCGAATCATTTAGATTCATGCAGAACGGATGACAGACGGCGAAGATATGGCCGTTGCTGCATCGGGTTCAAACCACGGAGCCGGAAATTTCGGGCCAAGTAGATTACGTAATAAACTGTCAAGTAGGGTAACGTTTGAAAGCCCCGCTTTTCCGCTTTCCAACGCATCCACTTTCAAGGGAATCCGTTAAGAAATGGGTGAGAATGAAGCAAGGGAAATCCAGGCGATCAAATGTGTTCTTATTCATCAAATTTTGATGAGTGTCATTACTTCTGCAAACAGCTGTAAGCCATATTCAATTCAGACTCGCCTGGGGGTCGGCCAGGTACTGCGAGATTTCCTCCCAGAGGTCAGCTATTTTGCCCTTTACGAGCCCGAGCTGGTCAGGCAACGTCGTGCCAACTGCCTAAAGCGGAAGCGCTTCTGGGCGGCGGGCGCTAACGATGTTTGGGCCGTAGACCAACATGACAAGTGGAAATATAAGTTTGGACTGGCACTGCACTCCGGCCTTGACCCCTTTCTCGGCCGCATTCAGTGGTTGAAAATCTGGTGGACAAACAGTAACCCCCGATTGATCCTCAGCTATTATCTTGACGTTCTGGCTGAAACCGGATGTGAGCACCTCATTGCCACGTCCCCATTCCTCGATTGACTTATTTGCAGTCATGCCCCTTGTCTCCCAAAGCGATCCGGGTGTTGAGAATTTTGGATTGGCAAACGGCCACACTCTTCTCCGCCACTGGCACGATCCCACTCTTGTGGGTACACTCCAGCATCGGTGGATGAACGAGAAGAAAAATGTGATGCCCGAGATCGGCTGGTCCCAGCTCCGACACCGCTTCACTCCAGGATTTGAGAATGTCCTCGACGTCGGGGTCAACAACGGGTGGTATGATCCAAGCATTCTCTTGCAGGCGTGAGTGTTTGTTAAAATCTTCACATATTGAACGACACTGACTTGAACCAGCCTCGTCTTTCGATGGGTGTTCATACCCTGGCTACAGCGAGAGCTAGATGCGTACAGAGACCGGGTGAACAACACTGCGAAGCGTGCGGACAGAAACAAAGTGCTTCCCCACGGTGTACCCAACCACATGTACGAGGCCCCAGAAGGCTATGGGATCCTCGATTTCAAGGTGGAGTTGGTGAACACATCCTTTCCGCACTTCCCCTGACCATAACCAATTAATTGTAGGTCAAGGTTGATCCTCAATCGGTCGCCTATGTTCGAAACCTCTATGCACCTCCTGATCACGAGGTGTTCGAGTTGGTCCCCAAGGATTTTGGTGTACTTGCCGCTGAGTTTTATTTTGCCATGGGACAGCCGGCGATCACTCGAACTAATGTCTGGGACATCTACATGGCAATTTTGACCCAATTCCAACATCTGGACAATCTCCATCGCATGCCGAGCGAGTTGGATGAGCACTGGGGCTACGCGCTGACTATTGCGCGCGACGATCACGAAGACGACATTGCCCTCATCCCAAATTTAACCCCGTTGCGGAACGGCCTAGATGTGGTTGGCCCCGATGGGTCATTTTACTTGGGCGGAGTCAACAATGGGCTTGGTTTAGGTAAGTTCAGAATGCCCATCTTCTATCAGAACTTGCTGAATACAGTTTTCAGATAGTATCCAGTCCACGCAACTCGATGAAATGATGGACCACAATGAGCCTCTTCCGCCAGGTTTGATTGATTTACAGGAGGGTGAACAGTTGATGGCCTGGTTTTCTGACGAGGAAGACGAGCCATCCAACGCTGATGAATAGCTACCTATCTGTGTTATCTCAGAATACAGTGGTCTGTCTTTGGTTGGTTGTTGTGTTGAGAAAGAGTGGCAGCACCTTGAATCCAGTGGCATCTTGCCAGTGTCACTGTTTGGCAACAATAAACAGCATATGTATTTCCTTTGGGGCCCCAGTGTGGCTGGGAAATTTATTTGGGAAGACGAGGTAGGAATTTCAGCGAGTTGGTTCAAAGTTGGCCTTGGGCGCCGTCAGTGATGGGATCAAGTCATGTACGGACAAACCCGAAAGCCTGCTTTCAGGTTAGGGCCTTGTATATTATTGCTGTTTGCATATTAGTTGGCACAACTTCCATTTCGGGAACATTTTGATCCCCGCCAGTAAATGATTTTTCCTGACCTCAATTCTTCATGGATTTTGATGATTTCATATGGTAAAATCGTTATTTCATGAGGCGCATCGCCTGGCACCCAAGCGGGAAGCTGGTACGTGCTTTTGACAAAGCCAAATTCCGCCGGCACGCGGTTGGCGTGTGATTTTACCTGCTGCGAAGAAAAATATTCCAGAAATCTCCAAAGAGAAAAAAGGTGCATAGAGATACCAGGTACATCCTCCGAACATTTGGGACAATTTGGAGTCCAATTGAGGCTGCCGCGACGCGACAAAGCACGCGGATCAATTAGGTGACCCGGGTGACGGGTCACACTCACGCGTCTCTCTTCTCTTCCATGTCGCCATGGCCAAGGGAAAACCCATTTCTGAGGATCTTCGATGGACCATTGTACGCATGAACACGGCCGGTGTCAGTATCGCCACCATCTCAGGATATACCGATATCAGCCGGCGGCAAATCTACCGAATAATCAATCGTTTCTTGACGACAGGCAAGGTTTTGACCGCAACACAGCGGAGGAAAACTGGGCGTACCAGGCATCTCACATCCACCGATGTATCAGTAAGGATAGCATTCCTCCTCGTGTCTTTTCTTGACCTCCGGCTCTCAGTATCTCCAAGGCTCCCTTGATCATTCTTGCGACAAATATCTTGATGAATTGCAACTCGGGCTCCAGGAAACCTGCGGCAGAACAGTCTCGCAGTCTACGATCTGGCGTGCGCTCAAGCGCAGTGGATATACAATGAAGAAAGTGAGCCATTTTGCGGCAGAGGCAATTCAGTGCTGAGACTTGTGCAGCTTACCCGCGTTGCAATCGAGCGTAGCGCCGTCAAGCGCGCCAAGTACAAATACAAAGTCGGTCTCCGCTACCGGCCTTATCAACTCGTATTTGTCGATGAAAGTTCCTGTGATCGGCGGACATCTTACAGGGGAAAAGCTTGGGCATTCAGAGGGCAGCGCGCCGTGCGGAAGGCTTTTTTTATTCGTGGCAAGCGGTGCGTATGAATATTCTTATTCTATTCCGGGCAATACAACTTCATTTCAGGTACTCTGTCCTTCCCGCCATCTCGTTGGATGGTATTCTCTATGTCAGCATCGTCGAAGGCTCATTCAACACAGAAACCTTTACCGAGTTCATCGACGGTCTCCTGGACAAGATGAACCCCTTTCCCGGTCCAAACTCCGTCATTGTGATGGACAACTGCCGCATCCACAAAGCAGAGACCATTCGGGAGATGATAGAAGAACGGTATGTGGTTGTTATGAATTCGGCCAGCGTTTTTACTGTACCTTACCAGCGGCATGCGCTGCCTCTATTTGCCTCCATATTCACCGGATTATAACCCGATGGAGCCCGGCTTCTCGAAGATGAAAGCCCACTTACGGCGGGAGGGCCAGGCTTTTCGGGCGGCGACAGAGGCAGCTGATGACAAGGCAGCAGTTTTGACGCAGCTGCACAATGCCGTATATTCTATTACCCCTCATGATGCTGAGGGATGGTTTCGCCACTCAGGCTACTTCTAATCCACTTGTTGTGCAATGATAACATGTCCACTCTACGTGCCGTTATCTTCAATGTCAGTCAAAAGCCATCTTCAAGAGAGTACATGTTTGTGCAAAAGGAATTACAGCAATTGGTGAACAAGAAACGCAACATACGACGTTCACACGGGACCATTCCAATCAGCCTTTCGCTTCTCCTCCTCCTTCCGAATTCTTCGGCAATCCTTCTCAGCATAGCGCATCAGTAATCTCGCCACCCCAACCGGCATCCCTTCGCACATGCCGAGAATTATTGCGGCTGCCTTTTCACCCTCGTTCGCGATTTGAATAACACGTACGATTCCATTCTTGCGAAGTGCGGGTCCAAACTGGGTGAAATGATGCCCGTCTTCGCCACGTTGTTCCGACATATCAAGCTCCAACAACCAATCCTCGATCTTGGGATAGAGCGTCGGGTTGTCGTCGTCAGATTCGATGCTAAGGGTTTTGTTCAATTGGGAGTGGACGGGTGCAGGCGGTGGTTGTGGAATTTCTGGCAAAGGAGGAGGAGGCGGTGGCTGATAGTACGCGTGCGGATACGGGCCTGGGGGTGGATATGGATAGGGACCTGCAGACGGATATGCATATGGATATGGACCGGGAGGTTGAGGAGCAACTTGGGTGCGCCGAGACGGGGCAGGAGCTCGGGTACCGTCTTCCATTGGCAGTTGCAGTACGTCCGGCGGAGTCGACATCGACTCATGGACCCCTTCAGCCTGGAATGTGTCAGAGCGGAGTAGACATACGAAAGACGAAACGACGTACCACTAAAAGACTCCAAAGGCTCAGATTTGAGCCAGAAAGTTATATATGTTCGCCGTTTTTGGCAACAACACAAAACTGCTCGTGCCTTGCACAGCGGAGAGTACCCTCTAGCTCGCGGAGGATGTCAGCCGGGCTTTTCTTTCCTGGATCGACCTTTGGCTCATCATCGTCACTATCGTCATCGCGTTTGGTCGATTTTTTCTGTCAAAAAGAATCAGCTGTGTCGACGTACATGAGATGCGCGGAAAGATACCTTCTTAGCCTTCGCATTTTTGCTCGTTGACTTTTGAGACTTATCCTTGTCAGCGGGGACACGAAGGTCGACAACGATGACTTGTAAATCCTTCTTGGGCTTCGTTCTTGCTTCACTTCGGGCGTGAAGTTCGCTGCGGGCGGCGGAAAAGAGGCGGGAAGCATGCAGGGGTTTGTTCAGAATACGGGGCAGGTCAGTCTTTGGCCAGCTATTGAATTTATAACCGATCTCCATGTCGGCTGTGCGCACGTCCATCTCGTCAGCTATACGTTGGAAGAGCCGCGCAAATGACACGTCAGACGAGAAGATAACTGTGTCAGATGCTACGCCAACGGGTACCAAGAACTCGAGCTCAAAGTCAAAGTCTATTATGACCGTTAGATTTATGTGGTGCAGAAAGGGCTCAGAAAGCGCACCTTCTTCTTCACCACCCTCCTCTTCCTCCTCCTCGTCCTCATCTTCCCCTCCGTCAGAGTCAGCATCGACCCGTTTGTGTACACCCTTCCCTTTTTCCGATCCGAGTAAGCTGACGGTTGCCGAATGCACAAGCTGCACATCCTCCTCGTCTTCCATGGAAGTCGGAGGAGAGGTGGTGGATCGCTGGTCAGATCGAGCATCGCCAACGACCTCAGATTCTGAGCTGGAACGCATAGAAGATGGAGCACGAGTAGTCTTTTTTGCCGTCGTTTTGGGTGCTGCCGTCCGAGTGGAAGTACGGGTAGAAGTACGAGTAGAAGGGGTTTCTGTTGCATCTTTGCGAGGTCTGCCACGAGGGCGCTTCGGTGGAGGTGTACCATCAGGTTCAGGCTTCCGTTTGCCCATTGCTACGACCGAGGAAAGAGATGAGGACAAAATGAGGAAGAGACGCGTGAGTGTGACCCGTCACCCGGGTCACCTAATTGATCCGCGTGCTTTGTCGCGTCGCGGCAGCCTCAATTGGACTCCAAATTGTCCCAAATGTTCGGAGGATGTACCTGGTATCTCTATGCACCTTTTTTCTCTTTGGAGATTTCTGGAATATTTTTCTTCGCAGCAGGTAAAATCACACGCCAACCGCGTGCCGGCGGAATTTGGCTTTGTCAAAAGCACGTACCAGCTTCCCGCTTGGGTGCCAGGCGATGCGCCTCATGAAATAACGATTTTACCATATGAAATCATCAAAATCCATGAAGAATTGAGGTCAGGAAAAATCATTTACTGGCGGGGATCAAAATGTTCCCGAAATGGAAGTTGTGCCAACTAATATGCAAACAGCAATAATCCGGTTTGTAAACCGGTTTATAAACCGGTGTTTATAAACCAGTTTTTAAATCGCCCGGCCAAAGGGCCGGTTTTTAAACCGTGGGAGAGTGCTCCGAGGGTCAAATTTGACAGGTTTTCCTGGACTTTCTCCCATCTTTCTTCCACTTATTTTACTGATTTCGCCTAGTGACCACATCGGGATGTGTCCCGTTGATTTCCGGGGCAACTGCACAACTCAAATGTGCATTCAAGTGTTGCAAACTATAGGTGGAGGAGAGTTTGCATCTTTGGAACCCATGTTGCAATGTCTGCTTTGGTGTCCTGCATCCAGTGTTCGTCCAAGATACTCGCGGAGCACGAAAAAGTGACCTCCTGGACATCACAGACTTTTTCCGGTCCGGGTTTATAAACCGGTTTATAAACGCCCGGTTTTGAATACCGGTTTGTAAACCGGTTTTTAACTCCCCTGGAATTATATACAAGGCCCTATTTCAGGTACGGGCACAGCTTCAAGCCTCTCGCACTTATTAGATTCACATTGATAAATATATGCTTGCCTGTCTTTCAATGGAACGAGGCAGTATAGCGACAGAAATGTGCATCCGTTTGCCGGTACGCAGGACAAGACGGCAGTATCCAGGGTCCGACTACCGCATCGGGCAATCACCGGTGATCAAACGAGCGTGGTGCTCCCGCTTTCCATAGAGAAGCAACGCGAAAGGGAAGTTGAAAGCAACGCAGCGAAAGACTAGGTCAATAGGGAGAGCCTGCTGTCTAGATTTAATACATGGAGTAAGCGGTCGTATCCGAAACATTAGCAGTCTACGAAGGCAAGATCAGAGGTTAGCAAAGACGTGCCTTTGCTATCTACGTCCTGGCATTTTCTGAATCAAATCCTGCGCAAGGGGCGTATGTAAACGTAAGTGAAAAGCAAGGAACAGAGAATGACGAATCATGGTAACACATTGTAAGGAGCAGTAAATAGCCCGTGTCTGCAAGCGCAACATAACCCATCCCCAAGGGGGGCTCAACTTTAAAAAATCGGATATACAGTCGAAAAGTTTTTTTAACCAAGTTCCCAGACCCCCGAACCCCCTATATGAGGCAATATGTTCCCACGGCTCCGACGGCGATCAATTGTTTGGGCTTGTTATTTTGGGCGAGAATTTCTGCTGTTCTACTTGAATCCAACTAAAAATGTTCCAATTGGGACAAAAGGCATCCACAGTACTTCAGCTGCAATGGAGCTTGACCGGGAATTTTCCCGCCGAATCTAAACGTCCATGTCCGTTCTGTCCCAATTAGGTAGTTGCGATCAAAATTCGGGTTGAATATCTTAAAAAGTGTTTATGACTGTCCTATGCTGTTTTTAGGGTTTTCAGCGAGATTGAAAACTCATTTGAAATGTAGGTCAAAAAGTTTTTTTAACTCTTCCTGGGGGGGACCCCCCTCCGACCCGGTGTCGGCAATTCGGCTGTTGAACCCCCCTTGCCCATCCCGAAGCAAGTAACGTCGAATTGCTGCACACTCGTTTGGGTAAGCAATGCGGAAAAAACCCGCAAGCTGATCACAACGCACCGTAATACCAGAGTTCAGATGATCCCAAATATGCGTCACGGTATGTATGTGTACGTTAGCGTTGTTGGACTAGACCCGGGGCGTAGAGGTGCCATGCAGAAAAAGTGGTAGTACAGGATCGTGTTGTGGCGCAGAATTAGAGACAGCGTTGAGGATTTGAGGATAATCGGGTTAGAGTGAAGGCAAGTGAAGTTGAAGCGCGCGCGGTGGAGGATTACAAGAACTTTGAGGATATCTGGGTCAAGAGTAAAGGCACGTTGCAGCGCCGATGGTGGAGGGCGCAAGATGTTGACGCGCTGGAAGACGGAGGCCTACAAGTGGCCAATTTGCGATGGAGAGCTTGCGGGCGATCAGGCTGCGCCGTGGCAGCATGGGCAGTTGGGGGCGATTGAAAGAAGCAGGAGAATCGCAGCTGTCGGAGTCGTCTTCAACGGGTGATACCATGCGAGATGTGGAACGTGTAGGCTTTAACAGGGACAGTGCCACAGGCCAAACAAGGTGTTCATGTCTTTCTTGTGGCGGAAGATCAAGCCAGATGTCGAAGAAAGTGGCGAGGTTTGGCTCATCACCGAGGACCCAGACGTTTGAAGAGTATTTGTGGGGAGCAGAAGCAGCGCAACCGGAAAGGGAGAGTGGAGAGAACAAAGGGAGCAGACCCCGGGGTTCGCATATCGAGGGGCAGACCAGCAGCGGACCCAGCAGTGGCATCTTGGTGGCATCCGCTGGACCACTCGGCGCTAGAGGTGGATGCGGAAGATAGGGGCGAGTCCGCGCCGACTGAGACGCGGAGTTGCGGACAAACAACAGCACAGTATGACGGTCAAAATGCACTTTTATTATTCCGACACTTTCTTTCGTATTTTTGAACTTTCCGACACTTTTATTGTCCAATCCTCTACTTTCCGACACTTTTATCAACTTTGAAACCTCCAATAAAAGTGTCGTGAAAATGGCCAGTTTTCAACACACTTTTATTGACCCAACGCTACCCAACGACACTTTTATTGACCGCAGTGGAATCCCGACACTTTTATTGGCCTCAATTTTTTACACCCGGATATAGCTCCCAGGCACTGTGTAGATTGGCACCTATGGAAGAATGCTCCTCAAGACCTCTGGGGAAGCAGATACAGCCTTGTAAAGAGCAATCACTGTCTAGCCGGACCCGCATGCGTCGGCACATGGGACGATCAATCACCGGATCACACGAGTGCCGGCTTCTCGCGATCGGGTAACAGCATGCAACTAACGGATATTCACCCACCACAGTTGGCTCCAGCGCATTGGACCTGATACTATTTGGGATACACAGCTATCTGGCCTCTCCCTCAGGTGAACTAGCTCAGCAGGAACCCAACGATCGGGCAACATCAAGGTTTGCATCAGGATCTGATCCTATTCTTGATCGCTGCAAGACAACACGTTTGCTCTCCACAAGGACGTGTCGACATGGTGTTGAACATCCCTTGGGTTTTCGCAACGGAGTGCATCCCCTAGACCTATTCCCTGCCATATCAATTCTTGAGTTGAAATAAAAGTGTCGCCAAGTGTCGGAAGTTTAGTGAGAACTCGATTTTCACGACACTTTTATTGGACCTTTCAGAATCTCACATAAGTGTCGGAAATCACAAGATTTGACAATAAAAGTGTCGGAACGTCGAAGAAAGTGTCGGAATAATAAATGTGCATTTTGACCGTCATAGCACAGCGGAAGAATCAGCGCGCACCCGGGAATGTCCATAGACGCTGAGCGTGAAAGAAAAAACGTTATCGAAGTCGAGAGCAACGGAGAAGATTGGTGCCATGTTAGGCATCAGGGACGACGACACTGCTGCACCGCCACATCGTTCTTTGCTTCTTAACTTTTGCCTACTTTTGCCTCGAGCCCAACTCGAGCCTTGGTGCATCCGTCGTATTCGCTACTATGTCGTTTCAAAACCCCAACATAACCCCGGCCCTACGTGCCGAGGCACCATACAATCGATATCTACCGGCTCGTCTCTACCGTCGGGCGGCGCGTCCAACTAGCGTCGTCGTCCTCCTCTTGGCATTTCCCGGCGTAGATTCTGTGGCACCTGCGGACATGCGGGTACATTTCGTGGGTGTAATTAAACAATCTCTCAACTAGCCTGGCTGTGTGGGCAACGCGCTGAACGCCTGTGTGGTGTGAAATCTCAGATCTGTACGTTCCTCGCCTTCAATTTTGCTGCTGTCAGTTGACTGATTTGTGCGCCGCAGCGATTCGCATGACGATGGGCGCGCTCAACACTCTGCTGTGTCAACGGCCCTCCTTGCGCACCATCTTCTTCTTCGCCACCGCAACGCCCATCGCGCCCTCCTTGTGCCATGGATCCGCGGTTGGGAGCAGCAGGATGGCGAATGGACTGGCCTGCAGACCCGCGTGCGCGCTAATCTTCGTGGCTTTCTTCGTCTTTGCTGTGGCGGCTGGAATTCCAAGTACACCAAGTCTCGCCAATTTTCAAGCCGACGCGATCTCACTCCCGGCGTAGTTGCCCAGCACGGGCAGGGAGTCGTTCACCTTGGGCCAGCTTAAGCGCGCGCCGTCTACCTCGTTCTTCACTCCGCGCCTTCGTCTGTGTCGTCTGCGCCTTCTCCTACTAACACGTACGCAAGTGCGAGCCTTCCTCGACCTACGAAGACGAAAGCGCCGCGGACGCAAGCTTCACGGTGCAGCATGATGAGATCGAGATGCAGGCGGTCTACTCCGCGGCTGGGTATTGATCTGCGCACGGATACGCACCTGTGACTTCCAGCCCGAGCCCGATACACTTCTTTCAGCGTCCTCGACACCGTATACCACTTCAGCACTGTATCTCTAACTGGCTCCGAATTCCCGTCGTCGACGCTCCTCCTCATCGGCAGCCCACCAGCACCACGACCTGAAGCTGTCGCCCGCTTGCTGCCTCCCTTGCCCGGGAGCCCGATGTTATACATCCTACGTCGCCGCCCTCCGTCGCTCACCCTGCGTTGAGGAGCACCAAGACGAAGACGCGCAGGATGAGCATGAACGGGAGGGAGGGAGGGAGGGGGGTGGTCACCGTCGACCGATGCAGGGCAGGTGCGGATGGAGGAGATGCGGTTGGGCGGACGATTGAATCATTGTGGAAACGCTGAATATTCGCGCCCACGACATTTTGCCCCATGCCTGCGCGGCGCCGCATGCATACCGATACCTACACTCATTCCCCGCTCGCCGATTCCTCTTCCGTCGCTGTATTATCCTCTTTCCTTACTGTCTCTTTGCATTTTTTTCCCTTGAATGAATAACGGGTCGGATGGAGACAAGCGGGAAGGGGAAGAGGGGAGGGAGAAGTAGGTAGAGGTAAGCCTCTGTCGACTAGAGTACGCAAGTCGCTCCATCCTCGTTCTTGAAGAGCGTCCATAAGATTATCATGGAGAGACGGGGGTTCGAGTCCTTCCAGAGGCATGGGTGCCTTGCGCGCATTTTTTTTGTCACTTTTTCTTGCTTGTGCTGAGCGTAAATTTGAGTTGAGTCCCGCCCTCACGGTAACGTCAAACCGTTTTTTGCAATCGGCCAATACATCTGTTGCCGATAGATTCTTCAACTGGTACTTACCCGACTCCGAGTCCGACTGATAGAACCCAGATATAAATCCACCCTTGCTGTAACTCAAGACTAGGTCACCATAAATCGCTCCATCCTCGTGTCCAGAGCTTGCGGGATCCAAGTTGCAACCGTGGGGAGACGGGGGTTCGACGCCCTCATATCCACTTCGCTGAGCAGTTTTTTTTCTCTTGCTCTTACCTAGGGGTGCGATTAGTTGATGAAAGTAAATCCGGTCGAACTGTCTTGAGCAACGTAGACTCGGTCGAACTTATCAGCCGGAGCAACGCAAGGTCCGATTGCTATAGCGAGCATTTCTCCTTTTCTTTTCGGATCGTTGAGTTGTATTTCAAAAAAATCCAACCCACTTCCAAACCCGACGCGGCTGCTACGCTCCTCGAACACTCCATTGCAAACCGGCACAAAGCATAGGTAAGTACGCCTCTGTCGACTGTGGAAGTCACTTCCTCATGGTGTCTCGGTGCAGTGTTACGACGAGTCAGGAAGAGACGGGGTTCGATTCCCACCGGAGGCGTATAGCGGAACAACGGCTGTTTTGCTTGCCTGCAGTGAAGTAATACATCTTTTTGGCCAAAGCATGGTGTACTTAGGAGCTTATGAATGTTTCCGCACTTATGTATGTGTAAGGGCCGTATCTGCGACAATTCTGCAAGACAATACAAACCGGATGAATGTAGAATACTGCGTGTGCGCCAACACAGTAATGAGATAATTCGCACACATCGAAACGAACCATTGATGAGAACATACGCGACCACAGTCTAAGCAAGAGTGCTCGACGCGACATCGTGTGTCAAATCTTGTAAAAAATAGATCGCCCCCGGAGAATTTTCCACAGGACGGTGGGCGCGAAAAAAATCCGGTCGGCCGCGAGCATGTTGCGACTGCGCCACACCGCAGACGCGACTTCGTTATCCTACGCCGCATACATTTGAGAAGACCGGGTCTCAGATTTCGAGCTACTCACCTGAGTGGCTGCCGTGAGCAATTTACCTTCAATCCACCTCACGAAACGGCCAGTTTCCCGGGTCTCTCCATCCATCGGTCGGCATCTCGATGAGCCGTAGTCTGTTTTAGATAGATGAGTCCAAGGGCGTTCGAAATGAAAATAGATGTCTTACCATGCAGTCTCGTGGTGTCCCTAGATCCGGGGTGCCATTGTCAATGCAGTACGAATGCCGTAGCGGGGTCCCGTGCTCACCAGAGGGACTTTAGGGCCGGAGCGGAGCGTTTAAAATAAATCACTGAGAAGTCATTTGGAAGACGGGAGAAACCTGGTTTCACGGAGTGCAGGAGGGCGTTCAAGGTGATTCCGTTGAATATGGCCTTGGTAACTCCTTGCCTAGGGAAGGAAGAAACATGTATGAGGATACAACTAAGTTGGACCGACATGATGGAGGACGCGCACCCGTGAATGGGGTTCAGTTGCGAGGAGGCATCGCCCACGGTAATGAAGTTCGAGGGCAAGGCACCCGCAGGCAAACTGTGATACCTGACAAATGATTGGGTAGCTGAACAATGTTGTGAGTATAACATATCGGGCTCGAAAGATTGACGCACGAAGTTTTATAACATGAGCAGAAGGATTGCCGTGCTCGCAGAGAAGCTCTATCGTTTCGAGCACCCAGGAGGGATTTGGACGGTTCAAGTCTGGGAATCCAGCGATGAAAGGAACAACTTCCGAAGCGGCTCGAGGCATGTCTCCGGAAGATGTATCGCCCACGGCAAGCTGCACTGTGTATGACTCATGTTCAGTTGAGAATCCAGGACTAGACACCATGGGCCCACGCACTTGTATTATTGTCTGTGATAATGAGCATCACGAGCGTCGTAACCGCTTCGTCATGTGGTGCGTAAATATAGGGGGCTCCAGTTTCCCTGTGGCTCGCTGGGATGGGGAGTTTCGCGCCAAGGTCTGGCGGGATATCGAATGTCAGGCATAAGTATTGCATATTTCCTTGATACTCCGAACGGATCGTCGCCGGCACATTGAATCCCGCCGCCGGTAGCCATTTTAAGCCGCTCTGAGCCGCCCCGCCAGTACGGTCTGCGTGAAAGATGGTCAAGTACTGGAACACCAGACCGATACCTATTACGCACCTACAACCAAAGCTGCATCGTCTAGAGTCATGAATGTACCGTCAATCTGACGAACAGTGACCTCGGCGATGGAAGCCCCATCCTCAGACGCTTGGATACTTCTCACAGTCCCGCGGATCACAGTCGTCTTCGTTGAGATTGGATGCTTCAGAAAGAGCCGCTCCAGTAATCTCTGGCTACTTGACCTACGCATGACCAAAGTCTCTGGAAGCTTGCCACCAGGATATTCGTCGTACGGAGCCGGTCTGGCTACTCCCGAATAATGAACCTGTAGATCTGCCGGACGGAGTCTGCAGATATGTTTGTTCATGCGCAAAAAAATTGAATGAAACTGCCTCACCGAGCACCGGCAGCTATGACCTCAGCGTCGAAATCGGGGCAGAGTCGCCGTGCAGCCATAACGAAGGGGCGAGCAAGGCTGGAAACTCGACATGAGACTGATTGTATTACTTAGTGGGGTAGAACTGCTTACTGTGCACCGCGTGGTATTGCATGATGCGGGTTTTGGGTTTGTCCGAATCCTGGATCTCCGGGTCGATTATTATGACTCGCTCGAAATGATCAGCGCATATTCGGGCGGTGACAATTCCAGAAATGCTTCAACGCCGTCAGTTGCTATACGAACCGAGGGCCTACGATGGCTTACCTTCCTCCGCATACTATCGCGGTGCCTGAGAGCATCTGCTTCCTCGGTTTTCCGAGAGATTCCAATTGTTTCACCCATCGCGGGCGCGACTTGCAGAACCTCTGCCAGGCGACGCATACCACAGTGAGGGCAACGACAAAGGCTAGTGAGAGGGGACGATAAGTGGGTGTCGACATGCTACAAGGGCGGGGACAAGCTCAATTCGTCCCTGATGCACCTATATATTGCCGTGGATGGGAGAATCCCCGGTGTGCACGTTACGGGCACATCGGAGCGGGGACCGACCGACCCTGGCCACCGGTGTAGCCTAGTCTCTTATAAACAGACACTACAACAAAATGAGCTCGTACCTCGCTTGTTGTAGGTGTAGCCTCGGAACGTGCAATCAGTGACCCTGAAGCGGTGTTGCGCTGGAGAGCATTCACCGTCCTTCGACATGATCCCAAACGCCGACAAGGGTTCGATGGCCGTTACACGGACGGGAACATGGGAAGCCAGTCGTCCTGGGGTGGGCACTATAGACTGTTGGTGTGTGTACTCTGTAACTCGAATCCGTCCCGCTGACTGTTATGGCGAAAGCAGACCCGGTACTCAAGTACGCCGCATCGTACGCAGCACCCGCTGCAACCTCGTGCATCATAGCGCAACAGTCAAGGGGCGTGGTTTCTGAATGCACCAGCGGATGGGCAGCAGCGAGGATAACGCTGGGACAAGGCTGGCCCTCCTTCGCACGCGATGGGAGAGGCCGATACCACAAGAGCACCGGCGACTAACACTAAGTACCAGCAGCAGCGATCGACGGTCGTGTGTCGAGGAGGGCGTGAAAGCCCGTTGATCTTAAGCCCGGGGCGCGGCGCGCCACCCAGTATCAGCGCCAGCCATCCCTCTCCGACACTGAAAGGGGCGAGGGCGGGGCACGCGGGCCTGGGTCTAACTACGGGGATATGTCCGTGCCTACGATCCTGACCGCCCACTGTGCCACTATCTCACCCCACGCACGCAGGGTACGAATCGCAAAGTGGACTGTGGAGATCAATGAGTAAGAGAGATACGAGGGAAGACAGAGGACAGACCTGACACTAGCCTCTACATTTGGGGGGACTCGCATTGTCGGCGCTTCAGACACGAGAGTGATGCCCAAGCGCACGGCGTGGGGGATCGCACGCACAAGAGTGGAACTTGAAGTCTATACCGATCGAAGGCACGGGACGCTGGTGCTGAAGGGAAGGATCAGCATCTAAACGAAGAACGCAGATCGAAGACACACCTCTCCCCATCCCCACCGAAATCGCACTCAATCCGAAGCGGTTGCGCACACCGTATAGCGCCGCAGGCGACATGGTGCGGGTACGCGGGAGCGACACCTGCGGCGCAAAAGGGATGATAAGCCTCGGTAAGTGGGCGAGGAAAGAGAAAGTACCTTTATCTCGACCATCATCCCTCCAGCGAGCTTTGAGGACCAAGTGCCATTGCTCGGGCGTTCTGGCGTACGTCTCCCTGCACCACTATGGCGTCGCTTCCTGCGTAGCCACGGTAGTGGATAGGGATCGCGCGCGATAGTGGCTGCCGTTGCGCACGTGTGCCGCCTACGGGCTAAGGCGACTGGGGAGAAGATGGCAGCGCAGGATCGCGGACATCCGGATCGAGCTACATCGCTGTCGTCCTTGGTTCTGTGGGCCCAACGCCTAGTGTGATGCCCCTTCAAGTCGGTGGTTCCATCGAGACTCCTTTGAGGCTTGGTCGTACAAGCCCGTCGATAGGTATGGTCGCCGCGGGCATCGCGGGAGCGAGAGGAAGTGCACGACGAGTATGGCGCTGTATATGTCAAAAAGTAGCCAGACGATCTGCTCGATAGGGAGCCCAGAGGCGTCATCGGCCCGAGTCGACACCCCCGTTGCGGGCAACACCCGGGGAAAAAGCCCGGGTGACGGTGGGGTACACCAATAAAAACGCATCCCGATGGATCCGCAAGAAGCAGGATAGGCGACGGGGAAGATTCTGGAAGATTGCACGAAGGTACAAATACGATGTGGCTGTGCAGTCGTCTTGCGAGGGCGGATGGGGTACAAGAAGGAGGTATGCAAGAATGTCATAAGGCTTGACTGGAGGACTGCTGGGAGAGCTGGGAGAGGGCAATAATTCGAGTTATGCCGGGTGGGAAAATGAGCCCCGAAAAGCGAGCGAAAAGTGGTGGCTGAGAGCTGATCGTAAGAGACGGAAGAAGAGGGAACGGATGCAGAGGGGAGCGGTGGCGGAGCAGAAGCTGCGTGTGTGGCGAGAAGTATTGAAAAAGGAAAAGTTCCGAATAGAGACGAAAAACGATAATCTGCGGTGAGAAGTTGTTAGCCAGGAGCAGGAGGCGAACGCACAGATGACGAACCTGAGCTCCAGGGGTGTCGTACGCGGAAGGCTGTTGGCGTGGACCGAGCTCTCTGCAGGCAGAGTTTTGTGACGGAGGTTGCTCCTCCGTTACTGCACCAAAGGAGGCAGTACGCATGATACACACCCGCCGGCGGCCCACGCAGCCCGGAAGCATACACCCTAGGCTTCTCCGTGCTCCTGCCGTACCGCTCCAGGAGCTTCGTTCGCCTTATATTGGCTAAGCAAGTGTGAATCCGCAATGACGGACGCAGCGACAATTAAAGAGCCCGTGTGCTACCCTTCGCAGGCGGAGGCGAAGGGTAACGCGACAATGTCCGTGCGCCCGGACAGCGGAATCGTCTAGGAAGATCGATGAGCGACTGATAAGTACTGCAGTACAAAGAGAAAAGGAAAAAAAAAAAGGTCTTCTATCGCACGAGGCAGACAACCGCATGAAAAAAAAAATGCCAAAATCAAGTGGTACGTACCGTGACACCACTTTCATCCAAGCTTTCGATCGCGACAGAGCGACAGAGGTCGTGACGTATTTGCCCGTACCAGCGCTCTTGAGACGGCGGCCCAAACAAAAGCGCGCCAGAAAGTGAACACGTATGAGCGATGAGTGAGAGGAGCGTGAGTTGATTGGCGGTCTCGAAACAGAGTTCGATACTGTGGCGACACTTGAAAAATCCGCCGACTCGGACTCGGAATTGTCTGGCGACCCCGGAGATGGGCAGCGGCGTGGGTCCACCTGCGGCGATGATCACAAAGGGTTGTGAAGCCGGTTCCTGAGACTCTCTGGAGGAGTGCATGACCATGGCATGCCCAATGCCAGTAGAGACTTTTTCCCCACTGCGCCTTGGACTTCGGGAGGGGGAGAATATCCATGGGAAATAGCGGGCGACATTGGGGAGTGTCCAATGACGGGGCGGGTAGCGATGCAGCCTGTGGAGTGAAGGGGAGATTTCGCTGGTTACAGTCAAGTGGTGGTTGGTCAGAAGCGGTTGATGTGGGCTCTATTTGGCTGCGTCGTCCTGAAAATGCCGATGATCCGTATTTAGGCGCCGCCTGGCGCTTGGTTCAATAATCAAAGAACGCAAGAGCTGGTACGAGTTGAGAACTCTCATGGTCCTGGGTGGGTTAGCCTTCAGTTTCCGCAGGCCTCTCGCAATATAATTGACAGCGGACGAGCGATTAACGATACATTAACAACCTCAACTTTTCAAAGACAAGCGCATTCCACATTGGTTCCACAATCAGAATCCACACTGGGCCCTGCTGGACCCGTATGTCAGAGAACACAAATTTCCGGGTCTGTCAGGCAGCTCGCGCTCGTTTAATGAATGGTTTTTATACGTCTACGAGCATTATTGACATGGGAGCGCTCTTGACTGAGAAGGTCGGACTTCGAGCATATATCCGCCGGGTGCCCCGAGCAGACGGCATAGCTCCAGGCACATGGCGAGATTTCTGTTACACTGGTCCTTTAGACTTCCCTTGCCATCCTCATCACCAACGGTGTGCATCTCCGCTTCCAATCTATCGTGATTTCCTTTTTCGTTCTCTTCGGCCTCGACACAAATTTAATTTGCATCATTCTTGAGCTAGATCCCTCCCATCCGAGGATCCAACTAAGTTTATCCACCAATGGTGCCAAATTGTGTGCCTAACAGATTCAGAAGCTTCTTCTGTTGGCTTACGTTGCCGAGGCAGAGGGTATAAAGTTTTGTTTTCGCATTACCCACGTTCCCTACTTCCTCCCGCGTCCTCTTAGACTCAGGCAAGCTCACCTCTCGGCCACAGAAACTGTGCCGCCAAAAATTACCCTCTCGTCGTTTCTACTTGTCGGAGTCCAGATTTCTTTCCCCCCTCAGCAGACCCGCGCAATGGATGACCACTTTGTGCGTCTGCTCTCAACATTTTGATAATTTTACCCTCGGATTAACCAATGCTCGTCAGCCCTGCATCGCCTGCAATGGGCCCTCTCCTGTGTCCGAGTTGGATGAAGAGCTGGTATGCGGGCGGTGCCTTCTGACCGGGCAAAGGGATTTTGCCGCAGCAGTGCCGCAGCGGCAGTCTGCGGCAGTCAAATTCTGCGGCACATGTTGAAACTGACAGTGACGTGCGGCATTGGCCTTCCAACCTCGTTAATGCATGGTGAGGAGGTCAATAGGTCATATCACGTCGGATTAGAGCTGAGTCTACTGCCGTGCACGACGTTGAGCATGCATTTTGACTTCATGCAGCGGCAGTATGCGGCAACCAAACACATGTAAATACTCTGCTGCGGCAGTCTGCAGCACTCTGCAGCGGCAAATTGGCACTTTTCTGCGGCAGTCATAACGCATGCTGCGGCACTCCTGCATGTGTCTGCGGCACTTTCAGGTCGTGACACAGCGGCAATGTGACATGTTTGCGGCAATGTTTGGGCAATGTTCAACCTCCCTGCCGCCACCGTCGCGGCACTCTGTCTGCCATGATTGACACTATGTACACCAGATGCCTATTTTCATTCGTATTCATCATGACATTGATCCCCAAAGCTAACTGCGGCAGTTTTGGACTGCTATTGTCACGGCCTCAGTACAACATTTATACCGCTCACTTTCAACACCAATTCAACACCGTCGCCGTCATCTCCTCCACCTTCCAAGCGCGCTCTGCTTTGCGAATTATTTCCATCCGCTCATCATCGCCTAGCTGTTTGGTGTATACCTTGGTCACTAGGAGGATTTTTGTTACAGCACGCATAGAAAAGGTCTTCGTCGAGACTCGGGTAGGTAAAATTTCATCGACACACCCGCGGCAATGGTTTGAGCTATTTTTCGTGAAGAAAAACCTGCGACACAATCACTGGTGAGAAAGACCATTGGTAAGGGAAGCCATGCAGTACAATAATCTACAATAATCCGACATAAACGGCGATCCTGCTCCCCGTTGCGGCAGCACAGCCACGCTGCGGCACTTTACCCCCCGCCAATACAGACAACTTTTCACTATTGTGTTTCGAGAATTGGTCATGAAACAACTCTGTTATGACTATAAAACATTGTGGCTCTGAAGAAACAGGCATATCAAGGCTCGATAACGGTGCATGTTCAAGTTAGTGATGTTCAACAGCAGCGGGGTTGGAACTTGAGTGTGATCTTCGGCCAGCACTTAACTCGGTAAGGAGATCAAGGACCTCTAGGTGGATTTTAACCACCCAACTTCAAAGGTTGAATGAGCGCAGAGCATGGGGAGCCTAGAATGAGGTGCGAAGCACTTGGACACCGTCGCGGAAGACTGGAGATGCCAAAAAATCGGGATTGATTTTTTACATGCCAAACAATGTGTTGAGCCGTAGATGTGCTCACTATAAGTGTGTGGTGCCCAAAGAATGACTTGGACATAAGTAAATTGAAAAGCGGCAATACCTGTGTGACTCTGCGGCAGTCTTGTGGCAGTGCTGCTTGTTGCTGCGGCAGTCTGCGGCACTTACATTGGCACAGCGGCAAAATACCCGTGCCCCTTCTGACCCAGGGCGACGCTACCTCATCGGACGCCTCCCCAGCACAATCTCTCCCCACCCAGACGTTCACCGCCGACTCGGAGGCCGGAACAATGGAGGTCGAGGATGACTCGGATTCGGATTCCAATTTCACGAGCGATGCGGACAGCGACACGGACTCAGAGCCCAATCTGAGTGTTGCGCAGGCCGAGGTCCAGGCGCTAGCGTTCGAGGCGGCTGTCTGCTCCCTCTTCACCGGGCTGTACGCTCTGGCCCACCAGTACATCTGGGCCGCAACGGACGACGTCGAGCGCGCGGGCGCCATTGCGCTGCTGCATCTCGTTATGCAGATGGAGTGGGATTTCCATCGAAGTGGGTGAGGATCGCCTGATGTCTATGTGTTCAGAACTCGTGAGCTCAGCACTAGCACACCCTCCCTCTGTTCTTGTCCACCGACCGAGACGCGTAGCTGCAACATTGACACCTTAACCGAAGCTTCGCATCGTTACAAAATTTCCGCGCGAATCCCTCGTTTTTTCCACATGTAATCTAGAAGTGTGTTGTGATTTTTTTCCCTATAAAAGTAATAGGCTACGTAGAACTCTGCGCGCGCACGGCTACTTTACAATTGGAGATGCATATATATACCCCTTGTAGTACCGCATATCTAAGTCCATTCAGTCCGCCAGCTGTCGAAAGAAAGGTGGGATAGGAAAATAAATACACTAGAGAGGACCGAGCGATGGACCACATCGGCAAAAGTGGGCATATTGGATGAATAAATAAATGCCCAAGCACGAAGCACTTGGAGATGGAGGTCAGCCGTGGCACGAAGTCGCAAAAGGTGAAACCCACCCTCCATTTGAATTTAGGTCGCAGGAGGTCATTGGAGCGCGCGCCCCGGAATATGTGCGAGCAAAGCGCGTCAATGACCGACGGGGGCACAAGAAATCGTTACTCACTTCGCGTTCGGTGAACGCGCCGATTTAGCGCCGATCGCTATCCGGCCATCGAGCCTCGAGGCTGGAGCTCGAGCATAAGCTCTGAGGCCGAGTGCGACAAGCGTACAGCGCTGGCACGCTCTCGCTATCCGCCATGGAACACTGATTTGGCAGGGTGAGATTGCCATGATGCCCGGTCCTGAACAACACGATAAGTACACTTTGGGTCAGTGGGAAACAAGGGAACACACCCTTGCGATTCGCGAACTTGAGATCACTAGGGGTCCGCCGAGTATCGCGCTGCAGTGCCGCCTCACGGACGGACTCATATCCGTTCGTGGAATCTAGGCGTGGAGGCTGCGACTTGAGGTAAGGACTTCTATTCTGAGCGGAGGCCGCAGCGTACCTGCAGACTTGACCTCGAGACGAATCCGCCTCAGGCCAGACGGGGGCTGATGGATGTCGCGGTTGTACCAGCGATGTACACATCCTGCAGTTACGTCCATGGCATATCTGGGAAGTAGATAAGAATACGCACGTTAGATGCGATTTCAAGGAAACACACCTAAGTTAAAAGGTTGGCCAACTATGTATGTCTGGGTGGTGACCAGTAGCGGAGCATCGTACACAACCCGTCAAGATCGCGCAAGAACTGCTGGAGCTCGTTGGGGCGGTGATCTACGGGGTGAGAAATCAGGACGAGAGGGATGCATCGGTACGGAGGGGCGTGGACCAGATGATGGCTCACGTAGCTTAGCCATGCCCATACCGTTCACCATCCATGAAGGGCGGCGACATGAGCGAGGGATAGGTGCAGAGAGCACCCGATGCAGGTGGGCCCCACGACTTCGAGTGGGAAGCGTGAGAACGCCCTCGACATTCGACGGGGACGACAATGACTGCGCGGAGCCGCACGAATTCGTGGCGAGATTCGCGACGCGGCCTGGGGAGGATAAGCATGTGGACTTGCGTGAACAGGAGTCCGAAGTGGCACGTACCCATGCGAGGCCCTTGTATCGCAGTTACAAAAATCGAGAGCCCATGATGGGAGTAGCTGAAACGACGTATGTCATGCTTAGCTGTCGGCTGTGGCTCGTTGGCTCAAAATCTGGGGTAAGGACTGGAGGTAAGTGCATATATGTCAAACGGTGTCGATAACGCACGGGTAGCAGACGTCGAGGATGAGCCGATTCCGCCACATGGCGGACGAGGGAATGCCGGCTGGCGTGGTCGTCCCGCAGCCCGCAGAGAAAGCGAGATGTATGCTCGTAGCATATCTGGGAGGTAACTAAGAATCCCTTAGATCGCGTTAGAAGGGAACGCACCGTACATCCAGAGACGGCCAAGCGCACCGGCGCGACGGCATTCCAGTAAGGAGCGCAGTCCTGCCAGCACGCAGCCTGCCCTACACGTTCCGGCGGTAGGACTACAGGAGCGGCAGAAGTCTGAGAAAATAATGAGGGGCGAAGCGGAAGGAAGACATCGGACTGCCATTGGACTGACGCGTCCCGTGAGGTGCTGAAGGGTGACGAGATGGCGACGGACCATAAGGTAGCTTTGTTAGCCTCAGGGGACCGGCTGCAAAAAATGGGAGGTAAGAAAATGAAGAAATCGAGATCAGAGGCCACATACAACGCCAGTAGTATGGCTTAGTGGAACAGGTGTGCCGGGAGGATAGTCATCTTGGGGGTTGGGGGTGAATGCGAAGAGGGAGCTAGTAGACCTAGAGCTGTTGAGACAGATAGCTGTAGTGAATTGCTGTGGGTTGGTGTTCTGTCGGACGGAGCGATGGCACTGTATACAATACAAAGGAAAGCACAAACTGAGTCACATCGCACCGAGGTGCCCATCAGGAGGGGTTGAGGAAGGCGCCCAGGACTCCCGTGGCTTACGGAATGTTGAGCCGACATGCGAAACTGGAATTGGACGACCGTGTTATCGGATTAAATCCGATAGAGGCACTGCTTCTCTTCTGGAAATACGAGAGCGGGCGGAACAGCGGTGATACTCCCGTGCGAAGGTTGACGCTCCTTTAATTGCTGTGCGAGCGCATCTTTCCCCACGTCAGGAACACCATGTTTCGGGTAAAATTTGCGGAATATGAAATGGAAACGAACAGAAGATCCAGCGCATCAGTCGGCGATTGAACGAACCAAGAGACAGTGGAGCCCAGACAGCGACCAAGAGAGCGGACCAGCCAGCGTAGAATCGAATCATCTGGAAACTTCGCGTAACATGGCGACTTCAGCCTCGTTATTCCCCTCGAAACCACCTGGAGTATGTGATCGGCGCGGGAATGGATGACAAGTCGGGACAATGAAAATAATTTGGGTGACAGATAGATCCCGAGGAGACTATCAGTGATGGGTGGAGTCGAGGACGTCGCCCAAGTCACGCCTCTTCGAAATGCCAGCAGCGACGAGAAAAGTCTAATCTGATCCGGAGGACTTCCAAGTTCTGTTGATGCAAATGAGCACGAACGATGGTTTACCGACCATTGTGCTGGGTCGCCAAAAGGGGAAAAAGGGGGGAAAAACGAGAAAAAGAAAGAAGAAAGAAGAGATTCGAGGAATTTCAGCTGGACCTTTACCAGGCAAGTAAGATACAGCTGAAAACTTCTTCCTGGCATAAATTCAGCTGCGGACTCCATCCGAATTGAACCAATGTGTGGGAAAGGAGTTGTGGTGGAATAGTGTAGTATTGATACCATCGACGAATTTGCGAGTAAATACACAGAAGTGTATCCCCACACTGGCAAAATTGTCATGAAATGTGCCGCCAGAGGAAGTGCGCGGCTCGGTAATGGGTTCAGCCTTGCGGCATTCAACAGTATAGCCCGGGATGAGAGCAAACAAAGATGAGGATGAAGAGGCTATAATTTCCAGTACAAAATATAGTAAACTCACACTGTCGAGAAGGAGGAGGAAAAGTGGGAGTGAATGTGGACTGGATAACGTGAGGTTCCAATCACTAATCACACCCCCGCGGTGCTTTTTGACATTTTTTGGGCATGATGAGGAGTTTACAGCATTAAACCGAGCTATTGTCGCCGCTACATACATTGGCTGGGGTGTATTTGGTGACAGGAAGGTCCCGGAGGGAAGCGGACAAAGGCACTGGTTTGACGCACAGGGAGCGCGTGTTTTCGTGACTTGATTGCTGGATAACGTGTTTGTTAACTCCTGCAATGCGTCCAAATATTTTTGCGCCCAAAGAGCAACTGTGTGGCCATAAACGATGCGACGGACGGTTAAGTGTGATGTCACAGTCACGTCGTCACACATAACATTTTGGGCGGAGGAACACTTCGATATTCATTATCTCTTAAAAGTACATTTTTTTTCGATGATTTGAGGCAGCTATAGGTACTTTGCTCACAGGAATATTTTAGATGATTTTAGTGACCATTGAATGAGAGAACGAGCGCCGCCGTTATGTGCCATCAGTGGCTGTGGAAGATAACGATGTTATGTGACCCAGCTGATCCGTCGGTAAACCCGAACGATTGTAAGACGGCGCGCCAGAGCATCGATATCTATTGTGGGTCGATAAGCCAGACAAAAAAGTGAGTTGAGGAGATATTTCGGGGCAATGGAAAGGTAGGAATGAAGAGCGGGATGCAGAGGTAGGGAGGAGATCATTGCATTTGGAATAAGTTTCATTAAATTGGCATACCTTCGAAGAAATAGGCCGCGACTCCGCGACTCAGGAGCTCACGAGTCACGACCGCGAGTGGTGCGTGGGCAATGCCCCCCTAACAGCAGTCAAATTGCCCGGGGCAAGGCGGGTATATACTAGTGTGCTCGGTGGTCGGGCTCAGGCTTGACGGTGAAGGGGACGAAAGACCCGGACCGGCAGCTTCAGATAGCCGTGTGGTCCCATCATATCGTGATGGGACGCTTCAGTGAATTCAATATATGAAGCCGGTAGTGTTACAGTGTCCATGTAAATATTTCACAGCAAGTATCTATGGTTGACAGAATATAGCAAATGTTATGGTGAGGCCTCGGCACTCATCTTTCCATTACCTGTAGGGAGAACGTCAGACTCGATACACAACGCAAGAAAATCACAATGCACACAATACAACTTGGGTGTAGGGCCGTGGCGTTGCCCGGCAGGAACTCGTACTTATGTCCTTTTTGACATAAGCTAAACTGCGAGGTTATCTGCTTTCCCTTAACAACTAGAACTTGCCAGTGCCATCTGATCCTGGCAGCTTGAGTCTCAAAGCCAAATTTGAATCAAACAAAATTCAACCTAACATGTGAGGTACGAGCTTCCTCGTTCAAACATGACCACCTGAGACTGCAATTCAACCGAATGATGCGCCAGCCTTTCTCTTGAAGACAGTGGCTGAGAAAGAAGTAACCGATGAAGAACAAATGTGAGAAATGCGAGAGAAAATATTGGGCAAATCAATGGCTGACACCATGAAGCCAAGATGAAGCGGTGATGCTGATGCGTACAGCCACTGATTTTCACCAAGGGTCCCAAACCAAATAGTAACAGATAATTTGGGTTGGACAAGGGCTGGAGGCAACAGATCCTACGCGAAAAATCCAGCTACCCTCAAGCTGGTTACCTTTTTGAACGTGGGATTGGGGACGGCCGTGACAGGGAATGACCACGGTCACCCATAGACTTGGATTTGTTCTTTGTCCTTTCGAGCATGTCAGCTGAAGTCCTTAACTCAAATGGTGGGCACAACACCATGCTGCAGAATTGTCTGTTTGAATTTCAATACAACAGCTAACCAACGGCGGCCGGGGTCATACGAGCTGCAAACTCAGTATTTGATGTGTCATCAACAACTTTCCACACTTGTTTTTTACTCTTCAGAGTGAGTCTTGGGATACCGGAACTTCTAAGTTACCTGCATTTGAAACAGGTTTCTTACAGTCCTGGTTGCTTCTATCATCATTGGGGGAACACAGATAGCCGGGGCAATGTTGTAGCCACTCAGATGAAACCTAGCAAATTATCTGATCTGGGCCCACCTAATAACCCACCTAAAACCTTCAAAGTCTTGGGGCACTCTGCTCCCTACTGCTCAGCTTCGCGTTATCAGTATATAACCGGCGCGTGGAAAACAGACATCATGGGAGACATCGAAAACAGCCCGACATTCCGCTGGAACTCACACATGGCATGCACTGGCCAAAATCTGACCGTAAACCAAAAGAAAAAGTGCGGTTGAAGCTCTCTGCTACTTGGTGACTCATTGTACTTGCTGCAGGGAGGACCGAAGGCCACAAAATATACATACAGGACAAAGAGAAAAAAGCAACACAGCCGGAATCGAACCGAGACCCGAACTGAGGTGATTACAAGCGGCAAGGACAGCCACTAAATCATCACAACATCTGTGATGTTTATCGTCAAAAAGACTTCAACACAGCCACTAATGAGCTAAGGTCCGTTTTGAGGGGACTAATGAATTCAGTCGCACGCAAGATTGTCATTCGAGATGTTTAAATGAACGATTACATAAGTACTCGTAAAATAACCTTGAGATTGTTGAGAGTGAGACTGTAGCGGCTTCGCTATAACAGCTGGCTGGGATGAGGACGTGTATGTGTTGCGCCTGTGATCGGCGGCGGCGTGGAAAGTGTCCCCGTCATATGCAGTCACGTGATTGCGTCGGATCTGCACTCAGCTGTCCTGCAGAAATCCAAGGCGCGCACTCCGTGAAAGATAATATGTAGGTTGAGTCGTGATTGTTAAAGTGAAACGACAGCAGCTGCCTGGGGTTCAGAAGCAGAATTGCAAGAATTGGAAGGGCAACAGCAGACATTATCAACTTGGCAGCCATAGTGGGCGAAGTGGTGGGCTGCAGGGAGTTGGACATGGTTGGCCCGGCCGCGGTCAAGCTCGAGTTGGTACTATTTTCCCGTTGTCCGTGATAAATAGCCTTGTTACCTCTGCCAATGAATGTATAAATGACATTATTTTTGAGGAAGCTGAGCGGTACATACAGGGGAAGTTCTTGGTGTAAGTATAGCAGCAAGCATTGCATGACACCTCCAGATCCACGGTGCCCAGGAATACCTCAGGATTTGTTTGTTCGCGTGCCGGAATGAGCCACGCCGTCGCCACAAAGCTATGTGGAGGGGGCAATGCCGACGGAGTGTGTTGGCTCGGGAAAGTCCTTGGCGTCCTTGATCAACCTGGAGTGACGGTGAGTTCTATATTCCAAACAGCCTGATATGTCACCTGGGGGCATAGTGGTGGTAGGCGTGGATGACTGCATCCCAGCGTAACCGCTGCAAGAAAAAAGGCTAGGGCACGCGCAATGGGAAGGCACAGACCGGAAAGTGATTTGCAGGAAATGCGCCCGACCATGGAATATATCCTCTGTGAAATGCATTAGATGCAGGAATGGTGTGTTGGCTTCAAACGCATACCTCGTGCATGGATGCAGTAGTCGTACGGGGGAGTGTGTCGGATTATAGGCTCAATAAGCTACCAATACGAGTGAGAAAGTGGACGGCGGGAAGATACATGTATCTCACTCACCATGAAGGCGGCGTTATCGCCCCAGCTGCTTGCGCAGCCGCCCGACGGTGTGAGAGGCGGACGTGCACGTCCAAGGTTTGCAAGGGAGGGAAAGGGTTTTGCAGGGGTTTTTGCTGGGCATACGCACTTCCCACTCCGGAGTAAAAGCAGGAGCGGACCGTCTGTATCACTGTCGCCATTCACGACCGACGATGGAGGGGAACAACACTGCTTCCGGGGAGCCGCTGAGGACAGAAGCGAGGAGTCGGAGTCCTTCGCCGCAGGGGAGAGGGTGGGTTTTTAGCGCTGCTGTTGGAGGCCCCGAACGTGGGGGGATCAATATTCACGCCAGAAGATTGAGCGCCGACTCAGCTTGATGTTTCCAACGCGCACGAGGCTGTGGCCAATCATCTTCATCATCCGTATCCGTCATAAGTGGGAATTCGAAGGCCCATCCAAGGCCCATCGGGCACCGGTGCAATGAAAAAAAAAAGGATGCAGCAACAGCAACAAATCACGCGGCTCGGGGACAAGGACAGCTTGAGAGTTCCTTCTTTTGGAAGCCCGATTGCCTCATGGTCCCTGTGAGGACGGCGAGGTGCAAGCGGGACCCGGCGGATGTGCATCGGACTTGGGTTGGTCACATACCATAATTAACAGTTGCTATAATTGGAGTTGCAGAAGATCAGAAAAGAAGATCAATCGAACGGACTTTGAGTGCTCACGGTTTAGGCGCGCAAGACAGCTCCCGCAGGCGAGAGGACGGACAGCACCAAGCCTGAGGGAGCGCGGAGAATGCAAACGATACACGACTCGGGCAAAGGGATGGATACACTGAACGCAAATGAGCCACAGAAAAAAAGTGTCGTTCCCACGGCAAGCTTCGTTTTCGAAGACAAACTAAGAATACTTCAGGATGAAACACCCCTGGCTCGCCCGAGTGACGACGTGATGGGAAGAGCTTCTCTCGGAGGTCAATGAGTTCGCCGTTCACGGTGATTTTGTGCCGGCATGAGATTCGCGCTGCCTGAATTTGTGCAGATTATTAGGGTGATGTGCAGATTAGGGTGACACATGGGGATCCAGGGATTAAGCTGGAACCTGTGTGTTAAATTTCACCCACGAGAACACCGCAGCATAGGACCGACCTTGTATCTGCTGCCTGGCAGGAAAGTGGGATGCTGCACCGAATGTTGGTACGACTTGGCGAGATCTGTGAAAGCATCGATCCGATTGCGGCAAAACGGGCTGAAACATGCGGGGGATGTATGATGGTCTGACATGATGCCGGGCGCCCGAGAAAGGTCTGGCAAGGAATTTAAGACCGTGGTAGCCAAGTGGATTACAAATGTCTAGGAAGAGTAAAGAGAAACACAAAATTTGAAGGATGAGGGGCGACGATGGTGCAGAATGTATGAGCCCAGTAGGAAATACAGCACATCGAGCAGGAAACAGAGAGGAATAGATAATAGAAGTAGTAGGGAATCGGTGTAGTGAGCATTCGTCATCAGCTTGACCTATTCATGGTCCATGACCACAGCCGCGTCCATCTGAGAACCTTGTCGATAGACCGCCGACCGACAGGTTCGTCTGAGTGACCCGCGGTGGGTGCAGAGTGGGATAACGAATCTAAATGCATCAGCTCGAGAGGGATGAGAGCCGATGGACGTGCATCACCGTGCCAGATAAAGACCGTTGAGGTGGCGCTGAAGTGGCTTGAGCCATCGGGAGACAAGGGCAAGGTCACCTTGCCCTGGTGACTGAGCGACGGCAAAATAATTTGCAACGTGTGTTAGCAGCTGCCATGCATGCCTCCCGCAGCACAAGACCTGGTCAAAGCCCTGCACGGTCGCTCACTGTACGTATAAGTACACCGACTGGGGGTGGGGGCTAACTGCATTTTTCAGAGAGCACATGAGTAGATACGACGGTATAGCCAAACAAGATCTCACCTGTCCGCGAGAGCGGGGGCGAGGTGAAATGTCATAACTTGCGGGGGTAGCAAGCAGACACTACCGGACAGTACGGTCAGTAATCGCCATTGTGCGGGATTAAATCAAGGGGGAAATACTGACCTTCTACATAGCAGGACGCTGGGCGAGTTCGCGACAAGCGACGAGGGGTCAGCGCCACAGAAGGGGTCACTGCCTTTGCCTGTCCAGCGTCTGGTAGACCCCAAGCTGGTAGCTGTCGCAACGAAATTGCCTCGTAAGTCTCGCAGGCAACGTGCATGTAGCAGGTTCTTGAAGGTTCCAGAGCGACGCAGAGCAATGGCCTCGAGGTACAGGTTTACTTGTGAGACGCCTTCAGATTTTGAGGTCGCCGAATCTCAAGGGTCGCCGCAAGCCCAGCAGTGCCCGAGCAGAGCCATTGGCGTCGTCGCGCGGCAGGGTGAGCGTAAGGTGTAAGCGGGCGAAAAGTGAAAAGACCAAATCGGGAACACGTTGACGGCTCCGGCATTATTTGGGCCGAAGCCGGTCCATTAGGTGACTTAGTGTGACTTCCCCTTGCCCTTGCTAGTTTCAACTGACAACACCAGTTCCCTGAGTTTTTTTTATACCTCAATCTTTTGTACTGAGAAAGTAAATATGAATTGCATAATAATAATTATTATTTGCATTTACCTTCCAGTCTATCGTGTTCCAAACGTTGCATAATTCGAAAGGTGCAAATAAAAACTTTGGTGAGCAAAACTTTTTTTTCTCATATCTCAGATTCCCTCTGCTCTGTATCTCGCTGCATTTTATGCCCTGCAAGCACCCATTTCTAACCAAATCAAGCAACAGCACAATGATGGATGCCTCAAGCAGCGACATCAGAGATTTTGATCACTGTCGGGATTTGCCGGTGCTCTCGAAGTTTTCAACCAGGCCGCAAGGTGGCTATGGCATATAACCGGAATGGATTTCAGACATCCATGCTGCAAATACAGGACTCGCTTAGATGGTGCCTTGCATTGCCCAAAATATAATTTTGTGGTCTGGGACGGGTATGTACTCAAGGGGGAATCGGGATTCGAAATTGGGACGTGGGGTCGATTTATTTTTTTCGACCTCTCTCGGACCCCTCCCCCCCCTGTCACCTTCCATAAAGGGAAGGTGGTTCCCACCCCTGAGGACGGGCCGTCCGCTCCGCTCTCACCGCCACCTTCTGATCTCGGTGGTTGCATTCGAAAAGTCGGTGAAATTGCTTACCCACATCATGTAAGATATTCTGGGAGCTAGCTGAAGCACTTACAGTACTTCTATATGACTGTTTCATTATTGTTGGCTCATAAATGTCCCCTTCCCGGCCACATTGATGCAGCTTCGGCTTTCAACTTGCTTTCAACCCACCAAATTTGACCAGTTCTTACTGCATATCAACCTACATTCACAGAAAGAGATTATAGGTGCCTAACTGATTGTTGGGTTTGACCCAAGATTCCTCCAGGTGCTTCCAGTGGGACAGATACCACATATGAGAAAGCCACCCAATCGGGGATGATAGATAGATTTGAGGGCCCAGTCATCCAAAAACACTGTGGGATACATTTAACTACACCTAGACACAGTTTTGAACCTTCCTGAAGCTCCTGAGTAACATGCCCTAGAAGTTTTTTTCGACCCGACCTAGACCCCCCCCTCCCTAACCCCATGTCGGAAATTTTAATCCCGATTCCCCCTTGTATGTACTTAGATTATATATATCTGAAAGTTTCAGACTGAAACCAAAGCATTGCGAGGCGCACCTGATCTCCGACACCATTACCGGTTTGGCCTAGTACACAGTCTCCTACTAATACATTGGTTTTCCCCTTGCCTTCTGTACCTTCCGCCTTGCTGCCGCCCGACAGTGACCGCCGCCAGACTTTGATAGCATCAAAGCATCACTAACCACAAGTACTCTCTGAATCTCCCATAGTGGAATGCAATGCAAACATCCAACCTGCGCTGTCCATCTCAAATCATCTTGGTTGAACCATTTCTGCAAGACAACTCTGTGGCCGGAAATCTCCGGATCCCATCAATTCGAGCGAGTTGGGTTGTATTCACCCCGTAGTGTAGTAGAGGTGTTTCTGTCTTCAATGAGAGGTGTACAGAGGTCATATAGGGACAGTGCAGAGGGAATCTGAGATCTGAGAAAAAAAAGTTTTTCACCCCAAAGTTTTTATTTCTGTGTTTTTAATTATGCAACGTTTGGAACACAATACCAGTTCAGCTACGTTAGTGAAAAATCCATCTGTTGTTGCAGAAACAATCTTCCCTCCTAAATTAGCAGCTATTGTATTCAAGAGTTCTGTCTTCATTGAAAAGGTTACAGTTTGACCCTATTCAGCGTGCTGTTCTCCACCCGCGTCCCGTATCACGAGTATTTTACTCCTCCCGTCGCAATATCATCCTTTCAAGTCGGTTCTCACCAGTCATGTTCAACTCATGTTCAACCTAGCCTCTCACGCATCAATTTATCTCAATCATTTGTTCGCGCCGGCTCTTGGGGAGTTGCTTATTGTTCCTGTGTATTTGCGGCTAATTTGCAGTCCTCTCTCAGCAGCTTTTCAAGTGCAACCTTAGATGCCAGTCAACATGTACATCACCCCAGTAAATGCAGCATTTCAAAGTTTAGCGAAAGTTTAGCGTCCGTGTCCCCTGGTCTGGTGCCTTGACTTCCTTATCTGGAAATGCTTTCGCGACAAGGATCACTACGGCTCGAGTGCTTTCAATATCGTCGTCCTTCAGGTGGGCGTTAGAAGCCTCCGAAGCCGCGAACCTCTCATAAAAGACCCGTGATCATGACACAGGCTCAGCTCGCTCATCCCGCACCCCACAATCTACCCCACCTGTTCATCCCTCTCCGTATTCAAGTCCAATTCAAGTCCTCGATTATATCAGTACCTTTGATATGAGCAACAATGAGACGTGAGTTCTGATCATCCATACGCCCTCAAACTCGCGCTCAGTCAGCTGCGGCATGGGCGGGCTCATGGGTCTCCACTGTCTTACCTTGAAACTTCCAGTGGCGAGACCAGCAGCGGCTCCGAACGCGCTGTGCTGACATGTTATTCATGCTATTCATGCAAGGAGATAGGACACAAGAGCTGTGACTGCCCCGGGAGGCAGTGTTTCAATTGTTCACTCACGGTGCACTGTTTTCCCACTTCGACAGACTGCTCCGTCGTGGTTCTCCACACTTATGCGCGTATAAACGCAGGGCCACATGGCGCGAGACTGCCCCAGCCCTGTAATCTGTCACGAATGCCATGAAGCCGGGTGCGTCTGAATCTCATCGGTTCTTCGACCTTGCATCATATTTCAGCAACTCACGAGTCATGTGTTGGCAGGCACACTAGGAGTCAATGTCCGGCTCTAGGGCTGGCGGCCGTTCAGGTATTTATATTCTCCAACTGGAAGCACCGAGGTATATTGATGACGGTGGTAATATTCACCAGTTGGTAGAGAAATCGGGGTTGGCCAAAGAGTTCAATGGATGGCTTGGCCCGGTACTAGAACACCTGAGTAAAGGGAAATCGGAGGCGTAGTATTCAAATCCATCCAGTGCCGTGTAAATTTGCCAGATCTACCCATCTATCGTGTTCGAAATTAAAAGTCTTAGTGACTGAAGATGAGGCAGGCCTGCAGGCTTTTAGTACACAATATTCTCTCGTCGTGTGGCACCTTCCACTCCAGAAAGAGATGAACATCGAGATTCGAACCAACATGTTCGTGCGAAACAGTTGAATGACACTATGGAATTAAATTGATGAGACGAGGGTAGAGGGGGATATGGCCCACCTTATCCCGAACGTTTCCCAAAAGCCCCAAACGGTGTCTGAAAGGTAGTGTAATCTCGACTGCCTTCAGCTATATCCCTGTGATCATATCCGGAGTACTGTACTATTTCGACCGAGTGTTCACAGCATGTCACGCGTCACCATAGGTGTTCACTTTTTTTGGTGTTCATTTCTCGGCAATCACAAGACAATTCCCATAAACGGTAGTCCGGCAACTGCCGGACGCAAAATTTTCGTGTTTTTCGACCTATTTAGGCCTCAAAAGTTGAATGTCACCGTCACCGACACCAAAAGTGTTCAGTTCAGAAGGTCGCGTCACGCGTCACTTGAACACTCGGTCGAAATAGTACAGTACAAGTCCAATACTGCTCCGCAAGCTCTGCCTGCGAAGTGGTTTGCCAGTTCTTCTGTTGCCGGTGGCACACCCGAATGTGCAATTGTAACCTTGTTCAAAGGTTCAAGAGCATGAACGAGCCAAACACTCTTTCCATCTTTCTTAATTACTCCAAAGAACTTAGTCCGATAACAGGTGTTGGAGGGTTCATATACTCCTGCATCAATTTTCTTTCTAATAAGGTCACAGACCATCTCTAGTTGGCCACGCGGGATGGGAATACTCTGTTCAACCCAATCCTTGTGTTCAACCACTGGGAAGTCTACTGGCAGAAAGAAGTCATGTCTAAAGCTCCCCCTCTCTGAATCATCACAGGCGAAAGCCTCATTTTGCAGCATCATGAAATGGTGCAACAATTTCCACTCTTCTAGCTACAAGTCTTTGAAGTGGATTTTATCGATAATCTCCTTCCTCTCAGCGGTGTACCTCCCTGTAAACACGAAGTCCCCAGGGTTGTCCGATAAACCAGGCATGTTCTCTAACAGATTCCCTTTTATCTCTCTTTTCAAGCGGAATCGCTCAGGAAGATCTGTATACATCAGCCGCACTTTCAAGGCAACTGGTTTATATTTCTTTGTGGCATAGACATGCCTGATTGGAGTCGTGATAGCCGGGATTCTCTTGGATGCCTGCTTTTTCCCTTTTGAATTCCGTCTAGGTCCTCTCTTAGTGTCCTTGGACATAATCCATTCCACCGTCTGGCAACAACTGCACTTTATGTCCTTAGCACCGAAATGCTTCGGAATCTTCCCACGGTTCAACTTTTTCTGTGACATAGCTGCAAGATGATCCGGGACTCTCTCGTCCCAAGTGAATACTTGGTAATTCACTGTCTCGGTAACCCAGACGTTCAGGTCGCTCTCCTGCCCCGCCTGCGGCAGTCCGGACCAGATTGATCCTTGCCACGCGAGTTCGGCTAAGTTTTGATGCAGGAGAGCTCCCTGAATGTCTGGGGCACTTACCGTGTCACCCCCCCCCCCCCCCCCCCCCCCCATGGTGTCACACCCGGTTTTGCCCCACTTCCCCTCCCTCAATGCCACTGAAACTTTTACTACCCACCAAGTAGAATGCTCTGGTGCGGCTCCCGCTTTTTTCCTTGCTCTGATTTGGGCCGCTGCGAACGGTTCAAGATGGCCTAATCTTGGCACGGCTGATGGCACATGTTGTCCAACTGGGTCCAAAGAGCCCGGAAAACATGCGGGAAAAAATCTTTGGCCTTGAGGCCTACATACAGGTGCGCTGGCGCAATCTTGCATTTTTCCTGAGGGGCTCAAGGTCAAGACGGGAGGAGCGTGATGTGACACCATAGGCGGTGGCGCTCACGAAATGCCCCAGACGTTCCGGTGACTCCTGCGCGATCATCTTTTACCCGAACTCGCGTGGCACGGATCACCGGAACGTCTGGGTTACCGAGACAGGGTAATTCGTACCTGCCCTTCGCTGTCCTCTATTTGGTTTCACAAACTCATTAAAGAGTACTCTGGCTCTATGGTCAGAGCACATTTCCTCTGATCCTCGAGATGCCTGCAAATAAGCCTTCTTGACTTCATCTTCCTTGAAGGGTTAGGTTAGGCTTCCATATATGCCTGAATCTCTAACTCACCCGCCTCGTTGAAACCAAACTGAACCGCCAATTCTCCTTGATAGCCAGCAATCAATTCATCGAACTCCGGTGAAAAACCCGACTATCCTCGTCGGAAGAATTTTCCTCAGAAGAGCTGTCATCATCAAAGTCAGAGTCACTCTCTCCCTTGTATCTTGGATCATCCTCGTCCATGACCTCCTTAATGGTGGTTGGCCGGGACTTGTTCCTTGAAACAGTCTGTGCGCGATATCTCCCTTGCTCGAACTCAGCCTGAGTAGTCGGTCTGCCACCAACATCCTTCTTGTCTTGAATTCCAGTGAGCACTACAGAAGGAGAAGAGTCCGATCCATTGATAGAGTACGATACTCGAGCCCGAGTCGGAACAATGCACCTTTTCCCTGTATTCGGGTCTTTCAGTACCAAGTCCATCTCAGCCCCATGGTTAACTCGGTCAGCATGTCGAATGGCCTTCCAAGAAGTATCTTGTAAGCCGGCTTGTCCATGATAAGCACTTGCAAGTAGAATATTATGTTGCCAAACTCAAAAGGTACATTCCTGGCCAATCCAGCTGACTTCTTTAGCTCCCCATTCGCACTCTGCATATAGATCTGCACTCGGGTGTCCCATTTTAAGCCTACTTTCTCAGCCTCTTTCAAAGCCATTGAAACTATCATAGATCCACCGTCATGAACTGCCTCTGTGAATGCTTTACCGTTCACTTTCGGGAACACCGCGCGTAAAGACTCTGAGTCACTTGCCACATAGATCTGTCTTGGAGTTTCATCAGACTTCAAGCCAGCCAAATAGACTAGGTACGGGTCAGAGAACATTATATTCCCTTCTTTTACCCTCGGATCGAAAGCACTGTCCTTCTCGTTGGTGATCCAGAACGAGTCCATTACGGGCAAGTCCCCAATTTCCAACGTGTCATGCCTCAGCTCGACTTCGAGGTTCTGTTCTCTGTAAGGACTCTCTCTTGGTAAAGACTATGTACAGTTTCTCTCTTTGGCTTCTTCTGGACTTTAGTCATGGATTTCCCAAGCATCTCAGCCAGACTGGACGATACCTGAACTAAATCCCCAAGTTCCATGTTTATCTTGGTTTTCCAGATCCCGCTCAATACTTTGTCTGACGTGCCGGCCTGGTCAATAGGTCTGACCAGTCTATAAGCCTTCTCCCTGGATTCCGCGGGTATATCGTCTCCAGGATTGTTCTCCTTTTGACTGTCCTTGCGATCCTGACTAGGTTGCACAGGTATATTGGTCTCGGTTGATTTCTCTTTCCGAAACTAGTCCTTGTGAACCAGTTCTGGGACATTCTTATATGGTAACACCGGCTCGTCCTTTGAGCGTTTGTCATCCAGCCTTCTGTCCTCTCTCTTATCATTCTGGGGAGCCTTCTTTTCCACTCCTGGAGGCCCTTGGAATCTCATCCTCTTTTCTGGTCTTTTAGTCATAACAACTTCAATCCCCGTGCCAGCAGAAGGGGGCAGCACAGCGAGAAAGAGGGGGTCTAGGGTAAGCATTCCCCCAGTCCAACCGGAAAGCGTGACATGTGACGTCACACTTTCCGGTGCAGGTCGCCCCTCCCCCCAACTGGGACTACTAATTGAGAAACATTAACCAAAGGCTCATGGTCCCCCCTCTTTCCTCTTGTTCCAGTACATTGTTTGTCCAATAGTGAAATTAATTTCAGCCAAGAACCCAGCTGCAAAGCACGTCAAGTACTTGTTAACCAGTTCGATGTTTGTAACAAGTGCTGGAGGTTGAGCAAGTTTCAGCGCCTCAGGTTTGTTGGACAAGTTTAGTCGCATAATTGGCCCATTGTCTGTCCTCTTGAGATTCATGAACCATTTGCATATAGCATCCAGTTCTTTTAGTGAACCAATCTGTCTAGTCCTTATTTCTGGGAATAGTTGCTCAATTGAACGAATCCAATTGTCAAATGTCCTATCCTCAAAGCCTTTGAGAGTCTCCCACTCGGACGCCGTCGTAGCTTCAAGATGTTTGACAACAAGGGCCTTGTCATATTCAGAAGTAGTCTCCGAGCCTACAATAATCAATTGGCAGTGCTTTATGAACTTCATTAAGTTTTCAGCAGTCGTTCCGTCAAATGTAGGACAATTCCTAGACTCCCATGGTGCGGGAAGTTTAAAGGCTGGACCGAGTCTAACCGGTCCTGACACAATGGTCGGGGTGGTTCACTCAGTTCCTGAAGCAGACAACAAAGGTGCTGCGGTTCCACCAAGGGGGTTCACTGGTAGAGTTGAGTTTTGTGCTTGTGCCTGAGCGGCAAGACCTTGGGTCTATGACTGGTATAGTCTGTACAAGTTCTGGATTTTCATTCTGAGAGGTCTCGGTAGATCCTAAAGGATTACTTCCAAGATTGCTTCCACTGCTAACGCTCGAACCGAGCCCACTAGAGCCCACTAGAGCCCACTTGTGCGGCCAAAGGTGAACTGCCCTGCCCAGGATTGGCTTGTGTACTCATAATAGCTCTTTCTCTTGCGTCTTTTTGTTCTTTGTAAGCCTGAGAACATTGTGTGGTTTTGAGAGCGGCTGAACTGCGTGCTCTCTGAACAATAGGTCTTTCCTGTGCGGAAGTTGCAACGGGAGCTGTATTGGCTGCTTGTTGTGCGGTCCTTGTCTTTCTACCGGTGGGAGGCTTGTCCCAGTATGTTGAACTAGATGTTCCAGCTCCTGCTAGCTCCGACTGTGACTGTGGGTTCTCGGTCGAGCTGTCTTCAGTTCCTGTGTCGTTTGACTGCAGGTTGACTGGTAGAATATTCGAGACTAGTCTCGAATCTTCACTCGGTATTCCTTGAACTGGTGGCTTCAAAAGATTATGTTCAAATCAATTCTTGAATCACTTTCAAGCAAAGTTTTAATCTATATACCCCTCGCGGTAGGTGCCAGATGAACGGCCGTCACTCGAGGCGTGGGTAAAAGCTATATAGTGCGTTCTTGGACAATGAAATGATCACACTGAACCAAAACCAACACACAACAACCAAAATCACCACTCTTATATCCTCTAGTGCAAGCTCTGTGAAGTTCGGGGGTGTTGGATCAAGTATTAGATCCTATAGACCAAACAATGTATTGTAGGGTCAACAAGAAGTGTTCTCAGTCGGCCAATTGGTTCTTTGAGAACCAGGCTCTCAAGTGGGATATTGGGTCTGATAGTGCTCAAGTTACAGCCAGTTAAGGTCTGAGGTATGTTTGGTGTTCAATAGAACTGGTAAGTTTTGCAATAGCCCGTTTCCGACTATGCACATTCTGCAATGCTTCCAAGCTTCAACGAACTTGGGGCTTAACTCAAAAGATCACAACTGGTTTATCAACCAAAATTGTTTGTTCAAGCCTTTCTAGTACTAGTGCAGACAAGCAACAAGTCACTATACAGAGCACCACTACCCAGACCCTGCAATGTGATGTGCACTACAGCCCCAGAATAATCTGCTGCCTAAAACTACAAACTCTGATCCTTTATATACTGTGCTGGGATTATGTTTACGATGCTACTATTATGTCCTCGGATGTGCTTGCATTAGCCGGGAGAAGGGACTCCGAGTCCCGACCATCACTCTCACACGTGTCGAGGCGCGTCTTGAGCCATCAAGATGCAACAACAAACATCCCTTACTGGAGGTGAGTCCAGATCGTCTCGAGTTTTAATCGGTGTGCGTGTTTCTACTCCCTCTTGGTCCAAGTCTCGCAATGGCTCGTCTTGGGCACAACCTTAGGTACCATCTTGTGCAGTCAGACTGACTTCAAGTTGACACCATAATCCATGCTTTCCAGCACTTCATAACGTTCCTTCTTGTAGTAGTCCTAAGCTATGTGACTGGTAGCTTTCCCGTTCAAGGCTCAGGGTAGCTCTTATTTGGAGTGTGTGCGTGAGGTTAACTAGTGAAATTCGCAAAAACTGTCCATTTCACATGTAGTTATTTACACGGCTTATCACCGGCATTAACTAGAACTTTCTAGTAGACCCAGCGAATGACTTTGGAATGCTTCTGCAGACTGAATCTCATCATACCAAACGCATCAACGATGTGCGTCGTTACTCGCGATTAGCCAATGGTGAACACTATCCGTAGTCTCGTTTCCACGAGATAAATCTGCTGCCCTGGATTCAGACCCCATACAACAATCTCGGAGGACGGGCAGTGTTTCCCATTAGTGGATGAAGGGTGTGGAGGTCGTGGGCCCAGCTATCTATATCCACCAGTAGCGCCGCAGGAACTTCGAATGTTGGCTTACGTTGTCAGCACCGAGCATATAAATTTTCTTTTCGCGCTACCCACGTTCCCTCCTTCCTCGCGATCCATTTACGCAAAATTACCTCTCGGCTAGGAAACAAAAAGAGTGAGGCGCGCCCCTCCCCCTTTCTAGCGGCCTTCCCTGATATGGTTTTCTTCCCTTCCTTTCAGCACATGGACAAAATGGATGCTGCAGCAAATGGCCAGGGAGCCGGTATTCGAGATGCATTTGTGTGTCTGCTTCCACCGTTTTGGCAATCATCCAACTGACCTCCGACTTGATAGCCTTGCATCTCGTGCAATAGAGCACACGCACTTAACGACTTGAACGACGAACTCCTATGCCTGTCGTGCTTTCTGGCCGAGGGCGAGCCTACCTCATCGGACCCCGCCCTTACTGCCCAGGATGGGATTTACGTGGAGTCGGAGGGGCGGAGCGACGTCGACGGCGCAAACAACAATACAGACATCAACTCCCACGCAATCTTTCACGCATTGTATGCGTTGGCCAACAGCCATATCAGAGCAGCAGCGGACGCTGTGGAGGTTGAGAGGGCCATCTCCCTGCTGCTTCTGGTCATGTGGCTCGAATTGGAGTTCGACTCAAGTGGGTGAGAGTTGGTGTCGTTCGGTTACTGTACTATTTCGACCAAATTTCAACTGTTTATTCACCGCATGTCACCCGTCACCAGCAAAGTTCACTGGATAAGGTCTTCATTTCTCGGCAATCACGAGAAATTACTATGGACATCCGGCGATTGCCGGACCGATTTTTTTTGGTGTTTTTAGGCCGCTTTGGGCCTGAAAACCTGGCCGTCACCGGTCACTGGGTTCAAATTCATTCATTTCAGGACCCTCTGTCACCCATCACTGAACAAACGGTCGAAATAGTACAGTAGTTTAGTACACCCTCCCACTTTTCTTGTCCACTGAACGAGCCCCGTAGCTGCGACATGTCTCATCTTCATAACAGAGTTCCGATTCGTTACAAAACTCCTTAGCAACTTCCTCACTAGCTTGCACCTGTAATTCAGAAGAGTATTGCATGGGGAATGATTGTTTTTCCCTATTAAAGTAATGGGCCACGTAGAAATCTGCGCGCAAAATGCTCCTTGGGAGTCGGACATAGGTATATACAACACCCATGCGGTACCGTTATATCTACGTAAATTACGCCCCAGTCGTCGAAAGAAAGGTGGAATAAATACATGAAGAAGAAAGGTGGAATAGATACATGAAGAGAACCCGATCGGCAGCAGCGGGCATGTTCGAACAGAATAAGTGACCGAGCACGAGAAACACTAGGAGATGGAGGTCAGCCGTGGCCCGAAGTCGCAAAAGGCAGAACCCACCGTAAGGAAGGCACGCCTGGCGACGAAGGGACGCGGATACACTCTCGCCGAATACACTCTCGCATCCCATTGGTGACAAAGTGATCGCCCACACGTCCTGTGCGACGTGTATGTGTGGGTGGTAGGTACAAGCGTCAACATACTTCTGAGGTAGTAGTTGGCAGGACCCTCACGTACTCCAAGGCAGCGCAGGGGATATATGTCCGTATATATACCCCGTAGTGAGAACGCCCCTGCAAAGTCTCGTTCTGGTGATCCCAGATAAGAATGTTCCATCAAAAATCTTTGTCGCAGAGGAGTCACTGGAGCGTGTCCCGGACTATCGAAAACGCGGCGAGCGTCAATGACCGGCGGAGGCACGAGAAAGGGTTACTCACTTCGCATTCGGTGCACGCGCCGATCAAGCCCATAAGGGCCGGGAGGTTAAGCACGACAGGCGTGAAGTGCTCGACATGCCGACCGGCAGGGTATCGCGACAAGGTCTGGGCAGCAGGATAAGTAGTCTGGGGTCAGTGGGAGTGTGGGTAACACACCTGTGGAGTCTCTCGTACCTCAGATTGCCAAGGGCCCATCGGGGATCGCGCGGCGGAAAGCCTGACATCCATCCGTGACTCGGAAACTTTGCATAGGGCCTGCTACTGGAAGTAAATATTTATTCCGAGCGGAGGCTGCAGCGTACCTGCAGACTTGACGTCGAGGATGAGAGTAATCCACGTAGTGAAGGACGGGGGAGTGATGGACGTTGAGGTCGTATAAGCGATGTACACGTTCCGCAGAGGGACAGAGGAGAAGTTACGTCCGCGGCACATCTGCGAAGTAGCTAAGAACACGCGCGCTCGATGCCATTCCCAGGAAACGCACCTTAATCAAATTTGAAAGCTTGGCCAGATGTCAGCGGGGCGAGCGGTAACGGACACGCGACACTGCTCGGTGGGGCGAAAATCTACGAGATGGGAGATCAGGACGAGAAGGATGCATCGGTACCCGTGAGGGGCAGGGAACAAATGATCACTTGGCGCAACAATGTGCGCACCGTTCGCCATCCATCGAGTGGGTCGATGAGCAAGAGCTAGGTACAGAGGCGCCCGATGCAGCTGACACGGCACCCACGACTTTGAGTGAGAAGCGCGACAACGCCCTCCACATCCTACGGACGAGGATGGCGTGAGACTCGCGACGCGATCTGGGCAGTTCCTAACTGTCTGACGTGGCTCATTGGTCGGGAATCTGGGTGTAAGGACTGCGAAATTGAGGTGAGTGCATATATGTAACCGGTGTCGATAACGCACAGGTAGCTGACTTCGAGCATGAGCCTATCCGCGGCATGGCTTACGAGAGAACGCCGGATGCTGAGGGCGTCTCGCACCCTGCAAACCGAGAAGGTATGCTCGCAGCCCATCTGAGAAGCAAATGAGAACCGCTCCTCTCATCACATTTGAAGGAAACGCACCGTATGTCCAGATGAGACGCCAACCACACTGGCGCAGCGGCATTGAGAGTATTAAAGTCCTGAGTACACCGGGTAGTTGCCCGTCCCGGCTGTCGCGATCGTACGATATCGCTGGAAGCCGGAGGGGCAAAATCTGGAGAAAATCAGGGGCGAAGGACGATGGGCCAGATGAGAGATCGGACTGACGCGTCTCGTGCGGTACTACAGGGCGGCGGCATGGCCATGGCGCGTACGGTGACTTTGAGGGACCGGCTGCGAAAACGGGAGGTAAGAAGATGAAGAAACCGAGATCAAGGAAAACATATACGTACACGAGGGCGAAGGTCTTGGAGGTGCGAATCGGTCGTATGGGACAGGCATAAACATATCTTCGCGGGTGGATGCTGCTCTTGTGGGTCAAATGCCGTGTCGGTGGAGTATTGCCGCCCCGCGTCTTGTGAGGACAAGTGAGTGGCGTCTTGAGGAGATGCAGGCGACGAGATGGGTCAGCTGAGAGCTGTCGAGAGTGTAGCACATTGCTGTAGATGGCCCGTCGGCAATGGTGCGATCGTGCTAGGAGGTGGAATTGAGCAAGCATGAATGGAACGCACAGACAGAAACACAAACCGAGTCACACAGCACCCGGGCGACCATCAGGAGGAATCCAAGAAGGCGCTCAAGATACCCCGTTGCCAACGGAATGTTGAAACTTGACACGGCGGGTGTGACAACTTGAGAAACCAGAATTGGAAGTGTGTAGCGCCATTTTATCGGATTAAATGCGATGGAGGCACTGCTCCTCTTCTGGTCGCAGAAAGACGAAGGCGAGCCCGGAGAAGATAACCTAAGCGAGGACTGTTAATTGATGTACTCCTGTGTGAAACGGGGCTCCCTAGTGGCTCCCTCAGCAAACACAGAATTGCTGTGTGAGCACATCTTTCCCCACGTCAGGAATGCGATGTTTCAGGGAAAATATGCAGAATGGGAAATGGAAACAAGCTCGGCGATTGAACGAACCAAAGATGGCAAGAGCCGAAGGCGACCAGGAGAGTGGGCCAGGCTAGAACCTTCCCTTAACAAAGCTATTTCAGCCTTGTCGTTTTCCTCAGTATGTAATCGGCGCGGGGATGGCGAGGGAGAACCAAAATAACTCAAGACAGATAGATCCCGAGGAGACGTGATAGGTGGGATGTCGCCGGACCCTCTTCAAAATGCCAGCGGCGCCCGAGATGCAGAAATGTGAGATCGAACAAGCGTCGACCATGCACTGGTGATCAGATGTAGGCGGCGGAAAAGGCTGTCCTGTTGCATCCGGTAGACCTCTAAGTTCTGTTGTTGCAAGTGGCCGGAAAGGATTCGAAGGCGACGCGCCAGGTGTCTACATAAGAATGGAAGAAAGTGCGGAGGTAAGGCGGCGCACCGGCGATACGCATGAGACAAATATTCAGCATATTTACCTCCGAAGAGATGACCGCGACAGGGCACTCACGAGTAACCAGAGCCGAGCGGTGCATTGGCCATGCCCCAAACAGTCCAAGCTGGTCGACAAAGGGTGCGCTCGCGGTGGGACGTGACCGTCGAGTGAAGGACCGAAGTCGGACCGGCAGCTTCATATAGCCGGGAGACTTGATCCCATCATATCGCGATAGGAGGTTTAAAGGACGTTAAGTGTCTCTTGTCCAGCGCTTAAGCTTGTCTCTCTGCATATTTATTGTTGAATGGAGGACTGCAGAAGAAATTAGAAGGCCTCGTGTAGAATTGCAGGTATCTTTTCTATTATGAATTATCTCGGAACTTTCCCGGTAAGTTCAAGCAAGTGAGGAGTGTCTGTGCCCGCATGCATTGGTAAACCATTGCTGAATTTGGAAACAAAAGTGTGTATTCTCTCAAAATAATGGCACGGATGTTTCAAAAGCAGGCACTGCGATCAATAACATACTGTCAAACTTGGCGTTACTGAGACTGCTAAGTCATTGCTGAATGAGCGGACGCTCAAACTTGGTGTTTTACTATACATTATAAAGTTTAAGAGGATGTTTCGTGAGGTCTGTATTTCTTATCCATCCAATACAGATGCGGGCAGTCAGGGAAAACCGCCCGTGGTTGAATCAGAAGTCGCCGCTCTTGCTAATGGTTATGATTTGAGGATCTCCTGTCGTAGAGATGGTGGTTCGACTGATTTGGGTTGAAAAGGTGAGACCGTTACAAAAAAAATGTAGGTCACAGCAATTCACAAGCAGTTCAACGCCGGCCGGTCGGAGCTGGATCTTCGAGCCTAAAGTACAGCATGTCTGGGCCAGAAGCTGGTCGAACGTAGATACCTTACACTGAGATGGACAGAAATTGAACCGTAGTACATGTTGGCTTGTATGGAAATGACAGAATATTTGGCTGAACAACAGGAAATGGTGCATCACATCAACGACTAGGGAAGAAGTCGTGATACCATTTGGAAGTCCGGAAATCCACTCTACCGCGGATCTTACTACAGAAAACACTGGAGTACACAACCGGCTGCCTTTTCCCAAAGCCTTGGCTCTGTGATTGGAATGTTAGACTCTCTCCCATGGGCGATATAAGACATAATTGCCTTGTAGTGTGGTGAGCGGTCAAGCTCGAGGTGGTACTGCATACTGATAAAAGACCTTGGTACCGCTGCCAATGAATGCATAAACAAACATCATTTTGGAGAAAGTAAAGCAGTACATGCGGGAGGGTCCTTGGTGTAAGTACAGTGCCAAGCATCAATGACGGATCCTCGGTGTCGAGGAGCAACGGGAATACCAGTCCTTGAAGGGAGTTCTTCCGATCTACCACACTACACGCGGAATCAGTACCAAAAGTTGTCTGCTCGCGTAGCGCGACAGGCCACGCCGTCGCAACAAAGCCGGGTGGACGAGCGGAGTGCGTTAGCTCGGCAAAGCCTTGCCGTCCTTGAGATCAACCTGGAGAGACGGTCAGCGCTCTATTTACACAGCGCACAGAGCCTGGTATCGCACTTGGGCATGGTTGCGGTACGCTTCACTACGACAGAACAGGACTTCCTGACGGCGACGCCGACATTCCATGATCGACGCCCGAGGGTTTGCTCCCAATTCTCTTGCTTCGCGCCACAGGGAGTGTCCCGGAGCCGGCGCGTCCTGTGCTTTGACCGCATTGCTGTCAATTCCAAGGCGCAATGGAAAGGCACAGTCCGAGAAGCGGGTTGGAGGGAACACCGTACTGGTTTTGGCTGCGTGCGTCGTGCAGTGGTCGGAGTAGAGGTGCATCGGACTGGAGGCTCGGTGACCTAAGGATATGAGTGACAAAGCGGACAGCGCCCACGTCTCACTCAGCCTGAAGGCGGCGGTTACGGTCGCCGCTGCCACCCGCTACTTGCGCAGGCGCCCGACGGCTGCACCTGGACGTAGATCAGCTGGAGACTGGCGGGTAGTTTAAGCGCAGCGGTACCAAGTCGGATGCTGCACTAGATACAGCGTCGGCGGTAGCGCCTCATTGTTCTGAGCCAAGGACTAACGCGAAAACCGTGGCCAGGTTGCGGCCAGCCGGCGAAAGCCAAGTGGTTAAGAACCTTGCGCTGCAGGTTACGGAGGGAGGTGGATTATTGGCGCCGCTGCTGGAGGCCCCGAAGGTGGGATCAATTTTTTGGCGCAGAAAATTGAGCGCCGCCTGAGCGACAGCTTGATGCCACTAACATGCACGAGGCTGTGGCCAATCATCTTCATCAACTGTCTCCTTTGTCAGTGGGAATTCGAAGGACCGAGGCAATGAAAAAAAAAGGATGCGGCAACGGGAACAAACGCGGATGCCTCGGGGACAAGGACAGCGTGAGGGTTCCCTTTTTTTGGAGAAATTCGATTGCCTACATTCCAGGTGCAAGCAGGACCCGGCGGATGGGCATCGGCGGAGGGAGGACCAGCCGACTCAGGTTGGCCACATTCCATGATTATCTGTTGCTATATCGGACTGGGAGATTATCAGAAGGAAGATCAATCGAACGGACTTTGAGTGCTTACGGTTTATGCGCATCAAGACGCCCACAGATGAGAGGTAGAGAGGATCTGGTCCGAGGTGGCGGGAGAATGCAAGGTATCCGTGGTTCCACAGGCAAAGGGATAGATAAATTGAGTGCAAACGAGGACGAAAGAAAAAAAAAATTGTCGTTCCCACGACAGGCTTCTTTTGTGAATACAACCTAAGAATACTCCAGGGTGAAACATCCCTGGGTTCGCCTTCATCACCGAGTGGCGACGTAATTGCCTGAGGTCAATGAGTACACCGTTGACGGCGATGCAAGAACACCGCAGCATAGGACTAACCGCGTATTCGATGCCTGGCAGAAAATTGGGATGTCCCACCGAATGTTGGCACGTCAGAGATACGTGGGGCGATCTGTGACAGGATCTGTCCCATTGTGGCAAAAGGCCTGAAACAAGCAGGGAATCTATATAGCGAGTGGTGATACCGGAAGACCAATAACTGGCAGGCAAAAGTAGTAAAGGATTGCGGGTGGTGCGCAGGAAGAGAAAAACAAGCGGCACAGAATGGAGGAGCTCAGTAGAAGATAAAGCAGGAAGTACGAACGGTAGAAGTGGTGAATAATCGGCGCGGTGAGCATTCGTCATCAACGCTCTTAGCCAATTCATCCTCCGTAACACCACTGGATCCATGTGAGGTCGCACTGTGGAATAGCTCGCCGACCGACGATTTCGTCCCAGTGACCGCGGCGGGTGCGGGGTGGCTGACCAGTTCAATCCATTAGCCTGAGAAGGAAAAGAGCCGATGGGCATACATCATCGTTACGGTCAGGTGAAGCCAGCTGAGGTGTCGCTGGAGCCATCGGGAGACAAGTGCAACGGGACTGAGCTATGTCAGATAATTTGCAAGGTGTGATATGCTTCACGCAGCACGACGCTGTCAAAGTCGTGGACGTTCGTACACACCGCGTAGCAGCACACGGCTGGGGGACAACTACAACGTTGATGGAGAGAACATGAGCAGATACGACTGTGCAGTAAAAACAACTCTCACCATTTCGCGAGAGTGGGAGGAAGAAGATCAAATGTTGTTACTTGCTAGAGCAACAACGCGAGCGGACACGTCATTATGCACGAGAAAATCACGGGGAAAAAAACAAACCTTCCATATTGACTTAGAGCAGGACGTGGGGCGAGGTGGAGACGAGAGACGAGAGTTCGGTCCGCGCCGCAGCAGGGGTCACTTCCCCTGCCACTCCAGCGCCTGGTATTTACGAGTAACATGCACGGTGGCTGGCGCAACGAAATCGCCGGATAACTTGAAGTCTCGCAAACAAGGTGCACTGTCGCGGTTCCCTTCCAGAGCAACACAGGGCAATGGCGGCTGTAGATACAGATTTACAAGTGAGACGCTTTCGGATTCGAGGCCGCTGAGTCTCAAGAGTTGCGATAGCAAGTCAGCAAAGCCCAAGTAGGTGGAGTCGTCGCGCGACGCGATGAGCGCCGGGTGCCAAAAAGACCAAATAGGCACGCTGACGGCTCCCGGGCTCCGGCATCACTTGGGCCGAAGCCGGTCCGAGCAGCTTTCCACTGGCTTGCTCGATTCTCCTGCTTTTCCTACGTTTCCGGGCATCAAGATTACACCAAGCCGTCTAGTTCCGAAGCAAGCAAACCGCACACCAGTTACTGGCTTCGAGTTCCATTCTCCACGTGCCGGATGGAAGGATAATCAGGGATTTATTCGTCAGGATTCACTCCACTCGCAAATTAACTTGAAACCAGGCTCGAAACAACCTGGTGTGAGAGAACAAATTGTCACAACACCTGCATCACTAAATCTTGCTCGTACTTCCTTGGTACTTCCAAATGCCATGAACCCTCGACGGCCGCTTGTCCTGAATCAATTCTACTGTTTTCCCTCACGCGCTCCGATCCTCGACATCCCTCTGAACATGTCCAGGCGCTCGCTGTTGGCTAGAAAATTCTGAGGAACACTGATACGAAGGCTTAGTGTTGCCGCGGCTCGGCTTCCGGCGGCTAGCCGGTTCCGAGCCGATTGATTTGAGCAAGAACTGTTACTAACTAGTCTGAAGTTAACCGCGCCACTGATGGTTGGAGGTCGACATTATTATGTAAACATTGTGGCGGTGCTCTCTCGGGCCACAGGGCCGACACTGCCGACTACCGTCTCTGCCTTCTACCTCTTCGTTCTGGCGCTCTCTATGTTCCCCTGCCCGACGCCCCTCCACTATGGCTCCGAGGTACCGGTGGAGTGACCCACAAGGTCTCAGTACCCTCAAGATCATCGTAAAGAAGGAGATATCTCAGTGGAAGGACGGGCTGTATCCAGAGCAGGAAAATATTGTTATACGCGTCCTGGACGGGCAAGATATTCTCTGCGGCATGACAACTGGAGCTGGAAAGTCTGGCATGTTTGCGGTGCCTATTATTGTCCTCCGAGAGATGGCGCGAAACCGGCAGCTGTACCCTGACCTACCGATTCGCGAGCTGCCGATGGGAATCGTTGTTACACCCACCAAGGGTCTTGCGGCGAACATCGTACGGCCCTTATTTCTCTCTGGGCCTGACTGGAACACTTTCTAGGTTCACGAGCTCAGTAAACTCGGTGTCCCTGCGTTCGCATATTGTCACGAAACTGTCACTGACGCGCGCAAGAGCGGCCGCAACCTCGTTGAAGAGATAAGACAATGCAAAACCTGGAGCATTATCTGCGTCGATCCGGAACATCTGCGCGATAAATCCTGGCGTCAAATTACAGCGTCCGACGTGTTTCGAGCGAATATTGTGTACGGGTGCGTGGATGAAGCACATCTGATAAAGCACTGGGGTGTGTCGTTCCGGCCCTTCTTCCGCCACATTGGCGCCTTCTTCCGAGGCCGGCTGCCTTCCTCAGCATCGATTCTAGCTCTGTCCGCGACGTTTGAACCCGGCGCTGCGACAAACAGCATCTGCCAGAGTCTCGGCCTGTCCGGCGACAACTTCTATCTTCTACGATGCTCCAATGAGCGCCCGAATACGCAATTCATCATGGAACCTCTCAAGAGTGGCCTTGGAGGCAAGGAATTCCCCGCCCTGATTCCGTACCTCAACTCGGGTCGTAAGGCCGTCCTCCACTGCCGGCGCATTGACGATGTATCCCGTGTCTTCACCTACCTCTGGAACTCTCTTCCTCCCGGCCTGCATCGCCTACGCCGCATCCAAATGTACCATTCACTCCGGTCTTTCGAGGACAACGCCGAAATTCTGCGGCTTTTGGACGAGGACCCTGAATGTCAAGTTGTCATAGCCACGGTCGCATTTGCTAACGGCTTGAACGTGAAAAGCCTATTGGATAGCATCTCGTTGGGATTCCCCGACACCGTAGATCAGCTCTGGCAGGAAAAGGGCCGGGTCGGTCGTGATCCAGAGACGACGGCGCGTGGGATTGTGTTGTATCAGCCTAGCGTTCTAAAACAAGCTCAGAAACAGTTATCGGGTACGTTCTGCTCTCCCCAATCCGAACAGACCCTGATACCTGATGCGTCAGATGCTCCAGCCACGACGGTCACCACGTCTAAACCCACCAAGTCCAAGCGCAAACCGGTGAAGCCTATGGAGCACTCGAAAGCTCTCGTTCTTGTGGAAAAGCGGTGCTATACCGCAGTGATCAACCGCATCTACAGGAACCCGCCAATCGAGACCTCCACACTCGATTGCATCGCTGCAAAGCGTCGTGTACCTTGCTCCCTCTGTGCAGCCCGAGTCAAAAAAACCCTGACGTTTCTCCCTTCTCCACTTCCTCCTGGACTCGTACTACCTCCATTCACGCCCCCTACCGTCACTCGTTCCGTTCCGCTCTCCGCTGCAGCCAAGAAACTGAAACTGAAGCGGAAGGAGCGCACGCAGGCGGAGGCCATGCTTGTGGCCTTTGGTGAAACTGTCCGGCGCGCGGAACACCGCCGCAAGTCCAATCGTCATCGACCTAAATCATCTTATTTCCCTACATCGATCCTCCAATCTGTTCTCGATGCATTGCTCGCTGTCAATTCTCCCGCCGCTCTCACTGCTGTTGTTTCTTCATGGATATTTGCTGTCCGCCACCTCGATGCGCTCTATGATGTTGTGAAGGAGATACAGGTCGATATTACTGCAGACCGCGAAGAGGCCCGACTCGCAAAGAATGCTAAGGCTCAAAAGAAGCGTCAGGCAGAGAAAGGTCATCCAGATTCCGACTCGGTGGAAGATGAAATGGAGGATGGTATGGTTTCGGAGGCGGAGTCGAACACTGAGGACGAGCGTGCTTCTCACCCGCGATCATCCCCGGTTCCACCCCCGGCAAAACGCACCAGAACTACCGGTGCATTGGCGGAGGTCACGAATAAGGTGCGCCCGGCAAGGCGGATTCCAGCTCCGAGGCAGAAGCAGTTGGACGCTGCGACGATCTCTGCTGGTTTTCGTCCAGAGTATCGGACGTCGCGGAGGCGCGCTGCTAAGGACTAAATATGCTTTTGTTCATTGCATAGTTCTACGCGTGGAATTGATGTATCTTTCTAATCGTCATCGTCCGAGTCAACATCATCAAGTTTTTCTGGTTCGTCTTCTTCGTCCGTGTCAGGTCCGTCTTCCAAGCTCATTCCTGGTGACAACTCAAATTCATCCTCATCGTACCAATCGTTGTTCATCACCCCCGTCTCCGTATCCACCACGACCGCCAAATCAGAGCCGCTCGTTAGTCGTTCATCACTATGATCCACATTGTCCCAAGCTTCAACAGAGTCGGCCGCTGCTCTTGAAGCATTGGATCTATATGAACGATACGACCCACTGGATTGGCGCGACCCCGAAGAAGCAGCAGAATTGGCTGAGTGTGATGATAGATTCGAGCATCTGGAATGGGTGGAACCGGCAGACTGAGAACGGCTAGAGCCGGGTTCAGGGCTCTCAGGGGACAATGATCTGCTCTCGGATTGAGGGGTGTGAGGCGGCGAAGGAATATCAAGGTCCAGACTTGGTGCGTGCTCGGGGTCCAGCAGACGCCGTGTTTGTTCCATGGCCTCGAGCATGACCGCATATTCTCCGCTGTGCTTCAAGAATTCATCGAGTTTTCCGCCCTCGAGTCGCTGGTAGCCGCGGTCAAATCTGTTGACTGCAGCATGACCCAAGCTTCGTCCAGACCGGAACAAATGAAGCTCTTCCTCCTTGTACATACGAAGAAGGACGTTAAGCTCGTCGCGCAGATGGGGAGAGGTGTGCGCCTTGCTGCGGCGTTTGAGATCGAATGCCAACTCGATGTCCTCCTTGATCTTGAGAAAATGGTTGACGTTCGGCGCAATTGTTTGACGATAGAATTTATCGTCAAAGTCACCGCCCCGGCGACTCACCATGTCCTCCAGCCATCGGTTGTACCATTCCTGCAACAGATCGCCCTCGACGTGATTCCCAAACTCTCCTCGGAGACTCATTAGCCAATTGTTTAGTAGGACTGACTTGAGGTCCGGAGAGCACTCAAACTCGAGCAGTGCATACAGGTCTAGCATGTAGCGCATGTAGTTTTGGTTCGACGTTCCAGCGAAGGTGAAAATGAAGACCTATATACATCGTTAAAATTGAATCATACGCTCCCAATACACACATACCTTTAGTATCTCAAAAATTCGACCAACGTCGCCCTCTGGAATCGCATAGTTGAGTTCAATCCACCACCCGAATTCCATGATGAACAGGATGGAATTGCTGAGGACCCTGTCGCCGTCGAATTCGGCTTCCTCGGTGTGAATTTTTGGTCCGTCATCCGCGTCTCTGGCTTTGGTGATTTCCGGGACAGCTGGAGGTAAATCTGCGTCTGGCTCAGAAACGTCGTCCTGAATGTCGGCCAGGCCACGCATCTCAGTGTCAATTTCGGACTGAGGAGGTGCAACGGGAGGCGGAACATCCGCTGCTGAAGGAGGAGCCCACGGCGACCCAGCGGGAATCTGTTCTCTAGTACCCGCCTCTTCGTACTCTTCTTTCGAGAGGGACTGATCATATGCTGTTTGTGACGCATATCTTTCTCGCAGGATGCTCGCCTGTTCTAAAAGGTCGTCCAAACTCGGGAGAGCATCGTTTGCCGACAGTTCTTCGAAATGTGCGTGGATATCGCCGTCAATGCCCAGGACAAGACTTGGGATTGCTGAGATTGTGGATAAAATTGCCAAAGTAAACACATACCGCCAGCAATCCAGTACGCGCGCCTCCCAAATCAAAGTCATGCTCCGACTTGTGGGGTAGAAGTCGCATTTTTTGAGGTCAGTTGGGCGCTTCATGTTCGCGGCATTGGAGCTGCGTGAGAGGGAGGAGGGATCCTTCGAGGCCGCAGGACCGTAATGGTTTGAGGCGCACGAATTGAGATCCGTGGCCTTGGTATGCCACGTTTCGGGGGTACTGATGACGTTGCGGAACGACTCGTATATGTTGGGAGTGGTAACCAAGATGCGCTTTAGACCCATGATGGTTGCGTGCGATGCCCCGTCTCCGCGAACCCAAGACAGGATTTTCTTGGTTTTTTCGGGCTCAATTCCCATCTGTTCGTCAAAGTCTTTCAGAGCACGCTGCATGCCCTGCGAGGTTACTTCGCGCTCGCTATTTGTTGCCAGCGCCTGAAGAACTGTTTTGATAGGCTCGAGGGGATGCTTTGCGAGGTTGTCGCGAAAGCGACGGGATATTTCCTTTTGGAAATGGTTGAGATGAGGGGTGAAGCTGACGAGAACGCGGACAAAGTGATGGTCGGAAATGTGGAAGAGATGATCCCAGTCGATGCTTTGGAAGATGCTTTCGGTCGTCATTCCTTGCCGCTCTTGTTTGATGACACGACCGACATGATCGTCTGCATTGAAGGCACCCCTTATATACTTCTTGAAGCGGAATGCCGTGCACGCGGTGCCAACCTTGAGCTGGTTCTCGCGACCGATGCCGTGCTCGTACACGCGTGAGTATTCCTGGACATTATCCAAAATTTTACCGTGCTCAGATTCATCGTCCGCCGTTGCCTCTTGAACATCAGCCTGCAGGTCTGCCAGGCTCGCTGCAGACATCGAGTTCAATGCTTTGCGTGCTGTGCTATCGCTAACCGTCGACCCCAAGCGGCAGTACACGCGTTTGACGTCGATATGGGATTGGCACGCAAAATGCCAGATACCAAGCGGCAATGCGAAGTCCCCGCTTGCGTACGCGTTTCGGCTGATGATAAAAGAACACAGAGCAGCTACTTGGATCTACACAACATGGTGACTCAGTCTGATTCAGTAATAGAGAAGATATTGCACCGAGCGTACCATCGGGTGTGGGCGGCGTTTCCGAATGATTACTTTTCCCTTCACACGCGGCGCACAAAAGCACTCGAGTAGATACCACACAAGCTGGTCTGCTCGCTTGTATCTCTCGACAAGGTCGCCAATCGTAAACTCCATGTGATCCCACGTCGCGGTTAGAGCTTCTTCATTTCTTCCGTTCGTGGTTGCGCGCACATGAGTGCGGCTGTCCGGATCATCATCCTTTTTCGCGAGATGGCCGATACGACGATAGGCTTCGTCTCCCACTATTCGCGTAGCCCACGCATTCAAGCAGGGACGAGCAAAGCGTATCTCCTCGAGCGGCTTGCGGGGCGAGAATGCAGCGTCCACCTGATCAGGGTACTTCTTCTTTGGCCGACTTTGCGGGTGGTTGTAAAGAAGGTCGATAAAATCTGCCATCTTAAACGTCGACGATCCCTGGAGGAATGCTGTCACAGTCGCCTGATGCTGGGGTGTGCGAGGGTCTGGTTCGTCTCGTCGATGAGCATGGAAGAGTGTGGCCAAAAAGTCACCGAGATTGGTGAAGCCATAAGTACTGAGGACGTCGTCGACCTTGTCAAATTTTGTGCGCTTAGGGGCACGCAGACGAGGCTGGGTACTAATTGAAGCTGCAGGGGATGGAGTTACGGGAGTTTGTGGCGCTGAAACGTATCCAGGGATAGAGCCTGGTGGAGGGATTGTGGGGATGGTCAAGACCGGTACTCGTCTCCAGGCCCGCACTGATTTGATTGGTGGGGTATTTTCCTCCATGGGGCGTTCGTCTGGGTCCGTGGATGAGCTCTACGCGTGTGATGCAGCGAGATAGGTCGTACGGAGGCAGAAGAACGCGTCGAAGCCGCAAGTCACACCTTGTGACCGACCGCGCAAACTCCGATGTTTACATAATACATTCGACCTCCAATCAATCAGCTCGGCAAAACGACAGACTACAACAAGCGAGGTACGAGCTCAATTTTGTTGTAGCGTCTGTTTATAAGAGACTAGTTACTAACCCACCTTCAAAATTTGCGACTTTAGAGACGCAAATAAGGCCTCTTGCATTGGAAACCTTCAGTTTGAACTCCACAGTCGCCAGGCCTCAACGGCTCGGGCGGCTTAGCCGAACCGAGCGAGCTGTAGCCAGCCAGCGGCAACACTATACGAAGGAGGCTGTGGCTCTACTAGTCGGCTTCGCCCAATCAACACGCATAAGCCCAAATGGCCAAGGCATTGCTTTCGCCGGTTCGGGATTTTCACTGGGTTGATCAGGACATGTATTTTGAGCAGCCTCCCATATGTTGTACAATTTGATTTTGTACGAAAAGTTCGTGGCACAGCCAGAATTGAATCAGCAGTGTGACTGCTATATCGGCAGCCGGACTCAACCTTCGAGGGTACAGACAGATTTAAAACCGCCGCGAGTATGATCATGCGTGTTACAATTTGGGAGCTTCTTGCGAGCCACGCTTGTTTGGAATTCAACACATGTCACATACACAATCTAGTGCCAGTGGGCGAGGAACTGTAACCGTTTAATTCAGGCATCATCTCAGTCTTTCAACGGAGGAGATACCGGCGTTCTGGGTTCACGCCGCATGCTAGCGCAGGAACCAAGGTCTCAGTGCATCAAATCTGGCTCCCATTGCGCGGTAATGCTAATCTGACAGAGTGAATGGAATCCTCGCCGCAGCGATGGAACAATAATGATCCCCGTCCCCGAGGGCTGGAGCCCATCGTGCTTCCATCCATCAGCCCTGTCACATTACCCTCAAATAGACGCCGCAGGGTCCGCAGTGGATGCACGGCTGTTCCTATGATGAGAATAATTAGAGTAGCCCGTGCGAGCACGGCAGAGCCCGCTATTATCTTCAGCACTGGGTCTCATTTCATGTTCTTCTATTTAATATGTATGCCGGACGCTTCAACTCTCAGTAGCAATAGTACTAGTGGTAGCCCTTGGACCGAGTTTTGGGCTTGAGTTGGGAGCAGACTAAGTTGGTGTCTTATTCACCTTTACACTTCCGGATATGCTTTCCGTTCACAGTCCATTCACTGCTGTCCATGGACTCACTTCAGAAGGGCGGATTGAGTTTTCGAGAAAACATCATATTGCTCTGAGTCTATCTTGCTCACTCTCGCCTGAGCTTTGCTCGGCTCGAGTTCGCAAGGGAACCCACCCTACCATTAGGCGTTCCTATTCCCAATAATTATTGTCCATTTTCTAAGGGTTCATCCTTGCTCGCCCTCGCCCGAGCTTCGCTCGGCTCGAGCTCGCAAGGTAATCGAAGAGCCAACGTCTAAGTCAGCGCAACATCCAAGGTATGCGCAGATGAACCAAAAGGATGGCTGAGTCGAAGTGAAATCACTCGGACACCCCTCGATCGAGACTCGAGTTATTGAACCACACTATTAATTATGGTATAATCCGCGAGATAGGTATTTTTCTATTGAGCCTTCTGAAAGAAGTGCCTGAACCACTGTGAAAGCTATGCAAGAGGACTATGTAGATCTCACTGTTGACCCTGAGTCAGTTTCATATCGAACACTGTCCTTAATTGCGAGTCAGTATGTCAAGGCAAGTGTGCACTGTTGCTCACTGTGGTCTAGGTGTAGCGTAGTGTAGCCCCGGCTCGGTTCTGTTCTGTTGCAAGTTAGAGTACCAGTGAACATAATGTTGGATTTAAGCGCACCTATGAACTTCCAGCATGAAGCTGAATAAGCAATTGCAGGACAAAACCGAATATGAACTAGATGGGACGCACTGTGAGCAATTGATAATTATACGCACCGCGTTTAAACGGTTTTGAACGGTTGAATCAACAGTCATTGTTGGGATGAGAATAAAGGTTGAGCAGATGTGACAAGTCAGGGAGGAACAGCAACACCGCAGGACCCGGGAAAAGGCTCCGAGATTTCGCCAAGCACAGTGCTGGTTTGAGAACAGCTGGATCGAAAGTTAGCCCGAGACGACTCAGCGCACACTGATTGTATCAACATACATGTGTGCTCCTTCCCCCAACGTTGTCGGAAATGTGCAACTCGAGTCAAAAAGTCTAAAGATTTGATCTAACGAGCTGAGAATGATTACAAGCTGCGAGTCCCAGAGTCAGCGAGGGTCAATTTATGTAATTGGGGTCAGGATGTACCGGTCATTCTGGCCAGCCGAGTACATGTATGTCGGCGTCACGGACTGGTCCCTCTTGTGAGCCAATTACCTTAAGTGGTTCAAAGGCTCGCTGGAACGAGACTCGCACGTCCGCGCGAGCGCCGACCAACTCAGATTGCGCCACCGACTGGATCCGTCGCTCAGTTTTGTCGAACAAGCCTTTAATTTGCCCTGCATACTCAATGGAATTGCAAGCAGGTGCCCGTTGTTACCGGTTACGGTAGCGTAAATATAACTATTTTCGTCGAAGGTAAATTCACATTGTGTCATATGTTCAAGAGACCGACCGTGTGCTACCGAGTTTCAGGCGCTGGAGAATTTTGAACAGGGATCACTCGAGGGTCGCAACTAGGAAATCCAACGGCGGATACGAGTGGTTTGCGTTGGATGGAGAGATATTGGGGTGCCGGCACCGGTAGATACAACGTTCGAGCACGGTGGATTCAAGTAGAAGCAGTATCACCAGCACCGAGAAGTTTGATGATCGAACGTGATCGAGCAGACTAATTTGTGGTTTTGGCACAGGCTTAATGGTACCCCAGACCACCGACCAGATGATCAGTACGATTGGGCAGGTCACGCTGGAGACCCAGACCGTCCAGGGCACCAGGAGTTTCAGCTGCGAGACGCAAAGAGCGGAGGAGTTGTGACTATGGGATGTTCAAGCACAGCCTCCGAGTTAACCTTGGACACAGGGTAAAAAGATCTGAAGAAAAATAAATGAACAGACTCCGGGCATGGAGCAGCCAAGATTAAGGAGGCCCATGTCCTAGAACATAATAAGTGTTGGATTCAAACAGGAAAACCAGAGAGACCCCCGTACAAAGAAGATAGTGGAGCTGAACGCCGGCTGAATTCAACGTTTACATCAAGCTCAGCGCGACGTCGATCAGTGGTTGGGGACTGTAAGTTGCTGTAACGTTAAGAGCCGATAAGCTAAGCCAGGGCTGGAAGTTCGGACCGAGGGTGGTCGCAGCGGACGTACTGAATAGTTGCCATGGGTCAAGAGCGAACTGAAGCAGGTACCCAAAAGCGAAGAACCGATGAGGTGGGATCATGATGACCAGTTGCATCGGGAGAAATTGTCCAAGGACCCTCAGGGCCCAGGCTGGCGTCGAAAGGTGCGGCTACGAGAGGGTGAAGGAGACCCACTGAGAAGGATCTCGATGAGCATTGAGCAGACGTAAAGCAGGAACAGGTCCGCTCCTGAGCGATGACGCAGCTAGGTATGGGCGCATGCGGCTCACGACACAAAGGGGCGAAGATGCGATCAGCCGGACATGATGAACAAAGAAAATGAATGGGAAAGATGATGATTAACAGTTGGAACTGAATGGAAAACAGTGATAAGATCAAGTTCGACCAAATAAGGGAATCGGGCCCCATATAGGTGGTTGTAAGGTAGGTGTTTTGAAAGCACCACAACACCCGCTACTAAAGATAGCGGGCATGACCGTCAAATTTACAATACCCAATATAGAAAAGAAAATAGTGTGCCTTTTGGTCAAGACTTTTAAAGTCTGACATGAGATAAAAGCCGAATCTTTCTGTCCTTTTCTTTCTCCTTCGTCCACCTCCAGCCCTCTATCTAGCCTTGTACCCGCCACCCTCCGCCCAGTTCCGTTCTGTAAATGAGGTCCAAAGTGCGTCTCGGTCCCGGCCTTGTGTGATTGATTGATGACCCCACCGTTATTGCAGAGGCCCAAATTTCGGTTCAAGAACCTGATGGCTTCCCCAGTCGGGATTGGAACCGCGGTATGTCTCGGCGTCACCGCTGAGGGCCCATGACCGACCCAGCATCCTCCTTGCTTCAGGCGAACCAAATCTGCTTCAAAAGGTTTGAGGAACCTCTCACGCCGGACAATCCTCCAAGCAACTTCAGGCCTCGAGCTTACAATGAGGTACCTTCATTCCTTCAATTTTTTATGCTCCAGCATAATGAAGAATCTCCAGTCAAATAAAAAATCTCGTGCCGTGGCATGCCGCTATGGCGGTCACTTGGCACCTTTAATAAAACACACATATTTTGTGCCTTTTCGGGATTTTTTTTTTCGGAAATCGTGTTTCGTGTTTTTTTTTGGCAGGGGTTCAAGTTCAGAATCATATTTCTTCGGCGTTGTCAGGCTACGGCTAGCCACGCCAGCGTGATGGGCCATCACCAAGTGATGGCAGCTCGCGAAGATATCACTGTCTACAACAATGGCAGCCTGCAGGACCTAGCTGAGGCTAGCCAATGAGTCGATCCTTCTGCTGGCTTTACAGCCTTGGTCATTCAGCATGGGACTGTGCTCTGAACCTCTCCCTCATTCAGCTAGAGGGACTTCAGCCAGACTTCAATCAAGTCAGATTAAGGAGGGGACAGGTTAACAGCTGCCTCACACAAAGAGCAGCTAACCAAGCCATATCTGGCAGGCCTGAGTGATACAGTGAGGTCCAACTTGGGTCCAACAGGCGAGGGGGTCATAGGGAGTGGATGCAACAGAGGCAGTAAGTAGGCCATCATCTCGGCATGCACAGCCGTCCGGCCTGATGACACCGAAAAAACTTGATTCTGAACCTGAGCCAAAAAAAAAAAATCACAAAAGTTCAGAACCTCAAAAAAATCACAAAACAGCCCAAACAGGACATATATCCCGAGCAAAGGCACAAAATATATGTGTTTTATTAAAGGTGCCAAGTGACCGCTATGATGTATCAAACGTTGCATAAATGCAACCACAAACATAAATACTTTTAGATCGAATATATATTTTCCCCATTGCTCAGTTTCGTTCTGGATTGCATGGGTACATCCCATACCTATGTAGTATGCACCCTCCAAGCCAATTCCAGTCGTAGGCGGCCCCAAAGGACCCAGAAGAACTGTTTTAAGTCCGTCGGCATTTTCCGCCTCAAACGTAAGCACTAAATCGGGTCGGCACACCGGCATCATCTGTCTTTCTGCCGAGCCGCCACACATGTGACATGGTTGCCCAAATCGAGCCCAACCCGACGCGCACCCGCCTTCGAAGTGAATCATAGGCCCTTGCTTTGACTGAACTCGCGAGGCCCGCACATATATGCTGTAAGAATTTCAAGGGTTATAATAATTAATTTGGATTTTAAGTACATCAGGTACAGCCAAGGTACAGCAGACTGGACGCGTCGTGCAGGCGCCATGAAGAGAGGGTGCAAATAGTATGACTGCGTTTGTCGGACTTTATTCGAATGCAGGCAATGCAAAAGGATGCAACGCGATGCAACGCAATGCAACGCAATGCAGTGCAATGCACCTCAATGCACCTCAATGCAACCCAATGCAAGCACGAAATGCAGGCTGATGCACTGCAATGCACCACCTGTTTGAGTTGCTATTTTACTGCATTCAAGTGCACTTGAGTTGTACTACAGCTTCAAAGCATTCCCTTGCATCCAAGTGGCTACGCCGACCCCGAATTCAACATGCCGATTGATCGCAGCGTTGCCGTTGTCCATCGACTTCGTTTTCTATGGGTATTTGTACGTGAAACTCTTTGCTCGTCGTAAAAGTCACTATTTACGTTCCTACATGTCCAAATGACAATAGTCCTCCCTCATAAGGTACAGAGTTGGAATCGATGGGGGATAAATGTGTTCAGCGATGGTCCACGCCGTAGTTATGCCGAAGATTCATTGGGCGGCAGCGTGACAGAAAGTGCCGCCCCCAAAACAGTCTGGGGGGCGGCAGGGGCGGCTCGAGGCGGCACCGGGCGGCACTTTCACCGTGCCCATTGCAATGCATTAGACTGCATTGACTGCATCGCTTTGCATTTGAATAAAGTCCGAGAAACCCCGTCATAAAATAGCGAGCAGCATGTAAGCCGTGGGAATAGCATCCCGGCGACACACGCCCAGCGGCGGCCAACACGCACATCACACACACGAGGTCGCACGGGGGTGGATGCGCCGTTCGCCGTAGTTGCCACTAGCGCGGCCGCCGGCTGACTCCCCAAGGTGGTTGGTGCAATGGTGGGTGGGAGCGGTCATGATGATGTGCCGCTGCCTTGACCTCGAATAAGAAGCGCGACGCGACGCACCTCAAACCTCAATCTCCACGGACACCGGTCCTTACGGCGCAGTAAATACTGCAAGCCCAACGCACAGGTGGCGGGGTGATGGCGGGGTGACGGCACTGATGGCGGTGGACGGCGAAGACATGGTGGAGCGATATGTACACAAGGAAAGCGACGGTGCTGGGGAGCGCAGCGAGAACTTAAGGGGGAAGGAGAAGGAGAGATGGCTGACAGCCCCTTTGTTTGCAAGGAGCAAACAAGTTGCCGAGAATAATTACCGGATTTAGTGCTTACGTTTGAGGCGGAAAATGCCGACGGACTTAAAACAGTTCTTCTGGGTCCTTTGGGGCTGCCTACGACTGGAATTGGCTTGGAGGGTGCATACTACATAGGTATGGGATGTACCCATGCAATCCAGAACGAAACTGAGCAATGGGGAAAATATATATTCGACCTAAAAGTATTTATGTTTGTGGTTGCATTTATGCAACGTTTGATACGTCATAGACCGCCATATGCCGCGACGCAAACATAAGGAAAATCCTCCTTCACAATTTTCTGACATTTTTCATGAAAGTTTCTTGTGACACTGGTTGAACTATTCAGATAATTCGGTGAAAAAATGGGTGAATTTTGTTTTGAATAATGCACTACTCTTTATGACGTACCAAACGTTGCGCATCGGAAACGTTTGAGGGTCCTTGTGGGACAAAACCTCTATTTTTTAGTTTGCTGGACTTATTTTCTCTAGATCTCTAGAGAAGTGTAAAGAATTGTAAAGATGAGGGGCAAATTTAGCAGTTTGCCGAGATCTTTGAAGATCTTTAAAGATCTTCGAAGATCTCGGAAGATGTCCGTGATTCGTGTTTTTTTCTTCGTTCTGACATTCTGATTTTCGGTCGAGATCTTTGAAGATCTTGGGCAAAAGCCGCGAGGAGAATATCTGTTGTTCAAGGGAGCCGGCGCGCATCAAGCGGATCAGTGCCAAATCAGTCGATCAAGAAAATGACAATCAGAAAGGACGGCCCGGAACGGCACTGCTCGGCATTCGGAGTTGCAAGCTTGGCTCGAAACATTACTCTTGGCCTGGAACTTGGCCAGCTTGAACACTGTTGAGAATCACTCTGATTGGTATAAGCTGTTGAAACAAGATCAGGCAGCTTGAGTTCCCCGAATCGGCCGATCTTGCAATCTGGCCTGCGACTGGCTGCTGGAACTCATCTAGATACATGTCACTTCCTTGCTCTTCATTTCAGGAGATGCGGCGAGCCACGCTCCACTGTCTCGCGCAGTATCTCCACTTGCAGCTCGCACACAGGTGACACGTGGAAGCACATAGATAGATTCTCCCTGTGCATCTCCCAGCATCTGTCGAGTTTCTTTCTCTCTTACGTGTTGCCCGCTCACCATCGACTAGGATTCGAGCTGAGAGATGGGTGCCGCGCCACAATATCTCTTCTCAATCAGGAACACATTTTTTTGAGTGAAGTGGCGGCTCGTTTTACATGGGGTCAGAAGATCCGAAGTCGGGCGAGAGGAATACAGGGGGAGACTCGTCCAATATTTGGTGAGTGCAGACTGTACTGTCTACCCAATGATCATGATGTAACAATTTCCGACAACTAATGCACTAAATTAGGCTACTACACCCTCAATCACTCTATTGAGGTGGTTTCAGCCGCTAGGAACCTAGGCCGAACTCCCGTGTACATTTGACGGTGAAACGGCACTACCAAAAGTAGCTCGGGGAGCCCTGGGATCGCTCATCGCTGTCCCTTTCGCCCAGAACAGCCATCGGTTTAAGCGCCTTAGCTTTGATTGAATGCCGTGGTTATGGACGACAGAAGTGAACCAAGCACTCTAGTCAGGCACCGGCAGACAATATCTCGGTCGCTCAAAAATCACACCGGTATGTGTTCTGGTCTGAAACTCAGAGTTATGATAGGCCACCGGCGTTTGACTTGGTGCGGAGAAGGTTCCCAGAGTTTTCGCCTGACACTCAGGTTCATTGGTTGGCACATATATGTTCTCGGGGATCTCGGGGATGTTCAAGTCTTGGTTCACGTGAGATTATTACTCGGTGGTCCAGTGGACTCATCGTGCTGACTTTGATCCGGCTCCATGTAGGTGCTAAGTAGAGTACAGTACCCATGCCTCGTCCGTGCGACACTGGCGGATCGAGAAGGAATTTACGGCCGGGGAGTCGGAAAGATCTTTGCCTATGTGCCACTACTGCTTATCACGGGCTCTTTAAGCTTTTTAACTCATCAGCCAGTGGATCTGGTGGCTGATCAGGGCCTCCGGAAATCTCTACGGTTTGGCCGTGCAAAAGTATTCCGCCTACAGGAAGCAGATGACCGTCAACTTGAAACTGCGCGGTGAACAGAAGAAATGAGAAGTCAATTTCAACTTGCCTAGACGGATGCGAATTGTATGACGGTACATAGTGTGGATTCCAAGTTGCAAGACGTCAAGAACAAACACTGGTACAGTGGAGCAAGAGTTATAGGGACTCCGAGTCATTTTTGGCCCCCCGACACGCACCGGGTTTTGTATAATTATGTGATTTGTGCTCTGATTCTGATACATATAGTTCGCTGCTGGTAAAGCTTGTAAATCGGTCCATGTGGAATCTGAGCTTGCAGTGGGATGTTGTGTTTTACAGCAATGGCTGGTAAAGGGAGAACCTTGAGTCAAAAGATGAGATAGATCATCGGGGACCAGCCCTGCCTTTCGAGCGTCCGGACAGGTGGGCGAAAGGTTCGAGATATTATCAACCCTTGGTTGAACCGGCACCTCGGGCACGGGTTCGTTTATTGCTGCTTGAACTATTGGGTCATTTACGCCAACCTTGGATTCACACGTCCCAAACTGAGACGCTCAGAAAGAGTTCGAAGCTGCGCAATTTCAACTTCGGACATCTCTCGGGAATCAACTTCAGCGATGCGCGTATTAACTGTTCTAACATTCCGCTAACCCTTCAATGTTTTGGATTGAACCCCACGCTCCACGGATCTACTAGTCTTTCAGTTCTCTTCCGTTCATCAATATCCACCGGTATACGCGTGCTCATACCTTGTGCCCAAAGATATTCACGGCCCGCTCCGAGCACAGGCAGGTGTGTACTCATTCTTCCGGCTTTCATGCTTTTCTTCTGAAGGCGCAGACTGTAAACGAGTCAATGATACTCCCTTCTCCCGCTCTCACCGACAAAGCGATCGAACCAAAAAAGTTAGGACGATGCTGTACTCGGCGCGGCCCGTGGCAGTCGGCATATTCGACTCTTGCAATAGATTCCCGGTGAGCCCGTGTTCCTCGTCAAATCTTTCATCTCGTTCTGGATGTGCAGTGCAGCCAACAGAATTCGGGAGACCAGGGGACATACATTATCCTTCGAGATGTCAAGAAAGGCATCCGCGCGTCTTGAATGATCTCGGCATTCATAGTAAACACTTCCGAGTCGCTTTGCCTCAGTCTTGGCCTCTCCTCGCAAGCCAAGCATCCTCTCCTCGCTGAGTGATTCGAGGGATAAAAATGAGAGGGACTACCAGCGAATGACTGATGGATATTGGGCACCACTGTCGCAGGGTACAAAACGGGAGCGGGTAGAAGAAAAGAGTTGCCACATAATCTATCGCCCGAACTGTAAGTACGGAAAAATGCGCCGCAGTAGCGGCTCTGTGCCTGAATTTTGCACATCTAGTGTCGGGAATACCTTGCTTATTGTCCTTTCCGGGCCAGGTTCGGAGTCACTGGTCGGTTCTCGGGGATCTCGGGGATGTTGAATTTTACAAAGCAGTTGTTCTTTGACTCAGCCATCTTGGGTTGAAGGAATGGTCAGAATGATCGGGCTCTCCGTGAGTCCAAAACTCGGACCAAAGGGACAAGATAAAGATCCTCCGCACCCTATTTTTTCTGCTCAAGCTCTCACTCGTACATTATATCCGTGCTACGCGACTGTTCCGAACCGTGGACCCTGCATGAATTCCAGCGCCGGAGGCTGCGAATGGACAGAGGACAAACTGGTCCATAGGTAGCTGGAGTTTTCTCGTCTGCACAAAAGCGCAGAAAGTGCTCGAGCCCGTAGCCGTGGTTCGTTCAGTGTGCAGTGCCACTGCAAGGAGCCCATGCGTGAGGTAGGGCCAGTTTGACCTGGTCTACGACCTCAAAGTACTAGTTGAAGTGTTCCGGTGCAAAGTACCGGATTGTTCGCGGCAGGCCAGACAACCCATCCGACATGGCGTTGGACCCAGTTTGTCGCAGTCATCCGGGACCAGCAATTGCAAGAAGGAACAAAATGGGCCTTCACGTACTATAGGGGACTGGCTGACATGCAACTAACCTTTGGAAACTGTGCGCTCTGATTGTCCGGGTATGAAACTTGACAGGACAGTGGCTTTGCTTTCACGCATCAAGGAGCTTATGTGGTACATATCTTTCGTGACTCCGAAACATGGATTTCCATTCCTTACATTTGCAAACTAGACAAGAGCTGCGCAAGACGTCGGCGGAGGGTAGGCACACATTCTCGGCCTCGTACTACAGGACTAGTATTCAGGCAAATAATGAGGCCTGGTCTGATGTTTCCAACCAAACCTGGAAGGCACAACTGAATATTTTCGTGTCGCGCGGACATCTCGGGCAAGAGTCGAGCACCTCGGGGCCCCACAGACACCTTCTCCAGGTCCTATACAAGCGACTTCAATGCATTATCCTCATGCTATCCCCTGAGCGCACAACTTATGAGCTGCACAATCAACTGACAGGGTCGCACAGTGTCGTTATATGTATTTGAAGTCAATTCCTGAGGCTACCTCGACGGTATGACCCGGAAGTTGTGGCACTTGAACCTGTGCAATGCCTACACAATATGTCGGATCGACATTGAGCCAGCCTGGCTCTACTACTATCCCGATATTCCACATCAGCCCGTGAATCGGTGATTCCGAGTTGCGGGGCGCTTCAGGAGAACCTCAAGGTTTAATGCAGTGGTCAAATCTCAGGTCACACACAAACTACGCCGAATTTGACGAGGCTCGGCGCTACCACGGCAGAAAATCATCATGTTGTTGCTTAAAGCCCTCTTGGCCTGAAGCCGTTGAATGAAACAACCATAATTGTTACATTGGGAGAACTGGCACAATTGCGTTGAATCATAATAGACAGCTCTGAAGGTGGCCTGCACTCAAGACTCAGCCAGAGGTGCAGTGTGTAAGTTTAGGTGTTGGTATACAATTTTACCCACAAGACACTGGCCGGTCCTACATTCAAACCGTCGTGGTTGTATCGACCGAGACAGGTGCATCAAATATTGTCTGTACTTCGGTTGGTTTGACTTGAGAGCAGTGGTTTAAAGATGTCGCAGCTATTCAGCTCATTTACTGGCGAACAGACACAATGGTTTGACTGTACATTGGCTGGAGACGTGTCTCAGCCTATATGATGGCATGGCTGATGACACATCAACGGCCATCTGCCGACGTCGTTCCGCGATCAACTGTGATCGGCACGAGCGATCCTGACTTCTTCAAAGATCTTGAGAGAAGTCAAAGCACGCCAAGCCACCAAGATCGCATGAAAATTGGTCCCAAAAATCTGTACATCTTGCAAGATCTCCAGACATCTTTAAAGATCTCGGGAAAATTTTGACATCTTTAAAGATCTTTAAAGATCTATAAAGATCTCGGTTAAAATCACGCAAACAAACACACAAAAACCCTTTTGTCCGACAAGGACCTTCATAGAAACGCAGACAAAAACTTTTGGGCAAGAAAAACTTTTTTTCTTGAGCCCTTGGATTCTCTTAGTGTGACATCTCAGCATGCTATACCAGCCTGTTGTGTGGCTCTGAGTGGAGACAGGCCTCCTTATGACAAGTAACAGCCAAATCAGGAAGAATCGAGTTGTTTGATGGACACCGGGATGTTCCGGCATGCTCTAAAAGTTCAACGAAGATTCATGTAGTTGAATTGGGTAAGTGGAAGTGTCAAGGTGCATTCCAACCAATGGTATATAGGAGGCACTTGGCCTACAACATGTGCAATTTCTGATGTGAAAAAAATAAAAATAAAAAAATAAAAAAGATCCCGCCATTACCTGCCCAGGGAATGGTGCTGCCAGGATATGTGGATCGATTCTGAACATACTGGGAGAGCTGTAAGGTACTGAACTCCACAATGAACAGAGCAACTGAATTGCCTCGAGGTAATTTTGCGGTCCGGGCCAAGTCCGGAGGCCGTGATTGTGTGTTGAAACTTGAGGCCATGCCAGTCCAGTGGACATTGAGTCACCAGTGTGTGAGGGGCTTCAGAGTATCTTGCGACCTCAACTAGGGTCACACTTGGTTCAATTGTTGGCCTTTTGTAGGTAAGTGGCATATTGGTAAGTGGCATATTGCTTGTGATGTTCGATATTTATGCGGACGGATTTGGCCTGAAAAAGGACCAACTGTCCGATCACTATGCGGACGGATGGGCCAAAAAAGACGCTCATCTCCGATCCTGGTATAAGACGGACATGGCTCTTCCGTAGCCATGTCCCATCTGTATGCGGACGGTCTGACAGAAATTTTAGAATTTTCTCCACCTTTTTACGATCAGAAACCACATTCCAGAGTCACCATGCCCAACTGCCCAAATTACCCAAGAAATACCCTCAAATGTACCCTCTCGTGCGCCAACGTTCGATCCGTTATGCGGACGTTTCGAGCCAAAAATCCGACCACCCGATCCTTATGCGGACGGATTTGGTTCGGAAAAGAAAGGACGGAAGGGCCAAAATCGGGCCATTTTGGATCGGACATCATTCAGCATATGCCACTTACCTCCTTTTGTGCACCTGCCGGGAAATTCCGATGCCGATCAAATTGTCTGATCTTCGCCGATTTGGCTGCCATTCACAGCCTGTTTCCTTCAAGAGCACATCCAATAGGGTTATATAGCATGCTGCGATGTCACACTAAGGGAATCCAAGGGGTCAAGAAAAAAACTTTTTCTTGCCCAAAAGTTTTTGTCTGCATTTCCGATGCGCAACGTTTGGTACGTCATAACTCTTTTAGCAAAGAATCAGCAGAAAACTTGAAACTTTGTTGTGAAATTACCAAATGAGGTGAATTATGTTTGAAAAAGTGCTGAATTTTTGGTGACATTCAAATAAACCACAAAGAAGTTTCGAGTTTTACCCCAACTTTTTTGGTGAAAAACTTCTGTCTTATTCAAAACAAATTTCACCGATTTTTTCACCGAATTACTTGAGATGTTCAACCAGTGTGAGTTGAAACTAGTCTCAGTGCCAGACTGTCCCGACATCCCAATTTGGGAACCCTGTCGTGACAGTCTGGGCCCTAACCAGTCACGCACAAGGACCTTCGCGTTGTGCACATGGGACCCCGAAATTCTGCCCGCCAAAACCTCAATCAAGCACTGCCACAGCCAGGACCCCGGTAAGTCTGCGGGTCCCCCACCGCCCATAGGATCGGTTTTTTGCAATTCTGAGTAGGCAGATGTGTTCAAATAGTGCATAGCTCAAACTTTGTCTCCAAGGTTTGGGACAGATTGGGCAAAAAATGGTCAAACAGGCACGTCCAAAATCGAGAAATCAGAGTGCGAAGGTGCGGCTAAGCGACTGGTTACGGCCCAGACTGTCACGACAGGGTTCCCAAATTGGGATGTCGGGACAGTCTGGCACTGAGACTAAGTTGAAACTTTTTACAATTCTTGCAATTTCCAGGAAAATTTTCGTCATTCCTCACAAGATTGGCAACATTTTGGCAACATTTAGCAAGTCTTTGAAATTCCAGTGATATTTCGTCTCAATTTTCGGAGCATCCATCCCTTTTAAGATCCTTGCTTTGTCCAACTTTTGACGATATCCAAACGATATCAAGGAAATTTCGTGACGAGGCACTTGTCGGACCTCCAGCACTAACTTGGCAGGCACAGAGAGAATGTGGGGCACGAGTCAACCCACCACTCTGGTGAAGGAGGAGGGTACCTACCGTGCTGCAACACTGAATCCCTGCAACACCGTGACTGAATCCCAAAACGATGAAGTTCGACAAGTCCGAAGATTGCCGGTTGATCACCGGAGTGACTGTCCCACGTCATGTGGCGGTGTTGTTGGTGCTGTTCCACGTGAGGAGAGGGTCATGACGGCGGGCGTGTAGGGGTTGGGCTGCAGTCTAGTATTCCTATACGTAGACAGACCTGTAACTTAGATACTTTTGAATCCCATATTGTCTTCTTTTACATCCTTTGTCTGTATAATTTCAACCAATTCCAAAGAAACATTCCGATACCGACTGAAAACTTTGCTCAACATTTCGCCAAAAGTTCTAAAAAATTACAGACGAGAACATACTTTCACAGAATTTTGGATATTCTTGTAACTGCAGCAATTTTCCGCAATTTTCTGAGAAAATTGCCAAAAATTGCTGGGGGTGGTTTTCCTGATGAATGTCCCCGAGCCGGCTAGCTCTTTGGAGCCTGCACCACCGACATCTGAAAGTATGCCTCGCAGCGATGGTGTCCAGCTCGAAGACTCGGAATCTGACAGCGACTCGCAAACCTCCGGAGCCATTTCTCCCATCTCCGTTGACGTGTTCCAGGAGGAGGATTTGCCGTCTGACGGAGACACCAGCGACGACAATTGGAGTTTAGTCCCGGACCCACGAGATCACGATGACCTTTTCTTCGAATTCAACCGCGAATCGACGACGCAGGCGGAGCTGCACGCTGAAGTTGTGCTTGAGTCCCACTGTCTCGACGTCGATCAACGTACCGCGAGCGTTTTTAGAAGGATGGGAGAGCGGATCGATGCGATCGACGAGGCGTCATTATCCAATGCCCCAATCTCTGCCCGTGAGGTACGGAAAACCGCCGCAGCACTGAGACATGAAAGAGCGAGGCTGGAGGACCTGTTTAAACAAATGCCCTGAATTCATATACAGTCTGTATCCCCTGTAATATCTCGCAAAAAGTATTCAGGTGTTTTACCTTGTTCCATGGCATTGTTGAGAGTCAGAGTCTCGTTTGTGAAAGAATCAATGGCTCCTGTACATATGTGTAGGCCAGACACAAGCAGGATGCTTGATTCTCCCATCCACGGCTCAGGAAAAGAGATGCGGACATCGCCGCATCGGGCTCTAGTGACCTAGGTATTTTTACACGGGGATTGTTCTATGCGGACACGTAGTATCGTGGGCTCTCCCAGCCTGTTGAATTGGACCACCGTGAAAATAAGTCCTAAACGAGGCAATCAGAGAAAAATGAACCACACTTTGTTCTTGTTTGGTGAACCGAACGTAAACGTGTTCGATCACATGACTGTCACCTGCTTCTGCTTGTTCACTGCGAACACCTGAGCCGATTCTCATTCGACCAACACACAGAACCGTGCCGCTAAGTACATTGAACAACACCACACACACACAAAATGACAACTAACAGTAAATTCGTTCGTAAATTCGCGGAACACCCAAATTAGTAGCGCATCCCTAGTCCCTGCACGATGCAGAGTCAGCGGTCGGACAACGCAGGTAAGAGATGCCGAACGGTTCAGCTGTTGCGCTCTTCGACAGGTGCTTCATCGATCACATCAACCTCGTCCGCGGAAGAGGAGAAATAGGCAGTTTGAGTATAGCGTTTCTCCATGCCACTAGGCTCATCCACCTCTTCACCGTCCTCGTTCGAATAGCCATCGCGGTAGCTGAATCCGCCCATAGGCGTGCGTTTCTGAAGGAATTCCGCTTCCTCCACATTGCGCTCCTCGGTATAGCCGTGGACGTAGCCGAATCCTCCCATAGGCGTGCGCTTCTCTGGTAAGGCTGAACTATGTTAGGAGCACAAAGGGACAGAGAGCGAGGCATGGGCATACAGATGGACGTGACGGGCTGCACTTCGAGAAGGCAGAGAACAAATGCGGTGAGGACAGGAGCAAAACGCATGGTGAATGTTCGATGAAGGTCTGCAAGAATTCGGGATCCCCAGATGAAGTTCCAGACGAAGAGCCATGCAGTCTTATACCACTCCCCACACTTGCCGGTTGGGTCAATCACGACACCGTTACAGCTGAGCCGGGTAACATATCCCTGGAAGAGGCACCTTGAAAGCGCTGCGAGAGACTAACCAGTTGGGTCACCCAGCGACGCCGTTGCATATACAGCTGGAGCGGATAATACGGCAGGCTGCGGACCAATCGACGCTTCCATCATTGCATTCCAAGTTGACGGACAAAAAAAATGAACCCGGACGTCGTGTTCGCTAGTTCTGAAGAAGGAAAATTGAAGGAGAGGTGCACCACCTTTCACGGAAAACCAGGGGACCTGACAATGCTCCGAACACCGTGATGTAGACTGGAGGCCATCTGGTAGGAGCGGTGAATATGACTGGAGTTGTCGTGTGTCCGAAGTTCTCGAACGCCGTGATCAAGGTTGACGAGAGCTTGATCATTCTCTTCCCATTGTTGGCTGTCGTAAGCCTTACAGTGGATTACATGAACGAAGTGCAAGACAGGGGCGCTCTGAAACTATGATAATCGGAAGCCGAAGCAAGACACAACGACTTGCACATGTTCAACGTCGAAGACAATCCGGCACAAGAGATGCCGACGGCAACTTCCGATTCACACGTAAATGGCGTGATTTGATCCACTCTTTCTTTTTGTCCACGTCGACCCTCATGTTCTTTTCACCCCACTCCAATTTGTCTATCTTGGACCCACTGGCTAGTTTCCTCCAAGTCGTTTACTCCGCCACGAACGGCTTCGTTACTCACCCGAGCTCTGCAAAGTCATACTTCGATCCTGGCGGCTGCCACTGCAGACTGTGACAACTTTGCCAGTAGGAGGACTTCGCTCGGGTGCACAGATAAATGCCCGGCCGATTGAGCATCTCAACCCCTCAAGTCGTCTTTCCGACTCACCCCATTCGCGGTCCGGTCTCACCGAATCCGGGGAAATTGCAGTAGTATTCCGTGATGGATTTAGAAGGCCCTACGAATCCATCATTATGCTCGTTAATCCAGGGGTTGAAACAGTGTTCGGCGACTGCAGTTCGGCATTTTACAGTCCATGCCTTGGTCAATGCAATACATTCACCCACCGACACTTCGTCCGTTCTATCTCCCCACTTTGAAGTTTGGCGTCACCAGTGACCACAAAGTCGTTTCGATCCTCTACAGCGCTACCGCAATGGTTGGAAGTCACGAATCGTACAAGATGGAATACACCCCTCTCATGCCGACGATCCCAGAGGACGGCGCTGAGGACGAGGCGAGGGGCAATGAACCTTCCCATGAAGCATATCCCCCGTGCTACCCTCTCATCGGCGCCATAATGGCCTTGGTGGCGATTTTGGCGGCCGCCGCGTTCTTTCTCAACGTGTTGTCTGAGGCCGAGCCGCTCCTATCACCCAGCGAGATCGAGTCCATCTACCCGATGGTGCTACCGTCTCCGAATCTCGACAAGGGCCGCGATATCCTAGTGCAGAAGAAGCTCAAAGGTACGTGCCTCTGTCAAATTGTTCACAGACAGGTGAACCTTCTATTCAGCACCGAGGATGATATTTCCATCCTACTTCACGAGGGCGAATGCAGCCGCACCGGATACGGTGTATCTCGCCGGATCCTCGGTAGTACTGAGTCCAACTGTACGTTCAATTTGTTGCTGTCTTGCTCCGAACTAAATGTGGCCCGTCAAGGACTCTATGATCTATCATTGGAGGTCCAAGAGCCGCTTCTTTCCCTTATGCTATATCACCGCCTGGGTTTCACCCACCGAGGACCTCATCCGGGGCAGCAAAAGCTATAAGTCCGATGGTGACATCACGTCGATTGAAATATGGAATGTGACTACGCCGGCCAACCCAAAGACGTTGAAGACGATGAGCTGGAACACGCGCCCTCAGCGTGTTTCGCTACTGGGAACAGTCAACTTTACAAGCGTGGAAACGCAGCGCCGTGATTTGGAGCTCGACGGCCAACAGTTGCGGGCGCCAACACCGCGTTTCAATTGTCTTGGGGTCACGGAAATCACGGTCGAGGTGGTCTGATCGGCTTGCTACTTGGAGTTCGACCAGGTGATTTGTAAAACCTATACATGTCCTTGTGAATGCAGCCCGGAGAAATGCGCGATGACCTCCTTTCTTTGAAGAACATACACAGAGTAAAGTGCAGAACAATGGTCGTGACGTTGGCGAATCGCGATGTTCAGAAAAAGCGAAAACCCTGGATCAGACTTATTAGAATGACTTGTTGCCTCTTCAGATTGACTGAGAAGTCGCGTAGATTTGTACGTATAACAATTTACTGCCACTTCGTGGTGCTACTACTGGTATTCATGTATTTTAGCTGGTTCTCTTCGACGAAGTCATACACCTTCCGCCAGTCCCGACAGATATGCACCGTCCCGATCCCATCAGTCCCGCCCTCCATGTTCTCGGCGTCGAGAGTTGTGTCGCTGACACACAGCACGGTCTGTCGGAGTAAGTTGAGACAGTGCCCCGCATGGTGATCAGTGCTGCCTGGATTTACGATTGCTGCGCGGAGACGCTGGAGACAGTGCATCTGGTGAAACATTGCCACACCTATTAAGCTGCATGAGCGTTTGTGTAACTAACTTTTAAGGCAGAAGGTTCGCGACATACCGAAACTTCGCCCTGTACAAGAGCTGGGTAAGACACATATTTCGCTGCCAGTTTGAACATGCTACACGTAAATGTTCCTACACCGGTCAGAGCTGTGGTGTCGAGGGTATCTTGAACTACTCTTGTAAGCCACGGAGAAAGCTGGTATAACTTCAGCGTAGCAGCTCCCGCCGCCATAGCACTGCCCGAAATATCTTGCAAACCAATTATGTCTGGGGTATAGACCGTTGTCGTGGCCTAGTCTTCGTTGGTTGAATGCCAATGAAAACCGAAAAAGCACACGCACATATTCTCCGGCGGCTGCAAAAGATGAAGGTGGACGAAGGAGGTCTCGACGAGTCCATGTAAAGCCCCCGATTAGGTTCGAGCCGGGAAACAGGACAGCACCGAGTGTGTGAACCCCGGACTCCCCAGGTACAAAATTTTCCAACGCCGGCACAACGAACACTACAGCCGTGTGAGATGGGATGACGAGTGATATAGAGACGTTTGAAATCTCCGCCCACATGCAGGGACCTGAGAAATGTATCAACAATGAACACAAGGACAGCGGTCTGAAACAGGCAAACATTCAAGGATCCCTGCTTTCGACCAACATGTGATCTCTTCACCTGACGGCCCAACACTGAGTGTGGCGCGCATTTGGTTGGGAAGTGGGCGAATGAAAGAAGCCAGAGCTTGATCCCATAGCTGTGAAGGTCAAGTGCCACCGCTAGAAGTAGATGAGAAATCGCTACAACCACGGCCTGGAATCAATCACCCGAGCCGGACAGTTCTGACCGGTGAGATGATTGAGCATAGATTCCAAAAGCATGAGGCAGCATAGTGCGTCGGGCGAGCTATCGGAGCGGAAGTAAAGGCGTGTGTAGAGAAGGAAGAGCTTGACGAAGTCCAACACGCACCCTGTAAATCAAGTTTCGCCAGACAATATCCGGTGGTCGGTGATGTGAATGGTTGGGCTGAAGATTATTTTGTAGCAGGACAGGTGGGAGTCAAGATTGTTGTCTGTAGCCTGTGTTACGCGTCCGTCTACATATCGGACACGCACTTGGACGTCGGAACAAGGGCGTGTCGGGCGTGAAGTTGTATCGCTCTAGGAGGGCAGCTGGATCCTTAGCAATTTGACAGGTCGAATGAAGGGAAGCGAGCGCTTGGGCTTTGCATGAATCTTCCTGAGCTATCATCGATATGGTTGCGAGATATCCTTCACCTGTGTGAAGCACTACTTTTCAGCCTCTCCCCGAGCTTGATTGCGATGTCCCTGGATTCCCCGGGACAGCGAGATAGATTCCACATGCGAGATGAAAGCGAGACGTGAGTTGGGCGCCAGCCAGCGTTCGGTGAGTCCCAATTCTGAAGCAAGCTCACAGAAGGTTCGGTCGTCGTGGACCGTGGTGGGAGTCGGGAAGGAAACACCGGCAAATGATCGATGGCAATCACCGTGATCGACGGGGCTGTGCACTGCGTCCGCCTCCCGCCCCCACTTCGTTTTTCTGGTTCCAGTACTGGATCTCCTCCTGCTCCCTTTTCTTTGAGTTTTCGCTACTTGCCGGCCAATATACTACTGGGCCTCCCGTTTCCCCGCGCTGGACGCCGGCTCGAAGGCTGGAAGATAAATCTGGACAAATCAGCAAATGGATGTACCACAATAACGTAACGAAGTGGTGTACATCTCGCGGGATTGCCAAGACCTATACGCCGGGTTTCGCGGGCGTCTGCTTATTCACGCATCCAGACATTTTGTCTCACCGCTTCGCTTTCCATAATTCACGCTCAAAGCTAAGCAACTTCGTTTTCAGTAACCGACCGCACTTCAAAACGTCCTGTTGGCTTGGTTGACCAGGTCGGGGATGTCGAGAATCAAGTCCCTCGGAGTAAGTCAAGCAGCCTTCCAAATCGATGTCCAACCGCTTGGGTAAGACTTGCTCCGTTGGGGTGAGAATTCTCTGTTTGTCATTTGATGCCCGTGCTCCTTCCTGTACGACATACTTACTGCGGGTCCGCGTCCTGCAAGGACCCACCGGGTTTCGCTGCCCCAGCATGCTGTTCTCCGTCCTCCGTCCCCGATTTACTCCCACATTCGCCGCTATCGTCCTCCTGGCTTTGGTGGCACTCTCTCTGTGGCCGGTCGCCTACAAGTCCTACTGCAGGTGGTCGGCGATAGCCCTTCTGGGACATCCCACATTTTCCGAGGTCCGAGAGTATGAACGGACGATGCCTGAGCGTCAAGGGCTATTCGCAAAGGGGGCCCCTTCAAAGTGCGTGTTTCATTTCACATACCCCATGTGGATGTGGCTGACGAGATTCAGACGTTATGTGTACTTCTCGGACGAGGCATGGGGAAGCGGGTCAGTCTTTTCTCAAATCGTGAAACGGCGTTGTTAGCTGACACCGCCTTCCAGATGGAACAACGTTTTCCAAGAACAGTGCGTGAAAATACTTCTAATCTTAGAGCGAGTCTAAATTTTGGCTATAGGCTCTTGAACACCCATCTCGCGTACCTCGCAGGTCGGGGGTACATATTCGTTGACTACACGCCGTATGACCATCCACCATTCCCGGACACTCTGCCTAATGGCGAGCGGCACGTGCTGCATGTTCCCATGAACGCCTTCACGTCGGGCCCGACTGGCGGCGGATCACTCGGCCCCAATGTCGACCCAGCGGTCCCTTTGGCGGCACCGCTCAAATGGTGGAATACAGTGTGTCCGAAAAATCAAGTCGTTAGAATACATGCCGCTGAGACGGTGAAAGAGCTGAACTTTACTGATGCGACGCCGGGGTACGAACTTCTCATGGGCTGGGCTAATAAGTTACGCAATATCGAGGTACCCTGCGTCGAGGTTTTCGGTGGAAGGCCGTTTGATTATATGTGCGTATTCTGTTCTCGAGCATACCATCATTACTAACGCGACCACTACATATATTTCAGGCTTATAGGCGGGCGTAAAGTCTAAGGATCACCAGGGGTAGAGGTATACCTCCCAAGGTACGGTGGGAGGTACGGGGGAGGTAGAGGTAGAGGTTGGGACATTCATACCTTTGGCCAAACCTCTGTCAACCTCCGGAGGTACAGAGGTTTTGGGAGGTATGGAGCCCCAAATTTCACCTCTAACTATGTCACTGTGGCCCAATTGTTAATGCGCCCATTTTCTAGCTCATGCCCAAGGTCTAGAGTTCAATTCCTTCCTCTCGTAGTTTTTGACATTTCTCAGGCAGGGCTTGGTTTTGATCCAATTACTCAGCCATCAATTGGGAATGCGTGGCTTAGGTAATGAACTTCCCTTCTCTTAAACCGTGCTCTGGATAATCATATCTCGTTTGTTCTCATTCATTATCAAGTATGTCTTTGATAGCAAACTTTGTACTACAATATTAAGGACTACAGCCTTATAGATGGTTAGCTATTGTTGTATAATGCATTAACACAACGTACTTTGGTTTCACTGTAACTTGTGCTTCCAAGTTTTGCAGATGCATTGCACAATGGGGAATAGAGATCCACCTCGTCGGAGAGATTAGTCGAATTGCTTTCCGGGCCTCGTTGTTGCTGATGGCACTATCAGAGGTTATCACTGTAAGCAATGTCTTTGCATCCTAGACAACGATGAGATTCATTCCGAACTCAGATCAAATCGCACGTTGTGATCCCTGGCCAGTGTTTGGATCAACTGTTTGCACCGGCTAGTAAGCATAGCTTCACCGACAATTCAATACATGTACTTACCGCCAAATAGCTGGTGTTGTTTGATGCTATCCACGGATCGATTCCAATTGCCTGCGGCGGGCTTGGATGAGAGGTAGAGGAAGAAGGGCATAGCTCCAAGTGTGGCATCGAAGTCTCAGACATCTTGATCCTCACCACACTGCGTTGTCTGTATTTAAGGTCAGACAATTTATGCGATCTCTAATCAGCTCAGCACAACAGAAGCTCCGCAAAGTGGGCAGTAAACTCACAAGTCGGTTCTCCTCACCTGGCGGCAGGTCTCGCAGTGCGTACAGTCTCTCGTGCATATCGTACCAGCCTTGACCTCGTTGTACTTTGTAGCCACAAGCGGGGCACAGACCCCAGGTGGAGACACTGATCCTATCAGTATTCACAGCGATGAAGAGGACACACCAAGGCTTACCGAGAAAGACCAGAAGCAAGCCGAGTGGAAGACGAAATTCGGTCAGTTAATTGACCGTCTTGTCGAACTAAACTGACATATCTCTCAGACCGCAATAAGCTCCAGTGGAAAGCCCCTGTCTACCAATTCTTCGGCACTCCCAGTCTCCGATTCGACGAGGATAACCGTCCTTACACCTGGTTTCCATGCAAGGCCAAACATTGTAAATCATCTGCGAAAGGAGCGCAAGGTGTTCGACGCTTCATGGACAAGGCTGACTCAACTGCTACGAATAATCTGAAAAAGCATGCTGTCAAATGTTTCTCAGAGGCTGTTGTCGACGCTGCTATAGCAGGAGCAAAGGTCATGGCGTCCGATCAGTCACTGCACGCATCTTGGGGTCAGCAGTCGTCAACCAAGCCGGGTGCGAAACGGCCATTCACTCTCGCTAGCGTGCGGTGAGTGTTACACTGATTACAAAGTTCCAAGCTGAATTTAATCTAGTGCGACACTTGCACGGTGGTTTACTGAGAGCAATCGCCCCATGTATGCAGCCAAGGATCGCAAATTTGAGGAGCTGGTTGTCAACGGACGCCCTGGAATTGAGGTTCCCTCGCAATCGACTATTGCTCGCGATATCAAGACTTCATTTGACTTTGGACTCGAACACATCTCAAAGCTACTGAATGTATGTTTCGCTGCTACACCCGGGTATTCAGTGCTAATCAACATTATAGGAGTACACGGGAAAGCTCAGTTTCACCACCGATGCATGGACCTCTCCAAATCACCGTGCTTTTGTCGCATGGACTGTTCACTTTCAGCACAATGGCCAGCCGCTTTCATTTCTTTTGGATATCTACGAAGTGCCAACCGTAGGTTTATTGATTTCCTTTCATCATGCACCACTGAACAAATACCTCATCAGAGTCATGGCGGTGAACAACTGGCAGAGGCGTTTCAGCATATGCTTGAGCGGTACAAAATTGAACACAAGGTGGACTACCAATCTTCCCGGATATTGTATCGGTACTGATGATCACCCAAGGTCCTCTCGTTCACCGCTGACAGTGCGACATCAAACGACACCCAAACCACTGTTCTCTCTGCCAATCCTAACAACTCATTTGCTGCGCCAAATCGTGTTCGCTGCTTCAACCATGTTCTCAACCTCGCAGCCAAGTCCCTGCTCAGGCCATTCCAGAGAACATTGCGACGCGACGGATCGGAGATCACATATTCGTTGGCAGACTTTGAAGCGCCCGACCTGGAGGATGAGGATCTGGAGGACGAGAATGACAATGACGACGAGGCAGATCAGCCGGATGTTTTTGTTGAACTGACCTCGGAGGACCAGCAGCTTGCACTGGAACATATGAGTGCGGTACGGGAAACAATCTCGAAAGTGAGTGATCTTAACTTACTTGGCTCACTGTGAAATTTGCTGAATGTGAATACAGCTTCGAGAATTATCATTTACCATCATCCACTCGTCGACCAAGCATCTTCCTGCTTGGCGCAACAAGTGCAAGGATCACAACCTCCCCGAACGTATCATTCCCAGGGATGTTGCGACTCGGTGGAACTCAACACACGACATGCTGAAGTTTGCTCTGGAGTATACCACTGTCATTGACGACATGACCGGCGGGCGGGATAACCCATTGCGCAAGTTTGAGCTGACAGGATCCGAGTGGCGCATTGCGAGAGATTTGGTAGCTGTGCTCAAAGTGAGTTGCGTTACTTTGTGTGGTGCTCTCTTAATGATTTCTATCCAGATATTCAAGGATGCCACAGTTTTCTTCTCTTCCGACCAGATTGCCAGCATTTCCAGTGTCATTCCAACGATGGACAAGATCGATGAAATCCTTACCAAGAATCATTTGACAAAGGTCAATCCAACTGTGCAGGACATCGCTAATGAAACTCTGAGCTCCGACGATGATGACCCTATGGACACCCTCTCTGACGACGATATTCACCCGGCCGTCAAAATGGCATTACTACTTGCCAAGAAGACAATGAACCGATATTATGGACGCACCGACGAGTCTGATGTTTACCGTATTGCTATGAGTATATCTTTCATCCCCCTTCAGTCGCATCATCTTACTGTTGTCTCTTTAGTCCTCCATCCCGGCTTGAAGCTCGCGTATTTCCGGCAGCAGAACTGGCCCTCAGACTGGATCGAGAACGCACGTCGGATCACACGGACTGAATTCGAGCACTATGCTATCCTTCGTGATGCACAGACGATCGACGAAGTCGAGGTTGTGGTATGTTCAAAACCTTTTGCTCTGCCATTTGTTAACTGGCATGAACAGCAGCATAAAGCGCCTCCGGCAACATCCTTTAACATGTTTCAGAACATCTCTGTGGTTTCTGCGAGCGCTTCAAGAGCCAATGACGAGTTGGATCAGTATTTATCTGAACCCACAGAGGCTACGATGGAACCACTGCTCTGGTGGTTTATCCACCGCAAAGAGTATCCTATTCTTTCACTTATGGCTCTCGACTACCATAGTATTCCCGGTGCGTTCAATCTTTTCAAAACCTAGCTATACTTGACAATGATTCTAATTAGCAACATCGACACCATCGGAACGTGTCTTCTCCCGTGGCCGACAGCTGTTGAGCTTTACCCGTAACCGTCTCAATGGCTCTTCCATTCGCCGCTTCCTCTGTCTTGGAGACTGGAGTCGGAAGGATATTGTCGGTGATGAGATCTTTTTGCGAGCTGTTAAACACAACATGAATCTTGACAAAGGCAAACAGAAAGCGACTTAGAATTACTTGTGCTGTTCAATGTTCATACAAATATATGCGTATCATACACCATGACTCCAGTGCTTGAATTCTCTTATTGAGCGTGTATTGATCCATACCTCCGGTCCAATACCTCGAGAGGTAGAGGTTAAAGGTACAGAGGTACATACCTCTGTATACCTCCCGAGAGGTAGAGGTTGTACCCCTCTAGAGGTAAGGGTTTGGGAGGTAGAGGTAGAGGTTGACCGTTTCATACCTCTACCTCTACCCCTGGTGAACCCTAGTAAAGTCCTGTCCATGTGGCCATCCTACGGAAGCTCACCTACCCTCACACAATTTGCTTGGTCGGCACTGGTCACCCGCGCGCTTGCGCGGAATTATGCGCTCTTTTCTGCTTCTTCCCCGCCACCATACTTGGTACGACAACCAATAGGACGGTTGAGCCTTACAAACCTGGCAGACAGCGCCTCCGCGCCGCACTCGCTCGCAGCCTTCATCCCTTATTCGGCGTCTTCACCCCCAATCCCCGGACTCCTCGCCATCCACGTCCGCCGCGGCGACTTCGAGCAGCACTGCGCCTGGCTCGCGGACTATGACGGCGTGGATTTCAGCGGCTGGACGTTGTTCGGGAGCCCCGACGTGCGCAGCACGGACGCGTACCCACAGCTGCCGGACTACCGCGATATACCGCCAGGCGTAGCGTTCCACAACGCGACGCTTGCGCACTGCCTCCCTACGCCGGAGCAGATAGTGGCAAAGGTGCGCGACGTGCGCGCTGCGTCGGCGTCGGGCAAGGAGTTCCCCGCTCAGAACTTGCGCGCGGTATACATCGCGACGAACGGGGAGCGAGAGTGGGTCGCGGGGCTCGTTGGGCTATTACAGGCGGATGGGTGGGATATGGTGCGCACATCGCTGGATCTGCAGCTCGCGCGGGACGAGGTCGCCGTGTCGCAGGCGATTGACTCGGCAGTGCTGGTGGGTGCGGAGACATTTATTGGGGGAGGGGTGAGTGTTCCTTATGCTCTTCTTGATCTTGGCCTTACTACCGCTCAGTTTTCGAGCATGACCTCCAATGTGGTACAGTTGCGATTGGCGGCTGGCCGACATCCCGATACCATTAGGTTATGGTAGTGACTGGGTTTTGCAATGTACTCCGATCGAACAAGACGCCGGAGGATCGTCCTTCCACTTCGGACTAATAGAAGCAACGGAGGAGCCAAGTGGCGCACAGGCATACGGGGATCCAGGGCTCGAACTTTAGAAATCGGCGCTGTATCTTTGTATGTACATACTTGCACTACGCACTCCCGCACGCCTTCCATCCGATGTTATACCCGTCGTTGTACCCGTCGGTGTACCCGCCCTTCGTATAATCGCTGTCGCATGAGATCGATCTTTGAGTGCTGAGAAGAGTCAATCGCTGAGAGTTATCGCAAGAGGCACCCACCAGAAGAACGTGTGACCATCAGTTCTACTCGTGATAAGGATCGGACTATCCCGGGTCCGACTACCGCATTGGGCAATCACCGGTGATCAAACGAGCGTGGTGCTCCCGCTTTCCATACTTCTCCGAACGGGTTCGCGAACGTTCGATACTTCAGGATCGTTTGTGTGAGTTGCATTGTTGACGTATCGAATCAAGCTTATCTGCTTGCCAGGTATCGGGCCCACCCGTGCGAAGAGAGAGTCGTTACTAGAGTAATGGGAGTGGGACTCGGCGACTCCCATTAATGATGGCCCGAGTCCCATTATTGATGGCCCGAGTCCCATTCTGGCCATCATTAATGGGACTCGACTTCTGAACAACAGCGCAGCCATCATCGTGTCACACTTCTTTGATGTGCTTGCCCGCCATCACGCATCAGGCAGCCAAGACCTATCAAGCCCCAACACAGCACAGCCTACTTGCAAATCGTCACCCCTTTCCCCTTGCTTCCCCCCCACGTCGACTCCTTTTGCTATTGAAAGCCAGAATCACAGCCGCAATGCCGCCTGAAGTTCCTATGGAACATGACCGGCCGCTAACCAGCAAGCAACTCCCGAGTAAGCTATCCGATCTGATGGGTCCCTTCATTTTTAGACTGATGGCGGACAGAACGCGGTACACTTTTCCCGTCGCGCCCGGAAGCCCTAGGATTTCATACTGGCCAATGGGCCTGTGTGAATATCATTCTCTTCATGTTGCCCTTGCTCACAGGCAGCATGATACTCTCGCTCGCCGGATCTAAGCTCGGCATTTACCCTCATCCATCCCCGTCAACTTTCGCCCGCTACTTTGTTCTGGGATCCGTCCTTTTGGGGTCGGCCTTTTTATACATTGGTCAGTCGAATTCAACCCTTGACCCTGCCGACCTAACTCGCACTCAGCCGCTGTCTTGTTTCCCAATTTCTTCCGTTACCATGTTGTTATTGACGCAAATGCCGACCGCCGCCTGCATCGCTCCCATTTCTCCTTCATGTCCCGACGTCGGGTCAAAGGGGTCTGCGGGAAATCCATATTTACCATATTCATCCTTGGCCTGATCTGTCGCTCCTTGCCCGTTTGTACGGGATTTCTAAACTGGCAAAGATCCATACGCTAATTTCATTCCTCGAAAAACACTACTATGTACCAAATATTCCATCATCTTCAGGACTTGCGGTTTGTACCAAGGGATGGGCTCGATTATATGTACTTTATGGCTCAAGGACGGCGTACATCGTGGGAGGACAGCATGTCATCCCTCAACCTTGGGTCACTGACGCACCTGGAGCTCCGTCTACATCTCCCAGGCGGAATGCTTGAAGGTCGGTCCTATGAATAACACACCTCCACAATCTGAACAATGCACCAGGAATTTTTGAGCAAGCTGCGGAGTTGTCCCTCACTGAGACGAAAGCATATAGAGCATGGGTTAGTCTTCGCTGTTTCAGTGAGCCTGTACGGAACTGAGCACAACTCGATCCAGGCCTTCCCTGCCGCGCTCGGTCAGTCCAACCATGGGCCCTTCTTTTCGGTGGAAGACCCGACTGGCTGGATTACCTCCCACGGCTACCAACTCTACCTTACGTGTGACGACTCCGTGGTATCTACATCCTCTTGGGATGTAGCAGATGTTCCGATGAAAGAATTGAAAGCATATCGCAACTGCGTGCGTGTCTTTCCCTTTTTTTTGGTTTTCCGAGACAGAGTAACTCATACCTTCGTCAAGATTGTCAGCCCCAGATATTTGGAGGACCCATTCTTCAGTATGGACAATGCGGAAGCGTGGATCGCTCCTGTCGCATTCCGTGCCTATATGGCATCAAAACACGGCTCATCTGAGCAGTATCGTAGCAAGGATTCAACCCCTTTCAGCTCTCGTGCACCATCGCGGGCCGCTTCGTCGGCGTCATATGCCCACTCTTGCTCTAGCAGTCGGGTCTCATTTGCTGCATCCTCCCGTGCCAGCTCACCGGTTTCATTCGTGGAATCTGATGTTGGCAGCTCGCGTCCCTCGAGTGCTATGTCCTTCGACAACCCGAGCGCGGTAATTGATAATCCAGGCGACAAGGAACAGCAGATCCCACAGCCATCCTCTGAACCTGCGCCACCCCAAGTAATCAACACTCCAGACACCCCACTCCCTTCGAACTCAACACCCCAACAACAAGTTTCTACCACACAGGCTAAGAAGCGGCGCAAGGGAAAGGGAAAGGCCAAAGTTCAAATCTCGCTGACTCGGCAGCATCGTGTAGATGAAATCGTGGACTCCGCAATTGTTCCACCCACATTTCCGGTTTCGCACGATGAGCATCTGATTGCCCTCCGGATCGATCTCACCGACTCTCAGAAAATCCTCACAGCTCCGAATGGCAAGGTTCAGGCGCTTGACACGCATATTCGCTCCCAAGTACGTATCACTATTTGCACCTTTCTTCCCAGACGCCAAATGCCGTGCCATCATCCTTGACGGGGAAGTTCCTCAGGCGCAAGGTCTGGCTGATTTTCTGGCCAAGTACAACGATCCGACGATCAGCGACCTCTGGACGCGAGACCGTGAGCGGCTGCTGGCACCTTGCCTTCTCACTTGCACGATTCATTTTGAGCGGTAACGTTGACCATCTTCTGTGAAACAGAGCTCATAAAACTCTCCTCCAGGCATATCAATGAATTGCCTAGGCACATTGCACAACAGGTTGTCCAACGGTTGAAAAGTATCTTGCACCTCGCGACGCAGCAGGAAGTTGACGCTTGGCATAAATTCTGCGCGGCGCAAACTGAGCCTGCAATCAAAAGTGAGTTCTATACATTGCGGGTTCAATGTCCTACTCAAGTTCTTGCGCAAGACTGGTACCAACACAAGCTCGCGAATCCGTGGATTCTTCCCTCCATTAATAAATTCCTCTCGAAGATGTCCAGCGACAACTGGGACATGGTTCCGCACCACTCGAACATCGTTGAAACGGCGCATGCTGGCCGCAATGCCGAGACTGACAAAGGTGTCGCAATGCTCACGGGGATTCTGCAGTACGTGGACCACTTTCGCTAGATACATAACTTGTCTGAACTGTGAAAGGGCTCGGACACGAGACAACATCAAGGCCAAAGAACTCGCGGCGGTCGTGCAAAGTGGCGTCATGCGTAACAGATGGAACGGCCCCGCCGAACGGGAGAAGTATTCTGCACAGCGCAAAAATTGGAAGATGGGAAAAGCTGTTGCACGCCGCAACGAGCTGACTAACTATGAGGACCTCCAGGCAGAGCGAGAAGCTGGAGTTCAGGAGAACAAGCACTCGCTCGAACGACAGAAGGATCTCGAGTCGCAAATCAAAGCCCTGCAGGACCAGATGCGACTTGATCGCCACCGCACTGATTTCCCGCAGGATATTATTGTCCTTCGCAAGGACGTCGAGGAGGAGAGATCCTTACGGCGCGAGTGGACCCTTCGTCGGGCGGCGATCGACTTGGAGCTTTCAGAGTTGAGAAAGGGTTCATTGGCTGGGGTTCGCATTCAAGGGCGCCGCGACACGGAGCGCCCTTCAGATAATGAAGACTCTGCTGGTGCTGCAGCTGAACCCACAGTATCTCAAGAAGGCCACGACGATATCCACTACTCTACCGCGCGGAGCAGCCTCGATGATGGCCTTGAACCAGCTCTTCAATGCAAGTCTTCTAGTCCCTCATCCGCTATATCTAATTCGAATATCTGCAGACACACCTCTGAATCCTTCTCGCGAGTCCAGTCCGTCCATTCAATGGGACAACCCAGGGATGTCAACGGATGTGGCGTCCACTTCCGGTCCAGGCGAGTGCTCTCGATGAATTTTCATTCTGTGTAACGAACGACTGGACCGCAGAGTTTCCCGAAACAGGCTCAACAACGTATAATCCAGGATTGTGGGACATTCCATTGGACCCGACCTTCAACTTCGATGCTGATGTAGACTTGTCAATGTTCAACTTCGATGCTCACGAGTTCGACATGCTGGGAGCCGGCGATTTTTTTAGCACCAATGAACGAGGTGTAGTTGAGTCTGCAGAACACACACTCGGTTCACCGTCGGCGGGACCATCTAGACAAGGGTTTGACGGCCAAGGGGATCTCGAAACCGATTCTCCTGGCTTTGGTGAACCGGCGAGCATGGTGCGTGTGTCGTTACATCTTAAAATCCTATCTTATTCTGTTTGTTTCCGAAGGGCCATTCGTCGGACGGCAGGTTATCGCAGGAGCTTCCAAGGCTTCCCGCGTTCCCTATGTCCTCCCCGGGAGGCTCGGCGCATGGTTCAAGCCCTCTGGCGGAATCCGATTCCGAACCTGTTGCAGCCCAAAACATTGATCTAGATCTTGACGAGCGCCACATTGTGTCTGGCAAACGCAAGCGTACGGTATCTGCCCGTGCAAAAGGAGATCAGCCTGATGTACCAACCAAGAAAGCATCACGGGGCAGGTGAGTTTGTTCGCTTTGCTTGCTTGCGGTGGATGTAATTCAAATGTTCACAGTAGACGCTGACAACTTTCAATCCACTTGCGCCAGAATTCAACTCTTGGATGCAAGAGCGGCAATTCAACTTGTCTCGACATTTTATCAGGCAGCTGGGAATTCAACCTCTCTCGTTGTGGTAGATACAGAATTCAACCTCATTGTATCTTGTTTATACACAGCTCGGTTCACACGGAACACCATGGGCCTACATATTCCTTAGTATATTTTGTCTGAACTTTTGTGCCTCTCAAACGATGGGTGATCAATTTGTTTCGTTCCTAATGATCCGGGGGGCCTCAAGCTAAGGGTTGTGAGATGGCAAAATTTGATGGAATACATCTTAAGAATATTTAGAGACCCCAAAACATTATGCAAGAGTCTTTCCGCAGTGGCGGGAACGGCAAAAAGATTTGGTGATAGGTCACGTGCCACGTGGTATCAGTCGTCAAAAGAACATGGGGGGTCCCATGAAAATATTTCAAAAGCGGGTCATTAATCTTGACAAATACGAACGGTGACGCACTCCCGGAGGTTTATCAAAATACCGGATGGATATGGTTGTAGGATTTTTCAAACGGGCACACGGGACTTGAGATAAATCATGTATATTTAAGGAAAAACTGACTTCCAAACTTCGCCCAGCACTGACACCAATGATCCCAATGGCAACGAGGGTGCAGGACGTGCAGCAACGGGCGGGAGGTGAGCGGGAGTTGTAAATTCGCCGTGAAGGACTTGTCGGTTGTCGCCCGAGTGCTAAGCGAGACGTGGGAGATCACCATCACGGCCATCAAACTGCGTGCCATCATTGGGGGGATAGCGTTTTCTGGTCAATTCTGATTATTCACCTCCATTGCACAAACAGGGGAATTAACGCTGGCCCCACGCGCTGATGCGGCAACATTTGATGGGGTCCTGATTCCCGATCCCAATCCCGACGGACTGGGGCGGGAATCAATGAAATGTCACACAATGATGGCTGCTCTTGGCTGCTCCGTTGAGGAGAAGTCGAGTCCCATTAATGATGGGACCGAGTCCCATTTTGGCCATCAATAATGGGACTCGCGCCATCACAAATGGGACTCGCGCCCTATTAATGGGAGTCGCCGAGTCCCACTCCCATTCTTTTCGTCAGTACTCGCGAAGAGATGTGACCGCAGCAGGCGCACAAAGACATCCGTCCCCCGCGGGCCGTATGAATGTGCTGCGTGCAAGGAAGAATCTGCTACCTGATTCAAGTGTTTTACCAACTTCTGGATACCGCACTGCTGAACTCGAGGGTGCATGAACTCACCCGGTATACTTTGCACAATCAATCTGGTGCTCCTGCTTCTCTCACTGATGGGCTTCGACATTTTTCACCAGGGTCTCGTCCGTAAACCGCCAAAAATGGGAGCCTTGCGCTCGCCTGGGCCTGGGTTCAATTCGCGCAAACTTCCTGTCTGGGTTTCCCGGAACATCCAACGCGAACCCGATAAACCTGAGATTCACCGGCACGAACCCTCGCCTTACCACTACTGTGTGGATCCAAATATTGACTAGTACTGTGGTCTGCTGCAGCTGCCAGAAAAAGGTGCTTAAATTCGGCCACAAGGATCACACAAGCGAACGGTGCTTTAATAAATTGGTCAAGCAATAAACTCTTTCCGCCTCCAATATTTCATCCACTGCCTTGCGTCCTCTTCCGTCAGCGGTTTCAACGATTTCATCCACTCGCTCATCGCTTGTGCTTTTGCGGTGGAAAATTCGATGCTTCCTGCCCCAGCGACGACGGCCTTGAAAAAGTCAAGCAACTTGGTGGCAGGCTGTGGAACATCAGAACGAAGATGACGTGGGCAAAATATCGAGGGAGCTCACAATCTTCTCGATCTCCTCAGCGGTTGCCGCAGAGGAGCGAACTTGCACTTGTTCAACCCAGTCCGGAAACGGTATCAGCGGGAGTTGCGCCTCCCTGGCAAAGGTCGACATCATTCGATCCCAGGGAACTGGGCGTGGATGAACCAAATTCATGGCGAAGGGCAGCTTTGCCGTGCTAGTGGCCGCGTCGACAATCGTGTGGGAAACGGCCTCAGGAGAGAGCCAGGCTACGACACCGGCTGGATCCGACGGGAAGTTCCCCAACGCGATGCTGGACATTACGATCGTAGGCACCCAGTCTGTGGTGGACCAAGCACCGTTACTCGCCGAGCCGCATACCTGTCCAATTCTGAACGAAGTCGCCTCGAGTCCGGAAGCCGCCAGGATCTGGTCCATAATCAGCATGGCAGCTTTAAACGGAGAAATCGAAGCCTTACTCGTTCCGAAACGTATTTGCTTTCGCCATAGCCATTGCTGACAGCGACACTGGCATCGAACTGAACCTCTTCAGGGAAAGGACCACGTTCCCGGTCCCATCCTTGAGCAGAGCCGATAGACGATATGAACAGGAAGCGGACCCCAGATCTATGCGGCGATTGGAGCGCCAGATCGATCAGGTTCCGCGTCCCTTTCACATGGGGCTCAAACGACGATAACGACTTATTGAAGTCCAAGCTCCAGGCGTTATGTATGACTACAGTGACTGTATCGCGCAGCTGCGTGAATGAAAATAATCAGCAAAAGATCCAGATTACAGGAGGGCGTCCAAATTACCGTAGACCAGACGCCGAAGGGTAATCCCAGATCGGCACTGGAAGTGTCGCCCTCGAGATACACCAACTTGCTGGACGAGAGGAGATTGACATCCAGAGCACGGTCGGTGAATGCCGCTCGCTGTCGGTCAAGGGCCGGAGCTTTGCTTCTGCGGTTGAATGCATAGACGCGGTCAACTGAGGGAAGACCGAGCAAAACTTCGAGAATGTGGGACGCGATGGCGCCCGTTGAGCCGGTAAGTAGGACCACCAGGCCTCCGGCGGCTTTAGGAAACTCGTGAACAACAGGGTTTCCGAAGCCCTGGCTGTATTTGGCGATCATGTTCTCGACGATGACTGCTGGTGCCTTTCCACCGTCTGTGCAATCCGAATCGGTCGACACCAAAGTGGCAATGGCGACGGCAAGCTCTGTGATAGAGGGGTGCGCATAGACAAAATTCTGCGGAATCTTCCGAGCAGCGGCCTTGACGCTGTCATCGGCGGAACGCCTCAACGCAGCGACGATTCTGTGCCGCAAGAATGTCGCATTAAGACTGTCGAATCCCTGGTCAAAGATATCATGATCAGCACGAATCTCCTGGCCTGTGACCAGGGAGACGTGGGTCTGAAGCCATGGTTCGAGATCTTGGGAAGCCCACGATGAAGGCGGTTCGATGTCGCTAGCTGCGTTTCCGCTGGTCTCAATCGTCTCATACCTGGCATTAAATTAGCCGTCGAATGAAAGGTCAGTCGGATTGAAGTACTTACAGATTATCAATCTCTGGTTTGTATCTGGCGATCGTCCCCTTCTTGTTTATTGTGCCTTTCCCTGTACGAACTATCGGCTTCTCCGCTTGTATGAGCAGAATCATCTCCTTGTAAATGTGCGCGAAAGCGGGGGCATTCTAACGAGCAGTAAATGAGGAGACCCAAAATGTCTCTCGTGGAATGTGAACTGACCTCGTTAGCGCTCTTTATCACAGGCCTGTACAGTTTGTGAGTGATGGATCTGCGACTAGAGGAATCTTTCACACCAAATTAGATTCCGAAACTGGGCGAGCTGCTCTTCGTCGTTGGAATCCACCGTATAAGTGGGATTCGGGTCAACGAGCACCCCGACTTCGCTGCGTTCATGCCCAAACATAATTGCAGCGCTGATCATAGGGCTGGCCATTATTTCATCCTCCATCGGACCAGGCACGGTCTTTTCTCCGTTCGCCATGATCAACACATCGTCGAGGCGACCGACACTTGGGAGATCAGTCTTGAATAATATATTTTCACGCGAAATAACGGGCAGTACTTACATTCTGTACATGTCGGGTTTGGTTGGGTGTCTCTCGAATAGATCCTTGGTGGAATATCCCTTGACATCCGGTAGATTTTCAATGGCCAACTGGTGAGTCTCGGGAACAGTCTAAAACGACAGTCAATGAGAGTCGATGAGAGAGAGTGGCGTCGCATAATAAAAACAACCCGGCTCACCAGGAACTGCAACTCAAAAATCCCGTCACCTTCAGGCACCCATCGTATATTTGTGCGAGCGCTAAATCGGAACCACTGCCATTCACCAGCGTCCTCGTCCGCCTTGGTCTTTCGAATATCTGGCGGTGGTCCAACTGGAAATGAAACCCACCAATCAATCTCCAGGCTCTCGACATATCAGAGACGCTTACACTCGGTCCCACCATACAGCGGGATAATATTGACGCCCTGGCTGTACAAAGAGTCTCCGACACGGGTGGGGAGCGGTCCTCCGGCATATGCCTGAATAACGCTTGAAAGAATTCCGATGACCTCAGGAGTCAAGAGATCAATTACTCACCACGATCTTAAGTGTCTTGAGGTAAGCAACGTGCTCTGTCGCTTCCCAGCCCACAAGGAATGCTGGCGCAACCGTGATCCCGGTTGCACTCGCCCTCTTAGCGTATTCGAGAGCGTTGTCTGCTGTGGGGGTGGGAGGAACCCTGTATTCGGTAGCAGTGGAGGCGGGAGGGAAGATGCAACATGTTCCACCGTTCAAAAGTGGGGATACTAGCTGTAGAAGCATGGCACCAGTATGGAAGGGGGGCAGGACCCCGTGTGCTTGGCGTGGGGATATTTCGATGATCTGAGCGAGGCAGCCTGCAAGGCGTAAGGAAAACTTACCCGCCGAAAGGAACAAATACTGACCGAGGCTTGCAAAGTGGATGAGATTTCGCTGGGTCTCTGGAATGCATTTAGGCATCCCAGTGCTACCTAGAGCGCACAAATCACAAGGCACGAGATCAGTCTCCGTTCGCACGAAAAAGCGGGCAAAAAGATAACGCACCACTTGAATGAAGGTACATCGTAACATTATCCAGTGGTATTCTGGTCGCGGGACTGGGGAACGGCATGAATCCATCCTCCGTTGTTTTGTGACCGAGTTGAGGGTAGATTTGGCCAAGGAGAGGAATTTCCTCGATAGCGAGCTCATATGGGGGGTCGACGGCGGACAAATCAGCCACTACAGTGTCCACCAAATGACCGAGGGAACCTTTTGTCGTCAATACGCGATGGGCGCCAGTGCTCTTGAGCAAGTGAACTATCACGGCTTCGGAGTTTCGATGCGAGATTAGAAATGGCTAACGAGCAAGTGAAAAAAGGCTCTCGTTAAAACGAGAAGTGGACTTACAACAAGCCCAGCTTTGATGCATCCCGCAACAATCGTCTGATATACCAAAACATCTGTTAAAGCGAGGATAGCGACCACCTGGCTCTCTGGGCCGCGACGGTGAGGTCTGAGCAGATGAGCAACACGGTGCGCCGCTCGAGCGACCTCGGAATGAGTGATGTCCGTAATATGGCCAGCTTCGTCGCCAAATGAATAGGCGGCACTGCGATTATTGTGGGTGATGTGATGGTCGATTATTTCGTCGACATCGAGAGAGCAGTCGAGAGGGGGACGGATAACAGGCATCGTAGTCTGGATTCTGTCCGATAGCCCCGCGGATAACCTTTATATGATTCGGAGGACGTAAGCGGTCAAGTAGACGCGCCAAATTGGGCGTGGATTGACAGCTATCCACGGAGACCATCGGGCGAACATTGCCTTCAAGTTGAAACCGTACGCCTGGATCTGGATAACGTGAAGGGCGAATACCATGAGTATTATATCTTGATGGCGATGAAAATGATGAATGCAAAATACCGTTCGGCCCTTTGACAGATAATTACGATTTGTCTAGCAGGACAAAGAAATCTATGTTCGTGACGGAAGCTCAAATCAGCGGGCACCAGTGTAGCGCGAAAAATGGAATATTCCGCCTTCCTAAATCAACTAGTCCTGAGATTCGCAGTTGCCGTGGAACTCGTCCTGACATAGAAGCCGAACACCGGAATAGCATGAGAATCTTCCTGAGGAAACCCCCTGCCGTGTGCGTAGATGGCTGTGTTCCCACAGCAGTCAACTCTGTTCGAAAAGTCCATGGAACGGAGGCGATAGCGGACAGGTTTCAATCTCAGTCTATGTCGGGAGAGGATCAAGCCGTCTTACTCCCGTTTCTGATGTTGAATCAAGATCGGGAAGCCCTACACAATGACAACCCCTTGGACATCGGCGATCGCCCTTACAAAACTGCGCAGCGGGAGAAGCGTTGATCGGATGCCTCGACGGGGAGCTTGGACGTCACGAAAAGCTCTCCCAGGTTTTTTACGCAGGATTCTTACCGTCTTTCCGGGCGGGCGGACCGAGATGCCAACGCATAGGTGACAGACGACGGACGGACGCTTGACTTCTGCAAAGAATAAACAGTCATCACAGTCGCCATGTTGATTATCGGCGATGACTTTCGCAAATGGGTTCACGGTTACCGCCCCCGCCTAGTGGCTCCGTAATAGACACCGAACACACCTTTCTAAACGGCCCACTGATATTGCACTGACAGTACTGAGCACATTGAAGGCCAAAAAGGAGTTCTGGCGCAATGAGGAGAAAAGGAATGGCATGAGGATGAAGTATCATCTGCCAGGCGAAAAATGGGCCGGGGGGGAGGAGAAAACAAACGCTTGAGCACGAGGCTTTCGTCACTCTTCCCACTGTTGCATCAGAGAAAGTGATGGGCACCGGGATATCCCGGTGCAGCAATTGTTCAGTGCTGGAGCTACTTATCAGCTGCTCGTTCTGGCTGGAAGAGAAACCAGGCTGTACTGTAGTATTTCGACCGCTGGCTGACGAATTTGTGTCGACCGAGGAGACCAATAAATTTCCAGTTACATTAAGGACCAGCGACGCCACCACTGCTGCGTTATATGCTCGCAACATCTACCATTCTACAGGCGAGGAGACGGATTGAAGACCACAACGTAGAACCCGAATAAGAAGACGACGATAAGCGCATACCACAACATGGCATTACTGATGGGCCGACACATCTCTGGAAGTGCGGTGAACATTGCAGCCTGGTCGTTCAAAAAGAGCTCCCCGCGAACGAACATTTCCCGAGAGGCAAAGACCTCGAGAATGTCGCATTCAATGTCGGGGACTGATAGCTTGTACTTTCTCCAGAGCTGAGGACCTCCTCCGACCGAAACCGCGTCATCGTGACCACCGACGCCCACACTGAGAAGTTCAAAACTGGGGGTGGCTTCCAGTTTTCTGAACAACTGCCCGATCCCGTACTTCTCCTCAAGGAAGAGATGGGCGCAGCGTGCGGATGAAATTTTGACCATGGAGGTTGCAACGCAGACAACCGTTCCGCCGCATTGCAGATGAACCTGTCTGTTTTGTACAATCGGAGAGTCTGCCGACACAGACGCAATTGCTGCAGAGTTTGGAAGGGAGAGAGGCTCCAAGGTGTGGTCTAAGCGTTTTGTGAAGGTGTGAGAGTAGATAAGGGCAAGAACGATGGGGCGGGCAAAAAAAGCACTACGCGCAATGTCAGGAAAAGCCCGTACATTTGTGCGGAGAGAGCAAACCTGAGCACTCGCTGGAGGTCTCCCTGGGCGGAAAGCGCAACACGTTCTATTCCAGTAAGCTCTTTCGGCCACGAAAACTGTATAATCAGGTGTCAGTACTTGATTGTGATATGGTCCAGCGCTCTTACACTAATCGTCGTGCTCTTTGGACTGAATGAGTAGAAGGGGGCCATAAGTCCCCGAGAAGAAACTTGAGTCGGTTTTTGACTTCCGACCAGCGGTAGCCACATTGGACAACCCAGTGAAAGTCCAACACCTCCATCAAATGATACAGATGTCCGGCCAAAAAAAAGTGGTCTGATTCTCTCGATCTAGAACGACCATGGTTCTCACCCCGGCGAGCGGTCTTAATGTATACAAGGTTGTCCCGTTTCAGCCGAACTCGCGCATGAGTGGTACTTCTCCGAGGGAAATGCATGACTACCAATGCAACCTATCACTGGGGGCTGCTTATCTCGTGAAGGGCATGTTGGTCTGCCGCGGTCTGATGTTACAGCCATATATTTCGGGATCCAGGTCTTTGCAGTCCATCCCTCCCATCTTTCATCACAATCTTGTCAGTCCATGGGACTGAAGCAGACTGCACACATACATACCATTGAATTCCGAAGCAACGGAGGGCCACACGTGCGATCCATATCCACCGTTGACGTGGAAAGTTGACTGCTGCCTCAATGCTGCCTGACCATGGGTTTGATTCCATAGTCCGAATTCAAAATAGGTAACTTCTTCTCCGAGCCGAGAAAGCCGTGGTGATGAAATTGAATAGCCGCTCCGCATTATGATTGCTTCTACCGTACAGAATCCTATATATAATAACTCAATCGTCGTCTTCCACCAAACCCTTCAAGTCCGCCGCTGAACACCAACCTGTGATTCATTTTCGTCTTGGGAAGCCGCCGCATCTTGGGTCGGTTACGAAAGATAAGAAGAAGCATGATGACTGGGACAATGTATCACGCCCAGCGCACAGTAGTGCCCAATGGTCGTGGTTCATTCTGATTTCTGTGTCGGATTGAGCCAAAACTATATGAATGTTGGACGATAGGTCGGACCCCAGGCCGAAACATATGAAATTTAGCGGCACATCCAACATCGGTTGGATGGTTCTCATTCGGTATCGAACCCAACTACAACTCCGCGCACTGACGCCATGCCAAGTATACTCCCCAAAGACACACCTTTACTCGGGCTTCTCCTCGGACTAACTCCGGGCTCGCGCTTCATGCATCGTCCGTCCTCATTGGGCGACCCGAATAAACGGATTCCACGGTTCATTACATTTCACTTTCCGATGTCTGTTGCACTGGGCAACGATCTGGCCCGCTCTCACTGTATTTTCTGCATTTCTTATGTCGAATCTCGATGTGGTGTGCACTGCAAGGTTCCAGCTCGGATATGTTTCCCAACCCAACAGGAACCATCAGGATCTCGCAGCCTTCCAGAACACATTTCGACGGTGTTTGCGCGCATACTATACAGGACTCTTGCATTGCAGCGGACAGATGAATTGGATATATATGTAAAGAGGCCATAGTACTGGAGCGGAGTGCGGGGGATGTCGTGGAAGGGGCAAAGGAAATGGAACACCAGGAAAGTTTCACTCATACTCTATGTTGGATGAACATTTTCGCCTCTGTCGATACCAACTCAAGCGGCAGCAAAACGAGGTACAAGATGACGGTGGGCAAGGACGTAATCGAGCATGAGACCGGCCCAGACGATCCAGCCCAATTTTCCGTTGCTATTGAAGTTGTCTGTGGTTTCAAAATCAGTGCGCAGCAGTAAAGTTGAGGAGGAATCCTACCCCAGCAGCTGCTCGGAATGTTGAGGTTGACGGTCTGCAGCTGCCAACGAAGGTGGAGGAGGGTCCCGCCGATAGAGATAATGAAGTACGGTGCGCCTTGCCCGTTAAGTGCACCTGCAATGGCCAGCATACACACAAAGATGATCCCGAAAGTGATGAGTAGAGGTCTGATCCAGCTGCCGAAGAGGATGGCGGTCGAGCGAACACCCATCTGGACGTCGTCTCTGATGTCCTGGCACGCATAAATCGTGTCTGCTCATGTATTCAGTAAGATTGGATAAACAAGCAAATGGTGTACCGTATAGCATGGTCCAACTAACAAAACGAATAGAATTTAGCATCACCGAAGGAAGAACGGACTATTTGCACTGACCACCAACAGCTGATCATCGCCGCCGTGACCACGGGATAATCCAGCGTCCCCTGGACGGAAACCCAGGCCGTGACAAACCCAAAGTTCATTGCGAAGCCGAGCCACGCTTGGGGCCAATGGGTGACTCGTTTAAGCAGGGGATATATGGCGAATCTAAGTCCGACCGGCATCAGAGGACGGACAGACGCATGTCCGAGAAGTACTTACAACGGTAGCAGCTGGAAGAGCGCCACTTGCAACCTGCAATAGTTGCGAGATTCAGCCGGAAAATGCGGAAGAAGAAGCGAGTTCACGCACGCTAAACCATCCTCTGTCCGGTAGAAAAAAGCCACACCCAGAGCGTACTGCAGGAATAAATACAGAGTGGCCGCCAGGACAGATATACGTCCACTTGGCAGCGGCCTAGTCTTGCTTCGCTCCACGCCAGCATCCATTTTGCGGTCAAATATATCATTTATGGTACAAGCCGAGCTGCGCAACAGAAATGCGCTGACGAGTGCTTTTGCCACATGGGCGAAATACACATGGAGAGGAAGGCCCGTCGTGTATGCCGCCATCGTGAGCCCCCAGACTGGCAAAGAAATGAAATCAGTGTCAGAAAAACACGGCGGTGCCTTGAAGCGTACCGAACGGCCAGAACATCAAGATGGTCCCCGTTGGCTGCAAATTTGATTAGCTGCAGTCGGCATGCAAAGTTGGGACCGGAAACCTTTTCGAGCCTAATCAACTCCAAATACGGTCGAAAGCCGGCTGGCACAAGGGTAAGGCGAGATGTAGGATTGGACGGTTTTGTGGTAGGCGGGGAAGACATCTTGTAGGCGACGGGAGACTTCGTGAGTGTTCTGTGTTATATCTTCAGTGTCGGACCTTCCCACAGGCAAACAGAGTTGTGCTATATATATCAGATACCGGCGGCGATAGACTCGCATTCTGCACAAGTGATAGCACCACCTGGAGAGATCCCGATCCGAGTGGAACACTCGTGCAAATGTCAAGAAAATAGTGCGTCAAGTGGCCTGCGAAAGTTTGATGTCGCGGAGTTGTTTGCGGGAGGTATTCAATTACCATCATGATATACAAAAATAATTGCGGAGAGCGACATGGGAAGGATTTTCCTCTGAAGCATGCCCAATTTACGGCCTTGTCTCCGCAAGATCATAGATGGTTCCGAGTATCCCTGTCGACTGTAGTCTACCTGGCCTCAATGCATTTTTTTTGTCTTGATGCAGGCTGTTCTCGTGGTCCGATTTAGCGTTCAGTTTGCTTAACCGTCGGATGGCGCGCTGGGCTTATCATTCGTGCTTTGAACGGGGACGGTCACCCAATTAGCTGATTTTATACCCGAATCTTGTGCCTCATGGACAGCGCATACCAATTTTCTCCCATCTTTGGTTCGTCGGGACATAACTGGAACGACAAGAATCTAAAGGAGATAGCATGGCCAAAACAAACATCTTATCCTGCCATTCAGGAAGGAAGTTGTAGTTCAACCGCAGCGCTGTGTTACCATCATGCTCGACTATGTTATGCGGTGCTCCTCGCCACCGCCAAGCTGTGTCTCCGCGGACCGGACCGACTTCACACGATCTTTCCAAATCGACATCTTTTCGAATTTGGAGTCACCTTCTATCTTACTTACCTAACCCCGTGGAAATCAATGGTACGTCCCCGTTCGTGTTTGGATCGCACGTGTGGCCTTCCGTGGCTTCGGAATTCAGTGGTATGTATGTGTGCAGTCTGTTTCAGTCCCATGGACTGACAAGATTGTGATGAAAGATGGGAGGGATGGACTGCAAAGACCTGGATCCCGAAATATATGGCTGTAACATCAGACCGCGGCAGACCAACATGCCCTTCACGAGATAAGCAGCCCCCAGTGATAGGTTGCATTGGTAGTCATGCATTTCCCTCGGAGAAGTACCACTCATGCGCGAGTTCGGCTGAAACGGGACAACCTTGTATACATTAAGACCGCTCGCCGGGGTGAGAACCATGGTCGTTCTAGATCGAGAATATTTCCACGGTCAATTCCTTTAGATGACTACGACGCCACACTTCTGTCTTGCCATCTTGTTTATCAAAACGTGTGGAATGGAATCAATTGCAATTCAACCGTGTTAACAGCCGGCGCTCGGGAGCGGGTAGCTGGTTTCTCGCCGCCTGTCCCTTTAGGAAAGCCGGGCCCAGAAACTTTGCCAAAATAACAGTGAAGATGAAAGGTGTGCAGATCCCCGTGCCTAGGTAACCGCCATATTCCTCGGTCCGTTGTGAACTCTTTGATATAACAGCCCCTACCTAGCACAACTCGGGTCCACGAGCATTGGCAAACGCAGACATGGATAGTCTACATGCCCCTGCGGTTTTTGTGCTCTCCTTCGTCTCCCTTGTATTCATCCATTTGGTCAATCAGCGGTTTAGGTCGAAGCTGCCCAACCTCCCAGGTCCACCGCCACATCTCTTCGTAGGCCATACTCTTCAGGTCCCGACGGTTAAAACCTGGAAGTACTTTGAAAGGTTGTCCCATCAATATGGTGCGTTCCCTGCCTCGACACTCAGTGCCGACCGTTCTCACTTGATTGCACAGGCAAAATTGTGAAAGTCAGTCTCGCGGGAGACGACATTGTGGTGTTGAGCGATCCATCTGATGCCGAGGAGCTTGTGAGCATCAAGCAACGGATTAATATTTCTCACCACTGATTGACGGCAGCTCGGACGCCGCGCTCGCATTTACTCTTCGAGGAGACCACTTATATACGCCGGGAAATATAGGTCCAATAATCTGCGCCTGACAATTCTCCCCTATGGAGAGGTCCTCAAGAGACAACGAGCAGCTTTCCACCAGATGCTTCAACCACGAGGTTTGTGCCTCGTTGTCCATTATGTTCGCGCCTGAACCTCCAACCCAGTGCTAGGTGGTTACGAAGAAATGCAACAGATTGAATCCCTGCGTCTCCTGATGGATCTCGTTCGCGCTCCGACACAGTTTTACGATCACTTCCTGCGCTTCCCAGCTTCCCTCGTCTTTAATCTCACGTACGGAAAGCGCATCGGGGATGATGGCCACGACCTGGCTGACGTTCAAAAATCTTTCATGACACTGGTGCAAGACATAAGTCCAGGCGCTCATCTCGTTGATACGTTTCCGATACTTGATCGACTACCCAACTTCCTCTCTCCGTGGCGCGCCGAAGCAAAACAGAAGCACCAGCAGGAAATTGAGGTCAGTTTCAGTTCTACGCCGCCACATTCAACTGAAAGTGTACCTTCTTTCAGCTTTACAGTCGACTGGCGTTGGAGGTAAAGGCGAAGATGGAGAAAGATACGGCAATGGAATGTTTCACTGCGCGCCTATGGGAGCAGCAAGCGAAATTGAACCTCAGCGACGAAGAGCTTTTCTACAGTACGCATTTCCTTACAGCTGTCCTGAATTTCAACGTAAGAGGTCTGACAGTCTCGGGATCGGCTTTCGCGGCCGGAACGGACACCAGTGCGGTCACCCTGCTCTGGTTCGTGATGGCCATGGCTCTTTACCCTGAAACGATGAAAAAGGCGCAACAAGAGATTGATTCCGTCTTTTCCTCCGATACACTTCCTAGCTTCTCGCGCAAGCAAGACCTACCCTATTGCTTTGCACTTGTGAAGGAGGTGCTCCGGTTTGTACACTTTCGCTTCTACATCGGCTTGGGTTGATTTTGCTTGTTCAAAGCTGGGCACCGACCGTTCCTCTCTCAATCCCTCATTATACAGATGCCGATGATGAGTATGAGGGGTATACCGTGCGTATCAACACATTGCTCTGCACTATACTCATCTTTATTCATGAATAGATTCGCAAAGGCACGACGGTCATTTCGTCTCTCTGGAACATGGTAAGCCTTCTGAGTACCCCCCGTATCGGACGGTCCCAAGGCTGAATTTGTGATTAGCACCACAACGAAGACGCGTTTCCAAACTCGTACATCTTCGATCCGCAAAGATTCCTAGCCAACAACTCTGGCACCGTCGACATTGACGATTCCGTGGGAGAGGGCCATTACGGCTTCGGTTTTGGACGGTTTGTTGGCAAATGCTTATCCATGCTCGACTCAAATTGAAGTGTTCTCAGGAGAAAGTGTCCTGGTCAGCACATGGCCGGGAAGAGCACCTGGATTGCGGTGGTTCGGGTCCTTTGGGCATTTAACATCGAGCGCCGCAAGGACACGTCCGGAAACGTCCTAAAGATCGATCCAGAAGATTGTTCCTCTGGCATCACTGCGTATGTATCCGCCCATGCACTGCACCTGTTTCTGATTTTCTGACGGCGTGGCAGGCGACCGAAAGAATTTCCTGTAGATTTTATTCCCCGGAGTGCTGAGCATGTAGAGACAATTATCTCGAGCTAAGGATAGAGGCCCGACCTTGTCGCTGCTGTTTATAAAAGACTCAGCTAAGGATATGCTACTTACAACCAATGTATGGGACGACTTCAGCTTTCCAACCGAACCAAACCCGTTCGATGGGATTTTCCGGACTTCCCGACTCCAAGTCAGTGTTTCCGGGCCGACACCGCGGATGCGGGCGGCTGCGCTACAATTGGGACACTCTTCGTCCCAGCTCCATCGCGCCCCATTGTTTCCCTTTGACAGGCCTCTGTCAGTGGTCGTCGCGGCTGGAGCGGGGCTGGAAGATCTATAGTGGTGGCAAGGTCCGGTTCAGGAATCAGTTCGAACCTGAACCGAACTGAACTGAACGCCGGGTTCAGGTTCAAAGTTCGGGGCAGCGTCGAACCGAACGCCAGGTTCAGGTTCTGCGTTCGGTCCTCTGACATCCGTTCGAACTTGGTTCGAACGCCGGACCTGTAAATGGTAAAATCGAGCAATTATTTGACCTTTCAAAGCCACCAGTGACTTATTTACCACCTCGAATTGCCCCCGTTGCTTGGATTTGACAATTTACAGGGCTCCCTTGACAATTGTCTGCCATCCGAGGTTCCGCCGTGCAACCTTTCGGAAGTGGGAACCGAAAGCCGAATGAAAACTAGGTCGAAATCGGTGGGATTTTCCTCAATGTCGGGTGGATTGTATGTGGTATGTATTCTGGCACAGACTAAAAGTTCTTGGAAAGCCGCTGCAGAGAATTTTGGGGTCCCCGAGATGCCCGATTTGGCGCGAGTTCGAACCGCGTTCGAACGCTGAACCGAACCTGAACGCCGTTCAGGTTCGAGGTTCGGTACATTGTTGAACCGAACGCGGGGTTCAGGTTCGGGGTTCACAGAAATTGCCCTGAACCTGAACTGAACCGAACTTTGCCAGTACTAAAGATCTAGCGCGGGATTCTAAAGCTACCGTGTTGAAACGGGCATGCAATTCAGGATACATCACTGTCTGCTGTGGATACATGTCAAGATATGTGCGGGTGAAGGAATCGAGGAAACTAAATTGCGAATGACACCATCTCCGTGCGCATCGTAATTTCCTGCCTCGCTTCTGACGGTTACCAACCTATATACATATCGGATACTGCCTAAGCCGTAGGTCTACCAGAGTCTTTGTTGGTACATGTCCGCCTGGACTACTCCACTGGCAGCTTTCTTGTGTGGAATCCCCCAGCGGGCTCTGCATTTTCGTCCAAGGAAGAGACCCTGTTCACAAGGATGACAAGGAGCATATATATAGAGCGGCGTAACATATTACATCGCTGATCCGCCAGTATAGTAGTTCACTTTGCACTGAATGTTCGGACCGCCCGTGTAATGATACCTACCTACCTACCTACCTACCTACCTACCTATAATCAAAATTCAGTAACCGTCAGTATCTAACATAGCCCTGATAATCCTTCAGACTCGCGAAACGGTACTAAACCAAGAAGCAGCTGTCTGCCTGTGCGAACACAGTGACACACCGAAGAACTATGATCCTGGCCCGTTATCCGCCGCATCCCCATTATCCGCCGCATACCCATTGTCCTCCACATCCTTCGCTCCGAACTGAGAGTAAGTTTCATGGTTGACTTGAACCAGTCGTGTAACATTCACAGCGAGTGGACCGTGTGAAACCGGCAATCGCACAGTGTCGGAGGTTGTGCCTTGCGTTCCGGACCTTGAGTGATCACGAAGGTCGGAGGTGATATTGAGGGTGATGCGCATTAGAATCATGGTGAAAGCGATTGCCTGGAGACATGAGTGAACAAAAATAAAATAAAAATGTGGTCGAACCACAGGGCGTACAATGACAGGGATGATCTACACAATTCGCATTAGACCGTATTTAAAATTATGAGAGGGAGGCGACGTACTAGGTCGATGATCACATATTGCACGTTACTGCCACACACGTAGGAAACAAGGAGGACGATTAATGTTGCTGAGTAAATCGCGGCGCTCTCCACGATAACGATCAAGCTCGCCGCCAACGGATCTTTATGCCCGACCCTGATACCAATACCTAAGCCTCTGAAACCCTGACGGGTGTTGATTATTTTATATGCAATGAGGCCTGAAAAAAACGGAAGTCAGTGAACGGGACAGGCGCAGCAATGCAAATACCCGACCAACCTGTGCAAGTGACATTTGTTACCAGTGTTAAACTGAACCAGGACGTAATCCAGGGAGCCACATTGGACAAGAAAATGGGGTTTCCAGGCTGCACTGTACTGACAATGTATATTGTGCCATACCCAGCCGCTATGAGTACCACGAATTTAGCATTTATCGGGGCATATAGAGCGCATCCGCACCTGTAGTCCCCAGCAGAAGCAATCCGGGGACGCACGCGGCCCAAGGGCTGCGGTTCCACACAATATAACACCGATAGGTCTGAAGTGGCAGATGAGGTGCAGAACACAACAGTAGAAACAACATTTACCGCAAAACTATCCGCGACCAATGACAGTGTGCCATAGGCGACGTCTTTGGCCGTGTACGACGGGTGGGAGAATGTGGCAAAAAAAGCGGCAGGTCCTTCGGGAAATACGAGAAATGCCACATAAGCCCGATACACATTGATGATCCAATGCTAAGACGGGTGTCAATTGCATGAAATGTGCGGGAACACACACCAGGCATCACCATTGTCGCTAAGATCCACATGAGCACCAGCACAACAAGGACCCTGCGACGCCTGGAAGGTTGGTCCCCAGCAAGAACCAGCTTCACAGTGAAACCCGCCATCATATTGAATAATCCTATAGGGCTTTCAATGGAAACGGCGGTTTCAACTTATTCTCGCTTACCGAAACCCAAAGACTCCAAAATACATCCTAAGAACTGTGGAGGATATTGTGAGCATTATGTTGTCCGGTGCTAGTAGGTGTACGCACGCAGGCCGGAGCCAGACCGATCGGGGACATATCGACTAGTTGACCGCTTGAGCTCAAGCATTGACCCTACATATATACACCTATCCACTGATATCTTGATGGAAAGGATGGTCCGTGGCATGGGCGCGGTGCCCAGGAGTGTGTATAAAAAGGCGGCATCCTAACACGCGCGGATCTCAGTTTGGCCTCGGACAACCTATGATGGAAGGGGACAGGAAGGTCATCTTTAGAAATCGAAGCACAGCTTCCTCGTGGAGCGGGATGATGACCCACCAACGAGGAATGCTGGAGTTCGTAGGCTGAGACCAATGTGGGCCAACTCTGATAGTACCGTACGTTCAGAAACGGGTAGAAGTGATAAAAGAGCGGGAGACAACGGAGAGTCGAGACCAAGGCGGGACCACAACAGTTGTCAATCTGCCCGAATTTGACGTCGGATTCATTTAGCCGTTGCCCAGTTGAAGGTCTAGATGTATTGGGCCTGGATGTGAGGGCGCGTCGTGGCTTGCTGATAGCATTTTTGGTCCACTGTCGTGGTACGGGCCTTGCCGATTTCATAAATCGGTCCTCCAACCATATTTGTTGACAACCATCTTCTCGAGGCGTCTAACTCGCGAACGTAGCTGATCGAATGCGACTCGGAGCGTGCGGAAGCACGCCTCATCACGCCTCACCCCATCCTCGCTCCGCATGCTTCCCCGAGCGGCGGGTGCCTGACGCCCTCGCCCTCGCCCTCGCCCTAACGCCACCATCTCATTCGCCCGTAACGCCCACCCCAAGGGCATTCGTCGACTTGGACGATATCGGATATCCCGCATTCGTCGCAATCAGCGATATTCGACGAAATTGCGTGCGACCGGCGAGGACGAAGGCGGAGGTCGAGGAGCACAGGAAGGTGTCGCCTACGGAGGGGATAAACGGCCGTGCATGAGCGGGCGCGCAGCTCCCAAAAGGCGCAGGTAGTCTGAAAAAGATGCAGCAGGAAGGCCGAGGGCGGCAGGGGAATAAAGCGGATATGAAGCGAGTACGATATTGCAATTTGCGAGTTGGTGCTCAGAGAGACACGAGAGAACCGGGGGAGTGCGGCGACACGATGTCAGTACGGAGAACGTCTGGAATAAAATCGGAAAAGTACGGCGTCAGCGGCACGGACAAGTAGAGGAAGGGACGACACGTACAATGTAGATAGGGAGAGGGATGGGATCGCCTGAGACAGCGATGCACGGACGGCCATCTCGCATGTCGGCGGGGTCTATTGTCTCTCCAGGTCCCGCGCGCACAGACACACAGACTTGGCTTCTGGTGCAAGCGCGCCAACGACACCATCCCACTGATTTGCACCACGGCCATCGCCCTCGCCCTCCTTCCCTGGGGCACGCATCATCACCCGAAATAAGAGCAAGCACGGCGATCCCTCCCTTCTGCGTACTGTCCGCGACTGCTTTGCTTCCCATGGTGGCAGCGATGCGCGCCAGCAGTCGGCGCTTGCTCCCCTCGCCGGCGGGATGCACAAGCGCACCCTTGCAGGGCAGCAGCCCCGGGTCTCCGGCCTTCGCACAACTGCCTCCATCTGCCCCCTCCCACCCACCCGCTCTGTCGCTCCCTCCGTGTGCCACCGTCCACACCCCATGGACCGGCCGACGTCTAATCTCTCCTCTTGGCGTGCGCGCGGATCCTCAACACCGACGCGCGACGCACGACGCGGATGATCCCGCACCAAGCAAAGGTGCGCGCCAAAACGAAGTCAGAGTTGGTAGCGGGCGGGGCAGCGAAACGGGTCGAATGCCAATGCCATCCCCCGCCACGAGTGCGGGATTCGGAATGAGGGTGCGAGTGCACGAGAAGTGGTCGCCAGGTGCGAGAGATCTATTGCGGTCGGAGGGGAAGACGTCAGCATCAGCGGTAGGCGTTAGGCTAGCTTGACGCACCGCATTTCCAACGATTATGAGTGCATCCGAGGCGAGCCCAAGGGATGTGGCAGCAGAAGCGCTATGGCTTGGGGACGTCCAGTGTTGGGCAGAGCGCATTACGTGGACGGCAGTGCACGCGGGGAGAGTCGGAGATGGCGCTGCGACGGTGTTGTCGACGACGAGCAGTACGTGACGACGAATGAGAGGTCTGAAGTGCGTCGTACGAAATGCTATGGCGCGAAGACGTGGTTATGACATCCACTTCCACAGCGGCTACTTCAGTCAGACCAACGAGCTACGTGGGACAGTACTAGCGCAGCGTGAGCGTGGATTGACGAGTTAGGGATGGATTACCTACGCACAACCTTGACCAATGGCCATAGCCGGAGCGATGTCCATCGGATGCTCACTCATGGCTGGTGCTACACCATTCCAATTCCAGCAAGACCGGGGGATGTTCAACGGAACGAATCCATGCCAGCAAATTCGATTCCCGGGGTTGCATCTTGCTCGCATAATTGGAAGCTTGCAAAACGTCGTGGGCGTTGTCGTCAGCAAGAGAAAAGTGGACACCGCCACTGATGGCCATCGGCCGTCGCGATTTGATGGCCGGTCGTTCTCCAAATTGCTGAGCCAAACGAGCTCAAGGTGCGTTGGATGAATGTGCACTGTAGGAGCTCAAGACAAATCCCTCAGTGACAAAAAGCCGATATGGCTCCTGGCTGGAGTTGAACCCTTGGTTGAACTTCAACTGCTTGGTGCGAACGTTCATGTGAACCATCGAACTTCAACCAGGCGGACTGCGGCCGGCGTCGTCCACAGAGGCGTACCTGCCCATCCCAGCGGAGGATGTACAAAACCCGGAAGATACTTACATTCAGGATGAAGGTACATTCACATCAAGCCCGGCACATTCCATCGAATGTACCAGCTAACACTTCAAACCCGACACATTCCCTAAATGGAATGTGCCGGGCTTGGCACCATTGGCACGTGGCAACTCCGCATCACCGCACCGCCCTTTCCTCTCAACGAGCCCCATCTTTTCTTCCTCTCACCACCGCCACCACCCCGCTCGCGCGTTGGCCCCCCTGCCTCCAAAGCGCGTCAAAATGTCCAACAACGCTGCGAAGCACTCGCCAGCAGATTGCCAGCTCATTGACAACATGTCGACGCGTCAACTGATGGATTTTCGGGATCCGAACAGCGACGCGTCCGCTGCGCCGACGCGATGCACCGAGGGGGAAAATGGCGGCTGCAAGGACACCCGTGCATACTTGCACCCTTATCTCGTGTACAGCTGAAACAATAGCCATTTTGCAGGTATTCCTTCGGTGAGTAGCGCGTCAAACGACGTCGACTCCCTGAACATCGAAAAATTTCACCAATGTCTTACCTTCCGAAGCCAAAATCCGGTGCCAGATGCGTGAATAACATTTTTTTGCACGTCGCCGCACAGCAATTGATTATCTAGCCCCGCGTACACCGTTTCGGCACGCACACATCCTGCCATCGTCTGCAGCGTCGTCGTCGATCACTACAAGACCTGCCCGCACGACATCGTATCCGGTTTCCTTCACGATACTGGGGTGCCTCATTTAGAGGCCAATATCAGCTTCAAGGGCACGCAGGAGGGGATGGATGTATGGGAGAGGGTGATCTGGTACAAGGGTACGTCCATATCTTTCAAATTGCCGCGTGAGCGATTGAACATTTCGACATAGATGTCACCGTGGCACGCATCTACGGCTGCGGCACGGAGTCACCCAGTGCTCCGATCGGACCTGAGGCGCCATGAGCAGCCGCTCGGACTCGCCGTGTACAGTTCCAGGATCAAATGTGTGTAGAAAATAGATACATGTAAATATGCACGCCGAAATAATTGAATCATCCGTTTACTGTACATCCAGTCGCTTGATGCCTGTTTCAAGCCTTATTCCCCAATTGCGCGCTGATACACATTCAGTCCTTCATCAGATCTAATCCATACCGTAGTAGCGTGTTGAACTAAGGTGTCGCATACCTCTCTCTACATAAATATATTGTGTACAACTCGTTCAGTTGCGCGGTTTGAGCCGACGGCGGAATGTGTCTGGTTTGAATGCCAAGGCCGGCACATGAGGAATCCTAATGTGTCTGCCGCTGCCGGATGTGCCGTCCTTCGGACGGGATGTGTCGGATTTGATGAGAGTGTAAGCGAATGTATGGTCCGGGTTTTGTCCATCCCGATCCCAGCGCGCGAGTTATCCATGCTAATGGTCCGAAAATTTAATTATGTCGATCAAGAAGTGATTCGGAGGCACAGCGCCGGCTCCTCAATTTAATGGCCATTTAAGTTAGTTCCGTAACTTGGGGTTTAGTGATACACATAAATTTAGCTTAAACTAGATATTATACATATTGTTTAAGCCCTATCTAAATCTAATCTCAAATGCAAGACATAAGAATGCATTTAAGTGCCAACTAAACTAGTGGTATAGTGACGTGTTTGAACACCACTTAAGTGCATTATTAAAGACAGCAAGTAGAGAGTCTTTAAATGAGTTCTGAAACTAGAGATTTAAGGCGTCTGGAAATCCATTTTAAAACGCTGCGTTTCGCAATACGTTTAAAGCGACATTAAACCAGAAGTTTAAGTTCTCGTTTAAATGCGTCCGAAACGTATTGCTAAACATGGCGTTTAAAGTACCACTAAACTCATCTGCAGATGGTCTGCAGATCATCGTCATCGGCGAGGAACTTGGTAGGCAAATGTACAGTAGCTTGGGGGATATACAGTAAATTATACAGTGAGGTGGCGCGCCAAACGGCGCTGCAATCAAGAAAAAAAAAACATTCACGAGTCCCGGATGACCTTGTACACATCCTTCATGCCGGGCGACGGCAAGAAGTATCGTACACGCACAGGCTCGCCCATCGTGCGCAACGCGCCCTTCATCCTCGTTTGAAAACCCAAGACTCCCCCAATAGAATTGAGCCAATTGAATTCACGGTGAGCGACTTGGCACCGGCAGGGGAACGACGCGCGCACGCCGCCGTGCTTGAATAGCCGAAGGTGCAGAAGTTGCTCTGCAAAAACAAGTCAGTCCAGGTAAAAAAACACAAGACCAATGCGTACCACAAAAACAGCGCCGCCTCACTCTGTATCGGCAAATCCAGACGAGAGTGCGCGGGGGGCCAACTGGCGGGCTGCCATTGCACTTCTTGTACTCCGCACGCCGGCGCGCCATCCGCTTGGTGTGCCCGCCTTTGAGCGCGGTCACCGCCAATAAGTCGGTGGCGCGAATGAGCCGGCTGCGGAAGTCGGAGATGGCGTCGTTGGGGACGCTGGCGACCACGTACACCCACCCGCGCCCTTCGCGCCCGTGCGGAGTCGTTTGGCGTAGGCGGAGAAGGGCGCGGATGCGCGCAGTATACGCTCTGCGGAGGCGCCTGGGAACGGACTGAGGGGGCGATTAGGTGGCCGTAAGGACACAAGCGTATAAGGGAGTCGATGCCTTGGGCATCGCGACTCGGCGCCGAAAACCACAGGAGGGGCCGTCCGACGTTCCCCCAAGTCCCAAAATGCGGCGAGTCGGGCCCAAACGCCGCCGAGAACGCGAGGAAGGCGGCTCCACCGCTCTTGAGGCAGGGGAGCGGGGCGGTCAAGAACGGCGGTGGAGGCGGGATAAGCAGGGCGTAAAAAGACGGGGGGGAGCGGGTATGACGAGCGCCGGCCGGTTTTGGGGCCCAGGAAGCACGCACGGCGGGGGGATGACCCGCTGTGGTGGTGGTGAGAGGACAGTGAGGGAGCGCGGGAAGTATTGAATTACAAGACCTAGAAGCTTGTAAGTGGGTGAAACAGACGCCGAATGGCACGCCAAACGCTCGCCAGACGCGCCCTCGTCGTCCAGATAGCGCAGCGCCCGACGCCACCGAGTCGCAGTAGCGCGGGGCTGCCCGGCAAGCCCGGGCCGGCGCCCACCGACCCAAAATGGATGAAATCGTCGCTGGGGTCGAAAGCGCACGCGCTAGAGGCGGGCGCGTGTGCGGGAAGTCGAAATCGAAATCGAGCCTCCGCGGCGCGCTCGGGCGGGTACAAAACGGGCGGAGGGGGGGTAAGGCGCAGCGCGGGCAGGCACCGTCTTGGGCGGGCGCTGGGGTCGAACAATCCGGACAGTTTGGGAACGCCCCGTTGTTGCGGGGGTCCAGCTGCGTACCGGAAATTCTGCCAACAAGCCTGACTTTCTTGATTGTACATTTTCGAAGCAATGGACGACGAAGAGTCCGTTGACTCCTGGAGTCAATCTGGGTCTCCGCCTCCCCAGCCGGCCCTCGCCTTCCCAGGCTCACCCTCGTTCTCCCCCCACTCAAGGGCTTTAAAAAATCCTCCAAGAAATCCAAGTCCAAATCCAAGTCAAAGTTTGCGTACTCTGAGTATCCGGATGCCTCTACCTCGAAAGCCCCGCCCCACGGCACGCGAAGGAAGACGTTCCCCCCAGCGGCGACGGCGCAGAGGACCCCGGGCGCGACCCGCACGCGTTCGACTTTGGCTCGTTTGCGGTCCTGGCGGGCGAGCTCGCGGAGGAGATGCGCCAGCGCAGGATCGTGCTGACCGAGGGGCTCGAGGACGCGGAGGCGGTGGTGCAGAGCACCGACCGCGAGAGTGTGGAGATACCCACCGAGGCGACCGGTGCAGAGATTCCAGATGGCGCCGCGGCGGCCCCCGAATACGACCCGAAGGAATATTGGAACACCGTGCATGCGCTGGATGCGGAGGAGTATCTGCGGGACGTGGTCTACGGCGGAGTAGATGGCTTGGTGTATGTGCGGAACCTCGCAGAGTTCGTTGCGACAGCGCCGCTGGACGTCGGTGAGCGCGCAGAGGACGAGGACGGGGACGAGGATGTCGACATGGAAGTTTGCCAGTTTTGCTCCGTTCCTCACACATAAAGCTAACAGCCTAATTTCAGGATTCCGCCTCTTCGCTGCCCCTCGGGTCGACCCTTCCCTCTTGGGTCGCCCAGAACGTTGTCGGCCCGCTCACAGACAGTCGACATGCGCTCCTACAGCGCACGGCGCTGGAGCTCATCGCCCCGACACTGTCCTTTACGGGGCTGAGGACGAGAAGCCCGCCAACCCCAATCTCGACGACGACAAGCTCCCCCGCCATGGTCTCCACCGCACTGCACGTCCGCCCCCGCGCGGCCGCCGCCCTTGCCGCGCTGCTCCAGATCTACACACAAAAGATCGACATGGCGTCGCTCATCCGCACGCCCGCGGAGGTCGAGCACGAGCAGAGCGAGAAGGAGTGGGCGGGCAAGGGGCTCGCGCAGAACGGGCCGGCGGAGATGAACAGCGTGCTCGACCACGTCGCGGGCGTGATATGCCGCTTGCAGGCTGAGCGCACGCGCCGGAGGCGGGCGCGTATACGGGAGGCCGAGATCGAGCCTCCGCGGCGCGCTCGGGCGGGTACAAAACGGGCGGGGGCAGGTAAGGCGCAGCGCGGGCAGGCACCGTCTCCGCGTGCGCGTGTCGTCATCCGTGCAGCCGACGCGCCTTGGCCCTCGCACTCTCCGCACGCTCCCCCGTCGTGTCTTCCTTCTTACTACCAAGGCACACGTCCCTCTCCTTCTTGTTTGCCGCCCTCGCACCTTCGTACCCAGCGCACCATTCGAACGAGGTAGGCGCGCACCATTCCTTTCTCACTGATCTCTCTGCGTGGTACGCGCAATGCCACCCCGGCCCCGCGCGCAACGCAGGCCCACTCCTGCTGGACTACAAAAAAACTAACCGCAAACTACAGTGCGGTACTACGAAGACCATTCGCGCGGGGAGGATATCATAGGAACAAGGTATTTCTCCCTCTTTCTGTTTCCCCGTACACACGGCGCACACATCTGTCGAACGCACCTGCTCCCTGCGTGCGCCTGGAGCGAGATGTTGGGAGGCTCTATGGAAAGAAAGAAGGTTAGTCAGTAAGAGATCGGCACGGGAGAAAGACAACGAGGATGGAAAAGGGGAGCGGTAAGCGAAGCAGAAGACGGCGGGCAAGGAGAGAGAAATGGTTATCAAGGAGGAGCCACGATCCACGAAGTGACGAAGTCGTGCACAAGTCTCCTCCCGCGGAATGCGCATCGTCAGAAACGACGCCAAGGACCAACCGGACACATAAAACGGTGCGAATATACTGCGCCGTCGTCCAGCGAGAAGTGCTAAGATACAGCTCCACCCAATATGGAGAACGACCCCCGATCGAGTAAAGTGCCCTCCCAACGAATCCGCGTGACAACACCAACGCCAATGCCAAAACGGTGAAGCATAACGATGCGTGTATAGCCCAAAATGCTCGTCCAGGAAGGGCTAAGTTGCAGCTCCACACAGCGTCGAGAACGACGTCGAAGTCGCAGGTGCACGTCGAGGAGGACCCCACCCGAAACAACGCCGAGCCAATAATGACGACAGCGGAGGACGAGCACATATCCCACGATGTTCGTGGAGGAAGGGCCAAGCCACCACCTCACCCTTCTTCGAGAACGATATCGAATTCTGCACCTCGGCCCCCCCGAGATCGATACCACCTCAAACACCGCGGAGAACGCAAAGAGCGCAGCGCGCGGCTCCCATTGCCCCCAGTATGCACTCTCCGAAAGGGCCACGGCCCAAAGAAAATGGATGTGGAGAACGACCAAAAACGGTCGAGGGGGAGGTGACCGAACTTAGGCGCTTATGCACGCAGCGAGCGCCCGGGAAAAGAAAAGAGAGAAAAGAAAGAGAACAGCCTGCGCGGAGCACGAAAGAAGACCGAGGGGGAGTGGGACGCGACCACGAACTTCTCCGAAGACCAAAAGGCTAGCCGCAAAAGACCAGCGAATCGTTTCAGAGCGCGAATCCCGCAATCCGCGCGAAGAGAAACGTTCCCAACTCCTTGCGCACTCAAAAAACCCCGCCCACAAAGAAAGAACATCGCCAAAGAAAACACCAAAGCAGGGGGAAAAGACTCACCCCCAACCCCGAGCAATCGGGATGCCGCCGATGAGGAGCACAAGGATGTTGTCGTCGAGCCAGAACCCACGCTCAAAGAGTCGCAGGCAATGGACGAGACGAGGGCCGAGAAGTCGACCACATCGGGTGGTCTAGGTCGTCGAGCCAGAATCCGCCCTCCAGGAGACGCAGGGAATGGAGGAGACGAGGACCGAGAAGTCTAGGTCGTCGAGCCAGCAAGACCGCAGCATAGACAGTTGCGCGAGAGGGCCAGGGAACGCCGTGCAAAGCACTGTACGTTCCAGTCGCGAACGCGGTGCTACGCACTGTACGTTCGCGCTTTCGCGCTCGGAGTTGGTGGTGGTGAAGGACGAGCGTGACGTGACGATGGTGACGATGAGTCATCGTGATGACCATCGTCATCCGCCAAGTCCACCACCACTGGTACTGGCGCTGCGCGACGTTGTACGTCGGCAGAGCTGGTGATACTGGGGTTGGGCGCACTCTACGCACACCCACGTTCACGCTCGGATTTCGTTGGTGGATTTGACGACGTGTGATCGTCACAGTCGTAGTGACGATAATCTTACTTAGGTGCTCGTCGTCGTCAACAATCTTCAATGATATATATTATTACAATAAATTCAAAGAAAAAAACACCATTGCCGTGATACAATTACACAAAAAAATTCAGCCAGCTACAAGAATACGGGTACAGCGAGGATACAAGACAGGTAGACATAGAAGCAACAGGCGACGCCGACGGATGGGTATGAAACATGAAGGTGGCGACCGTCGACGGACGGGATTCTCAAGGCTCAGTGACAGCTCTTCAACTCGGCGATGCCAATCTTGCGACAGCTCCGTCGTACTGCAGCTCGGCAATGTCAATTTCGAGATAGAAGACATCAAACGAGGCGTTGAAAAGTTCCCAATCCTCCTCCGGGACGCTCAGAGTCAGTGGGGGCTTGTTTTCCTTGCTGGCAGCCCCAACAAGGATCAAGATGGCCTTGGGTTCAAGGGGAGGAGGTCTCGGGCCGTCTTTCGACGACGACGCCGACGTCCTTCCCTGTGAAATCCACTTGTTGACGGCTTCCGATAGGAGGTGGGAATTGGTGAGGAGACCCAGTCGCTTTATCGCTGGCACTACAGCTGCCTTATGATTCGAGGCGGTGCTCGTCTGGAAATACACCGGTCGGTCTCCCCATTTCGTATACCCGTCGATCATTGGGAAAAACGCGTCCCGGGGGCATGTTAAAACGCCTTCCGCAGGCAAGTCCTCATTTCGGGTGAATTGCACGAACTTGCCTAAGGGAAGGTCGGGAATTGGAGGCGGTCCCGATGGTTCCAGATCTTCAGTGGCCATCGACGATGATTCGGGGTAATCCGTCTGGGGTTGCTTTGCAGAGGGCTCCTCGATTTGGCCCGCATGCTCCGCGGCCACTGCCAACGTTCGCTTTCTCGACTCGTTGGGGTTTTCCGTTACTGCTGCCCTCCCCCTTCCTGCCTTTGATGCCTGCGTCTGCGCCCTGGCGTCCTCGATTGCAATTTTCGCGTCGTTCCACTCCTTCTTGGTGACATTGCGGAACGACTGGGCCGGGTACTCTCTGCCCAGCGCTCCGACGACTTTATTCTGCGAAGTGGTGGGTCTGGAGCTGGTCTCGCGTAGCTTCAATTCTCCACCATATTTGTAATCCCCGCTGATGACTTTGAGGGCAACGGACTGCCAAAGCGGTCCGATGAATCCCGGTGGACTGTGGTCCCAGAAGTTGTCGATGAGCTGTTTGACAACGTAGCCTTTTGTCTCTTCCAACATCTTGTTGCGAAGGTAAGGAGATTGTATCTCCTGTGTAGAGCCGTGGGGATATCCATCGCCCTGGCGAACAATGCGAAAAATGGTGTGCGGTCCCGACGACGGAGTGGTTGGGGCAGCCCCGCCTAGCTGGGTTTTTTGTTTCAGCTTCTGGAAGCCCTCCTCAATGTCGCGGTCTGGCGACTCATTCATCCACAGCAAGCGGGCAAGAACACGGGCTTGCGGCCCATATTTGACAAAGTTGCTTCTGAGGTCTTTAAATTTGGCTATCACTTCTGCTTCATTGTGTCGGTCAAACGATAAGAACTCCGTCCTGAGTGTGAAGTAACGGAAGCTATGAACGACATCAGGACATGGATGTGGGATGGATACGAAGACGTACGCTGCGACCAGTTCCTTCCAGCGCGGCGGTTGCATGGTATACACGGCAGTGTCTCGCGGTTTGAGCCATGCCGTGCGGTTCGCATCTGGTGAAGACGCGTATATCACGAAGAAGTCGAGGGTATTTGTGACAAAGGGGTCCGGAGTGGTCCCTTGTTTACCATCTACAAGCACCCACACTTTGTGCTGCAATTTAGGGCCCCAGACGCTTTCGTCGGCGATGCCCTGATTCTCCCAGAACTCAGTCTCGCACTGGGGTTGTGAAGTTAGAGCATGGTGCCATATCTTTCCTCCAGAAAAAAGCGTCAGGCTGTGATCATCGAGGGTCATGATCTGTCGATTTTCCTTCACCGCTCTGAGAAGGATGTACAAGAGGCAGCAGGATTTCCCTATCCCAGGCCCGCCATGGATGTGGAAGGAGTCGTATCCTCCGCCCTCAATCGATAGCGTCGTTAGCTGCTCCCACAAGGCCTTGTACTCGGGGAAGACGGTGATTACTGGGGCTATGTTGCGAGCGAGAGGGAATCCTTCGCATGAATAGGTCTCTGCACCCAGAATCTGTACCACATCATCTTCGTATGCGCTTTGGCCTCCCCAAAGCGCCTCTCCGTCCCTCCACTGCGATCGCAGGGTGTCCACCAGACCTGGGTTCGCCTCGAGGAACTGGAAAGGGTCGAGCCCGTTCGTTGGCGGACGTGGAGGCCACGCCCGTTTCGTATAGTAGGTTTTCGCTTGTGGGTAGAATTTTGTTTCCTTCCAGAAACGTTGAGGCTCAGGCTCAGTTTCCGCCATCGATTGAACGCCGTGCTATGCACTGTACGTTCACTCGAAGTTGGGGAAGAGGTGGGAGGACTTTCCGCCAATATCGAGTGAACGTACAGTGCGTGTACTCGAAGTGGGGGAAGAGGTGGGAGGACTTTCTGCCAATATCTTTTGAACGCCGTGCTATGCACTGTACGTTCAAGTGGTGGTTGTCGGGGAAGAGGTGGGTCGCGCTCGCGGTGTCAGAGTGGGTAAGGCGTGGCTGTGTGACAATGTGACCTTCATGATAAGCTTGAGATCGTCACGCGTATGTTAACATCGCGTGCAAAGACCAATTATATTACGAATTTGAAAATATACATGTACATGACCTCCTACTCTAACAATCAACAACCTAAGGCTACACCGAGACAATTTTAGACAATTTTACTCGGCGAGTCAAACTGCATCTGGACGGCGTCCGGCAAATTCAATGATAAGTTGTGCATAGATTAGATTAGATTACATACATGACCTGCTAAATTACTGCAGCAAGCGTGTGCCAAGATACTGTGCGGAAAGCTCATCGAGCTTCACCGCAGTCTTGCGGGCGGCAGTTCCGAACCTAATCTTGTTTTTCCATTGAGTATACGTGAAAAGGGGGGCAGTACGCTTTTCAATGTCCTTCATTCGATTCACAAACCAGCGCTCGCAATTTGCATTCCACCAACCCGTGTTGAGACCGGACGAGAAGAAGGCCGGTGGTGTTGGCCACCAGGAGATGTACTTCAGTTGCTCCCCTTCTTCTTCTTTAGAGCTCTTTTGCCCTGGAATGAGATTAGTATACATCAGCATTAATAGGTTAGATAAACGTGCCCGTTTCAACCAAGTATACGCCACAGATAAGGTGGATCTCTTTGTCTGTAAGGGCTTCATGCCACCGCGCTTCCTCCCCATTCGCGCTCGACACGTGTGCTCCAGCCTCGAGGATGTCTTCGGACGGGTCGAGACAAGCGACGTCCTCGAAATCTTGAATTGCCAATCGAGCGAGGCGGCCGACGACGCCCCCATAGAAGAGAGCCGCGCGACCACGCGGCGAGCGTAGGAATGCGTCCCGTTGCTGAACGTAGACACCATGATCGATGTGAGTCGGTTTATAGCCAGGAGGACGGCGACCTAAAGTCGCCGTAGATGGGGCAGCAAGAGACGCACGATGAACCGGTCTTTGCCAGCTGGGATAGAACTCCGCGCCTAATTCCACGAGGTTGCGGATGAGATGCGCGAGACTATCACCCCAGCCCGACCTGACTATTTGAAGGGCAGTGGCAGCGCTGTCCAGTAAAATTGAGGGACCGGAAGCTTCAGAACCGTGTGGGCGGATCGAATAGATTGTTTTCCCTTCCCGGTGACCGAAGATCTCAACGTCGACATTCCAATCGAGTTGCAAGTCAGAATCTTGCAAGGTCAGATCGCACAGTTCGGCTTGGAAGCCTTTCAGGTCGCCATCGAGAAGGTGTCGGAGGAAGATCCTGAGTGGCGAGGGGTCATCGTCGGGGACAGCCCAGGCGGTGTCACCCACGATCCACCCGCATTGCTTGGATTCCATCTGCTGGGGGGAGAAGATGGGAGCCGCTGCAGGCTCGTTGAAGCCGAAGCGGAGGGTGAGGGTGGATTTGACTTCTTGTTTTCGCCACCCGGCCAGGTGATCTGCATCTTCGTCTACATGCTCGCGATCTAAATCGTACGCCCGCTCAAGGACTTGCGCGGCCCTCTCGCCGGTCTCCTCCTCCATTGTTTGATGCCCGGGGACATCAGGAATCGAGGGAATGAGGTCGGCAGGTGAAGCGGGCTCGTGATAACGGAAGTCGTCGTCATCGTCGTAGTAGTCGTCATACTGATTATCTGGCTCTGCGTCTTCCGTGGGAGCCAACGCAGTGCAAAGATCCCACTGATTTGAAAAGGAATCGTAGACGCGCTGGTTAGGGGTAAACTCATCCCAACGGTCAGCCGCGTCCTGGCGATTGCACGCACGCCGGATGAAGAACCCGCCATCCTCTTCTTCCCATATGAACACACAAGCTCCCTTCTTGCCCGGTGGCGCGCCCTTGGATGCGTGCTGTTCTTTGGCAAGACGACTGGTCCTTGCCTGAGAAGACTCAAGCTGAGTCCGCTTGGCGTTATGTAGCCTGCGACGCTCCATAAAAGCGTGTATATCTTCTCCTGCTTTCTGACCGCTGCCGCGTTCGACCGCCGGGAAAGATTTGACGGGGACAGGCGAGTCGGCTAGTGTTTCCGAGTGCTGATATGTCTGCGCTGCATGTGAGGAAGAGGGAGACGACGGTGCGCCATCTCTGCGACTTTTCCAGACTGATGACTTAAACGACCATGGGCTGAAAGTGACGTCGCCGGGAATGTTTTGCAAGTACGAGATTTCGTCCGCATCGGGAACAAAACCTTTTTCAATAAGAGCGTCGGGGACTGGCTCTTTGAGAGGGAACACCTGGCCGTAGTAGAAGTATAGAGGGACGCGGTGTCTGCCGAGAAGGTGAGGCAAGAGCCAGCGAGCATGCCGAGGGAGTTGGTGATTGGGGTGTGTTTTCGATAATGTGAGGTCGATTAGGCCCCCCATGCGATCGATGGTGAAATCTCCCACCGCAGAATGCTCCAAGTCATCCAGCCACTGCCAGGGAAGCTTTGTTAGCTTCACTAGCCGAGTCCTCCAGTCGTCGGGCGGGAGCGTGTTGGCAGGGAGCTTGGCCTTCGCCCTCGCGTCGTGGGCCTGTTTGGCCTGCGCGTCGAGGAGGATGATCATCAAGGTGATCTTTGCCATCATCGGGAGAAATGCATCCCGCGAGCGGAGAGCGATGTCTACAGCGCTTGGATACGAGGAAGCATATCTCTCCGTATAGCGGTAGCATATGGGGCTCAGAAATGTGTACACCCCCGTGGCAGCAGGACCGCCGTAGATGCCCATCATCGTCCGCAGGGTCAGACGGAGGAGGCTCTCCAGGTTCACCCAACGGTCGATGAGCGACTGCACGAGACCCCATCGGGTTTGAGGACATTTATCGCCGAGCGGGACGACCGCTACCTGCTCTATGGGGAGGTTCTTCTTGGTGACGTTGAGGCACGAAAATAGGGGCCTGTGAAAGGGGTTGTATTTGGGCAGAAGAACGAGGTAGGGAAACTTGGGGTTGACCCAGCGCGGACGCCTGAAGTCCTCGGCATCGAAATTGTACCCGTCGGGGGCGGCCGCCTTCTCTGGGCTCGGTATGTCGAGTAGAAAGTCAGGGTCACCATAGTGCACCCCAAAGACGCCCATGCGGTTCTGGATGTGCCCGTCAAAATGATGCGCGCCCTGGAACAACTGAGCAAGTAGCCGGGCAAGAAGGAAATATTCGCACATGGGGGAACGTAGGTGAGTTCGAGGTGGAGGATTCCATACCTCAGGTACCTGGAACGTTCATGGGCACAATGCTTCCTGAGTTGGGAACTCCGCTCACCAGAAACGACGGATTTCGATCAAGACAAGAGGAAGCCGCAGATGTTGATGGTGAAGAGCGCGCGCGCTAAAGCACCTGCACAGTGGACGGGAGGTGACTCAGAACGGGGCGCAAAGCGCTGTGCGTTCCACCCGATACTGATGCGGCGCTATGCACTGTACGTTTGCTCGTTGTGGATTGCGAGTTGACACTGAACGCGATGCTACACAATGAACGCGGTGCAGAGCACTGTACGTTCCACCGATACCGTCTGAACGTGGTGCAGAGCACTGTGCGTTCGCTCGGAATCGGGTCGGTGGTGGCAGATTGTGTATTAGCGATGTGTGGTCGTCACACCAGTGACGCTGTGACGGCTCGCGATAAGATCGTCACTTTAGATAATCACTCTAGATAATCAGGTCGATCCTCCGCGGTGGGTTTATGTATATACATGAAAGGTCGGTCATCACAGATGTAGTTGAAGGAAATCATGAGCTGCATTATGAACATTGATTACACGCATATTGAATACATTCTGGTCGTTGTTCTACCCAGATTACAAGAAATACTAGTCCGCCACGTTCCCTCACTAACCAGTTAAAATCCAAAACGTGTCCGACGGCTGTGGACTAGTCGGAGTCGGAGTCGGGGTGAGCTTCAAACTCGGCGCGCGAAGAGACAGACAGCAGGCGGTCCACGGTACCTTCACCCGCGAAGAACGCGCGCGCGCGCCAGCCCATTCCCATGTATTCCACCGATTCATCGTCAAGAGCGACGTGCCCTGGATATCGCTTGGCTTCCGCACGACGAAGTTCGTTGGCCTGCAAACAATGTTCATGCGAGACTTGGCAACGGATCCAATGGTCGAAGAGCGCGTGGGCCAAACACTCGTGCGTGCGAACCTGGGTGTTGGGAAGGCTAGCAGCATCCCTCTGGTGGCTGTAAATGGCCCACGAAATGAGTAACTTATTATGGTTGGATAAAGATTGAAAGGAAGCAGAAACCCAGGTCGACTTACCTGTCGACATAAATCCCGTCGCGCTCGGGCATGGCGTCTTTCAAGGTCCAAACCGTTTCGTTTTCATGTTCGTCGCGGTTCCACGCCACGGGTGTAAAGACCCGCGCGGAACACGGGTCCCAGTCGAGACTCGGTTGAGTCGTATCGTTTTTGGGTTTCAACCAAAAGCCCGGGTACTGATCCACGTCGGCGATGGCGGGAACTGGCATCCCAGGCAGGAAGAAGAGAGACTGGCGCTCAAGCTGCTCGAGAGTGATTACTGGCATGGAGGACAATCACTGGACGCAATGTGTATCTTCCACTCGATACCGTTTGAACGTGGTGCAGAGCACTTTGCGTTCGCTCGGAATTGGGCTGGTGGTGGCAGATGTGTAGTTGGCGATGTGGCGATGTGTGATCGTCACACTAGTGACTGATGGCTCGCGATAAGATCGTCACTCTAGATAAGAAAGCACGATCTCATTCTCGCGCACAATGTTATTCCATAATCCAGCTGCTCGTGTATTGGCTAGACTATGAAAATTTTACAAAACTCATAGTAGTACATGTGTGCCTCGTATATCTGGCAATTGATTGATTGACCCAGGGCTGCCGTTCAAACTACCATCCTGTCGGTCGCCGCCACAAACAACTCGAAAGCTTCCTTGGATACGTTCAGCTCCTTAAGGTAAGCAGGTGTCACCTTCTTGAGCCATTCAGCATTGTAAAGGCTCTTGGGAAGGCCACACGGAGCTTTGGAACTCCCTCGGACGTGACTTTTGAGTCTCGGGGCGGGCTCGGGTCCTGCTTGGTGCTTTCTGAACACGGCCGTTTGCGCATCCACGAGGCGCAAGTAGTCGGCGACACGGGGCTCACGCCAGACACAAAGCTTGACCCTGTAGACCAATACTTTGGAGCCCTCCACCTCGATCTCGTCTTCTTCCTCGGACGACATCCCCTGTTCTGTGAGATGCTCAGCCACGCCCAGTAGCCTTTCCCAAGCCGCGACATCGCGTGCTTTGCCCTCGCTCGTCTTTATCTCAATGGTGGCCTTGATCGTTTCGACGCGGACTTCGAGTTTCTGAGATACGGTTTAGCATTTTTCCTGAGCTTCACCGAGGTCGACTTACGCGTTTTTTGGAAGAGTTGCTTCGGGAACCAAGTTGATGCTGCTCGAATTTATGCGTACCACGCTCCCTCGCCTCTCGCTTCGTCTCCATGCGGCCCAGGCCGTCATTGAAGCGCGGCTGGAAATCTTTCCAACCCGCTCGATAGCGGCTCAATTTGGCCACCATCAGCGCCTCCAAAGAATCGCGCTCAATGCCGCTCTCGGCAATGGGTCCATCCTCCCCATCCTCCGCCAGGGCCGCGTCGACGATCTTCGCAATCATGAGCTCGTTCCAACGCGATTGAATGTATCCAGGGCTGAAATCCCACTGGAAAAGGTTGTCCGCTGGATCGGCAATCTCATCTTCACAGGCAGTAACGTCGTCTGGTTCGACTGGGTTGTAGATCTGGAAGTCGGCCGCTTGCGTTACGCCAAACTTAGCATACGTGGTATCGCGTAGAAGTTTCTGTGGGCCAGTTTGATTTAGATTCATAATAAGAGGAGATTGTGATATTACTGACATGGATGTAGTTCTTTAAATCCCTGTTCTCCGGTTTCTGGGAGGTCGCCGCCTGGGACTTCCCTTTCTTGGGCGTTGTTTTCTTGATTTTCAGCGTCACGCCGTCGCCTTTGAGGAGCAGCTGCAGCTGGTCAATCACGCCGGCCAATGTTTCGACATCCGTGCCGAGCAAGTTGGCGAACGCGGGGGTGGCGGATAATTGTTGGGCTGCTTTGGGCTTCGGGTTGGATTCCCGCCTGGGCGTTGCAGGGATTGGAATGGGGTCGAGTGGGATCTCGATGGTGCGGGTGCCCGAGTTGCGAACAGGATCCAGACGGGCGCGCGTCCCGCGACGGGGAGGAGGCGTGTGGGGAGCCTTCTTGGCTCGAGCGTAAGTGGAGGAACGAAGCTGAAGGAGCTCGTCTGTTTTCCGATCCTGAATGATGGAGCTCAGTTGCGGTAAATTTACAGATACAATGCACCGCCTGACCAAAAGACGTTTGACCATATCTACTTCTTGGTTCCGTTGCATCAACAATTTTTGCGACTCTACTAATTGAGGAAACACCATGTTCCGCTCGTTCAACTGCTATAGCCTCAGTAAGGTTTTTTGTGTCATATCGGAACATCTCACCAGCGCTTCGAGCTTCTGCTGGTCCCCAAGAAATTGGGCCTCCATTTGGCCTTCGTGTTTTTGCAGCTCCTCGATGGCCCGGGTTTTGCTGTCGAGTTCTTCGTGCAAAGAACTCAGGTGAGCGAAGTGTTCGGCTTGCAGCTTCTCTGCAGCTTCGAGCTGGGCGGCAAGCTGTGCGTGAAGCACCTGGTTCTCGGCAGTGAGCTCACGGCTCTTGTGCCTGGCCGCTATAACTTGGTCCTTATGGTATGCCTCCCACTCGCGAACCTGTAAGATTATAAGCTACTGATTTATTCAGATGAAAGCGCAGCTTACATTGTCAAGCTCTTGACGCTGCGGGCCAGGTACACCGCGTACTTTGGTTTTGTCGGGGCTTCGGTGACGGCGCTTCAAGGGTGAAGAAATAATCAAGAGGGACTGTCAAAACAAAGTGTGTGTCCATACCTTTCCGGCAATAGCGCTGGTATCTTCGTCCATATATTCGAGCTCTTCTTCTTCCATTGTGTCGGTGAACCTGTTCGCTCCGCACGTACAACGTTTGGAGGCGCGCAAGCAGGAATAGAGAGTGCCGGGAGAGAGAGTCGTGCGCGGTGGTATTTATGCCATTCTTCGTTATTGTTGTTTCCAAGGCCAAGATCAGGTTATTGTTATCGACACGTTATTGTTGTACTTGTGCCCGACATTTGGGAATTTGGGAACAAGGGCGTCCACCACCCTGCAGGAGTACAACGCCGGGCAGTGTGGCGGTTCTGGGGATGGAAGTCAAGGCGGGGACGACAAGAAAGTGATCCGTCAATCGTGACCCATGCGCAACGGGCGCAAGCCTCCAGTAACCCTGCAGGCGTAGAACGCCTTGCAGTGTTGGTGGCGACTTGTCAGTGAGACAATAAAGCGCTTGTACGTAAACTTACAGCAGTGACGCAGCCGAAACGCGATCATGTGATCTTGACGATGTGACGATGCGGTGATCCTCACCCACGATATCGAGGCGGGATGCACCACAACGCCTGCCAGTCAATCCATAGACGAGGCTCAAGCTTAAATCACTCCAGTATTTTTTTCCACCGCCCGTGTATTGGCTGGAATATTTACAAAACTCATAGCTGACTATATATTTGACAACAACTAATCGATTGACCTGACACTATTGCGCTTGCGGGTGGAGCGCCGTCCAGCCATAGGGGCGCTTTCCACGTATTCTTTGTTTGCCTTGTTGTTGGCGGTGGTGGCGGTTGCTTTCAGGCGCGCTTGGACGATGCAACGCGTTGCCCAATGACCCTCGTACTCGCGCAGGTTGGGATGCATCTGTGCAGCCTGTACAATAGTGATAAGCAAAGGAGAACAGGCTATTCTTGGGATGCTCGCCTGCTCAAAGACTTTCGCCACATAGGCCGGGTCCTGGTAGGACAGCGACTTGGTCGTGTCCAACTTTTGATCCACCAGATCGTGAACGGTTTTCTGAAATCGTATATTCAGTACAAGAAAGAAAGAAAAAACAATATAAATGAGCACACCTTGATGATCGCCGTCTCGCGCTCGCTGCGGCCAGCGCGTTGCCATTCTGGGTGGCACTCGATGGCATGGCGAGTCAGCGCCTTGGGGGCGGGGATCTTGACCACAAAGATCGGCGGAGGGGGATAAGTGTGCTGTACGTCTGGCGCAGCGAACAAAACCGTCTTCTTGACGCTCGGAACCTGATGCTTCAAGTCCTCGTGGATCAGCAGACCCTGGGAGGTGCGGGCGCCGAGATCGGTTTGTAGGAGCAGCAGCACGGCTGGAGCAGGTGGCTTTTCTGCTTCCGCGAAAGGAGAGGCATAGCGCATGAAGGAAGCCATGGTGCAAGAGAATTTAGAGGTCCGCCCCTCATAAATGGCGAGCGCGTCCACCCGAAAGAACAATAACTATCTCAAGCGTTTCAATATCGCGATGACCGCTTGTTGTGTTCATTGAGGAGATATCAGGGCCCGAGGCTTTAGCAAAGGTTAGCGAGGGTTAGCGAGGGTTAGGCGAACTTGCCAGCTCACCCTTATTGTTGCGGAGCCATCGATATGTCCGCAAGGAAAGATACAATAACACACCCGCCTGGATCCGCGTGATCGCGTGCGCCTAGACCTGGCGCTGTTCCCGTCGAGCCCGATGATCCCGAGAGAGACAATTGTCGACCGGAAACCATTGTATTATTATTATTGTTGGGCCCGACAATCATCGAGGTGGTCGCAGCCCCGAGGTTAAGACTCCATTGTGATACGAAGTACTCGGACAATTCGCGGCAGCGCGCAGCCTGAGCCAGCGCATATCCACGGAGCCCGCTGCATGCCGCCGCCGTGATATCAGTCCGCGCCGCGCTATCTCTGGCGCGCTTCTCCCACATCTCGACGTCCGAGTCCAGATGCCGCACACACCGTTTCATCTCCTCCCGCAGTACAGCCACCTCCTCCTCCCACCGACTCTTCCGTGCCTTTGCGTTGCACCATTCTACCTGCAAGGCTGGAGACTCAAGGTGAGACAAAAACAGTCATCGATTGAAAGCCACAACTTACATTCATGCAATTCCTTCTCCTGGCTATCCAAAGCGCCGGGCGCGCTCCAGATCCACGACAGCACCGGTGTACTTCCCGTAGGAGCGTCACGCGCCGGTCGACCACCGATATTGCGCAGCTTCTTGGCGGCTTTCCTATCGCTAGCCGCTGCCTGCGACTCGTTCGCATCCCCCTCCCCCTCCAGCCTCAAATCCGCCTTTTCTAGCTTGCGTAGATGCGGGGCGTAGTCTTCCCCCTTCAGGACGTGCAACGCCGCACGCGCTTCCACATATTTTCGCGCCAGGGCATCGACCCGCACTCCCAGGTGGTCGATGAGCGAACGAGAGCGGGTCACCCTCACTTGGCCCATAACGTTCGCGTTGCGGAACGTAATGAGGTGGCCCTTGGCGTGGAGTTTGAGGCGAATCCCCACCAGCGCGTCGCGGCACTGCGACTCGCGCAGCTTGCCCTCCATTGCTGGAAGGCTCCGCTCGCATCCCTCCTTCCGCTCACGGTCGGGCAAATGTGAGGGCAGCCACAATCGCACATCCTCAGCTGCGGGCGCCGGAGCAGTCACGTCCCGTGCGGCGCTCTCGGCCATGAGCATGCGCACCGCCCCAGGCGTATACACCTCCTGCAGCGCGCGGAACGGGCGTAGCTTGGCGAAGAAAGCGACCCGGTGCTCCTCAATCTTGCTCTGCCTATCTGCCGTCATCTGACCGGGGGCGGCCATTTCAGCCTTGATACGTCGTCTACGTCTGGGGTTAGCGACGCGTTGGGACGCAGGGAAGGATCCACTTACTGCGAGTCCTCCAACTGCAGTCCAGCCGTCAGGAACGCAGTCGCGCTGGTCGCGTGCAGCGGCGCGCGCCCCGCCGCGGCCGCCTCCTGCTCTTCCTTCTTCAGCGACAAACGTATATCTGCCTCTGACGGACCGTCTGTTCCAAAAGAATATCAGATCACCCATGCTACTTGAATGCTGTCGCGCACACACCTTTCGTCAGAACAACGTAAGGGTTCGGGACCGTCGGGTTCTTGAGACGGTCCCTCAGCCACAAGTCGATCTTCGCCTGCCACTCCGCACGCTTGTCGGCGTGAATGGTCTTGTTAATCTCCTTGAAAGCCTCCACCTGGCGCTCGCGCTCGGCTAAGCCGACCACCAGTCGCCGTTGCAGCGTGTCGCCTGGACTATGGATCAGAAACGACGACCAGGTAATCAATCAGGAATGCTCACACTGGCTAAGATTCTTTAGGTAGTTGTGGGAATCGAGCTTGTCCTCCAACGTATCCGCTCGATTCCCCAACGACATCTCTTTCGTCTGCCACGCGCTCCCGTTCAAGACCGCCCAGAGACGCTCTATCCCCTCTCCATCCGTCTTCCCCACACCCGGCAGCAAGTTAAGGTTGTTTTCATTCTTGCATTCGTGCGCCAGCGCGTGCCAGACCGGCAGCCCTGACTGCAGAAGGACGCCCGACCAGTCCCGCTGGAGCTCCGCAGGCAGCCGCGTCATCCGTTCTTCGAAGTTTTGCCGCCATTGACACGCGATGTCATACGATACGGTCAGCTCTTGGGGATAACATCCCACCAAGGCCGACAGCAATATATAATCCATATTTGCATAACTGAGAATCCAAAATCAGTAGCCATTCGCGGAGATCCAGGTCGCGCGCTTACCGCTCCCCCTTCTGTAGGTCTCCCATACCGTTCGGCTGTATGCATTCATGACGAGCGCATACGGCCCCGCCAACACCCGAAACCCTCAGTCCCGCGGTGTTGCGCGTTTCCTTCTGTGTAAGTGCCGCAAAGGCAATACAAGTGCTGATCTGTATAATAATATAATGTTAGCCGCATTCGCGCTATCCTCCCTCAAAATGACTTACATCCTTCTCCGCCACGTACTTGCGAAGATGTTTTTTATACCGTTTCGGTTCCACAAATGCGCCCCAGCCCGGACCCAACGAGGGATCAGGACGCTCGTTCTTGCGGATACGATTCTTGAGCTTGAAATTTGCGTCCAGAGCGATTATCTTCCTGTACAGATAACTGCGGTGTCCTATCAGCATTCACACCCCAACTGCGCAGATATAACCATCTCCTCACCGATATTGTGATTCTACCAGGCGCCAGTTGGCGGGCAGGTTCTTCCCGTCGTGCGGACAAGGCCAGCACGGCACTACCAGCTCTCCCGGCTTCGTAGCAGCGATGCCTTCGGGGTCATACGCGCGTCCGGCGCGCCTCGCACGCTGCACAAATGCCCATTGTCGAGACATACGCAAGAAAGCTCTGTAGACGTCCTTGAATTTCTATCAGCCAAATTATCGCGCCAGAACGAAGGGGCAACACTCACAGGCAGCCAGTGCATACCCGTCGACGCGCTAGCGTCAGTAAGCCGTTCCAGCGACGTTATGAAGTCGCGGCCATTCACATTGCCGACGACATTCAGTAGACGAAAGAGATCGAGCACCGCGTATGTGGCGACGGTGTCAGGGTCTGTCTTCGTAGCCGGGTACCACGCGTTGCGAAGCAGCTGCTTGAGATTATTGGCAGTATCGGACCGTGCGCACTTGCAGAACTGGTAGTTGATCTCCTGGATGGAGGTTGTGTCGACGACGGTCATGGTCCGTATCACGGCCTCGGGAAAGCCGCACGGTAGGCCTCCGTGACCCAGCTGATACACCAGGCCGATGGATTGGAGCGTTTTGTCCTTCCAGTGATCATCTATCCACTCCTGCCCAACGCATAAGTCAATGAATACTAATTGGTTTATCACGTCCCGTACCTCGAGGAAGTGCAACGGCGCCAACGCGTGCCGTTTGAGGCAGCATTCCATGCACTGGAGGAAGATCCCGCAGTCTTGGCAGCGGAAGAAGCGCCGCCTCCCGCTACCGGGCGGCGCCTGAGCTCCCACCAACCCCTCGCACAGTCCGCATTGCTGCACAGACGTCGAATACCCCAGTCCATGCATAAACATGGTCTCGTCCAGGTACAGCTGCTGCACCTCTGGGAACTCGCTCATGGGTTCGTCCTATCTCAGATGAGCATTCCAGACAATCACAGCAGCATTAGTGGACAACTTACTGAGCTAGTGTAACTTTTGCGCTTCGCTGGGCGTGCTGAAGTTGCCGACGAGCCAGATACTGCGTCCATGGCCTCCGTAATTCGACAGCCGGACTCGGGAACCGGAATCCATGCAGCCAGGGAGTCATCCAGCCGCTCTGGGAGCAGACGCACGCGCCGCTTCTTGTGCGTGATGTTATGCAGGCGCTCGGTCTGGCGCACGCCGTCGTCAGAGATTTGTATTGACCGATCCCCTGTGACCACGGAGCCAGATGTCTCGTCCATGCGAACGAGGCTATCCGTGCCTCCAGACCCGAACACAAACGACTTCGAGGCCGAGGCAGTATCGGACGCCATTGCTGAAGGACGCGCTCGCGCTCGAGGGTGAGACGAAGGGTGGTGAGCAGAAGAGGCGCCGTAACAGGCGGAGATCGGGTGACCGGTTACCAGGGACGGCCATTCTGAGACGATAAGTAACCAGGATTATTAACCAGACAGAAACTGAGATTTTCGGTAGTCGTCTGAATCGAGAGGCGCGAAGTTTGGCCGTGTTTATTGTTCACTGCGTTGGCTTCTCAAGTCCTTCCCAATCCAGACTACGCGATTTTCGTACTACTGCAAAGAAACTACACTCTGAATGTCGAACAGGCCCTCGGATTCCCCAGTGTACATCTGAACCACCCGTTGGCCAGTATCTGCTGCCAGCGTCCTCTGTGCCCCTTCGCAGTATACTTCCCGCACGCGCAATACTTCACTGTCAAGAACTGGGGCCCCCACTCGTCGATTACCATCAGCGAACACCTCACCGTCGCTGGCCGCGAGCAACGGACGCCTCTGTGTCCCATCTGGTACACGTAGCCTATGGACCGGAGCGTCGTCGTGCTCCAGCGTTCTCCGTTCCACGCCTGCGCGACTTCAGCGGGTGATCAAAATATTGGAGAGCAGCACTTACCCGCAGACGGTGTAGGGGCTTGCACAGGTGCTCCAGGCGACAACAGCTGTAACAAACCACACCGCTGTCGCACACCCCACAGTGTACCGTGCCCGGTGGTATACCCCGACCCGGCGCCGCCAGCTCGCAGTCGCAAGAACCACACTTCACTGAAAACCGCGCACCCAGGCGTGTCGAGTCGATGTTTCCGGTCACCCAGTTCGCAAGCGAATCGTTCCATTCCTAACAATCTCGTCAGTACAGCAGTCCCAACAGATAAATAACTTAATGACTTACATCCACTGCGTGATCACGGCGACATAGATGCAGTTCGAAGCAGCACTGCTCGCACTGCAGCGCCGGCGCGCCGTCCTCATCGCACTGGCAACAGCGGAAGACACGGGAGGTCGTTTCCGCGATGGACGCGCCACAGAAATCACAGGCTGCCTCCACCTTGTCGCTGGGATCGCTAGTAGTGCCGACGTCGGTGTCGCTGGTGGTGCAGGCGTCGGTGTCGCAGGCGTCGCTGGTAGTGCTGGCGTCGGTGTCGGCGTCGCTCTCGTCGTCCTCCAGGGCGATCTCCGTCAAGGACATAGGCTCCATGATTGAGGCGCGCGTCAGAAAAGGGGGGTGATTTGTTCTCAAGGGGATTTGTGTGTGCTGAGGGATATAGTTTCAGGAGACGTGCAAATCGCCCCCCCAAAAAAAAGGTGGGCAGATCTAATATATTGCGCAGCCCCACGTCCAGCCGCTCACTTTCCTTCTTCAGATCCAAGGCAATCTCCGACCGTTTCGCTGGCGACTGTTTCGTCTTGTACCGTTCACCCGACCCGCATATCGTTGGTCTCAGTCGCGTAACTCTCGCGTATTTCCTTCCATGTGCCCTGATCTCTGGCGGCTGCAATTTGTACCTTCCGCGTAGCCTTTACCTGCCTTGTATTTACTCACTGCCCAACCTGTACCCCAAGCTTGAATAAACTAGTCTTTTCCCCCCTCCAAAGAAAACGGACACTTTGAAGCCGCGGGGCCTTTCTGAGTCTAACCCCAAAAGGGGTAGGTCGATCATCACAATGTCGACACCGCTTCGGTCGCATCAATTTAAACTCTCTCCATTTTGCATTTCATTCGTTTCCTTCAGTTGCTTCCTTCGGAAGTCCGGTTCCACGCTCACTCGGCTTCAAACTCAGGGAACCAATTGCATTGCGTCGAATACGAGCCTTAACTATCTAACGACCCACACACGCGTCAGAGCTTTGCCCGAGGGACCTCCTGATTTCATGTGTTGCTGTCAGCTAAGACCGCCGACGGAACGGATGCGCTCACCTTGTGGCAGACGCATTTGCATTCATGAAAACAGCTAATGTCGTAAGCGAGATGCAACTGCGGCGCTGTCCCCGAGGCCAGCGCCTCCGCGAATGCATAGTCCGCATTTTTGTATCTCTCGCCGCATTGCAGCGACCATGCGTCGGGGGCGCCGGCCGCGCAGTGTTCGATAGTGTCAGCGACAGCGGGAGCACGGCGGTGACGCGGCAGCGTGAACGACGAATCGATATAAATATATGTTGGGAATAGTAATTCGACGACATGCAATTTGAGAGCACAAGAGCAAAGCAAGTAAAGTACACATTAGGGGATCCCTCGCAACTTGGCCGTGGTGCTCAGTCCGTCACAGGGTATACGTATTGGTAAGGACGGACAATGAAAGTACGGCCGGCATCATCCCGACGCTCGTCGACCGCGTGCGCCTTTGACGACTTCGTTGGCCTCACGCGGTCACGGCGTCGGGGGCGCTCTTGCTTCTCCGCCTCCCGTTGGCGCTTCCGCTCCAGCTTGGCATCCAGCGCCTCTTGCCCGAACTTCTCAGCGTAAGCCCTAAAAGAAAAAAAACAGTCAGCAAAGGCAGCGAGCGCAACATTCGGTACTTGACACGCACGCATGGCGTTTGCACCTGGCGGCATTCAAAAGGGCGACACGGTTGCTGTATGGGAGCATGAAGAAGTGAGTTGATGCCTGTCCTGGCGTTACTAAGATGAGGAGGACGCACCGTTCTCGGTAGCGGGCACGGGCCGCGCGGGCGCGATCGAGCGCTGCCTCCCGCTCATCATCAGGCATCTCTTTCAGCTTGGTACGATATCTGGGTGAAGGTGGATGAGTGGTGTTGAGATCCGGAGGGCGCATTGTGGTGGACCTCATCATGCGGGCGCGCGTTTGCTCCCGGTGCTGCTCTTTTTTGCGCTGCCTGGAGCGTGAGGGATCAGCTCGCGGGGAAGTATGATTAGAGTAGAGCGAGCTTACATTACATGGCGTTCGGTGAGGGACGTCAAGGGAGGGGAAGAGGAGTCAGAGTCAGAAGGGGACGAATGCGCCGACATGAAGGTTGTGGGTCAAGGAGTAACCTGACACCGCGTATCTTCGAGAGGAGTTACTCCGGGGACCGCCTACAGGCTCGGACTTCGCAGCCTTCGCTGCGTTTGGGGGCGGCTTGACCAAGTGGCAAGAAGCGAAGTGAGGGGTGAGGTTTGGCGAAGTTTGGTGAGACTTGACAGGGAGTGGCCGATCAATCTGGCAAACCAGCGAAATTTATGAGACGGGCGGCTGCTGGGAGCAGGAGTCAGTTAGAGTAGTGCATAATATAGGATAGAATACCCTCAGAGCCAAAATCGAACGGGAGCGGCAACACGGGGCGGCTAAGAGAAGCAAACCAGAAATAGTGCCGACACAGGCGTTTCTGGCTGTAGACTGAGCACGGAGAGCTGGTTCTATTAGGGAGAGCTGGGCAAGGTATATGGATAGTCGAGACGCGATAATCCGAAGGCAGTGGATTATTTGGGAGAGCGTGCGATTATATTGAGATTAAAAGGTGCTTTATCTTGAGACGCGTATATATGGGTCAGTGGCTGCAATGGGGTGGATTTAATGAACTAGGGGCATGGGTGAATATGCATTACTACTAGAGAACAAAACTTACGGTGTTTGAGAGAGTTGGCCGCCCAGAGGTTGTAAAAAGTCGAGAAAGTGACCAAAACTACATATGCAAAGCTTGTAAACCGTGCTTAATGCACTTTAGGCAGGAGTTACGCACCCGCTTAAATGGCTTTTAATTCGATTGTTAAATAGTGGCTCCATCGACTCGGACAGGAAGTGTGGGAAGGCAGTAGTGTATCATGTAGAGCCGTTGCGTTATTAAATATTGGGGTTCTGAGTGGAGGAGGAGCGTAAAAAGAGCAAAACGAACATCTGCCAAAAAAGAGAGGAGTTACTGATGAGACGTCGGGCAATTGACAATTTATAACTTATTAGTAGAACTCGAGGACGCAGCAGGGAGGAATAAGGAAGACACTCCATTCATTTGAATTTACAGAGACAGGATATGTCGAGTAGCAAATGAGAGGATGCAGGAAACATTATATACGCCGTCATCATGCCATACTTGATTTCACTTAGAAGTCGTCGCGGCGGAGACGAGGATGTCGTGCATTGAATGTTAAGGCTAGATAGGGTACACAGGTAAAAAAAAACAGTGGGAGGAAGTGGCTAAGGGAGCGGTGCATAGGGCGGAGAGATCACCTCGACGCGGCCGGCGTTGAGGGCGTTTTGATACTTGGCAACGGCAACAGCCCGGCTGTCCCAGGCGTCATGGACTGCGTTCGGAATACCACAGATGTTGAGCGCACATTCTAGGCTGAATAAACGGAGTTAGACGGGCGATTCGGCGGGGATGGTGAGCAACTAACCTGGACTGATATACACCGGGCAAAACACCGCTATAGACAACGTACCAACGGCTACCGCTGGAGGCGGGGCCGTTGTGCCCAGTATGCAACGGGTTGGGGGTATCGGCGAGGCCGACGGGCTCGGGCAGGGACGGGATTGGCGTAGAGACGGGTACAGGACGAGGGGAGGGAGGTCGCGATGTGCAGACACCCACCCACCCACGCTCTCGCGCATACTCGAACGCGGCAAGGCCAGTTTCCTCTGAAGGATAGCCCTGGTGGATGTTACCGCCGGCGCCGTCGACTTGGACGCGGGCCTCGGCCCTGAATTGGTGCAGTGGGTTAGCCTAACAGCGGAGCAGGTGGGGGGGGAAAGTAGGACGTACCATGTCTTATATACGCCAGGGATGCGGCCGAAGAAGACAACGTAAGCTTTTTTGGTGGAGCGGGACTTGGGCTTGCGAGCGATTCGAGTTGCGCGAGCAGCAGGTACGCCCTGAGACAGTTGGGCAGCTTCATCCCTGGAAGAAGGGATGAGGCGTTGCTCAAAGGCGGGATACGATGAAACGAGACTTACCAGTGAGAAGTGTATCGCAGCTTGGTGGGCGTTTCCACACGGTACAGTGTTTCACGGGTGGAGGAGGAGGAGGTGGAGGATCCGGAGGCTAAATCCAGGCGGCGGAAACTGTTGAGCAGGGTGTCGAAGTCGGAGGCCGGGTAAGGGGGAGGGCTGGATGGCATTGGTAGGTGGTGGTGGTGCGAGGGGAAACTCAGGGAGGGCTGGGCGCGAGAGTTATCGAATCCATCGTCCAGGACCTGGAGGGGCACATGAGAGAAAAGAAGCCGAGACAGCGGAACCTGATGGAGACGAAGGAAGCCCGGAAACTGATGGAAAAAAGGCAAGAGTTACGCAATTCCCCGATTCGGTCGATACGCGAGATTCGTTTGTAGCCGACGATGGAAATTAGATCAAGGGGAAAGCGCGTGTATTGTAAGCGGGTGTGCGAAAAAACATGGAACCAGGTAACTAAGCAGCCCGACCGCCCACCCCCCGTGTTTGCGACGCTGGGGGAAAATTAGAGAGATATCAAGCTTGAATGAGAGGCGCACCTTCAATGGACAATGGCGATGGCGCCGCCATCCAGGGCGCTGTTGAAATGGTCCAGGGCGTCGGCCTGGTTGTTGAACGACGTGCTCAACGCGTTCGACACGCCGACGACAGCGTTGAGGGAGAGGGCGGCGTTTTTGGTTAGGCCGACGTATTTGCCACTGGTGATGGCAAACCACTTGTCGTTGTTGTCGGGGATGGCGGCGAGACGCTCGGCCGGGATGACGGTGTAGAGGTAGCCAGCGATCCAGGGCCCAGTGGTGCGGAAGAGGGTCGAGGCAGCTACAGGGAGAACAGCTGAAAAGTGAATGAGTATGAAGTCAAAGGGGAAATGTAGAACGACGTACGGGCCAGAAACACGGCGGCGGAGGCTTCGACCGCCGCCGCCGCGTCAGAAACAGCGGTGGTAGCGACCGCAAGGTCGGCGAGGACCATGTAAACTGTGGAAGATTCAGGAGGAGGTTAAATAACGAGGGGAGGAATGCGCTTGCCTTGGCTGACGGTGGTGGTCCCGACCGCTGCGCTGGTGGCCTCGATGGCGTCGACAGCAGAGGACAGCTGTTCGAGCGCAGAGCGAACTGGTGGAAATGAAATGAGTAGGCTATCGATAGAGCAACATGCAACGTACGCTGATCACGATTGCGCGGGGTGGGCGAGGCAGGGAGCACGCCTGTGGTATTGCTCGCTCCCGCGGTCGACGCTCCCGCAGGGAGAGCGGGAGCGGCGGCGGGAGCGAGGTTGTTGAGGTCGGTCATGGGAGGATAGAACAGAAAGTGGGGGGAAAATATGAGGGTGGGAGGAAGGAGCTTGCGGAAAGCGCACGTCTTATGTGGCCGCGGTTTCAAACTCCGCAAGCCCATGTGGTCTTTCTGGCGGCGGTGGTTGTCGCTTATCCGAGTGAGGGTGATTCCTTTGGCGACAATTGGGTGACTGGGGGTAAATAAGATCAGAAGCAAGCAAAACCAAAGTAACAATTTCTTACCTTCTCGGACGACCATCACTATAGCTGCCTAGACGTCGAGATAAGGTGAGTTTTTGCAATACTGTGTTCCTCGCCGCTGCTGAGCCCGTCGCGTGTAGCAATGGCCGAAAAACGCAAGAGGAAGAAGCCGCGAAAACGGGTGCCGAAAGAAGATCGTAAAAACATGCGCTTGTGGGCGGAGGGTGCGCGCGAAACGGTCTTGAAGCCGCACATAGAGGGCTATGCGGACGCATTGGAGCGGGGGTGGCGAGCGGAGCGCGACTACCTGCAGTCGGTGTGTAACGAGTTCCACGCGCGGATCGACTGGCGCTTGGCGGACCACGAAGAGCCAGACCTCCCGCTTGCCGAGTACGACCCCCTGAAGACGGTTGAAGCGGAGGATGTGGATCCCGAGGTCGAAAAGGCGCAGCGAACTCGAATGCTGGTGCTGAACGCGGTAAGTGACAGGAGTGACGTACACGTGACCGTGACACTCACTCTTCCTGCTTCCGCAAGCGAATCCAAAGGTGGCTCAAATACCGCGTGCGCCGCCTGCAGAAGAACGTCCAATCGAAACACGATCCGCTCAAGGACCCATGGGCTATCCTGGTTGCGCTACTCTCTGGGGTGAAGCGTCCTCCTAAAGCACGACAGGCGTACCAACAGTTTATGCACGAAGCATACGACGACGTTATCGCCCCGGAAGTGGAAGCAAAATGGGAGCAGAGAGCGGGGGACGGGAGCAACGTGCAAACATCGAAAACGCCAAACGGGCCGTTCAGGTCCCTTATAGCTCGCGAGCTCTTTGGAAAACTCTCGGACGCGGAACGCGCGGGGTACGCCGCACGCGCGAAAGCAGAAGCGACCGAAGCGCGGGAGGCCTACGAGGCGGCAATGAAGGCCCCGCCTTCAAAAGCGCCAGAAGACAGAGATAAGTACGTTTTTTGGCCCACAGTATTCAATTTTTGGGAAGTGCTTACTTGCGCCGCAGGTGCATCGCTGCCGTCGGGAAGTTTCTGGGACCGATCATGAAGGGGGTGTTCGACCGCACCGGCATGCACTGCTGCTTTCTCATGGGCGGGCCCGTGCCCAAATTCGGCGGTGAACTTAGGACAATCTAGTAAGTTATCCCGCTATTACTTGAGTCGGGATGTCATACTGACTCATGTTTCTCAGCGCATCGTATGGACGAAACAGGATGGCTGGTGGCGGGGCGCACTTTCCCGAGTGGGCGGGTCCACGCTTCAGCTACGTTACAGACCTTATGAAAGAATACCTCAGTACGGCGTTCAGTAAGTTAAATATTGCTGAATATTTGATTCATGCTAACATCCGTGGAGGTGCACAAGACAAAGCGGAGGCAGCACTGCCGGACGTTCTTACAGCCGCGAAATACACCCTTCTCCCGGACAAAGACGACAACGCTTCCGATTCCGATTCCTCGAGCTCGGAGGAATCAGAGTCAGACTCGAACGTAGACTCTGACGACACAGATGCGCCCCCGAAAAAGCGAACGCGCGTGTCGAAAGGGAAGGGGAGATCGAGGAAAGAGCCGAAGAAGGGAGCCCTGGACTCGGGTGATGAGACGCAGGACGGCAACGATCAAGAGGACGACGAGGAGCAAGGCGAGCGGACCCCAGAATGGAAAATCGGGGACCCTGAGTCGGCGTTTGTGCCGACTCAGGAGGAGCGGAACTTGTACGGAGGGGGGGCGCATGGGAGGAACCAGGCGATGGTCGCCAGACGGAACGCACTCATGCTGGCGCCCCTGAGGGCGGAGTGGAGGGAGGTGCTGGGCCCCCAGCAAGGTGCGAAGAAGGTGGCGAAGCCGAAGCCGAGGGCGAAGCGCAAGGCCCAGGAGGACACAACGGTACAGCCGAGGAAATCTCGTCGGCTGAACGAGGACAAGGGGCAGTCGACGACAGCGACGCCGCCGGCAGATCCGTTGCCGCCGTCCACTGCCGCGTCGACTTCGGGTTCGACCGCTCCTCCGCTCACTATGGTGCCTCCGCCTCCCCCGCCCCTGCCGTCTACCGCGCCGTCCACCGCGCCGTCCACCGCGCCGTCCACCGCGCCATCCACCGAGGGCCCGCCTCCCCCGCCCCTGCCGTCTACCGCGCCGTCTATCGCGCCCACCGAGTCCCCACCCCTGTTGTCTACCGCGCATCCGCCCCCGCCGTCTACCGAGCATCCACCTGCCTCGCCCCCGCCGTCTACCGCGTCAACCGCGCCTAACGAGTCCCCACCCCTGTTGTCTACCGCGCATCCGCCCCCGCCGTCTACCGAGCATCCACCTGCCTCGCCCCCGCCGTCTACCGCGTCTACCGCGCCTTTCCCGCCCCCCGCGGGCGCAGCGATCCAGCTTGATTTTCCCGAAGACGCGCCAGATTGGCTGAGGAGCGCGTTGAGCTATCTGACGGAGCGCGACCTCGGGTGTCACTACGTCTCGCTTCTGAAGGCGTTAGTGAGACTGGAGGAGTCTGCGGGCTTCGACAACGAGAATCCCACGTCGCTGCCCACGGCGAAGAAGAAGAAAACGCGACCGAAAGAGGTCGGCTTGTGGATCAAGGGGGGCCGCGGGGTGAAGATGACGAAGTTGCCGGAGGTGCGCGACGTGCACGCTTACCAAAAGCAGTGGTACTCGTGGTGGGACGAGCTTCAGCCGCAGTGGAGACAGCGCAGCGCAGACGGAGAGTTGATCACCGGCGGAGAGTACGGCGACAGCTGGGGCCATCTCGACTGTTCGGGCGTCAACGGGACCCTCAGTATCGTTGCATCACTGTATTTCTGGGGTACGGCGGGGACGCACACGGAGGAATCACTAGCGGCGTGGAATACCGCGGTACAGGACGTAACCTGGATGCTGGAGGGGGTGGACACTTTGTTTGAATAACGCACGGACTTCGACATTTGATTTCTGAATGACTTCGACTTGCTTCATACTTGCGTCTCTAGCATTATTTATTGAAAATGTTACAGTACCTATGGAATGAAACACGAGATTCCTGGCGCAAGGGACGAGAAGATTGTTTAGGGAGATTTGCGTGTACTTAGTGAGGAAGGAGGGTTTTTCCTCTCGTATTTTTCTTCTACTAAATATTGCGAAGTCGAAAATGGAGAACTCAGATAAATAAGATAAATCGAACGGACGCGGGTGCGGTACATGGAATCAACGAGATGCAGAGGCTCAAAAGGGCTGCGAGTATTTTTTGAGGCGGGGAAGCCGACCAATGCCGAGGACGAACTGATGCCGTGCATATGCCGAGGCGTGGCGACGGCGGCGGGGGGAGGGAGGCAAGCTGGCGGGATAAGCGGATAATAGGGAGATGCATGTGGAGGGAGAGAAGGTGATGCCGGAAGGGAACCGGGGGGCGGGAAGGGAGCGGGGTGTCTCGGCGGGAAGGGCGCTGATCAAGCGCTGATGCGATTCTGTAGTACGTAACGGAGCGGGACGGTAATAAGCGATATAAACCCGGCTCTCCACGCAGTGCGGAAGGGACCGGGGGCTATCGCAAGCGCTCCTATTGGGGCAGAGATCGCTAAAGGAAAGGTGCCCATCAGTAATACCGAAAAAAAGGGGAAAATGGTCCAACTTTTTTTGGGTGCGTGAGGAGCCAAAAGGGCCAGGAAACGGGGTTTCGGGCCGCCCAGAATCAAAAAATCGCCCCCGCCGGAAGGGGTGCGCAGAGGGGTGGATACAGCCAGGGGGCTGGCTAGCTCCAGGGCTATAGTCAAAGGGGGGGGGGTGGCTGGATCCATGTGTTTTAGTCTATATATTACTGCTACGGCTCTCAGGTGCACACGCTCGCCGGCACCATGTCACTCACAGAGGTCTTCTCGCTCGAGCTGACAAATGTTGTGCCAAGAGCAGTCGCCTTTGGCCAGATCCACGGCAACGACAGGGACCTTATGGTCTTTGGGCTGTATGGACAAGTGAACACGCTCCGCGGCAGCAACGGGAACGCAGTCGGCGACCCGTGGTACGTCGGGGGACTCATGTGGGTCTTTCCCTCCGATTTTGCGCATTTGCTAACGGCATCTCAGCGGCGATGTTGTTGTGGATGTTCGCAAAGGCGTCGTTTGCATGGACGAGCCGTCGTCCGGCGTGAACCTCGTTCGCTTGGATGACCGCGCGCGCGTAAAAACCTTTCCCGTCGCCGTTACGAAGCAAATGAGATTGCGACAAGTGGATTTTCTGGAGGAATGCAAGCTTATCGCCAGTGGGAGCGACCACGGCGTCGTGTACGTGTACGATCGTCGTAGCGGCAACATCGTCGACGAGTTGAGGGTCGACCCATGCGAGTGGGTCCAGACAATCGCGGTCAGTGACTCGTTTAAGATTGTAGGTTGTGCTGAACAACGACTTTCAGGCAGCCGACTGCGCCGGAGTTCCCACAATCTTTGCAGCCAAATCGCGCGAGCTGGCTGGTTCGAACGAGATTTTTGTTTGGCGCAAAAAGAGCAAGAAACGGTTCGGTACGATGGGCATTATGTGCGGGGCTGTGATCTTTGTGCAGCTGTTTTTTGCGGTAGCGGCAGTGATAGTGGCGTTGGGGTACCGGAGGGTAGCTATCTTGCCAACGCACAGCATGTAGGACAAGTACGCTATTGAACAATTGCAATGACGCGCGGGGAATTTCTATGAGCGGCTTGACTTCAGCAACGAAATGTACAACATCAGCAAGCACGTTCAGCTGAACGGGCGCTCGAGTATTCTGTGTGCGTAGAGTGCGCTACAGCGTCGCTGGCACCACCCCTGCCGCCGTAGAACGTCGAGCAGTGGTGGTGTGGAAGGGGTTGAGAAGATCGTGTTAAGGCATACGACGGGCATAGCTCGGGCCTTCCGTGTGGGTATGGGTAGAGTGCGCCACAGCTCTTCCATCAGCACCAACTCTGCCGACGTACAACGTCGCGCAGCGCCAGTACCAGTGGTGGTGGACTTGGCGTTTCAAATCGGATGACGATGGTCATCACGATGAGTCATCGTCACCGCCGTCACGTCACGCCGTCCGCTCAAACCTCAAAGCACACCACCACAGTACTGCCTGACGTTCTACGTCGGTAGGACCGCCGCCACTTGGCTTTTATTTTACCAACCACCAATTCCTGACTGCCTGACGTTCTACGTCGGCAGATACACAAACGCCTGCAGGGTAGGTGACCAAATCACCCGCCTCGTCACTTCGCATCCAAGAATCGCGTCCACCTCGGTGAGTTTTATCTCTTTGCGCGTCGTTCTCGGCTCAATTTAGCCTGCTTGTGCGCTGGAATCAGCACCTGGTCACTGGCGCCCTATGAAGCAGGCAAAAATCGCGTGTCGAGGACGACGTGCCACCTCTGCCAACTTTGCTGACTTTTGTGTTCTTCTTCCAGGCCATTCGAGCGAACATACATTGCGTAGCACCGCGCTCGAGCGATATCCCCCCATTACCGGCCCCCAACACCGCAAGGCGCATACGTCTGTACCCCTCGTCACTTCGCATCCAAGACTCGCGTCCAATTCGGTCAGTTTTCTTTCTTTCCGCGTCGTTCTCGGCTCGATTCAGCCTGCTTGCGCGCTGGAATCAGCACCTGGTCACTGGCGCGTCTATGAACCAGGCAAAAATCGCGTGTCGAGGACGACGTGCCACCCTCTTCATCACGTTATGCTAATGCTCCCCTTCATCCAGGCTGCTTCAATGCTCTGGTATCCATCCTTCGCGCGCCGCGTAAGTCCCCTCACCTCGCCGAAACTCAAAAGGCTCACCTCGACTGCAGACACGTAGTGGAACAGAATTCTCCGCACTTAGCCTCCCCGCGTTTGTGACGCCGCTTGAGCGCAAGGGATTCGACTACGCCCCCCTCGTTGCGAACGCATGCGCTGCGGAGAGCTTTGACCAGGAAGACCACGAGGACGAGGATGGGTCCGATGCTGGCGAAGTGGAGGATGATCAGCCGGAGGCTGCTGCGTCCGATCCCCTCAACGACGTCGACGATGTGTGGCCCGCTCCGCCTCTTCCACCTGCGGCAGCCCCGTCGGACCCCTGGGATCCGACCGACGTCGACGATGACAGCCCGCCGAATCACGCACGCAAACGTCGGCGACGCAGCGGTCCCGCTCGATTCGTGGAGGTCGTTGCTAGCGCTGAGCCGCCGCACGCTGGCCCCCACCGCACGCGGCCTGCTAAGCCGCACCGCCTGGCGAAGAAGCATGCCGCTGCCACTGCCCGCCGGCAAGCCAAGCGCCAGAAGAAGCAGGAAGCCGGCCATGTCCCCGCCGCCTCCACCGCCGATGCCTATGTGCGCCCCGCTGCGCCGATTCCGACCGAGCTGGATAGCTCCTCCCTGCCCGCCGCCATGGGCGCGTACGCCGCCCGAGTCGACGACACCAGCACGAAGTACGGGAGCAAAGTCCGCCGCTGTCTTGCAAACGTGCTGGGGCTTGGTTTCCAGTTGGTCGAGTGGGATGGGCTGTACGTATATCCTCCTCCCTGATCTTCCCTGTCGCCTTTCTCACCGACTTCCTCCAGGACCCCCATTCCTCTCATCGATAGCAAGGGCCGCATCATCGCCGTCCTGGCCGGCCAGCCCTGCAACGACGAGTACCGCGTGGCCGTCCAGCGGGCCTTCCACCTCATTCGCGACGCAGGCGCAGAGGCGCGCTTCCCCGCCTCCATGCGCAAGCACCGTCGCGGCCTCTTCGCCGCCATCAATGTTGGGCTGTCATACGGGAAAGGCCAGACGACTCCGTGCTGGCTCAACACGAAGGAGTATACGGGCCTCGCTGAACGGCTCCTCGGCGACAAGGATATTCGGCGCCTGGCCGGCTTTGCCGATGGTGCGCCTTCTCTTCTCAAGTTTCTCTCTACCTGCTCACAAAGCCCCTGACAGCTGCATTTGCTCTTTGGGCCCCGCGGCTCTACACCCACTACCGCGACTGCGATGCGAAGCTCCGCGAATCCCACCCCAATCTACGGCGTCCTTTCGGGTGCTCCATCTTCTTCTGCGCTGCTTTCAACTTCGGCCGCAATGTTTGGACATTCAAGCATCGGGACGTCCTCAACCTAGCCTTTGGCTGGTGCGCGGTTCAAGCCCTCGGCCGCTTCAATCCCAAGAAAGGCGGACATCTTGTCCTTTGGGACTTGAAGCTCGTCATCGAGTTCCCCCCTGGCGCACTTATCCTCCTGCCGTCCGCCACGGTCGCCCACTCCAACGTCCCGGTTCAAGACGACGAGGAGCGCGTTTCATTCACACAGTTCAGCGCCGGCGGGATATTCCGCTACGTCGATAACGGGTGCCAGACTGTCAGCGAGCTCGCACAGAACAATCCCGCAGAGTATGAGCGTCTTATGGCGGCGAAGGCCGGGCGTTGGGAGGAGGGATTGAACTTACTTAGCACTGTAGATGCAATAGCTGTAGATGAACGGGCCACTGTACAATAATTTATTTGTCAAAAAATCACGCCCATGTTACCAAGTAGGAAAAAATGGGTCTGACAACTCCCGTTGGGTCTGATAGTCTTTTTGAGGCCCCAAGAAAATTTGAGGCACGTATTTCTCACTATCCAAGCACTTCCGTCTCTTCACAATTCTTTTCCGGGCGTTCGTTGTGGTGTTCTGGGGAGGGGACACGTCTCGTCGCGACCGACGATCGCGATGACGGTGCTCACGATGACTCATCGTCACCATCGTCACGTCACGCCAAGACACTCCGCCGACCACTGCCTGACGTTTTACGTCGGGGTCGCTCGATCGCTCACGGTGCTGTGGCGCGTTGTACGCGCGCAGACCCCCGAGCGACTCCAATGCTTGAGCTCTCGTTGACCTCCTGGGCTGTTACTTCACAATGATGTAAACTTGCGTGTATCACACGAAGAAAAATCAACTTTGCTTCAAATCTGCTATTCGGCTACTGGGCGCAAAGCGTAAGATTACAGGGGAGATTGTTCTGAGCGGTAGATGCAAAAAGATGAGGGAAGAAATATGCGTATTAGTGCCCAGCGTCTGCATCTACGATTCCGAGGGCAACTCCGGCGCGGTGGAGCTCCGCCCCGATTTCGGCGAGTGAGGTTTGTGCCTGAAGGAGTCGCTCTCCGCGTTCGCGTCTTCGTCCTCAAGTTCCGCGCGTCGAAGTTCTTCGACGAATTGTTCATCGTCCGCAACCCTGCTGATCCCTTCGTCGTCGGCGTCCTCATCCGCTAAGATCCCAGGCTCAATTTCCGCGCAAACCCCACCCGCGTCGTTGTCCAAAGAGACCCCGCCTTCAAGTTCTGCTCCTTCGAGTTCGGCTAAATGGATTTGGGCGAGAAGTATATTCCGCTGGAGGCAGTGGTCGTGGGTTCGGTGGCAGGTGCTGAAATGATCCAGCAACGCATTGGCCACATTGTCGTGCTTCTGCGTCCAGCTGTAGCCGGGAATGAATGCCGCATGACAGTCTCTACTGAAAACGCGCGAGGCGTAAGATTTATATTCAATATATAGATTTTAAGCGAACGAAATATTCGAAGCTGAAGTTGAACCAAACGGTAATCGGGACATACCTGTGTGTATAGATGCCATCTCGCTTACTGTCATTGAGCATCCAAACGGGGCTGTCGGCGCTTTCCTCCTTTTCCCATCCCGGCGGCGCAAAGATCCGCGCAGGACACACATCCCAACCGTCCGAGATGTGGTCGGGTTTTCTTTTGGGTTTAAGGTAGAGATTCGGGAATTGGATATCAAAATCCCAACAATATTCATTTTCGAGCTCCGTGGTGAACCAGTGGGTCAAAAATAGCGCCATAGCGGTTGGGATGAAAAGGTTGAAAGGACTTTGGCTCGATGAGACGATCGAATACTGCTGGCGTACAACGCCTCGCAGTGGACTTGTAAGTTTGGGAGACGATGTGATGTGACGGTGACGATATGATGTGACGATGGCATCGTCACCTGACGAAACCTGACGATGCGTCATATCGCGTCCGTTTTTGACCACCGCAAGTGACCACTGCCCGACGTTCTACGTCGGCAGGGGTCGGTCGGTCGCTCACGGTACTGTGGCGCGTTGTACGCGCGCAGACCCGCTAGCGACACCGATGCTGGAGCACTCGCTGACCTGTGAGCCTCGGCCATCGGTGCGTCCTTTTTGTTATCCGCCCTAATTGTTTCCTAAGTAATTGTTCTCCAGGCTTTAAAAGACTCTTGCGCTATGCTCGCTTGCAGCAAATCAAATGAGCTCCCATTCTTTCCACTCTGCTTCGTGCGGCTCGCGGACCTCCCACCAGCCACCCACATACCGCTGTGAGTATCTCATTCTGATCCTTCACATCTTCGCTCATATTTTCGATAGACCACAGCTTTTGTCGTCGATGCGACATATGCCCTACTTGTGGCTCATCCCCGCCGACGGCACGTACTAGCGCCTCAGTCGCTGAGCCTCCTGCGCCTGCTCCTGGGCCCGCGCCCGCGCCCGCCGGCTCCGACACGCCTCCCGGCGACTTGCGAGCTCCAGTCGCGCCGGTGAATGGTACGCGTATCGTCCCCGGCGCGTATGGGTTACTGAGTTTCGTTTCCAGAGCGCATTCTCCCCCAAGTCCCTGTGCAATTTTTATTCACATTGTTCCTCCTGGAGCACCAGCTTACCGGAGATTGGCGTTTGATCCTGCCTTATGTAGCATGCTTCATCTTGTTCTATCTCTAGATATTTAGCATGCGATTCTATCCACTAGTACAAGCGATTCCAATTGTTATTGTTCCCAAATCATCCATCCCCGGGCGCTTTCCCCTTTTATCACAAAGCAGCAACGGTTTAAAGCGTTAACACACCTCGCCATCTCTGTATTCACCTCCCCTTCCGAAGCTGTCTGACGTTCTACGTCGGCAGATTCATGTCGCGGACGTATCAGTGTGTGGATTGTCCTTTGCGCGGGGGCACACACCGTGTCCAAGTCCGTCTGCGGGCAAAGCACCTAAAAGAAATCCAGGATGCCCGCGAAGCGCAAGGGGCGGACGTCACCGACGAGGCGAGCGACACCGACCAGCTGGCCAAAGTCTTAACGGGGTTGGTCTTGACCGCGGACGACGCCGACGACGGGGGCGACGGCATCGACAACCTCGCCGATGTGTTAACGGCGCTGGTCATCACCGACGATGGTCCAAATGTCAGAGGACAGCAGCATTCCAAGCTTTTTAGCTCCCGCGACGACTTCCAGGACTCCCTTCCCGAGGCTCCAGTTGCCTTCCAGCCAGCTTCGCCCGCAGAAGCTATTGCGAGCATCCAGTCCTTCGTTAACACCGCTGCCCCGGCGCGCAAAGCGCTGCCCACTAGAAAAGAGCGGCGCGCAATCACTCTCGCCGACATTTTGGACCGTATCCGTACTGCACAAAAAACCCTGGATCTCGTTGTGGAGTTATATGCCGAGAACTCCGACTACGCCTCCACCCGTCTTGCGCTTGATGCAGCCGCCGAGACGGTGGTCACGGCAGGCACGCTCTTGAGAAGCATCAAAGCTTCTAAAAGGGACACCGAGCTCGCAAAAATGTGGGACGAAGTCCACGCCGAAGCTGAAGCGTTGGATAAGCTCGTGGATGTAGTCGGGGCCACCCTGCCGCCAGTGAATGCCGGGGCTAATGGACCGGGACCAGTGATTGATACAGGTATGTCACTACTCCCGACGCTGTTACCGATATAAGGCTCATGTCTATGCAGAGCACCACTTCGAGGATCCTATCAGAGACCATGACACCGTCTCTCAAATCGTAATCCTATTTGCCATTATCTCCAACGTTGTCCTGGGGCTGGCCACCAACCCATGCAACTTCCTCATCGACACGGTTACCCTGATCATCAAGCTGACTATGTCCTTGTCCTCCCCCCCCGGCGCGGAGCATACGGCCAAACAGCGTGACGTCCTTTCCCAACTTCCGACGACGTTGGAGGATGCATTGAAAACGTTCAAACTCGAGCCAAAAACCAGGATCCTTGCGACTTGCCCATCTTGTCACTACACGCACGAACCCAAAGTGAATAGACTCACTCAGGAGCCCAGTTATCCCACCCACTGCGAAAACTTCATCTTCCGCGACAAGGATAGCCCTGCAGTTCCGTGCTTGCAACCTTTGCTCGAACATCGCCAGTCTAAACTGCGGCCGATCAAGCCCTTTGTCTATCCCGACTTCGCCGACCACTTGGCGTCTGTTCTTTCCGATCCCGAGATTGCGGCGTTATGCAATAGCGCCTGCGATAAAGCATTCGAAGCCGTACAGGCGACGTTGGCGACGGGTTCGAATGGCCCGGTTTCACCCGAAGAAGTGAACAACGTCTTCGAGGCGGAGTTCATCCGCACCTTCGAGGGGCCCGTTCCCAAAGAGCTCTTTATCAAGAGAGGGGATCGGATGCGACTGGCGTTCCAGATTTTGTTGGACTTTTTTAACCCGCATGGCATGAGAAAACGCGGTAATCATGACTCCGTCGGAATTTTGGCCGTCGTGAACCTGAATCTCCCCGAGGATATTCGCTACAAGCACGAGTACATGTGGCTCAGCATAATTCTTGGTCCAAACGAACCGAATCATGACCAGATCGGCTACTACCTACGTCCCCTCATCACCGAGTTCGTCGCCGGCTGGAGGCATGGGATCCGCCTCTCCCGCACCGGGTTGTCTGATACCGGATGCGTGGACGACATCGCTATCGCCATCAATGTGAACGATCTCCCAGCTACTCGCAAGATGCTCGGCTTGGCTGGTGTCGGCTCCCATCACATTTGCACAGTCTGCAATTGCAAGGGTGTGGAGACCACACATCGCACTGATCTGGGAGACCCCGCTTGGGCTCGAAGGAACGTTCATGAGCTGCGGCGTTGGGCGTTTGCCTGGAAAAACGCCGTGACACAGGCGCAGCGCGACACGATCTTCAAAGAGCATGGTGTCCGTTGGTCCGAGCTCTGGCGCTTACCATACTGGGACCCAACTCGGATGGGCGTTGTCGACTCAATGCACTGTATTTTGGAGGGTCTGGTGCACTACCATTGTCGCAGAGTTCTCCGAATAGATGCTGAGGTCGCCAAAAAGAAGGAGATAGCCGGTATCGCATTTGAACAGGACTGGGTCGCCTACGATCCTGACGACTGCCCTGCCGAATATCTGCTGAAGAATCCGCCGACGGACCTACCCGGTATCTACCGAATCCAAGCTAAGCTTGTCCAGTCTCTTCTTGACGAAGACGACAGCGACGAAGACGTGGAAATGCCGGATGTCCCTGAAGGCAATACTATCCCCGCGCTCAGCTTCGACACAATGTGGGGCCACTTGTTCAATAATAATCTCCCTGCTCTTCGTTTTGTCGCCTTTTCCCTTGGTCTTGACATCCGCCGTGCAAAAACCAAGGCAGACTACTGCCATAAACTTATGGCCTGGGTAAGTGCCTGTCCTCAATCTTCGGGATGCTCGTGCTGATGTATACTACAGCGCCTTACTAAACCTCGTCGCAGGGCCGACGACTTCGTTCCCAAAGCCATTAACTTGAGCCAAATCAAGTTCATCCAACGTGTAATCGCCCAAACCGCCACACCATCCTGGATCAATACCGTGCCTCGCAACTACGGCGAGAGTAACGCGGGCACGATCAAAGCGGATGAATGGCGCACTCTCGCCACCCTTTACCTACCGATCGCGCTCATCCTGCTGTGGGCAGATCGTCCCACGGACGAGCATTCAGCGCGCCTCCTCGGGATGCTAGACCACAGCATGGCATTATTCCAGGCTGTACTCCTCGTCTGCCGCTACACTATGACAGTCACCCGTGCAACCGCGTATCGTAATTTCCTCAAAGCATGGGTCGAAGGACTTACTGTCCATCACCCTCATACCCAGACTCATGCCAAGCGCCCCAATGTTCACGTCGCCTTCCATATCTACGATTTCCTTATACTTTTCGGCCCTGTGATCTCGTGGTGGTGTTTCCCTTTTGAGCGCGTCATCGGCTTCCTTCAAAAGATCCACACCAACAATCGCGTTGGGGGAGAACTCGAGGGCATCTTGACCAGATCATTCTTGCGGGGTGCCACTTTGCGGCGCTGGCTTCGACGCTCAGACTGCCCGGAGATCATCAAACAATTCAAAGCCATCTTTGACCGAGCTTTCGGGCAACGGAGCGAGGTCGTTGGTACCTCACCTCCTCTTGCCAAAGATGGGGACCGTGCAGAGTACATGTTTAACGGCACCAACTTCTCCCGTGCATCGACGCACCTCGGCAACAGCCTCGTCTTATATTACCCTTCAGCTGCCGCGAGCACGCCAGTCGCTGGCAGTATCGAACGAATTCTCTCCCGTGGACAGGAGACGTCTTTTAGCATTCGTCGCCAGGCTCTTTTGCCTCCCGGGAAATCAGATCCATTTGCTCGATATTTTCCATACTTCCCAGCTCAGACCTACTCCTCCAAAATGCAAGATATCACCGATACAGTCCAACCATCCATGGTATTATCCCACTATGCACGCTACGAATTCAAAGACCGCGCAGTAGTACTTGACCTATCTAGAAGCTAGTCTCCGTTGTACTGATATATTATTTATGTACTTGTATGTCTGTCGTCGTAATTTAATCAATACATATAGCCTTTATCATCGAAATTTGCCGGACGCTGTCCAGATGCAGCCTGGGGCTGCTCATTGTCGACGACGACGAGCATGGCCTGCGGCCGACCTCCCCAAGTAAGGCTTGTCAGCCCATCGTCACTACGACTGTGAAGATCACACGTCGTCAAATCCACCAACGAAATCCGAGCGCGAACGTGGGTGTGCGTAGAGTGCGCCCAACCCCAGTATCACCAGCTCTGCCGACGTACAACGTCGCGCAGCGCCAGTACCAGTGGTGGTGGACTTGGCGGATGACGATGGTCATCACGATGACTCATCGTCACCATCGTCACGTCACGCTCGTCCTTCACCACCACCAACTCCGAGCGCGAAAGCGCGAACGTACAGTGCGTAGCACCGCGTTCGCGACTGGAACGTACAGTGCTTTGCACGGCGTTCCCTGGCCCTCTCGCGCAACTGTCTATGCTGCGGTCTTGCTGGCTCGACGACCTAGACTTCTCGGTTCTCGTCTCCTCCATTCCCTGCGTCTCCTTGAGCGTGGGTTTTGGCTCGGCGATAGTTCCGTCAACCTCGAACCTAGGCTCTCATTGTGCGCGCTTGCGCACGTTCCCTCGTTTTGCCAAGATCCCGCGATCGATTTCGCGGGGGGATCCCTCCTTTTTCGGTGTGAATTTGCTTCCGTCTGCTGCGACGGCGTCGTGCAAGACTTGCCTGGGAACACCGAGAACGATGCAAGCACCAGTGGCAGGTCTCTCGCTCCCATGGCGCCACAGCAATCGGCCCTGGTCCGACTTGATTCTCGACGTGGAGTAGCACTCGTTGATGGACGATGCTTTTCTCGAAAAAGACGGGACCGCGCTCGAAGCAGAGGGCGAGGATCTGTCTGTTTGTAAGTCGTCGCTTTTTCTTTAGGTATCGATGCTGATGTACATTCTATCTCCAGTTCGTCCTGCGGCGGTGTTCTTCAGGCCGAGTCCTAACTCCCGCTCGTAACTCCCGCTCGTGGTCGAGCACCGCTCAGACGCTGAGACCCCGCCGTCATCGCCAACTGAGGGACCCTCCTATCCGAGGGCTCGATGTCTAGCATCGACATCGACCTGTTCTCAAGTCAAATGACATGCTCTCGAATGCCACCCTTGGCATGTCAAGCTTACGCAGAACATAGCGCGTAGATACGCGTAGAGGATGGCGTACAAGTGCGAAGGGGCACGCACGCACCTCCAAGCCGTAATTCGTAAAGGGGAAAAAACGGCGGGCGTTAGTATCTTAGCAAGTAGTTAGAGGGGGGTGGATAGAGCGGAGGAGGGATCGATTGCGTTCTGTGAAAGCAAGCGGAAGCAGATGTATTGGCGATCGGGGTCCTGACGCAGCAATTCCATACGTGTTTGCGAGGCCCCCCCAGGATGCGCGCATGTCCAGCGCGCTTGATTTCTGTCTCAGCGCTCGCCTCCGCGACGCTGCTCGTCCGCTCACATGACCCCCCGCACCTTTCGCCTTGGTCACCCGCCCGAGCGCGTCGCAAAGGCACGGTTTCGACCTCCCGAATACGCGCCAGCGCGTGCGACCGTGACGCCCACCTCCACAACGTCGCTCGCCAGCAGCGCGGGAAACCGCCCTGTCTCATTACCGAATTCAAAATCGTGTCCTGGCGCCTCAGTGCGTCGTTTGTGAGTCTCTCTTTCTCTTCACTTTCTTGGCCACTTACCCTTTTCCAAGCCTGTAGTGGATGCCAGGACAGCAACGCGCACGGTGCGAGGTCGCGTGCTGCGTAGAGCCAGAAACGCGTCGCCAGTACGGACGGCGCCGGCGCGGACGTTGGCGGGCGGCGTACGCAGGGAGCAGGTGCGCTCGACAGATGTGTGCGCCGTGTGTGCGGGGCAACGGAAAGAGGGAAAATCCGGATATTCTCGCCACTCGGCTAGACCTCTCGGATGGCCTTCAGCAGCGTGAAGGACAGGACACGTACGCAACGCGTGAGGTGCAAATACTGCGCTCGATCGCGGCGCGATTCGCGAAGTATCGGGCAGGACTCGCCTCCCTCATCGCGACGGGTAGGGAGGACGTCGTCGCGCAGGCCGTTGTGGAAGCTGCAGCAGCGACCGCCGCGAAAGAAGCCGCTGAGGCCGCGGAAGCCTTGAAGTGGGACAGCGAGGATGATGCCGACGACGAGGGAGGGGGAGGCGGAGGGGAAGGGGAAGGGGACGAAAGTGAGGAAGAGTAGCGCGCACCTACCCCTTTTCACACCAGAGGAGGAGCCGACAGCGAGGTTTATACCTCCCGCACACGCGGTCGGTCTCAATTTCGACCGTGACGCGCACCTCGCGCCACCGCTTATCGGCAGCGCACGGACCCGCCGATTCGCCAACCGGCCCCGCTGGTTTCGTACCCACCCCAGCGCGCCGCGGAGGCGCGATCTCGACCGCGTGTGTATGCGCCCGTCTCCAGCGCGCACGCTGTTGACCTGACGCCCAAGCTCCACGACGCCGCTCGCCAGCAACGCGCCGAGCCGCCTTTCCCGCCGCCCCCCGCCCTTAGTTCGCCGCCTGAGCGCGCCGCGGAGGCTCGGTTTCGACCTCCCGCACACGCGCCCATCTCCACCGCATGCGCGTTCGGCCCCAGCGCCCGCCCCAGCGACGCTTTCGACCATTTTGGGATCGGTGGGAGCCGGCCCGTCCCGGCCCGGCTTTCCCGGGTAGCCCGGCCACTGGGACTCGGTGGCATCGCGCGCAGCGGTATCTCGTCGACGAGGGCGTGTCTGGCGAGCGTTGCGCATGCCATGCCATTCGGCGCCCGTTTCACCCACCTACAAGCCCTATAGGGCTTGTAATCCCAAACTCCCGCGCCCTCCCCCTCTTCTCACCACCACCACAGCGGGTCGTCCCCCCGCCGTGCGTGCCTTCTGGGCCCCAAAAACGACCGACGCACGTCACACCCGCTCCCCCCCCCCCCCCCCCCCATCATCCTGCGTGCTCTCTGTCCCGCCAACACCGCCGTATTTGACCGCCCCGCTCCCCTGCCCCAAGAGCGGGTGCGCCCGCTTCCTGGCGTTCTCGGCGCCGTTTGGGCCCGACTCGCCGCACCTTAGCACCTTGGTGGACGTCGGACGGCCCCTCCGGTTGTTTTCGACGCCGAGTCGCGATGCCCAAAGCACCGACTGCACTGTACGCCCGTGTCCCCTTATGGCCACCTAACCGCCACCTCAGCCCGTTCGCAGGCGCCTTCGCAGAGCTCATACCGCGCGCATCCGCGCTCTTCTCCGCCTGCGACAGACGACCCCGCACGGGCGCGAAGGGCGCGGGTGGGTGTACCTCGTCGCCAGCGTCCCCGACGACGCCATTTCCGACTTCCGCCGCCGGCTGATCACCCCGACCCAGCTGCTGGCAGTGACCGCGCTCAAAGGCGGGCACACCAAGCGGATGGCGCGGCGGCGTGCGGAATACAGCAAGTGCAACGGGAGTCCGGCAGTTGGCCCCGCCCGCACTCTTGTATGGATCTGCCGATATATCGTTAGGCGGCGCTGTTTTTGTGGTGAATTTGAGGTTTTTTTGTTTCCATTTGGGCGAGACTGATGAGTCTGCAGAGCAACTTTTGCACCTTCGCTTGTTCCAGCACGGCGGCGTGCGCGCGGCGTTCCCATGCCGCTGCAAAGTTGCCCACCGGGAGTTTCACTGGCTCCATTCAATCGGGGGCGTGTCGGGATTTCAAAGGAGGATGGCGGGTGCGCTGCGCACGATAGGCGAGTCGGTGCAGAAGGAATTTTTTTTGCCGTCGCGCGGGATGGAGGGCGTGTTTAACGTCATTCGGAAGTCGTGAACGTGTCTGTTTTTCTTGACTGTAGCGCCATTTGGCGCGCCGTGTGTATGTCTTGACCGTAGCGCGTCATTTGGCGCGCCGTGTGTAACCTCACTGTATAATTTACTGTATATTCCCCTAGCTATCACCGATGACGATGATCTGCCGACCATCTGCAGACCATCTGCAGACCATCTGCAGATGAGTTTAGTGGTACTTTAAACGACATGTTTAGCAATACCTTTCGGACGCATTTAAACGAGAACTTAAACTTCTCGTTTAATGTCGCTTTAAACGTATTGCGAAACGCAGAGTTTAAAAATGGATATCCAGAGGCCTTAAATCTCTAGTTTTGGAACTTATTTACGGAGCGTCTATTTGCTACCTTTAATAATGCGTTTATTGGTCGTCCAAACATGTCACTATACTTGTAGTTTAGTGGGTACGTAAATGCAATTTTATGTCTCGAATTTGAGATTAGGTTTAGGTAGGTCTTAAACGATATGTATAACATCTAGTTTAGGCTAAATTTAAGTGCATTACTAAACCCTACGTTACGGAACTAACTTAAATGGCCATTAAATTGAGGAGCCGGCGCTGTGAGGTCGGCGGCCCGATTAAGTATCTAATTTGCAGCTAATTGTTCGGATGTTGGATATGTAGGTTATGCGCGTCTAAAATTTAAGGTAGCTCACAAACAAAACAAAAAGAAGGGACTTGGGGCAGCACATGCCTCTGGAGGGAGTCGAACCCTCATCTCCTCAACTTGGGTGTAGGGCCGTGGTGTTGCCCGGCAGGAACTCGTACTTATGTCCTTTTTGACATAAGCTAAACTGCGAGGTTATCTGCTTTCCCTTAACAACTAGAACTTGCCAGTGCCATCTGATCCTGGCAGCTTGAGTCTCAAAGCCAAATTTGAATCAAACAAAATTCAACCTAACATGTGAGGTACGAGCTTCCTCGTTCAAACATGACCACCTGAGACTGCAATTCAACCGAATAATGCGCCAGCCTTTCTTTTGAAGACAGTGGCTGAGAAAGAAGTAACTGATGAAGAACAAATGTGAGAAATGCGAGAGAAAATTTTGGGCAAATCAATGGCTGACACCATGAAGCCAAGATGAAGCGGTGATGCCGATGCGTACAGCCACTGATTTTCACCAAGGGTCCCAAACCAAATAGTAACAGATAATTTGGGTTGGACAAGGGCTGGAGGCGACAGATCCTACGCGAAAAATCCAGCTACCCTCAAGCTGGTTACCTTTTTGAACGTGGGATTGGGGACGGCCGTGACAGGGAATGACCACGGTCACCTATAGACTTGGATTTGTTCTTTGTCCTTTCGAGCATGTCAGCTGAAGTCCTTAACTCAAATGGTGGGCACAACACCATGCTGCAGAATTGTCTGTTTGAATTTCAATACAACAGCTAACCAACGGCGGCCGGGGTCATACGAGCTGCAAACTCAGTATTTGATGTGTCATCAACAACTTTCCACACTTGTTTTTTACTCTTCAGAGTGAGTCTTGAGATACCGGAACTTCTCAGTTACCTGCATTTGAAACAGGTTTCTTACAGTCCTGGTTGCTTCTATCATCATTGGGGGAACACAGATAGCCGGGGCAATGTTGTAGTCACTCAGATGAAACCTAGCAAATTATCTGATCTGGGCCCACCTAATAACCCACCTAAAACCTTCAAAGTCTTGGGGCACTCTGCTCCCTATTGCTCAGCTTCGCGTTATCAATATATAACCGGCGCGTGGAAAACAGACATCACGGGAGACATCGAAAACAGCCCGACATTCCGCTGGAACTCACACATGGCATGCACTGGCCAAAATCTGACCGTAAACCAAAAGAAAAAGTGCGGTTGAAGCTCTCTGCTACTTGGTGACTCATTGTACTCGCTGCAGGGAGGACCGAAGGCCGAAATATACATACAGGACAAAGAGAAAAAAAGCAACACAGCCGGAATCGAACCGAGACCCGAACTGAGGTGATTACAGCCACTAAATCATCACAACATCTGTGATGTTCAACGTCAAAAAGACTTCAACACAGCCACTAATGAGCCAAGGTCCGTTTTGAGGGGACTAATGAATTCAGTCGCACGCAAGATCGTCAATCGAGATGTTTAAATGAACGATTACATAAGTACTCGTAATAAACGACGGTAGAACCCATCATGATGGACATGTATACCGATATGAGTGACTTGCGTCGTCCACAGAGGTCTTCTAACTTCTTACTGCCCTCAAAGTCGTAGGGCTAACCTCATCAGCGGGCTCGGATTTCTTTTCCGCGTTGGAGACGGCAAATATCAAAAATCAAATCAGACCCATTCGCATGATAAATTGCGCGCCAATGAAGTTTATGTGCAGACCCGCGCACTTTCAACCAGGGAGAAGCCAGAACGAAAGTACGCAGCACTTCAGCGGGGAAAAAAAAACATCCAGAAACAAGATTCTAAGCCTCAGGAGGGAGTCGAACCCTCGTCTGCTCGATACCGAATTTCGTACAGGGACGTGAGGGACTGCCATAGCCGACAGAGGCTTGCTTCAAGGCTTCACTTTACTTGGAATTCGAACACAGCTGAGGGTTCCGTGTGTTCTTTCCCTCTGTCGGTTGGTTGAACACGGAGAGGAATGTTGAGAAATGAAGCAGCCGATTCCAGAGGACAACGAAAATGTCGCCAACGGCTCGGGTCGCGACCGGGATGCCCAAGCAAGGCGGAGGGTTCTGCCATGTGTTCTTTCATTCAGATTCTCTAGGTTGGTTGAACACGGGGAATATTGCCGAACACATTCCCGAAGGTCATTACTGCGGACGGGTTGCGTGCGGCAATCCGCCAATGGGAGTAGTCAGGGCGTCCAGAGGCGCGTAGAAGCTCACCACGCCGTGGCTTGAAAAAAAAAGTGTGTTGAAGATGAAGTGGAGGCCTCTGGAGGGAGTCGAACTCTCGTCTCCTCGATACACGCGAGATGAAATAGCGCAGGCCTGTGAGATAACTTCCGTAGTCAACAGAAGCTCGCTTACTTGGAATTCGAGAACAAAGTATGTTCTTGCGTTCGGTCGGTTGGTTGAAATGCAAATCAGCAGATTCCCGAAGGCAACTACCGCAGAGGACGAGTTGCGTGTGGCAATCCGCCGATGGGACTCACCTAAGGAGCCTCCACTTTAGTCACGTGCGGGACCTCTTAGGTACCTTTCTCTGTATGAGCTAAAGGTACCTAAGAGGTACCCCTCCATCGGAGCCTCCCAACCAACTATTTTTGGATAATCCTCTGGCTACCTTCTGCAGCCTCCGCGGCATCAATAATATGACGTTCTGGGCGGCGGCGCGGCCCTTTTGAATTTTTGGTGGGCTCCCAGTGTCACCACGACGCCAAGTACTGCACCCAAAACACAATAGAAAGCTCCGGGCAATCCACAACAGGATCCTTTCGAATGCTATGTAATACAGCTTGAGGGAAACACGGTCACATCGGGGAACAACATTCTTTCACAGCAACGGAGGCCACCGCGCCTTGAACCGTTTAGTCCCTCGGGCTCTGGATGAAATGAGACCTTTTGCTGGTAGCCTTGGCCACTCCTTCGAAGTTTCTCCCATATGCCGCGTGGCATGCTCGAGAATTCTAGTCACAGACTCACTGTGCAACTTGGGCAGAGGCCTCCCGCTGCCCGCAAAAAAAAAAGTTAGCGATCAGTGGATGCGGTTGGTTGCGAAGGCAGACACATAACGACCATCTTCTTCCAGTCGGGAGGGGCAGAATTGCATGGGGGAAAGTGTATCCGGCTCGACAAAAATAAACTGGTGGTCTCCAGTTCGCTGTTGAGTTTCCTCGCAACCTGCGGCACTTTGAAACATACGACGCAACTATCGTTGCTACCAGTCGTATTCTGGCTCAGGATAGCCGGAATGCATAGACCGGAGGGCACCAAGTGGCTGTCAACTCAAATGAAACAACAGGTCAATGATTTATTCCGCGAATCAAAAGCCACTGTTTCGGTGGTCTGACGCGTTTGTGTGCAGAACTTCTCTATTTTAAATCCGACTGTGATGAGCACTGTATAGATGGAGGCCACCGGAACAGCCAGATGACCATCTTCGGTGCAGCAAATAAATATCTGCAACCACCAGTGTCAACGCCAAATGCTCGTTTCCCACGGCGATGCTCTGAATCTTGTTTACGATCGATTTCCATGTCGAATATTATATCTGGAGGCCACCAGCACTGGTGGTTGAACATCAATTTAGAGATTCCCGGCGTGGAACAGACGGCTTCGGGGTTGTAATACATAGTCTGCCCGCCTCGGGTTATAGTTGAGTAGCATCTGGATGTGCGGAGTATCAGCGCCATGCTGGCATTTGAAGTAAGTGGGTGCCAATGTCGAACTTGTAATAGAACCAACCGTGTCATCCACGTCAAATTGAACACGCACGAAAGGCAGCTTGTACAGGTCTCCCAAAATTCCCCAGTAAAATCCGGAGGCATTGGGCAATGGTAAAGACCAATTTGTGCATTTTATCGCGGGGCCGATTCTAAGATCTGGGTTTAACAAAAAATAAACAGATTCCACCCACGTTTATTCGCGATCCGATTGGTTGATCGGTGTTACGTGACTGGCGGAGGGAGGGCCAGAATGGCGGCAGGGAGGGCTCGGAGGCCGGCGGAGGCTTGGAGGCCTGCAAAAATGGTGGCATGGCGGAGGAATCAAGGCAATTAAAGCTGAACCAGAACCGCCCCGCAGCTGTTTCTCTGCGTTAACCGGCCCACGAACATCCTCCCATATATATCTGACTCGCCAAGATCTTGGGGTACTCAGAGTGTATCCATGCGGTGGCCTCGGCCAGAATGAGACGTCCTTTCTCACTTGTACCATCTTTTTCTTTGACGTGTTGATTTGGCTGCAAATTTCAGCCGGAGTTATGAATGATTGTCCCACGGTTCAACACACTTCACATACGTCTTCGCTGTCCTGTTGAGCAACCATTGTGCCTTCCATCGGGAACCATATGTGAAGGCTCACCTATGCTCATCCTGAGGCCGTCCAATTCAAATTGACAGGTAGGTTGAAGATAACGCGGGTCTTCCCGGGTTGCTGGTGGCCTCCGCTGTTGTTCGGGACCGGCCGTATCCCTTGTAGTCATAAGGTTTGATACACCAACGGTGCAAGCATCTGTCCCATGCTTTCTGTCATGGCCTCAGCAGCGGCTGGAGGAGTCGGGAGATTGAGCGATGGGAAACGCGGTGGCCTCCGAGGCGGCATATGGCAATCAAATGGACCGACCGAGTTTGTTCGACTCGTGTTGTGTTATTATCGATGGACGGTGTTGTATCCTACAGAGGTTTCTGTGTATTCTGCATGCAGTAATTGACCTTGTGCTAACATGAGGAGCCCACCATAAATTCAAAAGAGCCGCGCAGCCGCCCAGAATGTCATATTATTGATGCCGCGGAGGCCGCAAAAGGTAGCCGAAGGATTATCCAAAAATAGTTGGTTGGGAGGCTCCGATGGAGGGGTACCTCTTAGGTACCTTTAGCTCATACAGAGAAAGGTACCTAAGAGGTCCCGCACGTGACTAAAGTGGAGGCTCCTTAGGTGATGGGACTAGTCACGCCGTCCAGAGGCGCGTAGAAGCTCAGCACGCCGGAGTCGTAAAGTCGTAAGTAGCAGACATCGGGAAGAGCATAATGGTTCCGCACCTCCACCGTGAAGCCCCCAAGCCCCGCCAGCGCCGTGAGCGGTACAGTCCACGGCATGAACTGGACCCTCACCTCCATCACCCTCTTCCCATTATCCCCCGCCACGCCGCAACACAAAAACACAGGGATCTGCTCGACGCGCCGATACGCGGGGGCCACATATTCGAGACCAAGTGCGTGGGGATGGAGTTGTAGAGTGCCAAATCGGGTGCTCGTAGATGTTGAAGTGGTGGCCTTGTACGATGTACTCTGCACGCCACCGACAAAATTGGCATCGCGTGTGACAAGGGCAGCGCAGGGGAGGGATGCACGCATCGCGACGTAGACGGGGAGGAAGAGCACGCATATGAGCGCGTGGATGAGGGCTGCACGGCGTTTCTATACCAGTGAAGAGTGAGAATGTGAGCGAAACGAAGAGAGGGATTGATGCGCACCTGATCGACACGACTGTGACGCTGGCGATCTGGTACAAGGGGCGTTTAATGGACAGAGACGCGAGTGCAGTTCGACAGTGCAACGATCATTATGCGGGCCGCTGCAACGTACAAGTTAGCTGACTGACAACAGCAAAATGGAAGGCAAGGGCCGTACAGATTTCACATCAGGCTTGCGTTGCAAGTTGACGAGCAGAGTAGACGAAGTCGTGATGTCCCGGGCCAGGGCTTAGACCCAAGCCCGACCCGACCCTAGTTTGAGTCGGGCCTAGGGTCGGGCCTGGGATTTTTCAAGGCCCGCGACCCGGGCTTGAGCCCGGGTCGGCTCGTGTACCTTATCCACCGGACTTTGGCTGACGAAAAAGAATGTTTCAACGGTGATTTTCAGGCGTAGAATGTGGGGTTGACTGTGGTGCTCGACTGACATTTTTTTTCTCCAGCATATTTGAAGCCAGATAGTAAGACAGAATTTGTCGATGATTTTGATGGGTTGATTCAACTTGAATCTTTATTGCAATATTGCAAGCTTGTTTCGGACTGCAGAGTGAAGGAAGAGGGTACCCAGGGTAAGGTATGTCATACAACATGTTTATGATCGAAAGAAACTCACTGAATCAAGTCTCTGAAAAAGGTACTCAAGCCCGGGCTCAGGCCCAAGCCCGACCCGACCCGACCCTACCTGGGGCCTGGGGTCGGGCTCAGGATATTTTCCAGGCCCGACCCTACCCCGACCCAACCCAAGCCTGGGCTTTCAGGCCCGACCCGACCCGAACAACACTAAGACGAAGTGGTTCAGACACTCGAATTGTGTCAATACACACAGAGGATGTGCCAGTACGTCCCCAAGTTCTACTCCTGGAAGTGCGATGGGGACATTGGGGACTCATGGGGAGGCCCGGGAGGACTGAGGAGACTAACCCGAGAGGTGGCGCTAGGACCAGCGGCGGGTAATAGCGAGGGTACATCCGCGTCGGTGTTGGTAGTGCAATCCGGCATCTGGTAGAAGTTGCTGGAACGCTTACTGATGCTGACTGATGATTTGTGATCCGGCCGGAATGCCGAGTCAACTCGAGAATATTCTAGATAGTGTAGAAACAGTATAAATACTCGTAGGATGAGGCACAGAGCCTCATCAGCTTGTAACCACTGGTCTAACAACCACTTTGTGCATTCTTACCTGGAAATAACAACAGTCGGAATGTAGGCTCGGAGTTGGATTGGATGTTGCGAACGATATGGTGGTAACGGATGCACCAGGGCTCGAGCTGGGCTCGAGCTTGGCTCGACTCGCGAGAGCAAAAGTTAGGAAGCAAAGGGTAATGTGGCGGTGCCCTGATGTTGTCGTCACTGATGCCTAACACACAATCACACTCCCACTCTTGACTCTGCACCGCCTCGAATATCGTGGTTGGCAGTGGTTCCAAAAAATAAGGCGCGGTTCCGGTGTTTGTTGTGATGGATACACCCGATTAGGTGTATCCATTCCCAAAGAGCTGTATCCATTCCGAAAGAGGTGTATGATACTTACCGTGTATCCGTTTGATCCAGCCGCATTTGGTGTATCCAGTTGATGCAATCAAACAGATACACCTAATCTGGAATATCTGGACATGCCGGCCATGCCGCCCTATAACCCACGTTTGTTTCCCCTCTTAAAAATTCAACTTGGACCAGGATCAACCTCATTTGTCATGATATACCTGCATATTTGAGAACCGGAGACGGGATCTGAGTACTCCGAAAAGTGAGACAGCAAAACCTTGATTAAACGGTTACCCTACAGACCAGCTGTTGAATTCTGCAGTTGTTGAGCGGATAGGAAGGCCGATAGGGAGCAGAAAAAACTTCTAGGTGTCATGGATGTATTTTTGGGGTTGTACATACCATCGCGTTGCATGGGAGACAGGAAATACGTACTACTTCACTGTAAGGGATGGACCTCGGCATCACGGCATCCGGTGATGTCCGAGCGGCGGCTCGGCGCGACGTGTTCAACCACGTCTTCAACTACGTGGTTGAACTGCGAGAACTGTGCCTTCAGCTGCGCGCTTGCGGCGAAGGCTTGTATTAATAGAATCTCCTTTTTAGTTGTATGTACGCAGTACCGTAGAATCCTATTTAATGTAGCTAGTGAGTAGGTAGTTCTTTAGTTTTCTCGAATCCAATACCTCACCCACTCACTTTTGTGCGCGAACTACTTGGTTTCTTGACGACTCTAGCAGGGTTCTTACCTCCCAAAGGACTGGAACCTCACATTTACAGACAACAGAGTTTCCATTGTCTTCAAGTTAGATAGATATTCACGGGTTCTCGGATAACTCTGGCTTAGAGCTTGTGAATATACCCATGTATGCCCTCTTGGCAGATAAATGAAGGTTCAGATCAATCCTCGCCAAGTAGATAGTGTACTCAAAACGCGGGGAGCGGTCATCTACCATTTAACTTTCCATAGAAATTTCAAAGGCAAAAGATTGGGTAACTATTCTACACCAATGCACGAGGAGACGTGAGTTTAATCTGGATGGATTAGTCTATCGGGATACTGCAAAATCATATGCCGCGCAGCGCCGAATATCTGCGTGGGCAGTGAAAAAAGTAACCCAAATTTCTGAAAACTGCGTAGATGATGCTGATTCTTCCGAGGGAGATGGCATTGAATCTCTCTCTCTCTTTCCTTCCTCGGTTCCGCTATGCATTGATGATTTGTGGACTAAACAAAGGCACATTGTGCATTTTGGTCTCACGGTTCAAAATTGCTCGTAACACTGGCTAACATGCCAGGAGATCCGTTAAGACATTTTTAGGCCTTTTCAAGCCTCAAGAAGACAGCATCCGCGCTATTTATTTAATTTCAAGTGTCCAGAACGTGTTCATGGCCCAGCGGGGCCGTGCAAACCTCTTGTCTGAAATCGCTGCAAGAGGAAAATTGGAACAAAACTTCTGTAGGAATCGTCGATTCGTAGCACACCGATGTAAAATTTATGGAAAGCGAGAGCACCACGGGTCATTGAGCCCCCTGCTATGATCACTAGCTCACTACAAAAAACTGCTAAGATATCTGGGGACCGGAACTACAGGCTCGGCGACACGAAATACCATTGTCCACCTTCGGTGCTGACATGGTGCGGGCACGACGGCACGGGATTGGGTATTCGCACTTCCTCTTGCGACGTGCGCATTGGCTGCAGCGAGTGGTTTATCATACTCCGTACGCAGACTGTACAGGACTTACTTGCACGTTTGGTCAGGTGCGTCCTTCGTGGGACGACCGCACGCAATTTTACGGTCGCGGCAGAATAGACAAGCGATCATCTGCTTCTTTGGACCTTCGGTTTCGCTGATTCTGAACACGGGCAGCCGACCCGGTCCATCCAAGCCCCGCGACTTCGGCGGAGAAGGAGCTGCCTTCGTGGGTCCACCACCCAATGCACGGTGTTTCCGGTCGTTTCCGAAACGCCGGGCCCGAGCCATCGCTGAATCCTGTGGAGGCCTGCAGGAAGTATGGTCGCTACAACCTGCCGTAGTGTTGCCGGAGTTCGGTTCAGAACCGATTCCGAACCTGAACCGAACCCGAACCGCACCCCAATTGAGGTTCGAGGTTCGGGCATTCTCAATTTTGGCGAACCGGTTCGAACCTTTTCGAACCTCAACCAGTTTGGGCCTCAAAAAGTGTCTGAAAACTTCATCTTTGGGCCACTTTTACCAGCAACAAGTGATGAAAAGTGAGCTGTAGAGGAACTGAATGCATGGGCATCGTGAAATACTCACACAGTAGCTTGAATGCTGTTCGAAGTTGCGAGTTTCAGTTGAACAACAACGGTTGAAATTACCTAATCAGGAAAGAAAGCGAGATCCTGGGCCAGGCTTTGGTGGAAATCAAGGATTTTGCTCACAGAAGTGACGGAGAGGTAGCTTTCTCACTATTCAGACACACGGAACATGGCTGGGGGAAAGTGGAATTTTTTGATGGTTCGTTCAGGTTCGAACCTGAACCGAACCTGAACCGCACCGAACCCCAGGTTCGGTTCGAGGTTCGCAAAAATCAGGAAAGAACCGCACCGAACCGAACCCCGGCAACACTAACCTGCCGGAGGAGCCTGAGGGTGGGAGAAATGCCGTGGGCATTGCACATAATCGCCGGATCTGGATGGGCGGCTGTCATCCTTGTAGGCAGGGTTCAGTTTTCCGCCCAAGGTGGGAAGAATTGCCCTCACAATAACTGCTAATGATCTAGGAACGAAATGCATGCTGCTTGTTCCCTCCCAGCGAGACAGGGCTGTGGTCAGATGCGCCCCCTCAATGTGAGCGGTTGCATCGGGATACATGTCACACAAGTTCTGGTGGGTACCGGACGACCCTAGATATGGGGAGGCTGATTCCAATTGAGAGGCTCCTACGCCGGACGCTGAATGCACCGTGCGCGGCTCGCTCTGAAGAAAGTATTCGAACTGGGGGCAATCAGCATCGAGACTGAGAGCAATAAACAAATTGAAGGCTCCATACGTGCGAATGGCTGTCGGAAGACAACATGGCGGTCTGTTGTTCCGCGGGATACGCACACTGTTGCCGTGAAAGGCCGACATCAGGATATGGGTACTGTGATGCCAATTTAAGGATAGCTTCGACGGCGGAAGTGGGATACGTCGTGTGCTGCTTCCCATCACACGATACCCACGGGTGTTCAAACTGCGAAGCGGTGAACAGCGAGACTGAGGGGATATAAGGAACTCCGTACTTCACTCGGAATGATTAGTGAAAGACGGGAATCGAGGTCGGAAGGCATCGCTGTTGGAGGGCAGCATGCCAGCTTGGGGTCCGTTGGAATAGGCGGCGACCCTAGCCCCGAGTGAGTGGTCCCGGGTAAGTATATCGACTGTAGCCAGGATTCCAGGTCCATGCCTCGCTGTGCTCCGCTGAAACGGAATCCGCTCCCTGAATGGGAGGTGGTCAGTACACAGAGGCGTTGGAAGGACGGCAGGCGAGAGTTAAAGAAAGATCAAGACGCTATTTATATTGACCGTCGGAACACGAGGTCCCAACTGTCTTCGAACTGCCGGTCATTGTCATCGGCTGTTAGAACAATCTGTCTTGGATCTGTCCCGCTCCTGTGCCAGTTGCGGGCTAACTTGCAGCGGCGTGCCCACTTGGTTGGCTTGATTACAATTATCATGTCATTCAGACTGGGGCGAGTACTTCGCACACGAACATGGAGAACCTTATAAACCGCCGCAAAAGTTAGAGGCAAGGTGGAATTAAAAAATTGTGAGATGACCGAGAGATGACAGAGCTGCGGAACAAAGCATCATGCCGAAATGATGGTTGTTAACGATTCGATGGACGATCAAAATAGGACTGGGTTGGCTACCTCTGGCTCCCGCCTCGTCACAAGTTTCCGCAGGATCGTCAGCACGAACGAAGGCCTCCTCCCGGAAGGCACTCACTTTCCCGGTCACTCTTCCCCGTTCCACCACCGCTCACCCGGCGGCCAACTTTCGCCCGCGGAACAGCGCAGCTGTACTGCCTACGCTTGGCCTACGCAGGCCTACGCACCGATGATCTATCCAAGGAAGGCGTTTTCAGCCTCGACCCCCGGGACACACGGTCCATTGCGGCGGTTTGCTCCAGTGAGCAAACATGTCTGCCCGGAGACGCAATAGTCTAAATTCCTCGGAAAGTTCGAGACTTCGAGTCCAGTAACCTGATCGCCGTTTCTGCTGTGATGGAAAGTCTGTTGAGTTGCCGCTGGTGAACATAACCGGCGCCCATTCAGATTCCCTCCCCGCCCACTTTCACAGCAGACATGGCAGAGTACACTCCCCTCATGGCGACTTCCCCAGAAGACAGTCTAGACGGAGAACTCGAGTCTAAGGAACGCACCTCGAAGGCCTGGCAATCTCTACGCTATCCTTGGGTTTTCAGTATTCTGATAGCCCTCGTGGCCATCTCTGCTGCTGGGGCTTTCCATCTGGCCGTCGCGACCAACGGAGCACCCCTGCTCAGCGCGAAAGACATTGAATCCACCCTGCGAATGCCACTTCCTTCTCCGAACCTCGAGAAAGGCAAAAACTACCTCGAAAAGCTTAATCTCCGATGTGCGCTCCCCCCTCCCCCCCCGCCCCCCTCTCCACGCTGCTGATTGGGCATTTTCGTTACCCCTCAGCACCAAAAATGATTTTCCCGATGTACATGACCCGCGCAAATGCGGCTTCGCCCGACACCGTTTATACGTCTGGATCTTCCGTTGTTCTGAGTCCCACAGTAAGCCCGCCCGTCCGCCCGCCCGCGCTCCCGCCCCGATCGGATTGACTCTCGTCCAGGACTCGATGATCTACCACTGGAAAAATAACCGTCGTTGGCCAGGGAAATGCTACCTTGCCGCTTGGGTCTCGGCATTCGATGACCTCGTCACCGCCGGCAAAACGTACTATCGCTCTGAAGGGGATGTCACAGCCATCCAAATCTGGAATCTGACGACTCCGACTGACCGCCGGACTTTGAAGACTATGAGCTGGAACACGCGCCCACAACGCGTTTCCCTGTTGGGTACGGTGAACTTCACTGGGGTAGACATACAACGGAGTACGGGGGAACTGGTCGGTCGAGAGTTGCGGGACCCGACGCCCAGGTTCTATTGTAACGAGGACACCCAGATCACAGTCGAGATCGTATGTACGACGTGCAGTTTGGAGTTTGAACAGGTCTTCTCGACGCCTGCCCTTGGTCCGTGCATTCCGTCCACATCCTTGGTTCTGGCTTCATTATCTTTTGCAGGTTTCGAGTTGATGCAGCTGGCGTGAATGGTTCGATACATACGTCTCTCTCTCGTCACGTTGTCTTTACCTAGAGATCGGAATTCCACAACTCCCGTTTTAGGCGGCGAACTTGATCCACGGGGAACCACCGTCGCGCGCACGTCTGGCGGCATGGCTCCTTGTGTGATTAATTAAAACATCAACGCCGTGCAACCATTTGTTCCGTCAGTCCAGCAATGCGATTCATCAACGGCGTACGGGGTTCGATTCACGCGAGACGTGCGCATACGAGCAGCTGGCAGCGCCTGCAACTGCCTCGCCGTAGCGCAGCCGCAAGTTGCACGAGGCTGAGGGCTTGAACGATACGACCTTCGCGGGTTTTTCGAGATCCTGCAACCCATAGGTTGCAGTGGGGCGGTAGCGCAGCAAGCGCTGAATCATAGCTACGCATTGAGTTGTGTCGACGTGCGTGGAGAGTCGCTGAAGTAGGATCCCGCTGACATGCAGCTGGTACGGAGCGGTGTTAAGCATGTGTGAAGAGTGCGAGCTTCGTGGTTCACAAAAATCGCAATAATGGCAAAGTTCATCCTTTCTCCCTTGACGAGCTGCGCAACCCTCTTTGCAGTCCTCAGCTAACCGTTTTATGCGTGGCCCTCCTATGCTATTTATGACCCTGAACAGGTTCCTCCTCTGGATCAAGCTTGTCAGTGCCAGAAATCGCACAGAGGTGAAGTAGTATACGTATTACGATTTGGTCGCACAATCGACTTGACACGTTTGGCCGCCTTGGCCAGCCCTTCTCGCAGTGCACCCCGGCTGGACCCTGACCCATCTGCTTGGGAAGCCGGGGGCGAGCTTTGAACAGGGAGGGTGGATTTAGGAATCTGGCGGTTCTTTTTAGGCGGCTTTTTACTCTTCGGGACCAGGCGTCCTTGTCCAGAGGGCCCATATAGGTCATGCATGGCGGCATATGCTGCAGCGTAGTCCGTTTGTCGCGGCCGGTTTTCCGCAGTCAGTTCTGTCATGGAGTCGACCGAAATTCTGGAGGGGTGTGCCGCGAGGGTAGCCATATTTGGTGTCACTGGGTCCGGCCCACAGCGTGGCTTTATATCTCTGTCGCATTTTTTGGGCACCCAAAACGCATCACCAAATCACTGTGTTGAAAGGGATTTTGAATCCCCGCACTTGATCGGCGCGAATAGGTCGTCCTGCTGGCTTCCCTCTGAACTACCATCAGAAGCTCGCCGCTGGACGCGAGTGGTCGAATTGCACGTCCCGTACAGTATTCTGAACCAAGTGTTCCCATCGTGTAACTAGGATACCCTTTAACGTTCTGCGTAGCTACTACTAGAAATTATTCAGGTTTAGACACATTGCTGGTCAGTGGTTGGCCTCCCGGATTTACGCACTCGTAACGATGAAACTCACAGTCAGACATACGTGGGCCGATGTAGACGCATCATTATTCCAACTGGATCATGACACTTGCCGAACTCCGTCTGTCAGATAATTCCAGAACCGGTGTTCCATGTTTTATGGCGAAGCGCTGCCACGATGCTCGGGGTTTGAAGACATCTCCGCTCTGAAGACACATTATTTGTTCATGGCGCAGGAGGGTTCTCAGCTCTGATGTCTCACCGAAGATTGCCAGTTGGATTGATTAACTCTTTCGGAGCGTGTACTATATAGGTTAGAATTACCATTTCGTTTCACATTCCGGATCGGAGAGGCAACATTGACTACTGGGTTGGGTGTTTCTAAATTCTACGAGCAACGTAAAGAGACGCGCACCACATGGGCACTCCTGCGATACAACGCCGGCAAGGCACCCCAATTCGCCGAACAGCGTATACTTAACAGCTCTGGTTGTGGTGCGGCCGATTTAAATGGAGTAACGGGTTATCGGAAACACAAGCTACAATTATATCCCATCATATCCCTAAAACAGGATATATTGGTGGTGACCAGATTGGAATGGGACTCCGAATGTCGTGCTTTCGCCGAACTCCGTGCGAACTCCGTGCGAAAGGACGAGGAGCGATGCGACGTTGCAACGAGTATCCCACTGGGCACCTCGCGTTCTTGACACTAGTCTGTAAGCTCGCCGCAGTCATGGTTTCCGTAGATGGGACCTAGGTTCGGGCCTCGGCATCTCTATTCATCGTTCAAACGCGGAACAACGCGGAACAACGCGGAACCAAAGTTGGTCCGCGTTCTGATCACTCGCCGAAGTGTTTGCTGTGTAAACAAGCCCCCACATCCACTTTTCTCTCGTCTTGCACTCATCTCGTGCGAGCTCCCGTGCTCTCAGTGCTTTCTCCGACTCCTGTGTCCCAATCTCGCCAGTTCGCACTGTGGCGGGCTGTACGTGCGTATCCCCACCCGACGTCGAATCAAAGTGATCAAAGTCAAACTCGCACACAGGCCGTCTGCCTGTACTACAATGGCCAGGCAAGTATCAACCCAATTTAGGCTCTCTGCGTCATTGACCGTTTACAACGAGAAGTTTCTGGTCTGATACTCTCGTTGTACCTCTCTACGTCGGTGCAGCTTCAATCGTCACCCTCCTTGCACGCCTCTTGTGGGAATCCCGTCGCAGTCCTATCCAGCTGAACGCCTCTTTCATCGAGACCACACCTTTGAGCTCAGAAGACGTGCATGGACCCTCTGCAGCCCCCGACGTCGCCAAACGCTGTGGCAGAACGCTTCTCAAGTTCCAGGTTGCGAGATTGTTCGGCTGTCTTTTGCTCCTGGCTCTGGCTGCTGCCACGGTGGCATTGGATGACGAGGATCATCCGGAAACCAAACCCATAATTCCCCTAATCGTACCCCACCGAAAAATACGGGCCGCCATATGCGGGGTTTACGTACGCGATTCTCTTTTTACTACATGGTTCCATAGGCTGAGACGTTTCACAGTCTTATACCACGTGCCTCGCAATTCTGTCACTCTCGGCAGGTCAAAAATGGAGCCGCATTGCTACACGACACCTCACCACCGTCCTGTTGTCCACATTTCTCGTCTATTCTTACCGGGATATATATCCGTTCGCCACAATTGCACTCGTTCCTATGGACCTCTGGGAAGGACAGCTCCTCTGGCCCAAGGTTATCACGCTCTTTTGCGTCTCTGGCATCATCCCCCTCGTCATTCCGCGACGATATATTCCCAAAGTACGTATCCTTGTGTAACTCGTCGCCCCGAACTATCGTTGATCATCACCCAGAAGCCAATGCCAGTGGTCAATCCTGAACAAACCGCATCGTTCTTTTCTAGTGCACTCTACTTTTTTTTGGATCCTATCATTTTCCTTGCATACCGCATCCCCCACCTCAGTTTTGATCAGCTTCCTCCTCTGTGCGACTATGATGCCGCGGAAAATTTGAAAGCCCGTGCATTTCCGGTATGTACGTGTAATTTTGTCCCCATGTTTCTCTGACTACAGTAGCACCTGGATCCATTTACTTCTGGGGAAAAGCGGCACGTCTTCTATGGTTTCATGTGGATTTTCCGCTGGGAATGGTTGAGCCGGGTTATTGTGATGACTATAGCGGGACTATCCAGCTTCGTTGCTCCGCTCGCAATCAAAAAACTGCTGAGGTAATAGTAAATTTCAACTCCTTCGTTACATCGAGACCCATGGTTTTTAGCCACCTCGAAGAACCTGACGCAGACGCGTTCATGAAACCCTGGTTCTGGATTTCGCTGTTGTTTCTCGGTCCCATGACATATAGTCTTGCTTTCCAGTGGGACATGTTTATTGCAGTACGTCGTAAATCAGCTCTTGGGACTGATTAGCTCTGATGACTGTTTATGTGCAGACACGCATTATGAACCAAATGTCGGCGATTTCGATGCAGCTTGTATTTGAGCATGCGCTGCGTATTCGGGTTCAAGCCGAGACGACAAGGCAAGGTGGTGATCACCCCCTGCAGGTGCCGCCTCGAAAGGCGGGGGCGAACCTACGGGGAAAGATCAATACATTGTTGACTGTAGATCGCAATAACATCAGCGAGGCATGCAACGTGCTCGTCCTCCTAGTTCTGGTTCCGATTCAGATCATCGGCTCTATCGTCTTCTTATATGAAGTGCTTGATTGGAGGTTGGTGCTTTCTACACTTCGCTACCCGATGGTTCATTGCTTTCTTCCAACAGTGCGTTTGTGGGAATGGCGTATGCCACTTTATTCAGATTTTCGTTGAAAGGGCTTACATGTCGCTCCAAGGACAATGATTGCCCTCTTTCCTCTACCGGGCTATGTGGCGAAAATTCTGTCAGGTAAGAAACTAAAAGCATCGCAATGCCCGCGCGCAGCTGATGTCTTGGGTCCATAGTTGTTCAAACAGAAGTTCTCAAAGGGACAGACGAAAGAGTACAGGTTGTCTCGGAAAGTGGGTGTTGCTCATGCTTCTGGGATAGGTTACCGAACAAGTTGACTGACTTATGAAGCCATGAACATGCTTCGGATGATCAAGTGTGCACGTATTAGTTTGACTTCTTTCCAGAGAATTCACTCGGATTTAGGATGTTTGGATGGGAGCAGCAGATGGAGGAAAAAATCGGAGAAAAGCGCAGAGTAGAGTTGAATTGGATTTGGTGGGAGAAAATGGCTTTCGCGGCCAACGCGCTATTGAGGTATATTTCTTTCATCTCCTCCATATCGTACTGACTTTCGGTGTATAGGATTCTCCTTCCAACCGTCACGATGCTGGTGACTTACGCAACTTAGTGAGCCATGCCTGTCAAGTTTACCGTCTCGCGTACAACTTACGCTGTCCTAGTGTCAGTCAAATCACACTGCTTGCCATCTTTAAAATGAAACTCCGTAGACCGTCATCATGAGGCAGGAACTCTCAGCGGCCAAGGTCTTCTCATCTATGACCGTTTTCGACCTGTTGCGCAGCCAGCTGGGGTTCATTTCCGTCTGCGTGGCAAGGGCAACCAAGGGTAAAGTTTCCGTAAGTCATGTGGAACCAACCGGCAACCTCAGGCTGACGCATTGAAACAACAAGTTGGATCGTCTCACCGACTTTTTGCAGAACACCGAACTATTGGACTCGTTCAACGACACACCTGACGGCGACTTTGCGCACGAATCGTCATCCGAACTCGTCGGATTTCGCAACGTCATGTTTACATGGACCAGCCCCGACCCAACGAATGCCAGGATTACACCTTCCCGCAGCCCATTCGTTCTCAAAATCGAGGGCGAAGTTTTTTTCAGACAGGGGTTCCACCTCGTTGTTGGTCCTACCGGCTCTGTACGTCTGTTTGTCGATGTTCTGTCTGGCGATTTTTATACCGCTGCAGGGGAAAACATCCCTCCTGATGGCCTTGCTCGGTCGGTGTTCTACTCCGTTTCTTTGCGACCGACTGAATGAAGTTACCAGGCGAGATGCACATGATCGCATCGTCCCCTACATCGTGGTTCAATCTCCCTCGCGGGGGAGGGGTCTCGTATGCCGCTCAAGAGAGTTGGGTTCTCAATGACACAATCAAGAATAACATTATCTTCAACGCACCCATGGACGCGGAGCGTTACAAGAAGGTCCTCTATCAGTGTTGCTTAGAACGAGACTTGGAGATGTTCAATGCTCGTGACGAGACTGAGATCGGAGAAAAGGTGGCGCCTTTAGCTGACTATTCGAACTAAAACATCATATTCAACACAGGGACTTACATTGAGCGGAGGGCAAAAAGCCCGGATTACGCTTGCTCGAGCCGTTTATGCTGATACTCAAGTGGTCCTTCTGGATGATGTTCTGGCGGCGTTGGACGGTCTCACTGCGAAATGGATTGTCGAGTGCGTAATCTCTTTTGCGGAAATGAGACTCGCTCAATCTGATGTGTGCACTTTAGCAAATGCCTAACTGGAGAATTGATCCAACATCGAACAGTGATTCTTGTGACGCACAACGTCGCCCTGACGAGCAAGATAACCGGCTCCGTTGTGTCTGTCGGTTTGAACGGCTGTGTACATAGTCGCGGGTCGATTTCAGATGCAGAACTCCTGAGTGCAGAAGTCGCTATGGACCAAGCGATTGCCGAGATAGCTGATCAAAACATCGAGTCGACGCCCGGGGCCACAGACATACCGCAGAAGACAAACGGAAAATTAATAGTTGCAGAAGAGATGGAGTTTGGGCACGTTACCTGGGGCGCGTTGAAAATGTTCTTCTTCGCGCACACTGTCGGCAACGTTGCCCTGTTCTTCGCAGTCCTGGCTATTGTCATTCTGCTGACCTCAGTTGCCAGTCGCCTGGAGACTTGGTATCTCGGATACTGGGCTAGGTACATCTCCGTGACCCGTTCAATCAGCTTTACTAACGACCACTAGTCAATACGGATACAGAACACCGGTTTCGGTATTCAAGTGAGCGCTCCACCTTTTCCTTTGACTACTGACCTACGTTTCGTCTCAGATATATTGGGGGCTTCTGTGCGCCACAAAATCTGTCAACTCCAGTCGTTACTCACCCCCATTTAGCCTTGATTGTACTGGGAAATATGCTCCTCAACACTATAGGCTACGTTTATTTCACCCTCGGCTCGTTCAACGCTTCAAAGATCATACACACTCAGTTTCTCCATTCAGTCCTGGGTGCTACTTTCCGCTGGCTCGACGTCACCCCGACTTCCCGCATACTTGCACGGTGTACAGCAGATACAGAGGCAATAGATGATTCCCTGTCCGAAAGCTTTTGGGACGTTATTGGTCTGTTAAATTTTCGCCATAACATCCTTATCTCAAGCATTTTTCATAGAGGCGACTGTTCAAATGTCGACGCGGTTATTGGCGGTTGTTTTCTTCGCCCCTCTGTTTTTTATTCCAGGCGCATTTGTTGGATTTATCGGGGGGTGGTGCGGGCAGATATATATGGCTTCTCAACTCAGCGTGAAGCGCGAGATGAGCATTGCCCGGTCGCCAGTTCTTGGGCAGTACGTTGAGGCATAGCTTTGCTAACACTCAGTTCTGACTGCTGAGCACTGTGTGTTTCGACAGTATCAACGCTGCGATTTCTGGACTTGGTGGGTGTTACTCGACCGTTTGGATGGCTTGCTGAATTCCTTTGACAGTGTCAGTCCGAGCTTACGGCGCGCAAGGTACTGTGATACAGACATCCCTCGACCGAATTGATCGCTTGACCAGGTATGGTTCTCCTCTGCCTGGTTTGAGCTTTGCGAGCTGACTGCTATCTACAGAGCTTCGCGGACATTCGCAAACTTGAACCGATGGATAGCCGTCCGCATGAGTGCGTCCCTCTTTGTGATTGTCTCCTTTTGATACCAATTGTTTTGTCGAAGGTCTTCTCAGCGGAGTCTTTGCAAGCAATCTTTTCCATCAGGAGCGAATGTTTACTGATCCGTGACTAGACGGCAATGTTGGCATACTATCTTATCAATTTCCAAAGTCGTCGGCCTTCCAACGTCGGATTCACATTGACTATGGTCAGTGGTTTAATTTTGAGACAGCTTACTATGACAACGGCGATATCCCAGGCTATGGCGTTCTCCCAAGGCATATTGAACTGGGTTCAGCGTTTCAATCGTTTTGAGGTCCAAAGTAATAGGCACGTCCTTCCAGTTGTTGTCGGCATACTATTGAGGCAGATATAGCCTCGAACGTATCAAGCAGTACATTGAGATTGAGCAGGAGCCCAAGGCCACGCAGGATGGAATCCCGCCTGCGTATTGGCCTGCCTCCGGACACCTACGCATTGAGAGGATGTCCGCCAGATACTCGCCAGATGGCCCGGAAGTGCTGCACAATATTTCTCTTGATATCCAGTCCGGTGAACGCGTCGGAATTGGTGCGTCGAACTGCTTCTCAGTAGAAATGTCCACTGATCCATGTGTGTGTGATCAGTTGGGCGGACAGGCTCCGGTAAAGTAGGTGTTGTCTTTGTTCTCAACTTCGTCGGTGTTCAATGTCCCTTTCCACAGAGCTCTTTGACGCTGGCACTCTTGCGTTGTATTTTCACCACGGGCACTGTCTATTATGACGGACTCCCGACCTCCTCAATCAACCTCAACGCGCTTCGCTCGAACGTGACTATGATCCCTCAAGTGGTAAGTGTCAGTGAACACTGCCTATACTAGGCTAACGCGTTTCTGCATCCCACAGCCCGAACTACTTGCGGGGACGGTCCGTACCAACCTTGATATGCTCGGCGAGTTCGATAACGCGACATTAAATGACGCCTTGGACGCTGCGGGCCTATCATCGCTCCAAGCCGATCTGGAGGACGGGAAACTCACGCTAGACAGCGAAATTGCTTCAGGTGGTGTCAATGTGAGTATGGGGCAGCGCCAGATTATCGCGCTCGGTGCGTTCAGCTTTCACCTCTCAAGACAATATCATTCACTCATCTTATGCAGCTCGTGCAATCATCCGGCGTAGCAAGGTCCTGATTTTGGATGAAGGTCTGCCCAACAGTCACTTTCTCAACACTTACCAATTGTACCGTGTCCTAGCTACATCGGCTATAGGTACGGTGCAGCACGGAATATCTCTTCAAATTTCTTATCGTTTACAGATTACAAAACGGATGCTGTGATTCAGACATCTCTACGTGAAAAACTACCTAGTGACACAACATGCCTCATCGTGGCGCATCGTCTCCAATCCGTCATGGATGCAGATAAAATCGTGCGTCGACTTGCACGAGTCTCAACACGTAGTAACTAACGCAGCTCAGATGGTCCTCGATGCAGGCCGAATTGTGAGTGGACTTCTCAGAGTTAATCGTTGTGGCTGACCCGATCGCAGGTTGAATTCGACAGCCCTAAGTTGCTACTCCGGAGGGAGAATGGTATGTTGCGTGCCTTCGTCGATGAATCCAGAGACAAGGAGGCGTTGTACAAAATGGCCGGTTACTGAGTTTCAAACTATTTTAAACAATGCTCGGAATAGACCGAGTTTCACTTGCATCAGACTCGATCCGTTTAAACATGACCCTAGTTCTACTGTCCGTGCTCGCTGGAAAGCAGAGAGAAACAAGCTGCGGCGGTTGGATTGCCGAATTGGGCCGATTCTCGCCAAATTCAAGGAGGAGAAAGTCTGCTCGAGAGAATGAGCTGCGAACTACGTTACACGAAGCTCGCACTCTTCACACATGCTTAACACCGCTCCGTACCAGCTGCATGTCAGCGGGATCCTACTTCAGCGACTCTCCACGCACGTCGACACAACTCAATGCGTAGCTATGATTCAGCGCTTGCTGCGCTACCGCCCCACTGCAACCTATGGGTTGCAGGATCTCGAAAAACCCGCGAAGGTCGTATCGTTCAAGCCCTCAGCCTCGTGCAACTTGCGGCTGCGCTACGGCGAGGCAGTTGCAGGCGCTGCCAGCTGCTCGTATGCGCACGTCTCGCGTGAATCGAACCCCGTACGCCGTTGATGAATCGCATTGCTGGACTGACGGAACAAATGGTTGCACGGCGTTGATGTTTTAATTAATCACACAAGGAGCCATGCCGCCAGACGTGCGCGCGACGGTGGTTCCCCGTGGATCAAGTTCGCCGCCTAAAACGGGAGTTGTGGAATTCCGATCTCTAGGTAAAGACAACGTGACGAGAGAGAGACGTATGTATCGAACCATTCACGCCAGCTGCATCAACTCGAAACCTGCAAAAGATAATGAAGCCAGAACCAAGGATGTGGACGGAATGCACGGACCAAGGGCAGGCGTCGAGAAGACCTGTTCAAACTCCAAACTGCACGTCGTACATACGATCTCGACTGTGATCTGGGTGTCCTCGTTACAATAGAACCTGGGCGTCGGGTCCCGCAACTCTCGACCGACCAGTTCCCCCGTACTCCGTTGTATGTCTACCCCAGTGAAGTTCACCGTACCCAACAGGGAAACGCGTTGTGGGCGCGTGTTCCAGCTCATAGTCTTCAAAGTCCGGCGGTCAGTCGGAGTCGTCAGATTCCAGATTTGGATGGCTGTGACATCCCCTTCAGAGCGATAGTACGTTTTGCCGGCGGTGACGAGGTCATCGAATGCCGAGACCCAAGCGGCAAGGTAGCATTTCCCTGGCCAACGACGGTTATTTTTCCAGTGGTAGATCATCGAGTCCTGGACGAGAGTCAATCCGATCGGGGCGGGAGCGCGGGCGGGCGGACGGGCGGGCTTACTGTGGGACTCAGAACAACGGAAGATCCAGACGTATAAACGGTGTCGGGCGAAGCCGCATTTGCGCGGGTCATGTACATCGGGAAAATCATTTTTGGTGCTGAGGGGTAACGAAAATGCCCAATCAGCAGCGTGGAGAGGGGGGCGGGGGGGGAGGGGGGAGCGCACATCGGAGATTAAGCTTTTCGAGGTAGTTTTTGCCTTTCTCGAGGTTCGGAGAAGGAAGTGGCATTCGCAGGGTGGATTCAATGTCTTTCGCGCTGAGCAGGGGTGCTCCGTTGGTCGCGACGGCCAGATGGAAAGCCCCAGCAGCAGAGATGGCCACGAGGGCTATCAGAATACTGAAAACCCAAGGATAGCGTAGAGATTGCCAGGCCTTCGAGGTGCGTTCCTTAGACTCGAGTTCTCCGTCTAGACTGTCTTCTGGGGAAGTCGCCATGAGGGGAGTGTACTCTGCCATGTCTGCTGTGAAAGTGGGCGGGGAGGGAATCTGAATGGGCGCCGGTTATGTTCACCAGCGGCAACTCAACAGACTTTCCATCACAGCAGAAACGGCGATCAGGTTACTGGACTCGAAGTCTCGAACTTTCCGAGGAATTTAGACTATTGCGTCTCCGGGCAGACATGTTTGCTCACTGGAGCAAACCGCCGCAATGGACCGTGTGTCCCGGGGGTCGAGGCTGAAAACGCCTTCCTTGGATAGATCATCGGTGCGTAGGCCTGCGTAGGCCAAGCGTAGGCAGTACAGCTGCGCTGTTCCGCGGGCGAAAGTTGGCCGCCGGGTGAGCGGTGGTGGAACGGGGAAGAGTGACCGGGAAAGTGAGTGCCTTCCGGGAGGAGGCCTTCGTTCGTGCTGACGATCCTGCGGAAACTTGTGGAAGCAAGATGAATGTGCTGCGGCCACCGGCCCGGCTCATCCGGCTCATCAATCACATCAGCATGGCATTCCGGTTGATCCGACGCACTCCATTTCTTCTTGCCGTTCAAACTTCACAAAAGGAAAAGTCAAAGTAATAGTAATACAGCTACAGCTACATCAGGCGTGCGTGTCGGTAAATGCATAAAATAACGTTAATGTGGCCCGCTTGCGTTTTGCATTGAGATTTCTATCGTCATAAATGAAGGGTGCGTCCAGCGTTGAGTGAGAGAGCGTTGAGTGAGAACGAGAGTTCGGTGGGGCAATGAGTGTCGTCGAAACGAGGTAGGTTGTGAGGCTCATAAGCTTTGTGAGGGTCAAGCGCCACATCATGCAAGCTCTCGTCCCGCCCGCCCCTCCTCTCTATGCGGCTGCGCCTGAATCGCCTCCATCTGGATCGAATGCGCATCGCTCGACGGCGACCACTCCCCGTTTTCCGGCCGCCCATCGTTCCCCTCCGCGGGCGCATCCTCCTGCACGGAGTAAGGCCGGTCCGCCCACCCGTAGTACAGTGGCAACGCGTACACGGGCGTCGTCGGGGCCTCGCTCCCAGTGCTTGTGAGGGCAAAGGAAGAAGCGGAGACGGGCGTATCGGGGTCGGGCTGGAAGTTCGCGGGTGCGGCGTGGCCGTCTGCGGAGTAGAACCCAGCGGCGGAGTAGACGGACGACACCTCAATCTCGTCCTTCTCCACCACCACGAAGTCCTCGCGGAAGCGGGAGCTACCGTCCCCGCCTCTGCCCCCGCCGGCCGTATAGGTCGAATACGACGATGTGGCGAAGGAGGACGAGGAAGAAGGCGCGCGCTTCAGCTCGCCCGCAGTGAACGACCCCGTCCCCGCGCTGGGCGAATACGCCGGCAACGAAATCTCGTCGCGCTTGACGTCCACCTCGCGCTTGAAGCTCGGGGCGGGCTTCGTGTACCCTATCCCAGCACCCGCCGACTTGACGGAGCGCTGCACCCCCAGCTTGGCAAGGACGCTCGAGAACCCCTTAGCGATGGCAGCGAGGGCGATGGAGTAGTGTTTGCGTGCTTCGATGGCGAACCCAAAGAAGCCAAAGAACACCAACGCAGTGAGTGGGGCCGTCCAACGCGTGAACTCTATCCCCACCTCCACCAGCCTCACACCGCGCCAGAAGAACGCCGGCACTTCCTCGACGCGGGAGAACATGAAGTGCGTATCGGAAAGGGAGCGCCAGGGCCCCACAGGGGTTGCGGTGAGGTTGAGCCAGATGGCGAAGATACCGAGCGGGGTGGTGAGGAGGATGGCGGTAAAGGAGAGGGCCATGAGGCGGAGGTAGCGGCTTGCGGTGAGACCGGGGAGCGCCGATGCCGATGAATGGGGGGAAGAGGAGGCGGGAGCGAGGAACTGCGCAAATGCCGCGCGGCGCTTTGTGAAGGCACGGAGGGACAGGACACCGTAGATGGCGGAGACGCAGCCAATGAGCGGGGGCCACATCGTCGAGATGAAGTACATTGGGATGGAGTTGTAGAGGGCGGGGTAGCACCCGATTTGCTCGTAGATGTTGAAGCGGTGGCCTTGTACGATGTATTCTGTGCCACGCAAAAAATCAGTATCGAGTGTAGAGAAGGGAGGGGAGGACGCACGCATGGCGACGTAGACGAGGGGGAAGAGGACGCATATGAGCGCGTCGATGAGGGCTGCGCGGCGTTTCTACACAGGCATGGTGAGCATCTGAGAGTCGCAGAGATGGAAGCGTGCGCACTTCGGCCTTGCTGATCGACACGACTTTGACGCTGGCGATTTGATACAAGCGGCGGTTGATGCAAAGCGACGCAGCGGGAATGCCGACGGACGCAGCCATGGTGATTCTGATAGCTGCCCCATTATCAGCAAGAGAGAAGAAAAGGAGGAAGAAAGAAAGACGTACAGATATCGCACCAGATCGGCGCGCGATTGATGGTATCGGCCGCCCAGACGACCGAGTTGACGAACTGGTTAAGGCAGGCGAGCGCGGCCCACATCATGTAGAAGCATGTCCCCGAGTTCCACGCCTGGAGATGCCACGGGAGGGGGACGAGCACGAGAACGAAGCCGAGGAAGGCAAAGACAGAGTAAAGTGGGTAGAGGGCGTCGAGCATGGTCGTCGTAACAGTGAGAGCGTAGTAAAGGTAAAGGGCGGTGGTGGCAGAACGGAAGAGACTTGCAGACCATTGTCGTGGGCCATCTTAAGGCTCTGCGCCGGACAAACGGGGAACAAAGGGAGCATGGTGCCACAATGGGACGCGGTGTCACGCTGACAATGGAGTCACACCCGTGACATGTTTCCTTTTCCGGCCGCCAACCCGAAGCAAAGCCATTCGTCTCTTTTGTTCCGTCTAGCGAGTCCACCCGTTAACCAATTGTCGTGCAGCATCATCCCAATGCGCTCCGATCGCCATCATCAACCAGGGTGGCCACAGCATTGTCCCTTGTTTTGAGCCGCATTGTGCGCACAATGGGTTCAAGCGTTCTCCCGGGGGGGAGGGTATATAAGCTGCGTGGCTCTTTTAAGGCAGCTACTCGAAGCGCCCCCGTCCTATTTGCCCACTGCGAAACAGCCTACAGCTAACCACCCACCCAACCACTCTTGCCTTTGCATACTCGCTCTCATCCCCACTATCCAATCCACTTGAATGGACTCATTCGCACCCATCAACCTCCTCGCGCTCGCCTCCTCCGACGCTGGCGTCGAATCGCACCCCGTCTGCGCGCGCTCCGACCAGTCCGACGCGCTCATGGACCTCCCGATTGACGAAGAGCACAGCAACTCCGGAGACACGCGCGCGTTTTGCGTCGTCGCATAGACTGCCCCTGCTTCTCCCCTGCCACCACTACCACATATATCCTCATCGTACGTGTGCCCCATTTTTTTCGTGCCACGGTTTACTCATTATTCGGTTTCCCACTCACAGCACATCCATCGCCCACAGTTTCGTTCCCCGCTGTACCACTCATGCCACCCACCCCCGCAACATACCGCTTCCACCCCATATACCCGTACGTCTCCCCTCTCTCCCTCCTGCTAGCCCTGACACTAACTCCTACACAGATTTGTCGCTTTGCAAGCAGACTCTCGATATCATTATGCCCTTCCACACACATAACCCCACGCTCCTTACGTTTCCTCCTCGATACGCGTTACGCTTTTCTGTTTACTTGACTCCATTGTCCAATATGTACTTACCTACCTACCTGTATCGTGTAGTCCTGTGAACCTGAACGATACTCTGGCTTCCATCCCGTTCGTATATCTCCTTCCTTTCCCCGCCCGCCCGCAAGCCGTCTCGCACCGCCTGCGCCTTGTGCGCTCACCGCAACCACCCTCGGAAAATACAACCCACAAATCTCTAGCCAAAAACGAAGATAAAATGCAGGGGACGCCGACCATCCGCTGTCGGGTCTGTGTTGGTGTTGCCCCCTGAAATTCGATGCGAGTCCAGCACACCCAGGTCTAGGGAACCGCTGGTGGTCCGTGAACCGCTGATATTCCTCCTCCCAAAACCTGTCGGAAAAAAAGTGAACGAAAAGGAAACGGACAGAAAACGGATAGTCACTGCATTCCCGAGGCACGGAGGCAGAGGCTGGCCCCTGTGCCTACGTATGCCTCCAGCGCAGAGTCTGCCTAACCGATGTGTACGGAGACCGACTCGGTCTCGACGCGGAGGCACAGGGCGATACAGGGACACAACCTCCGCCTCCGAGGTCCCGGAATGCAGTGAGTTCAAAGACGAACGAACCAACTCCGGATTGAACGGGGTTCTGCGCAGAATTTGGTCCCCGGGATCTTCCGGTGGGCGTTCAAAAAACGGACTCTGGATGCTTTGAATGTGTCGGACATCTGACTCGGACACCTGAAAAAATCAGCAGCCGACAAAATAAAATTGACATGAGACTCGGCTGCTTGAGAGGCAATGGTTCTTTGCAAGCAGCATGTGAATAAGTTGTTGAAGCAACTAACCAACCCATTACTGTACTGCATTGGGCGAGCAGATAGTTTCGAAAGGAGGCAGTATTCTACTAACCTGGGATTGGAATGCGGAATCTGAGACAAATAAAACTTTGAACCGTGTTTGAACCCAGAAACCTTTTTATAGATTTTATAGATAAGGCTCTGAAACTCCTCCTGTTTCGACACTTCCAAGTCCGAGAGCTACGGTGCGATGTATTGTGCCAGTAACGAACAGGATGTATACACAAGATGGAATTAACGACTGGATTGGGAAACTCTCTGAACGTTCAAGGCTGTTGGCTCGAGCATGGCCGACCTCAGGCAGCAAGGTTGCGGGTCTCCACCTCATCGTACAGGATGTCGTAGCCCTTGCGGTCCCGCTTGTCGACTTCATTGTAGAGGAGAGTGAGTCAAGCTGGTGGGTAGGGAGTGGGAAAAAAAAACTTGCCACCAGACGTCTCCACCTCGTCGTAGAGGATGTCGTATCCTTTGCGGTCCCGCTTCTCGACCTCATCGTAGAGAATGTCGTATCCCTTACGGTCGCGCTTCTCCACCTCATCGTAGAGAATGTCGTATCCTTTTCGGTCACGCGCCTCCACAACGACGCCCCCAGGGGCGAGTGGAGTCGCTGAGCATGGTTGATTCAGTTGAAAGCGGTCGGAAAGTGCGGGGTGAGACTCACGAGTAGAAGCTGCCAGCTGGAAGTTCGCGGCACAGAGTACCAGCGTAGCAAGCACAGGAGAGAGACGCATTGTCAAAAATGGAGTTTGCAAAGACAATGTTTCGCTTTCCGAAGGGATGTTGTTGGATGGGTAAAGAAGGACTCCTCTTATAGTCGTTGCGCAACACATTAACGGCGACCGTTCGCACGACCATGTTCCCGAGCGCCCCGCGCGACGTACAGTTGCCGAACACCGTCCTGCACCTCTCCCATGGAGGTGTCCTATCGTTACTAGACAAACCTCGCGACCTCAGGGCCCGTGCCATAATTTCCGAACACCGTCCGCAAAAGTCCGGTGTTCCAGGACCACGACGCGCATCTATTTTCTGGCCGTTGAGTACCAGGGGCGAGATGAAAGGAGAAAACACTTAGTACCAGCAGTAGGGGTGACTAACCGCATTAATTACCGCTCGGCTCTGGTTCTTGCGAGACAGCGAGAGCTACCACTTCTCAGACCTCGATGCGATTCCTGCGCTGACTGGCGCTCGTGAACATCGACAGTGAGACGATACACCATCATTCGAGGTGGATTGCTACCAACCAGGAGTTGAAGGTCTGCGGACTGCTGTATACATCGGCGGAGGTGATAGCCCTTTCGCCGAACACCTTCCTGGACTTCACGGACATTGTTGCCAAACTCGCAATCAAGGCCTGTGCACTGCTCGCCGAACACCGCGCGTCTAAGCGCGGCACTTCAGCACCATGAGAGAGGATCTTGTACTCGGGTTGCAGCCTCCAAACACCGAACAGCCCACGCAGGAGGCAGCCGTGTTCGTACGAGCGTAGAAGTACGCTCAATGATCCGCGTAATAGCGGGGCGCGGCAACTTCCCACAGGAATAGCCCAAGTTTGAGGCAGCTCGGCGCGGTTCGTCACTCCCGCGGAACGCCTGCTCTATCGAGGTAAGTATAGTGTCTCGGGTTACTAATACTATTATCCTAAGGGTGCCTCACGAGGAATTCAGTTTCCGGCGAACCTGAGACGGTAGGACAAAAGAAGCGTATGAGGTGGGGTGGGGGGGCATTAGAGCAAGCTCCAAAGATAAGTACTGAAGTCCTCGAAGGTATTTCTCAGAACTGATGCGAAAATTTAAGGGCCTGATCGAGCGCAAACAGGATTCCGGGGTACATACCCATGCGAGTTGATTTTAGGACCAAAAATCGAAAATCGGAGGTGATTCAACGTTAGAATATGAAAATCAAGAGCGGGCAAGCCAAACGAGATGGAAGTTTGGGACAAGAAGCGGATCCCGGCCCGAACCAACAAAAACAAGGGCACGTGCTGTTCCCATCACCTTCACACCAACTTCACACGACACCGAGTCTCGACATCGTCTCCAAACCGACTCTCAATGTCATCGCCCTACCCTCAGGCACCTTTGGATTCTCTGCGCTGCCTATATTGATTCGCTGCGATCTTCGTCTACCCACTTATCCATCAGCCGTCCAACACGACCAACGGGTTGCGGCACTACCGCTTGTGCTTGTCCAATGTTTACACGGGCCGCCGTGCTTGCGCCATACTACTATTACTAGGGGAAGCCCGCGGCCGAGCCGCTTCCCTATAGCTTGGTCGATACCACGAGACACAGGCTCCTTCTGGTTCGCTTCCATGACCGTCTTGTCTCCCCGACTTCCCTCGCGCCCTGAACGGCCCGACCCCCGACGTCGCACTCCACCGTATTGCACTGCTGCGCATCGTCGCGCTGTGCGTGACTTGTCCTGTTTCACCAACTTATAGTTCTACAGTGAGGTTGGAAAGCGACTCCAAAATCGACAGCTGTGTATCCTTGAGTCACCAGCGTGTATATCTTGCTTGCTTTTTTCCAGCCCTGTGTTTGCAATCTGGCTACTCGGTACATCTACTATTGACCTGATGGAATATCTGCGGTCGGTGAAACTGGGGTGAAACTGTAAGCATAATAAATCACTACTACCCAGTGGTATTCATATATTTCAGTTGGTTTTCCTCGACGAAATCATAAACCTTCTGCCAGTCCCGACAGACATGCACAGTTCCAATGCCATCAGTTCCGCCCTCCATGTTCAAGGCATCGAGAGAGGTGTCGCTGGCGCACAGCACGGTTTGGCGGAGTAGGTTGAGACAGTGCGCGGCATGCTGATCAGCGCTGCCTTCTGGATCTAGAATTGCATCCCTAACACGCTGCAGGCAGTGCATCTGGTGAAACATGGCAATTCCTGAGGCACTTTATTAGGAACGGACACTGCAGCAGGGCTAGAGACATACCGAACGTTCTCCCTGAACACAGAATGAAGGTAAGTCGCGTGTTGCCGCAGTTAATACGGAACCCACCATCCGGACCTAGTTTCACAAAGCCGTTGCCAGTGGGGAATACGTCGGTCGAACGCCAGTCGTTGTAGGAATCGAAATCCGACAGACGGTAGCTCTTGCTTTCTTCTATCTTGAGCGCGATCAAAGGTAGGTGGAGCGGTAATTGGTATGGGTAGTCATCACCCCTGTAGCCTGAGAGGGTTGGGTTGGTACACTTCCCTTGAGTATCGCAACACGTACTGAAATGACTATCATCAACTGATATTAGGCGCGTGCAGGTGTCCAAGTCTGGACGGTGGCGGAAGACGTAGATGGCGGATAGATTGAGACCGATGCTGACTAGGAGCCCGACCCAGGCAATCTCCAATGTGCTTGGGGTTGGAAGTCGGACCATAGTACGATCGAGAGGTAGGGGTTTTGCTGGCCACGATTCTCCGTTGGACGGCTCTGATATGGGTTGGCCCGTTCTATTACAGGGTGCGACGAGCTGGTCTCCATCCGTATAAAGCGCCTCACGCCATCTGGCCCTTCCTGCTGTTCGGTATTCGGGGTTCGGGGTTCGGTGACTGCAAGTCAAGTTCCGTGTCGGGCGGCTGCAACCCGTACGAAATCCTCTCTCATGGTCAACTCATGGTGCTGAAATGCCGCGCTTAGACGCGCGGTGTTCGGCGAGCAGTGCACAGGCCTTGATTGCGAGTTTGGCAACAATGTCCGTGAAGTCCAGGAAGGTGTTCGGCGAAAGGGCTATCACCTCCGCCGATGTATACAGCAGTCCGCAGACCTTCAACTCCTGGTTGGTAGCAATCCACCTCGAATGATGGTGTATCGTCTCACTGTCGATGTTCACGAGCGCCAGTCAGCGCAGGAATCGCATCGAGGTCTGAGAAGTGGTAGCTCTCGCTGTCTCGCAAGAACCAGAGCCGAGCGGTAATTAATGCGGTTAGTCACCCCTACTGCTGGTACTAAGTGTTTTCTCCTTTCATCTCGCCCCTGGTACTCAACGGCCAGAAAATAGATGCGCGTCGTGGTCCTGGAACACCGGACTTTTGCGGACGGTGTTCGGAAATTATGGCACGGGCCCTGAGGTCGCGAGGTTTGTCTAGTAACGATAGGACACCTCCATGGGAGAGGTGCAGGACGGTGTTCGGCAACTGTACGTCGCGCGGGGCGCTCGGGAACATGGTCGTGCGAACGGTCGCCGTTAATGTGTTGCGCAACGACTATAAGAGGAGTCCTTCTTTACCCATCCAACAACATCCCTTCGGAAAGCGAAACATTGTCTTTGCAAACTCCATTTTTGACAATGCGTCTCTCTCCTGTGCTTGCTACGCTGGTACTCTGTGCCGCGAACTTCCAGCTGGCAGCTTCTACTCGTGAGTCTCACCCCGCACTTTCCGACCGCTTTCAACTGAATCAACCATGCTCAGCGACTCCACTCGCCCCTGGGGGCGTCGTTGTGGAGGCGCGTGACCGAAAAGGATACGACATTCTCTACGATGAGGTGGAGAAGCGCGACCGTAAGGGATACGACATTCTCTACGATGAGGTCGAGAAGCGGGACCGCAAAGGATACGACATCCTCTACGACGAGGTGGAGACGTCTGGTGGCAAGTTTTTTTTTCCCACTCCCTACCCACCAGCTTGACTCACTCTCCTCTACAATGAAGTCGACAAGCGGGACCGCAAGGGCTACGACATCCTGTACGATGAGGTGGAGACCCGCAACCTTGCTGCCTGAGGTCGGCCATGCTCGAGCCAACAGCCTTGAACGTTCAGAGAGTTTCCCAATCCAGTCGTTAATTCCATCTTGTGTATACATCCTGTTCGTTACTGGCACAATACATCGCACCGTAGCTCTCGGACTTGGAAGTGTCGAAACAGGAGGAGTTTCAGAGCCTTATCTATAAAATCTATAAAAAGGTTTCTGGGTTCAAACACGGTTCAAAGTTTTATTTGTCTCAGATTCCGCATTCCAATCCCAGGTTAGTAGAATACTGCCTCCTTTCGAAACTATCTGCTCGCCTAATGCAGGACAATAATTAGCGAGACACACAGTGGGTGGTGAATCTTTGTTTATATCTCATGCTAGTACAAGAGTCTCGAGGTAGTCGAGGCAATCAGCTTGTAGGACAATGGCTAGCGTATATTTGCAGCATGCACCAAAAAGCTTAACCAAGTCTGAGCCAAGTGCAACAAAGGTTTCGTAGCGTTGCACAGTTGCTTCAACAAGGCCTTATCCACATGCTGCCTGCATAGAACCATCTCAAAAAGTCGAGTCTCATGTCAATTTATTTTGTCGGCTGTTTGGAAACAGGGGATGCAGTCTCCTGCAGAAACGCTTGTGTTTCGAGACGCAAGATTATCCAGCTCGCAAACTAGTGTGCTCGAAAATATGGGAACGCATATGTAGGAATGGCATACATGTTTTTTTTTTGGCATAAAAATGTCTACAGAGATGTCCGTGCCGCTAGACCCGAACAGTCTCCTACGTCTTGGCATATAAATCGTCCCGCCTATATCCGTGCCTCCAAAAAGGCGCAGCGATTGAGCCTCCATGAATGCAATGTGCGATTACGGCTCACCGCAGTCCTGTCGTTGCATGAACTACGTCGGAACACAGACATCGAGCCGGACCCAGAGTAACCGGGGCATGGATTGTTAGGCGTTGTGGACAACGCAACATCAGCGTCCAGATCGGCCGCGGATCGAAGCCAATGGTACGTCCTGCATGACGGCGGCGGCACAGAGCATTGCCGGGGCATTTAGTCCTTTGCGCATGGTCTGCTGTGGAAACACCCACCACCAGCCAGCGACCCCAGGCCCGACATGCTGTCAAGTGCGCTGCGCCCCCGGGCGGTGTTCGGCGCCACGCTGTCCAGCGAGTTCTGCTACATCTGGAGGTCGTTCGATAACGCGGGCTGGTCGAGGACACCGCGAGGCACACAACGCTGCAGTCTTGTAGGGATAGAGTTGAGGACAAGACGATGGCCGTGAGGATCTGCGCCCTCTCACCCCACCGCCGCGGCGTGCCACGTCGGCGCGCGCGAATGGATAGCGCGCGCGCTCTGCGGAGCGGAGTGGCGCCCTATGTCCTCACCTCGACCAGTGTGTCGATCGAGCTCGGCCGTAGCAGACCGTCGAGCGAGCCCGTGCGGGACATGCTATCTCGCGAGCTGCGCCCCAACGCGCTGCCCAACAAGCTCCCCGGCGCGACACTATCGAGCGAGCTCTGCCGCAGCTCACGCATCAGCTGGTCGATCGACGGCGCGGGCTCGCGCATCAGGGTGTCGATCGTCCGCACCGGCGTCGACGCCCGCACGTCGGGGTCGAGCAGCGCGAGGAAGGCCTTCTCGTCGTCGGCAGTGGGGCTGCCGGACCGTATCTGCTCCGGCTCCTCCGTGAGCGTGCCGTCCTCGGTATAAACGCCGTGCGGGGGCGCGGCGCGCTGAGGCTTGTCGAGGAAGAGCGCAGAGCCTTCTTGCTCCCAGCGCGCGATGATGGAGAGGCAGCCTTCGAAGGACGCGAGTTTCGCCATCTCCGTGACGACGTAGGGGTTGTTCTGCGTGATCTCGAGCACCTGGTCAAAGCCTGGCTCCTCGGGGGAGACGTCGGATATGTCGAGGAAGGTCGCGCGTGTCGCGGAGGAGGGTATGGGCTGGAGCGTAGGGAGGAAGGGGCGCGTCCACTTGATTTGACGCGGACGCTCGCCACCGCGTAGAGTGACCTGCGAAGAGAGATATTAGCTATGAAGGGAGTGAGGGGGGATACAACACATACGACGATGGTGAGATGCTGCAGGTCAGCGAGGAGCGACAGGAAGTCTTCCACGTCGCTGCGGGTCTCATACGGCTTCCACGCGCGATCCAGCGCGTCGAGGACGACGAGCACCGGTGTCTCCTCCGTCCCAGTGGTCGTGAGGTGGCGGATGACGTGCTTCCTGCTCGCGGTGTCGAGGCCTAGGGACTGCGCCAGGACCGCGACGAGCTGCTTCGCGTCCGCCGCCCCTCCGCACTCAACGAAGTAACGATGGACGCCGAACATCTTGGAGATGTCGGGGTTGTGGCTGGCGGCGAGCGCGACCGCTGTCTTGCCCACGCCATCGGCTCCGCAAATGGTGATACGTGCGGGCTTTGAGCGCATGATCGTGTTCGTGACGTGGGCGACCTCCTCGTCCCGGCCGTAGAAGATCTTCGGGGAGGCAGGGAGCATCGAGACGGCCGTCAGGCTGTGGCGCGCAGTTAGCATGGAAGGGCTATATGCGGGCCAGAGTAGTACGGACGTTCGGTCGGTTTTGACGCTCGAGGGGCGCTTCCTCCGCGATGAGCCCGAACCGTCAGACCCCTCGGACGAGGAGCGCCGCGGCTTGGAGCGCCTCTCCTTGAGGATGGCAATGAGCTCTTCGTGGCGCTGCTTGGTTTCTTTCTGCGGGAGATATTAGATCCGTATCTCAATACGGCGGGAGGAGCGCACCTGCATCTCCGCCATGGTCATGGCAGCAAAGATGCCAGACTGGACCTGAGGATCCCGGTTAGGTGGATACGACATGAATCAGGTCAAGGTCGACGTACTCCGAAGACGTCCAGTGCGTGCTTTAGATCCTGATTGCACTCCTTGATGAGATCCGCATCCTCCATGGAGCGCAACATCCTCCGCATGAGACCGCCCTTGACCTGCTTGCGGACAAAGCCCAGGATTTTCTCGAGCGTCCTGCCGAACGTGTGAGCGGGATGGGTGCTGAATTGGGAATGCCGACGTACTCCGAAAACTGGGCGATGCTGCGAACCATGGCGGGAGCCAGGTCTGCCTCTGAGTTGTGGCAGATATTGATGATAGCGCAGACGAGCTCGTAGGCCCGCTCCGTCATCTTCATACAAGCTGAAGCGAAATTTCAGTATATTTTCTCCTCAGTGACAAGTAGACGCACCATCCTTGTTATCTTTCACTCTCTGAGAAGAAAAGAAACCGTCAGCAAAAGCCACAGGAAAGAATGTAAGAGCGACGCACCTGAACCGTCTCCATAATGAGCAGCGAAACGCTGGCGATAGCCTGAAGGTAAGGCTGATTGGACGCATTGCCAATATCCTTGAGAAGGGTTGCAGCGACGGTCCCGTATTGCAGAACGCGGTCCTGGTTCGACGCGCGGCGGATTTGGACCATGGTGGTGGTGGCAGCAGGACAACAAGGAGGTGGACCGTGGGAAGCGAATCTCGACGCAGCGATGGCAAGATCCATATTTATTGTCCGAATCACGCGCAGATAGCTAACTGGATGCGTCCCTGATTGGGGAAGATCTTTGATGGTGCGCAACGAAATTTGCAATTTCTGGGCGTGAGAGCCTGGATGAAAGAGAGATCAGCGCAAGATCAGCGCCGGTGGGAGTCAGAAAACGTTAGCGTTTCATTGCAAACCCCGACAAGTTGAAGTGCAGCGACTTACCTTGTGCTTGCCACAAAAAATCGACGGCCTGGCTTTGCCTTTCGTGTGCCCCGACAACTAAAACGCGTCAGAAATGCGGCGACCACGGAGGATGAGTGAAACACAAGAAGCGGAGGTTTGCAAGAGGTAGCAGATCGCCTTATCGCACACACCCATCAACTTACGGCAGGGACCCCCCCCCCCCCCCCCCCCCCCCCCACCCAAATCGGGAAGTGAGCTGGCATTTTCCGCTCGCTCAAAAGCGCTCGTATCTCGTCCGCTTCTCCTTAGATTTGGCAGGATACTGCGCTGTGGTTCACCTGAATACAGACTAGCTACTCCTCTCTCGACAACGATACCTTTTGGTTGGTTTGTGCTGACGATTTGTGCTGACGAACACAGAAACGTGACTGGATTACGGAAGTTGATCTGTGTGTGCGATCCAACGATCTGCTACCTCTTGGAGGTCTATGATTCTCTGTAGGCTGACGTGACCCGTCGTGAATTGTGTTTTGTTTGTCTGTTAGAGATCGGGAGAATTTCTTGACGCCAATGGGACGTCAAAGAAAACCAGCGGAAATCTCCACCAAGGCTGAGCGCTGAGGGACGGGCTCCATCGCTGATCCCCATACTTTAGGAGCTGAAGCGACGCAGCGGGGATGGGGCCAGTCCCGAAGCCGAGCTCCCCCGATCTAGGTGCCAAGGAGCGCCGCGTTCGGCGAGAGGTCTGCAAAGGTCGACCACAAAATTCGGACTCACACGCACCGAGATTATCGACGTTCAAACAGGTGTACAACTGCGAAGATTAACGCACGAGAAATCAGATGACAAACGCACCATGTATTCCCAGCAATCATCTCATACACCCCAATATCGTCCGAACAGTAAAACCCTAAATCTCACGGTTAAAGTGGTGGTTCAGTGTACATGTTAAATCTGTCAAGCGTCAGTGGGTGCGTGATTCGCGTGAGGGTGCGTGGTTCGCGTGAGGGGAGGTGCGTGATTCGCGTGCAATGCGTGATTCGCGGGCCAGGGTGCGTGATTCGCGTGAGGGGGTGCGTGATTCGCGTGCAATGCGTGGTTCGCATTGAAAAGTGTTCGTGGTTCGCAGGAAAGAGTGTGCGTGGCTCGCATGAAATAATGTGCGTGATTCGCATGGAAAAATGTGTGTGGTTCGCATTGAAAAGTGTGCGTGGTTCGCATGGAAAAATGTGCGTGGTTCGCATGAAAGAGTGTGCGTGAGTCGCAAGAAAGAGTGTGCGTGAGTCGCATGAAAGAGTGAAGGACATGGAGGGGTGCATTATTTGCATGAAAAGGTGGCGCGTTGTTCGCGTGAAAAGGTGTGTTGTTCGCGTGAGAAAGATATGTGTTGTTCGCAAGGAAAGGATTTGGAAAGGGAACTGTTATACGGATGAAAAGGATATGGAAGGGTGCATTATTCATGTGGATGTGGAAGGGGAGCGGTATTCGCAATCGAGGGGATGTAAAATGAGTGCGTTATCCGCGTAAAAGGGATGTGGAAGGAGTGCGTTGTTCGCGTGAAAGGATTTGGAAGTGGTATTGTATGTTTGCATGAAAAAGGAGGGCGGGCCATCCGCAAGAAGGTGTGAAGTACGGGTCTCTGTGGGAATTAACATTGTTGCGAGGTGAATAGAAGTGCAACTCAATTTTGCGAGACAGAACGAAGGTCCGAGATGCAGGATAATACATCCCGCTGCAGATGTCCCCGCCGACTAGGTGCGCACGGTACCGCACTCGGCAGCGGGCCACACGGAGTGTGAATTGGCAAAGAACATCTCCACTACCCAAAGGCGAATTTGTGTAAGAGTAAAGCCATTGGACAGAGACTGTAACGCAGCTGGTACACCTCCACATCATTCCTCTCATCTTCTGGGGCCGTCGTAGAGTCGGACGACGTAGACCTCCATTCCGGGTGTCCGGGTCGTCCCTAACAACGGCGAGCTGAGGCAGAAGCCAATGACAAGGGCAAGGGGGGAGCCTGAATTGGTCTGTGAAGGGGAGAGAAGAGAACAGAAAAGAATCCGAGGCATGCTGGGCTGGCTGGGATGCCGGAGAACGAGGTCGACTCGCGGGGCTGATGACTGTGCGGAAGAAGAAAGATCTGCTCACGTCAGCAGCCCCTCGATACATAGATGATTGTAGGAGGCCGATAAACGGCGGGGCACAAACAGAGGAAGAGTTGGAAATATTGGAGCCAATCCGTCTAGATTTTCTCGACTTCTTTGAGTATGGTACGGTTGAAAGAACGGTTCAATTTTTAGAGTTGGACTTTGTTGCGAGGGAATCCGGTTCATTTGGAGGGGGGGATTCATTGAGCAAGAAAGTGCGGGTTTGTTGAGGCTGGTATTATCTTTCGTGGAATTAGTTGAACGCCGGCGCTCGTCGTCAACCTTCGGTTGACTCCTCGCGCCGCAGCGGTTGCCGGGCTGGAAGCCACGAGGCTGATTATATAAGCCGTTTTGCCGACATTTTTGCACACCAGGGCACAAAACAGATAAATCTGTTTGTGGACCTTGTTCTGTGACCAACGATTCACGAGGTCACAGAAACGCATTTGTGGATCAATTGCACCGGTAACATAATAAGTCAACGGGCGGTCTAGACCCTCCTTAGCGAACACCTCGAGAAAGATTTGTTGTTTCCAACTTGGCTTCATCTATCATTATGTCGCGCTGCCCGCTGGTTCCCGCCCTTCAAGGAGTCTTATATACCGACATTTCCCTATTGCCTTCTGTCCCAAGCGCCTTGCTTCCTGGCTAAAGGTTCTAGGCGGGCACCTCATCGCTTGCGGCTTGTATACCTGAAATGGTGAGGTACGAGGACGCCAAAGGGCCAAAGATGAAGATTCTCGACGTGCCGGACCCCGGTTACTTGGGTACTTTCCTCGATCGCGAGCTCGCCATTCGCGTTGCTTCACATAGCACCCTCAATCGATTCGGTTTCGAGCTGAATCAACGCTGAAGAGCCGAAGATAGGGTGGTCGCCTGGAGCCCCCAAGCGCCGACCCGTGCGCTCAATTGCGTGTGCTGCTGCCTGAATCTTGCTTGTGGAGGCGGTAAGGTGGGGACGCGTTGTCACACTAACGGCGTGACAGCGATTCGATGTCGTGCCATCTCAGCATCGCACCATCGAGGTAAAGTGCAGTGCTGCCCCCGCCCCAACCCCGCCCGCTCGCTCCCCGCGCTCCATATTCTCCGACTCCATTTTCCCGGAATTTTCCGCCCATCATGCTCGTTGTGCGCTCAGACACTCCCGCGGCAAGCACATCGTTCGCCTCGCTGGTCTTCCCCACCACCGACCCGCCTCAGTCGCCGACAAGCCCGAAAGGGGATGTCGCGAAGGTTAGACACCATTCCTATACCACAAAAAACCGCGTCTTACAGATCCTGCCATTGCAGTCCGTGATAGAATGGCTCTTTGTAGTAATCGTAAATATACACCTCACCTATCTCCACTTGGCGCACGCTAACCAACAGCGCACTTGGTTCTGGCGCGGATTAGGCCATCATCCTCATTCTATGCCTTTTCCTGCGAAAGTTTGTCCCTTTTAAATCGCGCATCGTCCTGCGAGTGATCACCGATGATTCACAGGCTATTCGGCGTACGCACATCGCCGCGCGTTACAGATTCGTTGTACCAACGCGGATCGATATCGTTCGCGCCCTCGGGCCTGGGCGATCCGGCGTATATTAGGGTCCTGTTTATTATTCCCAGCGAATTATAAACAGTTTATAATGTTTGGTTTATAAACAGGCTGTTTATAAACGTGTTTATAAACCAGGCACCAAAATTGCTCTCTGGGCGTGTGGACACGCAGTAAAGTTCATTTTTTCGCTCCCTGTCTTTTAAATGGAACCAACAAGCATGCTCCATACCTTGGGGACCTCAGCAAATGTCTACACCTGCAAACTCTACAGATTCTGGTCAGCTGCAGAAAATGGTACGCTTTTGCAGGGTCTTTGGGTGTCACTCACAGCTATAAATTTTCCGCCATAAATATTGCGCCCTGTAGAGTTGTGTGCGGAAGAAAATTTGGTTGGGAAAATGTGAGTTTCGATCTTGATTTGGCCCTGGTTTCCCCCCCTACAAATCTTTATAAACAGGTGGTTTGACCAAAAGATTAAAAACCGTGTTTATAAACAGCTGTTTATAAACCGGTTTATAAACATGACTATTAAACAGCACCCTAGCGTATATCTGCAGCTACATCGCGTACCCCGGGATCCCACCGGTAGAGCTGCCGTACCCGCCAGTCGTGCATCCACGCACGCCGCGTCCTGTGGTGCGGCTCACGCGTGGTTTGGACATTGGCGAGGACGGGCGTCGCGTGAACAGCGATATGGAGCTTGTGCTGGGCGACAAGGAGCTGCCTGCATACAATGGGCTTGATCGGCCTCCTCGGTATGCGACCGCGGCTCCCGAGGAGACTAGTGATGCGCTTCCGGGGCAAGGTGCGGCGGCAACTGAGGTCCCGGGCGTGCAATCAATTTAATTGCATGCTGTCTCCTTGAATTCGACCGCGCGAGATTAATCGTGCCTCCTCTTCCTACTGACAATGTACATTTGTACAATACTCTGGTGTTCGCTGTTCTAGTACTGACTGTAATGGGTGGGCAGTAGATGGATGGTATCTCGAATGCAGATCAGTTAAACAGAGTTCAATCATACCGCTATCAGCCGACCCAAGTACAACTCGGTCCACCGACATCCTTGATCAGGGAACGCAAAATTATTCCTGCGTTTCCCCCCAAAATCAGACTCTTCGCGACCGTGGAGGTGATCTCCAAACTTCTCATGTATGCAGAAATCGAAGCCTCTCCGGGAGAAGATCCGCGTGTGTGGATTGCCGTCGCGGCTCACGATTTCATTGGGAAATTGGTGGAACTGGTATACCGCCAAGCGAGGGGGGAAGCAAAAAAACTAATACACTCAAAAAGAGTATTTGGTGAATTGAAACTTCTGCCTCTTACTTTCAGGTCGTAGGCTTGCAAAGCAATGGGTAGGAAGCGGAGAAAGACCATTACATACGGACCTGGCCATGGACGGCCAGTGCTCATGTTATGCAGCAATATGCCCGAGGGCCGTAAGCTGAGGATTATGAATGGCTGAACCGGTGAATCGGTAATCGACAAGCGCCCGAGAATTTGAACGGATCCCAGACCCAAGACCGCAACAAGATACTACTTTTATCATTATTGAGCAATTGTACCTTGTTACCCTCAATTTTTTGGCGCAGGTTCACAACTCCGCATCACCGCCATCACGGTGGCTCTGCCCCGCCATCAAGGGACCGTAAAAGGAAATCGGGGTTGAAATCGGGGTTGAAAATATCGACAAGGATGATATATCATAACGGAAGCAGATTGAGACCGCTCGATCAGTCTGCTATAGATCGTATCCGCATTGTACCTCTGCTGTATTGACTTTACGGGAAACCCAGATCGAAAGTCATTGCCAGCTCCCGAATGGCGTCCAGCAGATTACGATCTTCTGCCGAAAGGCTAAGGACGGCCTGCACATCCGCGGCGGCAACGGAATTATGATCATTCAAAGGGAAAAGCCTGCCGATGACGGGGCACGCGGTGTCGGGCTCCGGAAGCGTCCCTGCGAGAAAATACTGCCGAACGTGCTGCTGCGTGCAGACCGACGGGGCGGAAAGCGAAGTATGCTGTGTCCTCGTAAGACGGGTGAGCGCTGCATGCAAATTGGGGACTACATACCCCGGCTGAGCCTTGGGGGTTAGGACGACGGATCCCGTGAATCCTTGGGACATCTTTTTGGCCCTGTAATGACCGTGAGCAGCGATAGGCAGTGCGTTAGTCGGGATGCAATTTACGCCCAGAGTGGGTTGACCGGATCTATATATGGAGGACGCTAATTAGATATATCTTATAGTTGAAGCACAAAATGGCGAACCTGCCGTGTTTCCAACCAAGAGAATAGGAAAGCTCGTATTAGCGGTGAAAGGACCTAAATGAATGTGATTCACGTGAACTTATGACAATAAACAGGGAAAGCGCACCTCGGAAATGATTTTTGGGAAAGTCGGGCCAAGCCCTGTCAGAAATCAATTCTCTCAACCCGACGGGTTGCGATTAATACTTACACACAAGCCATACGGGGAGACCACATGTCAGCCCACTGGGAAAGTTTGGTCACCTTCTCGTGATGCGCCAAAAAGTCTTCGTAGTCTGGAGAAATTTGCTTGCCGTCATTGCAAAGCACGGCATCGACCCCATCGCTAACGGACTCGAACCCATAGGCCGACGGATCGCACTCACACTCGAATGGAGGGCTTTCCAGGATCTCAAACAGCGCTGTCCCGTCGCCGATGGACAGATCAGCGAGAGCCTGCGCCAGTTTAGGAAATTTGGCATATGGCTGATATAAGGACCTGAAAATTGTCCATCGAAGACGAGAATAATCAACGACGCCGAACGACCTTTTAGTCCACACGGGAATTGGTCGTTTGCGCAGGGACACGTAAATCTTTTCCAGATTTTCGAGGATCGCTTCGGGAGTTGAGGAAAAGAAAGCACATCCGCGTGGACCAGCGGCGACACAGCCATGAACGAAAGACATCCAGGTGTTCTCTGTATCGATGAGATTGGTGAACCATTCCGCTGATTCAGAATTAATACGCGGAAAACGGCAGCGAATGGCGCACTTACTTTCAAAATAGTCCTCAGGATCGACGACCCCGTCGACAACGAGGCGGCCAACATTCTCCTGTGATCTAGTGAGATAAGGTTATGATCTTTGGGGAACCACTCGACCGGAAACATCGAGGCGAATGTTGCTCCTAAAATGTTTCCATACCTGCCACTCTTGGTAAGCGTGGGCACCCAACATGGAAATATAACGCACGAAAACCCCCAATACTGAAGCTTCTCCTGGGAATGTGCTTGTACTATGCGTAGCATGTCACGGGCCTACAAACCCGACGTTTTAGTCGAAGGTTTGTCCAATCGGGAATCAAGACACTATTAAACTCACCGTGTGGTCAGTGTTGATGAAACGAAGACTACCGTCGTCGCTTGCGCGCGCTAACCGTCCTTGCACGACAGCCCGGGCCCATGCACTAGGCAATGCGTCCGCAGATGCATTCATGGATATTTTGCTCGGTCTAAACTGGGCCCAGATCTTAGGCTCAACGCGTGTCTCAAAGAACGAGACGCGCGGAGTGGACCGGCTAATGCCTTGGGCGCGCATATTTGAATAGATGTAGAGATCAAGAGAGTGATCAGACTGACCTCGGGGATCGAAGCCCACAATATCGAACTGAGGTCCGAGGATTGTCGAAAATTGCGAGCCTCTTGTCAGAACCGTATCCACCCCCGAACCGCCAGGACCGCCTGGGTTTATAAGCACAAGCCCACGGTATTCAGGAGAATCATGGGGTACACGGGAATGCACGCGTATGATCGCAATTGCAGCGGCCGCGTCTTCTGGGTGGGAGTAGTCCAGAGGTACCTTCGGGAAAAAGTGAGTACGGTGCAAAAGAAGCCTCCCATACATACCTTCAGCCTTGCGCACTGATTTCCGGAGTAGCAATCGATCCAGATGAGTTCTTCAGTAGGCAGAATCTACAACTTCGTCATCGCGCCATGGCTCGCTCTTCCACGGAGATAAGACGTACAGTTTCCCACTTGAATTCTTCGTGAGCAAACACAGTAGTTCTCCACAGAGACGAGATGGCAACAAAAACAAGGCACCGGGATAACACAGAGGCCAGAGATGCCGCCATGTTGGGAGTGGGACAGCAAACGAGGCTCACAGGCTGCGGGAAACGCGCTTATAGGATAATAGCGGCGATCATGATGCTAGACGCCGCCCTGTCGAGGGGGATTCATGGTCATTGTTGCGAGGCGGCTTGAACCGGTAAACCCGTCCGAGCCCAGTCTCATGAAGGACTGCTGTCGGAAGAATAGTCCGCAGTTATCACCCTTGAGCTACCTAGGGAAATGTCCACCGTTGCATTATAACGTGCTGCCAAATCGTGAAATAGGATGGCGCATCAGCGCCACCGATATTGCCGTAAGGCGCGTTCCGTAGGTGACGATCGGAGCAGCTAATTGAGGTCCGATGCTGCCGCCGCCCTTCCTTCGCAATGGTCACCTTCCGCGAGGACAATCTGGGTATATGTAAGTACACAGCCGATGACTGGCTTCCGGCCGCAGGTGACACTAAATTGAGACCGTGGATTTTAGAACCAGTGCTTTGGGTCGAGAGTATGTAGAACCAACTTTTTCATGGGACGAACATGCTAACAAATACAAAAGTCCAGATTGCAGAGAAGATATCGACAGCAGAGATTGACATGGAAAGATGGCGAAAAGATGGCACTGCCCGAGGAATGAGATAAATCGAGCCGAATATAGCTGGAACATACCGATGAGTAAAGGTTTATATGGGTATCGGTACGGGTGATCCGTCCTCATATCTGACAGCACATCCCCGCTGGAGCATACGGCGCAAGAGGTCCTTGCCCGAGTCTCGGCGGAAGAGACACCGTGTCGGATCGTGCAGAACTATTTCCTTCAGCTCGGGAAACGACGGACCGGAGAGCACCTCCACCTGACTACGCAGAACGGATCTGCACGGATTCCACTCGTCGGGATTTATCTTCAGGCGGACGCGTTTTACCGTCGAAGATTGGAAGGTAAGGAGCGGAGAGATTTCCGGAGCGCCAAGGTAGTAGGCGAGCTCCTCTAATCGCGGGCAGCGGCTGAGCAGGCGCTGCATTTGATTCGAAGAGAATGTCATCTGAGGCGCGAATGCCAGCTCGAGGACACGCAATTGCTGCCCCGCGGTGGCGACGAAGTCGAGCAGGGCGGACGGGAGAGTGGTGTGGATGACGAGGTTTCTGAAGTTGGGCACGGACGACGGATACCGGGAGTTGCCCATGAATTTCTTGGTGCTCGGCGATTGAACGTTCGAGCAGTTGATACGAATTGTATGCAGGGAGGGAGGTAGGGAGAGGTCTGCGAGTGAGTTTTGGCGGTCAGAGCAAAGAAATAGATAGCGGAGGTTGGATGCCTGTGAGACAATCTCGCGGAGACGGTCGGAGTGTGCGGTTCCATAAAATCGCGCGTCTAGCTCACTCTCATGCCATTCGAGGCGCATGAGACGTTGTAGGCGACGCACAACGGGGTTTCTAACGAGTGACGACCAGAATGTTATATTCTCGGCGTCCAGCCTCAGGCAGGGGCGTACGAGGGTTTCCAGATGAGGGCAGAGCCGCAGAATATCGTCGAGGCATGGGACCTCGCTGTCGCGGGGAATGGGATAAATCGGTAATGGTGGGTTGTGCGAACCGAGAGGGAATGTGGTACGCCGACTTGGCAACTCCAGGCGCTTGACGTACGAGCCATAGCCACGTCTACCCTCCTCCCTGGATGTCCGAGTAAGCCCCGCCATGAAGCTTTCCCAGCCACGGGCATCAAAGATCCGCACGTCTTCATAGAGGAACTCTGCCGCTATCGCGCGGAAACGACGCGAGACACGCAGCAGGGAGAGGCATGTCTTCAACCGCAGGCGTTCGAGAGACACTGTCATTTCCTGTAGCTCCTGGACGGGCTGAAAAGGGAGATAGTCGCTATCATGGGATGCATTGGATCCCACCGCGAATCGGAAGACATGTCTCCAGATTTCTGGAGGTGGTTGGGTGGTTGGGGGAGAGGTAGGCATGACACGACGGAAGGTCTGGGTCGTGCGCGGCTTTATAGTGACGGACACCGACATCCAAGTACGCGTCCCGATCGGCGTTTAAGCACATGGCGACGCTCGGCATCCCGCACCGTACGCGAAGGTCAGAATCCAAGTACAGCACAATTGCACGGAACAAAATATCCCCGTTTGGGATTCTTGTAAACAGCAATCCACGGTTCCACGTATACAGGCTGTATCGCCGTCGCGGGCCATAGCCTGATCAGAATCAGCAAAATTGAACACGGAGCGGGGGTGACCTGACATCTTTTGGGGGGTTTACAGACGCAGCTGGGAAATTGTAGACTTGGATCTAGTACAGGGGCCGTCAGTAAGGCATCAGAATTGTCTCGTCATGGGCAGTAATGCCGGGAGGCGGGAGGTGGCATTCAGGGAGCAGGACGGCAGAGAGCTGCAACACGCGGCAGAAGATGAGAACCAGGATTTCGATCCTAATAGAAGCACAGACAGCAGGCTGTAATGAAGCCATACAAGCAGGACGATAACTCACTGCGTCGCGAATCCGCCGTTCGATCACTCTGGCATAGAGCCAATGCGTCTGGTCCTTCGGTCGTTGTATCAGCCTTAATCAGACCGGGATGCTACCGCAGAGAGGTAGGGAATCTATCAGAATGAGACAACTGTAAGTCAAGTCAACAGCTACGGGCGATGACAGCGGCCTGATATCGCACCCACCAACGATGCCCGTCGCTTGTTCGTTTATTTTGGGCTTGACGCAACCTTGACCGTGAATAACTGGGCGAAACGCCCGAAGAGGTCTCACAGCCTCTGGGAACAAACGGATGCAAGCTAAGGTTACTCGTAAACCATTCGGCGTAGCGTGGAGTGGCTATCGATCAGACCGATCCATATCGGAAATCGCCAGACGGACCAGTATACAGCGCATAATGGTATGCTGCCGGCCGAAGTGCGAGTTATCACCGCTGAAACTGCTGCTACCGCCTTGTAAGGGTGGCCGACGTCGACAACACCGATGCAACGACGTGGCAGAGAGTACCCATGAAGCACTGTGGGACGAAGCCGACCATAACAATCAGATTTGACTAGCGAGCGTTCAAGAAAGATAAGTACCAGTCTCCTGTTGATGCGTCAACGCGGGCTCGGGGCTCCAATTATCAGTCGAAGCGCCGGCCGAGACGCAAAAGGACGCGAAGGGCCAAGTGAATTTGGACGTGGACCCAGGTCTAAAAACGACCTCGGCAGGTGGCTTTCCCCATACTTGTTACCTGGAGTCTCGCCCGACGGTTGAGATCTCCAGTTTTTCGATCTCAGACACAGACATATTGCGGTGCTACCTGGATTTCACTGGATGCCGCACGTCATGACGCGTGCAGTGAGGCCGGAGTAGCTCAGTGCATTATCAGCCACTCGCCCTTGTTTGGCGGCTCATCACGTCGTAACCGCCGAATTCCATAGCTCGTGGTCTGGAATCGGATTACGATTGGGGCGAAGTTTCAGACGACGGTTGGATGCCTAATGCCGCCAAGCGCTCCTTTTCCTTCGTTAACTCTGCCATGTTCGCTGTGACGAACGCCTGAGACTAGTGAGCACACCTTAGGCCAGTCTCGCGTATCGTTCCGCACCTGATTGAAATAATAGCCTGCAAGAACTCCCGATCCTAGTCAGGAATACAGATAAGTGGCCGAAGAAAACGGCACGACGTTCTCCGTACCAACTGCACTCAGTATCATCTGCGCGCGCCCGAAGCCCATGAATCTGTTGGAATATCAACCGAAGCACCGCCGCACTGCCTGTCTGGCTATGCCGGCGCCGGCGTGGTAGTTCATCTCCACTGTCTGTCGCACTCATCCCGACTCACTCATTTGACGGATACGACTCATATGGACTCTTGCGCGCTGTTCTTCCGTATGCTCCCCTCTTCCTGACTCTTACGCGCGCCGTTTCTTATCCTTCCCCTTTGGTACTAATTACCTGTTCATGTGTATTTAAGCCGTAGTTATTCATTCGAGACCTCTGCGGTTTTGCAGAGGGTCACTGTGCACTCGGGCCGATTTCCTACAGAATCTTGACCCAATAACCGCTATAAGACATGAACACTTCCTGACGGATGAGAAGAAGCTAGTTCGTACCTGAGACCAGACCCGCCGACATGCCTGCAAAGATTGCATCTCTTTTCGCGCCCTGTAAGTGAGTTCAAGGTCGGCGGCGACGAGTCGCACTGCTCGCACCGATGAAGCTCACCTGAATGGCTTGTTCTTCGGCATCGGCGGGAAGGGGCTTGCTCAGATCACGGTGTGTAACCTCGGGGAGCCTGAATCGCATGCAGGGGATTCTTGCAGCAAGATTTTACCGAAATCAAGGAGTAGGTCGAGCGCAAGAGCCGTCACGTCACGTGGGGTTGTGCATCACGCTGATGACGGGATGGCCGAACTCTGAACTTGCGGCTTCCAGATACTCTGAGGCCGACCGCAGAGGAACCTAGAGTATGAGGTTCGAAGTTCTGACTGATATGGGGAAAATCACCTCGAAGCGATGTTTCGGCCTCTGGAGGACGAGCTTGGTTGAGACGTAAGAATTTCTTACTATCGATTTATGCCAGATTTATGGTTGATTTATGGAAGGTGCAAGGAGGACGCGACATCGGAGCAAGTTGATATTGAGCCTACGTGCGTGTCTGAGGGTATAATGTTCTCACAACATTACCTCTGCCAGGAGAACAGAATATCGGTACGACTTGGGTAAACAAAGACGTTGTCCGCCGTGTACACGATTGTAATCCCCGGGTCTTCCCGACGCCCATTTGGTGAGTATAGTCCCGGCGATCATGAAATTGAATAACAGACAGCAGAACGAGCGCGTGTTGTCCATGTGCGCGTGACGGCGCGTGGCGCAGACTTTTAACGGGAAGAAAATGGGATCCTCTGTTAGCGTGTAAAACAGACATTGGCCAATCCAACTGCCTAATAAACGCATCGCGCATTTCCCTAAGCGTAATCAATTCAGCCTTGGACCTGCGAACGGAATTCATACATTTAGGGCGAGTGAAATGGGGAAAAGAACTCACTGATAGTCCAGTCAACCCGGCGTTGCCGTACCAGTACTTCTCCCCGTGCCCAGTGATCATCCCCACCGGCCACCCGTGCTTCCCCAAAATCGCGTAACTTCATGTACTCCAGGATTAAAAATCGAGGATTCCGCAGGAGAGAGTGCGACCATAGGTTCCGGGGTTCCCGAAAAGTATATGTGGCTATGAGAACTGCGAGGGATTGGCAGTAGAGCAGAGCTCGGATATAGAACCCGTCTGTGCCGCCGGTGAAGGACAGATGCGTGAGGTGCGGTATTTGCGCCAGGCCAGACCATCTTTGCCATTCGCGCTCTTGCTCGGCTCGAGGGAGGAGATCCAGATGAGTGATCTGGGTGAAGAGAGGATGCAAAAAGTTGAAAACCGGAAGACCGTTGTCCATGACGGGGAACAAATCATCCAAACTAATGCATAATCGCTGCAATGGGAGTGCTCCGAGCACGGGGAGGAGACCAGGAGCTTTCGGTCCACAAAGGATCATCACCTCCACTGTGGAGCTACACACCCGAAGGATGCGACGGGCAACGGACGGATCTGGGTCCACCATACAGATCCGCCGCACCTCGTGGAAGAACGGGGCTGGCTTCGAGTCCAGCACGGTTTGGACGGCGTTGAATGGTCGGCGGAAAGCTGGATCAGTGGGTAGACGGGGACGGTTTCGATGCAGTGACAGGTTTCGGTAGAGTAGCGGCTCCATCCTGGGAGAAAATTAGGGGAACGTGTTCCTGGGCAATGGGAACATTACCAAATCTGAACACGTCTGGCTACTAGGAACAACACGAAAATGGATTGCAAGTCGGAAATCACCGCGAGCTTGAATATGTACCTCTGGAGCTCTGCGGGGAGAATTGGAGGGCGTAGCATCTGGGGTACGGGGTGGCTTCAGAGCGTTGGCTGTGCCGCTGTATGCACAAGGAGAAGAAGCGCTTGATCCGTGTCACGGTACTGCGTAACTTTGTAAGTTGCGTAATTTGGCTCTGCAACATGAATGTTTGGAATCAGCAATAATGGCGGTAGTGTTGGGTCCGACCGGAATTGGTCACGATCACCACCCCTTGTGCTTTAAAATCGACGACAATCGCTTTGGGTGAGCCTTCCAGTAGAGAATTTACATTGCAAGGTCGGGTCTGGTCGACTACCCGCTCCTAGTTCCTCATATCCACATACCGCAACACTCTCTGCGCCACCCAGTCTTCCGACACTTCCCTCGTCAAGGTGGATCCAACACAATTCCTGTCACCTCGCCGCTCGATTACATACACGAATGACTCGGCGGGAGCGATGTCCCACCCCAGATATTTGAGTCGGGAGGGGAGAGGTCCAAGGTTGTATTGTACGTCTAGCGGTAGGGCGTCGTCCGTGGGCGGTAGATACGAAGCCGTCGTACCGATGCGCAGAGCTCGCATCGGAGCGTCAGGGTCAAGTGCGGGAAGGAGGGCCTTCTACGGGGCAGAGTGAGGCCAGAAAGAAGGAAACATAAAGAAATCGAAACGAACGAGAAGACCGCTGGCGGCAATGCTGGGGGTGTGACAGGGTGAGTGCAGGAGCCCGAGTTCGTCCAGAGTGGAGGCGGCGCCGAGAAGCAGGGGCATACACTCTACGAAGTGTGCGACATCGAAAGAATCTTGTAGGAGCACGAACTCAAGCTCGAGGCAGGCGAGTGTGCGTGCGACGGCACGAACCGCATCGAGGGCCTCTGATGCATCGAGATCGAAGTATCGGAGGCGCAGATGAGTCAGCGGGGATTTCAGCACGGTAGGGGAGGACAAGAGAGAGTCGCCATCTACGCTGAGGATCCGCAGCGCAGGAAAGTGTGTGCCGTCGGTCCCACGGAAGGCCTGCTCCGACTCGAGGAATAGGGTCTCAATTCCAGGATGCCTCACGAGAAAGTCAGATTTTGGGAAAAGTACGCCCCCAGAAAAGAAGAAGCGCTTGAGGTGGGGATACGTCGTGCCGAGGGTAATTCCACGCGGGCTATCATCATAGAGAGGAAATTCCAGCGATAAGTCCTCTAGGACGGTGAGACTGTCGAGCATCAATTGAAGATGAGCACAATCCCACTCCTCCGCGTCAGGTAGGTATAGACGAAATATTCGAAGCTGAGTGAAACGAGTCGATGTCATCGAATTCTGCAGAAGAGTTAGCCACTTTGCACCATTCAGACGTACTTGACTCACCCAGACAAGCTTTTCCGTCGAGTTAACGCAGAACTCAATTTGACGCAATGCCACTGACGCCGAGGACACCGCTGTCCAGACCTTTTCTGGAAATCCCACCCAGTTCCTCTTGGACTTGAAGAGCCGACAATTGCACCTCCATCTCAAGGCTGCTAACTGTCCATAGACTGAAATCGTTCGAAGGATCGCGATGAGATCCCGGTACAGCTGATCCTCCTCGGCATCCGATACAGGCCCGTCGCCCAGTTCACGACGAGGCTTGTGGAACAACAGTGAGCGACACCCAACCGCCCGGCGAGGCGTACGTCGGAATGTGCGAGCGAGAAGTTCCACAGAGTCAAGGGTAATGTCTATGTGACGGAAGAGGCAAGGCGTCGCTACAGCGTTCGTGAATCTGTCCACCTGTAAAAGCTGGACGAGATCTCCAGGATTTTGCAGTGTGCACAAAAGCTGCGATCTCGTGAAGTAACTCGGGAATTGTGAGCGGAGTCATGGTGGCAATTCTGTGAGCGGTTACGAGTGAGGGCAGCTAGTAGTTCGCCGAGAAACTCACTGTTGAGGGAGAAAACCGACAAATCGAAGAATCGTGTTCGTGGAGAGTAGTGGAAAAAATGACACCAAATCGGATCATTCCGGCGCAGCTCAACGTGACTCAAGGCTTCGGCCGAACGGTGGCACTGCGAACTTTCCTTCTTTCCACCACGACCTGTTCGCCGTCCGGTGCGCCGCCCTTTGAGGCTCTTGAGACAACACCATGCACACACCATGCGAATCGTGGACTCAACTCCAGAGTTCCCATCGGGTTCCCTGATCACTGTTCTTCGCCCCTTGCTTCGCCCTTAACAATCGCTATTTGGCGTGTAGGAAGCCCGATTCCAAGTTCAGGGTGATGCGAGTTACTACTGCCCGTCTTTAAACTTCATCTCTACCAATTGCGAAGGCGATTTCGATTTCGAGTTCGGGATATATTGATTCACCTGAAGGTCGGCGCATTACACAATTCTGTGGCCGTTCATGGATCGATCAGAGCAGCAACTGCGGTCTTCGCTGCATTTCATACTTGGTTTGAAGTGACTTAAATCGTTGCGGCGCTCACCTTTGATATTATTAGGATCCATGCGACGCTCGGACACTCTCAACCACATGTGATGTTTCCCCTCGATCCTGCCGGGTTGAGTACCGAAAACATTCATTTTGTGCAGCTACACCTCGATTGACAGCGTGATACACGCTTTTTTCGATCAGACGGGGAAGGCAAACCCATTTCAGGTGGTCGAAAATTTGGTGTCTCCTGAGTGCTTCAGAATCCAACTGGGTTGGATTGTTCTCTTCAATGATCGTCCTAATGGTGAGGAACCTCGTCTGGTCGCATTATACTGTGACGATGGTCGTTGACCTTGGCCGAGTTTCTCAAATCGTCGATCTGCCGTCTGGCGAAGCCGTGAAACTGAAGTCATGCCCCAGGTGGGGCTGCGGCGGATTACAACGAGTTGGCGCGATAGGTATTTTACAGAAATGGATGCTGAAATCACATGCGCTAACGAAACAGTGGGCCTGTAGGACATGGAGACTCTACAGCCCTTCCATCTCCGCAATGAGCTCGTCCACTTCGGCCTTGGCTTGGCGGTACTTTGCCTCAGCGTCCTGTAGCGACGGTAAACCAACATGACCTCTAAAGCAGGGATTTCTTCACGTGCCTCGCACTTCTTCACCCACTGGTCGCGCTCTGTCTCAACAACGTGGAGCTGCCTTTCACAATGCTCTGCCTTGACGTCCAAATCCCGCAACCTATGGCCGGGAAGTTTAGCCCGTCTATAAGAATAAATCTCTGAACGCACTTGTCCAATGATTCCTTCTTCTCCCGCTTCGAGCCGTCCAGTGCGTCCTCCAACGCTGCGAGTTTGCGATTCAGAGCTTCTATCTGTTCCCTGCTCGCCTCAAGCTCCTGAGTCGCGGCCTTCGAATCCTTCAGCGACTGCTCCGCCTTGGCGAGCGCAGTATCCGACCGGTCAAGGCGAACTTGCAGGGATTTGATCTCATGATCCTTGTCGAGAGATGCCTGTTCGAGCGCCTTGATCTTCTTCTCCGCAGCCTCCGCGCGTACAATAGCGGCTTCACTTTCGATGCGCAGATGATTTAATTTCTATAACCCGTCAACGTCAGGTCATATGCATGTCAGCGGCAGCGGTCGAGGGCTCGCCTCTCGAATAGCTCCGGCCATGGTGTGCTTTCAGGGTCGAGAGGAAGAGGGATCGATTCAAGTACCCAGTGGGCAATCGATGTCGTGGCGAAGGAAGAAGCAGTGGAGGTCAAAAATGGAAACCCCGCCATGCCGTTGACGGCATGCTTTCCCAGTTAATTTCGTGTCTGGTGGTGTGAAGAAAAGCAGCGAATGTAGAAAAATCAGTTAAAATCTCCCGCTAATTGCCCTGGCTCACCATGATTAATCGGAACCCTTCGAGTGGTTTTGGTTCAATGGTTGATAACCCGAGTGTGTACACTGTAGTTCACTCTCATCTCAAGCCGCTGATGGTGATTTCGGTCCCCGCTGTCAAAGGTGACCGTAATAAAAATTGCTTCAGAAGATCAAGCACGATCTCCGTCATCGGCTCGCCTTTCGAATTTTGAAGTTCTGCGAGGCTATGTCGGCCGGTTGTGTATGTTTGGTCAGATTTTCGCGGCGATCTCCGAAATCATGATCTCAGTGTTTTTCTCTGTTTTTTTCCTCCCTCTTCCCGCAACCATGAGCGACGCAGCGATGGACGTGCTACTGGCATTCACTCAAACCTAGTGCGTCCTTGCTTTCTATATACACTAACTTCTGGTCTCAAAGAGTGTACAGCCGCCAGGGCGACAAGCTCTTCCAGGACGGCAAAATCAAAGCTGCCAAAGCCAAGTATCTACAGGAAGCGAAAACGACCGTAGGCGCGAACTTCTGCTTGCCTTCCACTCCTGGAGAAGGCGATGGTGGCGTAATCTGTCCCCTCTACATCAAAATGCATCCTCTGCAGACCACCAATCTCATGGGATGCTGCCTTGGCATGGCACGTTGTCTGGTACACGAAAAGCAAACGGAACTGGTCGGTTAGAGTTTTACCTTTACTTGCACCCCACTTAGTTTCATTCACAGGCTCTCGCGTGGCTCGAGGAGATCAACTCACTCCAGCGCTGCACCTATTTCATACTCGAGAATCCGATGTACGGTGCGTCAACTTTTGCCCCAACTCTATTCTTGCCGATCTCACTCCATCGTTTAGATTGGATGGATAACAACATATCGGGAATCCCAGAAATGAAGACCATCAGGGCGCACGCCCTATGCCTTGCGTCAGACATCTTCCTATCTCTGGGTAATACAGGGACGGGCACGATCCGTCGCCATGCTGCCTCAACTATACTCCAACCCCTCGATGAAGAGTTGAAAAGGATCGTTGATTTCAGCCGTCTTGTCGTTCTCTATCAAACTCGTCACCCCGATCCCCAAAGAACTTCGACCACTGCCGATCGTTCCTCGGCATTGCAGGTTCGCGGCTCGTGGACGAAACTCCCTGTTGCGAAGCCGGGTGGTTTCAGAGACGGACGGGAAGATTTCACATGTTTCATCTGGAACAGTGAGTACCTCTTGATATTGATACAGTAGATCGTTGACGTTTTTTATAGGTCATTTATATGTCGCCGGTGGACGCAGAGCTGCCCTGGGCCCGTGGTACCGAGATTTCTGGGTTCTGGATCTAAACACGCGCGGTGCGTGGCGCCAGCTCCCCGACTATCCCAGGAGCGTCAGTGAGTCCGGTATGTTCACGGGTTGGAGCATGCTCGTCCACAACAACACCGCACTTCTCTTCACCGGGCGACCAACGGTGGATGTATTCGATCTCGTCACGGAGAGCTGGACCTCCTTTCGCACCACATATGTGCCTAACGCCGCCGATATCGCGGCCGGGGTCAAGGATGGCTGGCCATATCCGCGCCAATTGTTATCCGACGCAACTATGCAGATTGCTCACAACAAGCTCTATGTATTCGGCGGGTCGCATGGTACGACCGCCATTGGGTGCAACCTTTGGATGGAGTTGGATCTCGCCACGCGCAAGTGGCGCCGCCTCACAGGCTACGTGCGTGCACCACAATATGCGGATTATAGTTGCCCTGGCCCGCGAAGGAGCGCGTCGAGCTGGGTGAGCACGGATAAAACGCGCATATTCCTTTTCTTTGGGCAAGCGAATCGGGACGGGGCGAGCTTCCACAATGAGCCGCACGAGTCCACAGAGGCGTTTGGATACGAAGACATGTGGAGTTGGAGCATCAAGGATGAGCGCTGGCGGCGGGAGCGCGTGTCCGGAAATCCACCGTGCGCCCGGACGGAGATGGCTTGTACATATGTGAGTTGTTCATTTCAGACGGTGAACTTCGCTAACAGTCTCCAGAACGAGAAATTGGAGAAAGTCGTCGTCTTCGGCGGATACCAGCCGAACCTTCCCACCAGAGTCGCCGAGCAGAATGTTTTCTTTCATTATTCTTACTTTGCAGATACGTTTGTGTACGACATGACGCCCTCGAATCCCGCGGATCCGGAGGAGGAGCGAACGCTGCGAGCGCCCAAATGGAAGCAAGTCCTAACGCCAGGATTTCCTACTTATCGCTGCCAGGCGCAGCTTGCGTATGACCGCGATACAGGGAGGACCTACGTCTTCGGCGGATTTACAAACAACCAGTACATCCCCACTCGCCCAAATCTCTTGTCGCGTAGTTTCGCTGACCTGTTCGAGTTGCGGATCGACGAACCCGGCGGTCATTTCGAGGAGGTCAACGTCGAGGAAGAGGTGCGAAGCGCGAAAGCGGGACCATGGCAGCGGTGCTTTTCTTGTGCTGCGGCGGGCCCGTGGAGAAAATGTGGCGGTATGTTCCGCATCTTCTCTGTTGCCCTCAATTAATTTTCCATTTGCTGTTTAGGTAGTTGCAAAGGGCGGGTTTTCTTTTGCGGTGGAACTTGCCTCAAGGAGGGCTGGAAGGAGCACAAGGAAATGCACAACTGCCGGAAGGCCTAATTACGGTTTCTCCTTACAACTTCGTTGTACTTACGACACACCTATGCAACGCAACAGTTTCAACGTTGACCCACATGTCCGACTTGGGACGTTCGACTTATCCCACGCACACACCAACCCTCGAAACTGAGGGACGATTTCTCCTCGATGTCCGTTCCAAGACACAGTTTATAAGGCGACTATCATTCTTTCCCGGTACCGCATCTGACATTTATTACGGTTTACGAATGAGCGCAGGTGGAATATTCGTGGACAAAAATGCTTGGTCGATTATTCTTGTTCGTGCGGCTCGGTTGACTCTGATGTGGTGGGAGGAGGCGAGACCTGGCGAGGCACGGAGACTTAAATGGCGCCTACTTTATGGCCGATCACAAGAGAAAATTGAGTGCCAAGCGCCGAGGCTTAATCAGCAAGGTGGTGGGCGGTTTTTGGTGCCCTAGGTTACGACTGGACCTTAGAGGACAGCCAAAGGCCCGGCAGGCTTACAGGAGGACGGAAACAACAAGTATCCATTTACGTTTGCGGCGCCGCACTGACCTCCTCCCACGGCTCTAGCCCAAACACACTCGGCAATTCCTCCCACACCTTCTCCCGCGCGGCCTGGTGCTCCGTCTCGGAGGCGCGATAGCATGGCGGGCACAGGATGGGGGTCAGTGTCGTCCACACCGCGGAATTCATCACGTCCAACGGGTTCACGCCCTTGATCCCGGTGAACGCGTCGTGCGCATGCCGTGATTTGACAAGGCACTGATCGCGCGAGGCGCACTCGTCGCAAGGGAGAGAGCGCAGACAGCGGAGAACTGTGTGCGTTTGTGCGATTGCGAGGGTGCTGCGTGCGATCAGGAGTGTCCGTTGGAGGGAAGGGGAGAGGTTCGTGGTGGATCCGTTGAACGGGACTCCGTCGAGGAGCGCGTTGACAGGCAAACAGCACGCAAAGTACATCGCCATCGGGAGAGCCCAGGTTACGCCCAGCTCATGCACCAGCCTTAGCAGAGCGAATTCAGAGTTGCGCGCGCCAAAAGGGCTTCCTGGCGCGCGGGCGTCGTATTCGGCGAGCGTGTGAGGGAGGGCGGCGGAGAGGTGGAGGATAGCTCGATGTTGCAGATACTCGACATCATATTTGAGGCTGAGCCTCAGAATACCGGCGACGACATTGAAACTGGCGGGGGCGGGAGGGCGCTCGAAGAAGCTAACAAGGATTAATCAGGGATCGTGATCCTGGTACAATTATTGCTGCGATAGCGGCGTACCCAGAGTCAAAGACGGCGCGCAGAAAATACTCCGTATCATCGGGTGAGTCGTGCAGCATCAGAACAGGACATCCTTCGATTGTTGGTTCGTTCTCTGGCTGGGGAATGGATAATATATCGCGGAATACAGGGGACCGCGCGCAAAGAAGCCCGCCGGAAACGCGAAATAGGCGATTGCTGGCCTGAAGTACAAGGGAGGCATCAGGAAACCACAGATCTTCAACACGGGTCAAAGAATCTGGCGGATTGTCGCTTTTGACATCCTGAGACGTCGCCATCCGTCGCGATTTGCGGCTTGAAGATGGTGGAGAGAGCGAAGATGGATGCTCGGGCCGGCGATTGTGTGTTTCGAGTTGTTGATGGATTCGCTGTTGATGTCCTTTCGGCAACATGTGTGTGTGAGCCTGGACAGGGAGTGAACCACAAGTGGAAATCAAAGTTCGGATTTGAGCGGTCACCGGTCACGGCTTGACCTTGAAGCTTGAAGCTTGAAGCAAGGACGCTTGCTTGAACCCCGATTGTGCACCAACTTCGCACCGAAGATTTTTTGCGTGATGCCCCCACCTTGCAGCAAGGGAAACTAGTTTCCAGAAGGGTTACATGGGAGCTTCGACTGCCGAGAGACCCTGCGCTGATATCGCGGGATACAAGCAAGAAAGCCAGGATGAAAGACAGAAGCAAGAAGCGACGGCTGTCGCCGCATCAGATTTGATCGCCGTCGTCGATCTTCGGCCGGACTTCAACCGTCGGTTTTAAACGGAGTCTCCCCTTCAGGCTCGACACACGCTCGTTGTAGAGACTCTGAGACTGCGACCTTCCTGTGGTTATGGCGAAGATCTTTTTTGAACGGCGACAGTATTTCTTCAACCTTCAAGTTTCCACTTGTTTCACCTGGGGCAACAGCCAACGCATGTTGGACGCATATGAAACCACATGCCTTTAACGCATGCGCTACACCTGTGTTGTGCGTGTGCTAACGCAGCAGACAAAGTCAAGCCAAAGTACCTTTGAAGTTTGAGATACAAAGGCCAGACAAAGAACGAACAAAGAGGAGGCAGAAATTCCAGGGTGCGGAAAATCTGGCCTATCCTTTATTAGCGCTTTGTCCACCCTTTGTCTGTCAAAGGCACTTTATTTGCCGTTTGTCTACCAACTCAGCAGGTGCACAACACATGCGTAGCACATGCGTTAAAGGCATGTGCTTCCACATGCGTTGGCTGTTGCCCCCAGTGTTTGTCTGAACTTTGAAGAACATATGATTCGTCGTACGAAGCGTTCAAATGCGAAGCTACAAGAACCTTAGATTACATCACTAATGTGGACGGACTCCTGGATACACCAATCAGGATCCAAATGGGAACGATTCAACAACGGTCTGCTCTTCAACGAGCTGCAATCCGATGACATTGCCCCACAAGGGGCGTCCGCGCACATCGCCATGCTGATCCAGCTTCTCTTTCACCCATCTTTGAACCTTCTTGAGTCCTAGAACCTTGTCGAAATGTGGGAAGTACGTTGCGTTCGGGGACCCTCTGTAAATCGTGACGTGTGGCGGAAAGCGGTTCGGTGAGGCGCCAACCCTGGGCAATACGTTAAATGTAAGCCACTGCATGAGGGAGATCCACGCACAGCGGGGGGATTTCCTCCATAATCTCGTCCAATACACCATCATCGTCAGCAACTTCAATGGCTACACAACCGTTGTCTCGACGACACATTCCAACGGCTTCAAACTCGAAGGCTTCCCACTGGTTAGCCAAGTCGGAAAGCTCGTCCACCAGGTCCTGATATCGATCCTCTCGTATCTGGAAATACGGTAACACCGAGATGTGGGCTCTACCATGGCGAGGATAGAGTTCCCGGCGTTTCTGATTCAACCATTGGACGCCCGGCCCCATTTCCAGCATGAGCTGGATAGTGAAGGTGTAATGATGCATGTCGGAGCACTTGTGGTAGCAAGGACGTGGAAGGACGGTGGGCGTTTGTGCGCGGGCGCCTTAGCACATTGCTGTACTTATAAAAGTTCTGTTGTTCACACAACCAGGTCAGCTGGGTACATTGCCGGGCGGCGGAGCTGCATCTAGACTTACTCTAAGCAGGTGGTCCCAGTAAACGCCGCAGCCATTGACAGGCGGTGAGAATTCAAGGAGCGAGGATCTCACAGGTTCGAAACGTTCCAAATGCAACAGCCATTCCAGTCGTCCAAAATCCGCGTTGAGTTGGCGAACGAGATTGTGTTCTTGAGCATATTTAATTCGGTCATTTGGAGTTACCTTTCCAATGCCTTTCCAAAAGTGTTATTTTGAGATTTGGCGCTCAAGAGGCGGAGATAGCACGAACCATGATGAATATCCCCCGGCCGTGAGAACGTACAAGTACTAGCTCTTGACGCTGGCTAATGTTCTGAACGTGCTGAGTGAATTATAACAAGTTCTGTAACGTTGATTCGCCGAGTGGTATTTATAACCCCACTTTTAGACGCATGAACAAAAGCTGGCACCGTCAAGCCAGACGCGGGGTACCTGCCACGAAGTGTAAGCGCCATGACTGAGTTCAGAACCAATTGGACCATCCTTGGAAAGGGAATTTAGACTGAAAACGCGGTTAGAAAGTATATATGCATCGGATAAAGAAATATGAAAAGACCTTTAGCCGCGCGGAGCCTGTTGCGAGCCGCTACCCGTATGGCGAAAACGGATGTAGAAACTGAAGAGAGAAAGAGAGAGAGACATGGGCACTGGCGCCAAACCGCCTTGTTTCTCTTCGTTTGTCAGCCTGAGAGCCCGAGCAACTCACGGCTAATCGACTTGAACGTAGAATAATTAGAGGACTCACTCAAATCCCATTCTCTTGACAATCTTTCGAATGTGTCCTAGCAACTGCCAAGGACGCCATCTGGGTCTGAGAATTTCTTCCGAGCCGACCTCGATCACACCCGACTCAGCTATAAAAACGGACGAGTCAGCGATTGAAACCCAACGATTCGCATCACACACCACACTTATCCCATCCACCCATCGCCCAACATGACCGGGTCCAACACGCTCATTTCACCGTCGACCCTTGACATCTGCGCCGAGCCAAACATTCAGGAATTCGTCAGCGTACGGCGGATCTCCCGTGCCAGCGTCAAAGACGTGTCGTACTGGGAGACGCCATACTGGGAGACGCAGATCCTCGAGCGTCCCAACCTACTCTCGCACATTGTGCGCACCGCATCATGTGCCAGACAGACGCGGCGCAGGCGTGCAACTTTGTTACGCACGCCTGTGGATCTGTCAACGGGTTACGAGCATACTTCATCGTCCCAAAGATGAACGGAAATCGTACGTTCGTTTTCGTTCGTACCATTGCGTCCACTGATTCCGGAGCAGGTTTCGGAGACTCGCGCTCGATATTCTTGCATTGGGCAGGGCCCTGGAAAGGCAAATCATCGCCGGCGCACCATGGCCTGTATATCGAATATGACAGGCACACTCTCCAGTACTTGACAGAAATTTGACTCCTTCTGCACTGGCCGGTCCAGTTTTCGCCAGATATTTCGCATGACCCAGAACTTCCAGTGCGGGGACGTGCGTAGTACATTGAAGACCTCTCAGGATTTTCAAGAGCGATATTCCGCACTCCGAGCCGATTGATTGAGACGGTCGCGACTCGCCTTGACAGTGCTTGACTGACCTGGGCAATTCTTGAGTGCTGCGGCGAAGAGCGATGCTGCGTATGGCACATTAGAATAGACGGCGTGCCCGACTTCCAGTGCTTTGAGCGAATGCACGCGGAAATGCGAAACGTCGTGGTGTTAAGAAGAGAAGATTTGGTCACTTATTTGGCTCATTGTTTGGTGATGCGTCGCGCATCGCCACTTGATCGCTTCCTTTCACACTTTCACCAATGACCATTCCACCGCAGGCTTACTCTGAGGTTACACTTTCTGGTCGCAGTCTCTGGGCAGAGTGCTGAACGCCGACACGATCCAGTCGCAGAGCCACTGCGACGGCCGGGCTTACGATGACGACTCTTCGAATTCACCCCCTTTCGTTTTGCCGCGGTTCAGGAATCGGTTGGTCCTACATTCCAATCCGACTTTGAAGCCTATCTCGTACCGCTACGTGGCGGCTTACAATCCCGGTATTCACAGCGGAGGAAACGGGACATGCAGTAATATTCACACAGACTCCAAGTTATAATTCTCCTCAAGTCACTTGGCATTCGCACCTCGGTCCTCGCCAAGTCCCCGCCTCTGTATGCAGTCATCTTGGTTCCGGATGCATGCCACATTTCAAGTTGATTTTAATCATCTCCGCTTCTTGGCTGCTCTGGAGAATTTCACCGCCGACACGAGGTAGGAGCCTGGACGGGATAACATAAATCACGCTTAACGAATGGAGCACCTCAAACTCGAGCAGTTCGACTTGGCTTCTGCTTTAGCTGCCGTATCTACATCGGTGGACATCCAGTATGGAGAAAAAACGGCATCTCGTCCAATGCCCAAAGAATTCTATTCACCCTGAGCTTGAGATCCGGGGCCGCGGTATCCCTAGGCCGGACGTTCAGCTAATCGCCTGGTGTATCGGGCTCAGACGAATGGTATAAAGCCCACCAACGCGCGTCGGTGGGAGTACCGATCATGTTGAGAGGCTCTATGCTCACTGTCATATTCGCGATGCTTGTCCTTGGACAAGGAGTGCTCGGCGCTCCTCAAGCCGCTCCTTGTGCGTGCGCGGGTTCACGCTTGAATGCTCGTACCAGTACTAACCGAAAGGTTCATTTTCAGGCGGAGAACCAGAGGCAGGTTGCGCTTAATCTCATTTCTATCAGCTGCGTTAAATGTCCCGTCCTAGGATCCACCCTGTACATCGATCCTGGAAATCTGCGGTAGAACGCTAATATTTGTTTGCAGGCCCGCCTGGACAATCGTGCTGCGTGAAAGTACTGGGCCTCCCCCTGGCGTGTATGTGGTTTTTTTCCTCCGACCAAACGGCCGGCTGACATTCCGTGCAGTTGCGGAGAAGTTTGCGCCCTCGTCAACACGACTAGTGTCGCGCCTCAAGAAATCACTTGTGAGCTTGCGTCTCTGAGGTGCGATGGTGCAACTGATCGAAACCTTCTTTCCAGGCGGAAAGCCAGAGGTACGGAGTTAAATTCACCGTTCTTCACCACGCTTGTCATATTCATTGGATCGTCTCAGGACCCACCCTGTATGTCGTTATTCTAGTTGAGTAGGTGGGATCTGCTTACCTCTAGAAGGCCCCGTCGGACAGTCTTGCTGCTTGCCGGAAGTCGGCGCCCCGGCTGGCGTGTAAGTATGACCATATCCTCTCGTATAAACGACTCTGACAGACGTGCCAGATGCGGAGAGGTCTGCATCCTCTGACCTGGACCACCGAGTCGGTCTGTCTTTCAGTTGGATATCTTCGGTGTATCCGGTTAACATAATCGAAGCAGTCGGGCGGATAGTGTCGATTTGGGATTCGGTAGCCACTTGTGAAGTTCAACTGGGAAACCTTTCAACGGTGAAGGATCTGAGTACATTCATCGCGTATTTTGTTAGTGAGGATGTGCACAATGGCGAAGAAATTTCGAATGGTAGAGCCTTCATGAGGGATGACGCAAAGAAGAAAAATGTCCACTGGGATGGTTTCGGATGTTCAACACAATTCATATCAAAATAGGTACAGCGAGCACAAGCCAAAATGGGCTGAGTGTTCCCGCAGGCAATCTACCCTGAAAGCAGAAAACCTGCGCTTCGGCGAAACTGTACAACGGATTTTGCCACTCCCGAGTCCCGAACGTATTTGCCTTCGAGCTTGCTCCTGGACAGCACTTGCAGGGAAACTGTCCAAATGGCCTGTCCAAGTTATGCGTAGCACGACGCTCTGGACGGCGGGCAACATTGCCACCCAATCTAGCACACGGTATGCGTCTCCGCCAATCTCAAGGTCTTATATAAAGCAGACGGAGTTGAATGCTGAGAATGAGTCGTTCATCTTCTTACAACGGGCACAGTTTCCGATAGTCCATACGGGAAGAAATGAAGCGCAGACGATCTCGGAGGCAGAGATGAAAGTTTTTGATTAGGGGAGAATCTGAGTCTAACGCGTCGGCAAGACTTGTAAGCGCGAAAGCGGAAATCGCGTCGAGCTGCTGCAACTGAGGAAAAAATCGCAGAGTACTCTGGCCGTTGCATATGCTTATGTATCACCGGCGTCCGTTGCGGGTATGCCAATCTTCGTAGCGGTCGCATGTCGGTATAGGGAACTCCGGAAGCGTGGGCGCGCATCGTCAAGGATGTGGTCACGTCGGGTCTGCGCGCAACGCAGGCCGTGTGCAGGAGACCGTCGTTGGTCAATGAGTTTAGGATAAGGTCTCAAGAGTAGAACCCATCGAACTGGCTGCCTGGAGGGCCGCTTCAAACGCGAAAGCGTAGCGGGGCCGCGAGTTGCCAAGCTAGCGCAGACGAGCGGGACATTGTGATAGACGTTGATATTGAGCAATGCGCAACAGAAAAATACTGAGATGCGTAAACGTATGGCAAGCCACATTATCGGACGATGACCGGCTACTCAGAATATTGCAACAGCGTTCTGGCAGGGTTGCCTCCTTTGGGACGAAACAGAGAGACAAATCATATCTATGGCGAACGTTAAACCCTCGTCCATCGCGGGGGAAAGAAACATACGTTTATGAAGACACAGCAGGGGGGACGCATGCCATCCGCATCGTTGTAGTTTAAAATCTGAGAGGTATTGCAGGTAAGCGAAATTGGCGAGAACAGAAGATACACGATACCGACACAGACGCGCGTCATCGAATCCTCCGAGGCTTCTTTTCCTCAGCATCCACCAGCTGTGGCGACGACGGCGGCAAAACCAACAGCAGGAGCACCCAGGCCACACCGCGCCCGCTCAAGCCCAGCAGCGCGCCTGTGATGCACGCCACACCAAGGAACACATAGATAGGGTAAAACGCGTCCGACAGGTACACAATTGATCGGTTATGGCGAGTACACGAAGGCCACGAGGAGGATCTGAACAAACACAATTGCCGGGGAAAGAATGTACAACAGGACGGGGAACGGGGAGAGGATGGCGACTGGATGCGCGACGATTCTGCCAGCGAATGCTAAAGACGCCAAAATGGCACGAGCGAGAGTGGCAAAGGCGGAGATGAGAAAGGAAGTGGCAGACTGTGCATACGGGAGAGCGCGAGCCAAAGCGGGGGTGGCGCTGGCCGGGACGGCAGTTTCAAGGATGGACGCCATGAGAGAGCCTGTGGTCTTGTTTGTTATGGAAGCTGATGTCAAATGAGCCACATCACCATCCTCTTTTCAGGGACTTCCATGTGCGCACTGAACTTCACTGGACGCCAACTCTTTCCCGTGATCTTCGTCGTTTGTATCGTTCCTGACAACGGCGTGATACGCCTGGATCCCTCCGCGTCCACGATGACCTTCCGCGGACCGCAATCGGAATTTGGAATCAAGATTCAAGAACACATTCAAGTGCATTCAAAGCAGCACTGCGCCGCCAAGTTGGAATGGAACAATCTCCTAGTCGTCCCCATTTGCTTACCGAAAAACATCGGCCCTGTCGGTGTCACAGTGTGCCACTATTTACTCGAGCTCTGCTGGGCCCGTTTTTTTTTTCTTCGGATATATCAAGCCCAACTTGCCGACGAAACGAACGACAGGCGCAGCGAATTCAAATCCGTTGTCAGGGCCTCTCGCACAGCACCCTTGCTTTTATTGTTGCGTCCTGGATGTCAGTGTGCCGGAATTTTATCGGCCCCGTTTCGCTGCCGACAAGGTATTCCTACTTGATTCATTCAACCCATCCTCCTCTCACTCGCATCCGTAGCTACCGGACCCAGTGAAGCGCCCGATCTCCTTGTGTCGCACCTTTCCGGTTGGGCAACACACTGTATTCTTGGAACAATTTGAACTAACTCGCCTGGAATTCAGTCCAACGCTGTCTACCGCGCGTCAATCTGGGTTTCGCCATTTGTGCGCTGCAACGGAGACTCCCACCATCGGCCACGAGATCCCCTGCATCCTTCCGATTTGCGAAGAGCGCTGCTGCCGGCAATAATACCTATTCTGTTCGGTGGCTTGCTCCCCTGCTGCGCCGTAGTTCGCGGAGAACGCTCTCCGGACCGACTGCCCCTGAATCTCGTAAGTTTCTCCGCAGCCATAGCTGTCTGTCGGGGGGCTAGGACGGATGTTCGCGCATTCAAGGTTACCTTGGTAAACTTGCTGCTCGATATTAAACCAACTCAAACTCTGCGCAAAATATAATTTCGGTGGCTAGAGAAGAATCGTGCAATTATAGAACGAACTTAACGAACTTATCGACGGGTATCTCAAGTGGCCAAAAGAAAATACATGAAATGAAGAATAGAACGCCGATAGAACGATCCGACATCCTACTGCGATGGCAGTTTTGCATGCTTGCATCGGGGGCGGATTTTATTTCGCCTCAGCGAGAGTGGCCGGTCGCGCCCGCGAAGGCGCGCATACACCCCGCACGCATTACAAAGCCTCGCGCCGGACTTACTCCGTCGCCACACGCTCGTGCGGTGGGTGTGACAATGCGAGCACTCCGGCGCACCAGATCAACCTCCGCATCGTCATCGTCGTCGCTTTGGTCGGCGGCGATGAGGGCGGTGGGACGCTGTTTGTTGCGCTGCTGGAGGTACAGCCCGCACGCGTTACACAGCGGACGCCGTGTTGCGGGGTCGCGCCGCCAGAGGGGCGTGCTGGTTGAGTTGCAGTGCGAGCATATCTTTCCGCTGCTATCGACGCTGCCCCGCCGCGAGCCGGGGCTAGA